>CP098290.1:3670469-4893959 GCA_023658535.1 Epichloe glyceriae | reverse complement strand
TAGCGAATCCCCTCTATTGCTAGATATCTTATAACGCGTTATTGCTATGCAGAAGGTAATAAAGGAGATTAAACGCTTACACACTATCCGGAAAGTTAACGAAGCCCTTGCTACAAGGAATAGCCTGGATATAGCGAAGACCCTTAACCTCCCACTTAGATCACTAGTCTAAGTGTGGCGCGAAGGCAACGGTTAGTAAGGCCTGTATAACCTCCTCTCTATTAATAGAGAGACCTATACGCTTAATCTCCTGCAAGGCCCGAAAACCTTCCGGTTAACCTCTATTAGGCCCTATTATACAGATCCTAATAGAGAAGTCCTAATGCCTTAAGAACAGCTGCCTAAGGAAGAAGGGCAAGAGGCTTAAGATAAACTAGCGGGCAAGGTCCTAGAGATCCCGCCAAAGAGAAGGCCAGGCAGACCCCGCAAGAACCCCTAGCAATTATTAACAAGACTGACGTGTTTGTATTGGCGAAGGAGGAAGCCGACCTTAACCTCGCAATCTAATTGCGCAAGGAAGGCATTATCACAACCCTAGGAGAGCCCTTTAAGCTCTTCACTAAGGCTAAAATTAATGCCTTAATCGACTAAGGCGTGTTCGAATTCACAACCTTTAACAAGAAAGAGCACAGCAGTGTAAGGATCTTTAACTCCCGCATTATTAACAAGGTGAAAGGGAAGACAGGCCAGCCGTACGAGAAATCACAGCTTATTATCTAAGGCTTTAGCGATGAGGCGAAACAAGACATCCTAACATAAGCCCTAATAATCCAATAGGCTAGTCAACGCCTTATCCTTGTAATAGCTCCCTTGCTAATAAAGAAAGACCTTATCTTGTGGATTCGCAATATTACGTAAGCTTATGTTTAATCACAAACCCCATTAAACAGGACAATCCTCGCCAGGCTCCTAATCTAGATCCGCGACTAACACCCTAATAGAACGATTATAAGGGTAATTAAGCCTCTCTACAGTATTGCGGAGGCTGGAACGCATTAGTGGGTTACATACCATAGGCATTATAGAGAGAAGCTCTAGATGGAGACCTCTACATATAATCCATGCCTGCTAGTGACGAAGAAGGAAAGCATCGAGTTCGCATACGTAGGCATGCAGACTAATAACACATTAGGGCTATTGGATAAGGAGTTCTCTAAAAGGAAGAAAAGTAACTAACTGCTGTGGCCTTTGCGGCAAAGCCAAAGCAATTCCTGACAGAGAATAACCCCTTACCTTTAACGGAGGTATTATTACAATAGCGGCTAACGCAGCTATCTCCCTCTAATAAAAGGGCAAAGCAGTAAGCTTAACGTAATCCCGCTAACGAATGCAAAGCAGAAGTACGTTAAATAACAAGCTTGGGGCGCTTACATTGCCTCGATCTGCTAACCAGAAGCTTACTATAATCTATCTATTACCGCATAATACTAGGAACTAACAATTAAGAACGTTAAAGCCCTTAACTGCCGGATCTAATAGTAAATAGACAACCTAGAGAGGGGCCTGACATTTATTCTGATTAACCTTGCTAAAGCGAAGCTATATGCCTTTGTAAATGGGTCCTTTGCGAATAATCAGGACCTTACTTCGCAACTTAGCTATATTTTAATTATAGCTAATAAAGACCACAAGGACAGCGAGTTCACGATCAAAGGTAACATCATGCACTTTAGCTTAACTAAGAGCAAAAGAGTTACACAAAGTGTGCTCGCCTCTGAGGTCTATGGCATAGTGGCCGGCGTTAACATAGCCCACGCGATCACAATAACCCTTAGATTAATCACGGACCGATTAAACATACCCATAACCCCGGTTATGGTATGCACAGATTCATACTCCCTGTATAAATACCTTATTAAGCTTAGTACTACTAAGGAAAAGCGCCTAATAATTAATATTATAGCCCTACAGCAGTCGTACAAACGCTACGAGCTCTGTGAGATCTAGTGGATTAATGGAGCTAATAACCTAGCTAATGCCTTTACAAAGGCATTGCTAAATAAGGCGCTAGAGTAGTTTATCTCTAGTAACCGGATAATAATCTAGATAGAAGGGTGGGTAACCCACGCGGAAGAGGGTTACTATAGGTAATAGTATTAGGAATTGGCCCTAATACTATAGGGGATGTGAAAATCCCCTAAGGAAGAAGGAGGAGGAACTGCGGCCCTTATTAGGCATCTTATGCCTAGAACTACGGCCCTTATTAGGTTAGGTCACAAGAGCTACTCTGATTATCACCCCCGACCTAGTGAGGGCTGCCGGAGACCTATTAGGGCCCCCGGTAGCTATTACAAAGGAACTGTCACAGCCCCTGTGTTATGTACACTAAGCACAGGGAAGCGAAGACTGTGATAGTGGATGGGGCGGGGGGGCGAGGATTAGCGCGCGGATGTTATTTATAATGTGAGATTTGAAAGGCTGTGGTTAGAGCCCCGCTTAGCCTTTGGAAGGATTGTTAATAATGGAGTGTTGTTTTTCCTTGCTTCCCTTTACCACACACCCGTATAAGGTTTTTCATTAAGTTAATCCCTTTCACATTCATCCGCTGCCTGCTTTACCTTATCCCCTTTTCTTTTCTTTTCTCTTCTACTGTTAATATCATGCATTAACAATCGTGTCAAAAGAGAGAGTTCCCAGTGTTAGAACAAGCATAATATCAATCGCGCTTAGCAGCCGCAAATGTGGCCGGAAGAAGGTCGGCCCGCGCCCGCCCTCGTGTGCGCGCGCGACCCCACTTTCCGATCCACAGTCAGGACCTGCGATAGGGCAGGGCTTGCACCACGTGACCCACACGCACAGCTGCCCGTTTTTCACCTCACGAGAGTGCCCTCACTTTTTGACCTCTCTTTTCCCTCTTTCTTCGATAGCTTAGAATAGATAATCAATAACGATACTATTCTCGGAGCTCACACATTACGACCCTGCGTAACTAACATATAAGCTTAAGTCCTTATTATTTATAAAAGAACTATTAATAAAGATATATAGCTTAGCGGATAAGAGATTAATTAGTACATAGCGGAGGCCGTAGTCTTAATATTCTATTTGCTAGTAAAGCCTTTTGTTTAGTTATTTAATATTATTAATTATAATATTATGTTATTAAGCAGTAACAGAGAGGTTATATAATGCTTTAGGCTAATAGATTATGGCAATATATGCTCCACGGGCGCGTTATTTAACGTACTGTTAATGCTTTAAATCCGTAGCTATATTAACAGGCTAAATCTTCTTACTTTAGCCTTTCTGATAGAGGTTTAGCGAGTTATTATTAGATTTAGTTAGTATATAGCTATTAAAGATTAGCGGTGTTCCTATAGTAAGCCTTTGCTTTAGCTTAGCGGTAAAGTTAGCTTTCTTTAGCTTAGATTCTTCACGCTTAAAGAAGGTATTATTACTAAGCCCTAAGGTATTATTAGTCTACATTCTAACAATTCCAAAGCAGTCCTTATCATCTAAGATTAATAGGCACGGGTTATATATTAAAGTAACCATACTAAGGTTATTACAATAATAACAGAAGTACATTAACCACTAGTGTGTTCTTACTTTTGTGATTCTGTAGAGGGGCTTAATAACTTCTATTACTATTCCTTATGGATATAAGTGTTTAATCTGATCAGGAAGTTACGTAATAATACACCTATTAAGCTTTGTTATTAACTGTACGTAAGCTTATATAATATTATAAATCCAAAGGCTAATGCCTTTCTTACAGAGGGAAGGGGCTAGGGCTATAATTAATCGTTAACTAGCCTATTAGATAGTTAGAGATTAGGTTAGGATATCAAATTTATCGTGATCACTGTGGCCTTAGATAACTAGCCGTGATTTCTCGTATAGTGTTTCCGTTCCCTTTCCTTTAACTTCTTAAACTATACGGGATTTAAAGATTTATTAGCTACTATATAGATTTGGGTTAAATCTAACAAATCTAAAGACTTCGCAAGCTTATAAGGCGCTGATTTTATCTTAATCAGAGCGTTTAAACGGGTCACCTAAAGTGGTTATCTTCCCTTCTTTACAAAGTTATATAGCTAGGTTAAAATCGGCCTTTTTCTTTACTATAAGGAAGGTTTCACTCTAAATTAGCTCTTTAGGTGGCTAGAGAGGGTTCTTTCTAGGCCTTCCATGACCTCTCTTAGGTATTAGATTTGTGTTAGTTGTGGTTTTTAGCTTTAGAGGTCGCCCTCTTTGTCTTATAGTATGCTCTTCTTCTTCTAGGTTAAAATTATTATTAGATTTATTAGAAGCGGCTTTAGATTCTAGTTCTTCTTATTAGGGATTGTTATTATTACGTAAATATGGCTTAATAATAGTTAATTGAAATCTAGTAAGTCTGTATAGCATTTAAAGAGTGTAGCTTTTACCGTTAGTGGTAATTAGCTTATATAAGCCCTGCCAGCCTTCTTTCTCACGCCACACACGCACATCTAACTGTAGAGGCAGTGAATATGTAGGTGTTGTGTTTAGACTATTATAGGTAGCAAGGGCATCTCTAACCTACCTTCTTGCTAAGTATTGTTAGGCTTTGTTAGTTACTTTCTGTAGGATTGTAGCTTATTATATAATAGAGAGTGTTGGAATCGCTGCGAATTCGTTGCGGACGAATTCGTCACCACTTTGCATCGAATTGCGATTGGATGCACAGGGGTCTCATCGCCCCACTGTGCACTGAATTGCGATTGGATGCACGGGGTCTCATCGCCCCACTGTGCACTGGAACGCAACTGGCGCACGGGGTCTCATTGCCCCACCTAGACTAGCAACGCGATTGGCCGCACAGGACTATCGCCCCACTTCGCCCCAGACAGCGTGTTTAACCCACAACACCACGCATACGGAGGCATCCCTAGGATTAAGGTATATCTATAGCCTCAATCCCCTATAGCTAGATCTAGAAGACAAGCAGAATTAAACCCTTTTACATTAAGTAACTAGTGCACTAGTGACCTGTGGTTATAGGACCCGAATCCCCTTGGTTAACTCAACACTAATCAGTGGTTGCTTAACTAAGAAGGATTTAGCACAACTAACCACAGAGTAGTAAGAGAACACTAAGAAGAGACATATAATTACCTCTGCAAGAAGACGTGCTACAGGGAGAAGATAACGCCTCTGCGGTATTAGGCTTCTAAAGGATTGAATTACTAGCCTTTGTCTGATTAGGGGCTAGCGCTATAAGGATTCAACCCCGCTGACTATCTCGGAATCTTAGCTAATAAGCTAGCTAAATCCCCTCCTCCTCCTCTCTTTTATTATGACTTCTTAGATAGAAGACCCTTAAAACCCTTACTCTTATCTAATAAGAGAAGAGCTTCTAGAGCAGATACGATAATGCTGGAAGAACCTGTTAACAGACTAGGACTTAATGAGCAATAACATTAACCCAGAGACTGCAACCACCACTAATCTTAATAATAAGATTGCTTATATAATCCTTTACTACAAAGAGCAAGTATATAAAGATTAGGAATAATAGGAGAATTACCGATTTGACTTTAGCAATTAGAACAAAGACCTCTTTAACAAAGCCTATAAAGGCCTAACTAAAGCGCTATAAGACCTCCTCTGCAAACACAGTGTATACGTAGGGAGATCTAGCGGAAGGATTACTAAAGCACTTAAAAGAGTACTCTAAGAAGAAGTACAATCCGAATGGCCTCTAGAAGAGATTAACAAGCAAATCGCCACAGGCAGGTTCTATTTAAACCTCCACCTAAATGCGAAGCCAATACCAATGGTAAAGAATTCACGCTCCTCGCTGCAAGCACCTGATATTACGCTAGAACCATCGCCAATAACATCAAGCCTGCTAATTACAGATGCCTAGCCCTCTTAACCTGCTGTTCTTATTATCCCTTAAGCCTAACTAGGAACATACCTCTCACCACCTCTTATAACACCTTAAGCCTAGGAACAATATAATGATATAAGGAAGGTACTTAATCTTATAAAGATCTATAAAGAGGCCGATAAATATAGCGGGAAGATGTTTAACTTCATCAAACCAAAGGTAGTGATATTACGAGACTAATACCGTTAGCTTGACTTCACGGAAACCGCGCTTACAAAAGCATTCCCTATGATGCTAACGGGTAACGCGAAGAAATTCTATCTCACAAATATTGCCATAAAGCCATTAGTAGGATTCACATTTGATCAAATAGTTAAGCTTATTAGACAGCACTTTGAAACGGCCACAAATAAGTAATTTTACTGCTAAGAGTGGAATAGTATTACGCTACGTAGCACTATTGCCAAACATCCTGATAAAACGAAGATAGAGTGCCTTAACACTATAGTTCAAAGCCTTTAAGATATCTACAACAGACTCTTTGACCCTCTTGCTGACAATACAGAACTCGTTAAACAGACCCTCTAAGCTATTAGAGGTATACTAAAATGTAGCCTTGTAGAATTCGTAGTTAATAACACATTTGAGGACCTTGTAGGCAATCTTCGCAAGTTAATTAGCATTACCGAAGCCCAAAAGAAGTCAGCCAACAACAGTTCTATACTAACAACCGCACTAACGAGGACTTCTTCATAGATCGTTAATATGGGCGCTCTAGAGGTCCTAATCGCAATCAAGGTCGCGATCAAGGTCGCAATTAAGGCCGCCGACGACGACTACGATGCTTTATATGTGGAAAAGACGGCTGCTGGTCCTCTAATTATAGCGATAAGGATCGTTAAGAAGTAAGGCAATGATGGTGGAAGAACAAGAGGCATAGGAACCCTCCTTCTGACAGCAAATATAGAGCTTTCCTCCAAGCCTACGAAGGCGACAATAGCGCTGTAAAAGAGGATGACGAAAGCTCTAACAACGAAGATGCCTAGGATGTAGCTAAAGCCTTTGTTAAAGAATCCGGTGAGATTAAAAGCAAGCTAACAGTTACGCAATTCTTTACGAGTGCTGTGAAGCCAGCGAACGGAGGTAATATCTTCTAAAACCTTAGAAAAGAAGCCCTCTAGTATACTCTCCGCAAGGAGGATCCATTCAGACCCCAGTTAACCGCTTATATATTAGAGGAACGCTACTCTAATAAGGTATTCAGAGGTATCATTCCTAATACCAGGGCGGCAGGCTTCTTAACGGCTGGAATTAACCAGGCTAAGGCCCTAGTAAAGAGGATACCCTCTTTAATAATAGAACCCATTAAGAGGCAACGAACCGTCAAATTTAGCGCTGGATTAGTAACATCAGTGGGAATCTTAAAGGTTCCTACAGTCTTTAGCCCTATCACGTTTTATGTTATTAATACAAGCACACTGTTCTTATATAGCATTAATGACATGGATAACATAAGGGTTAAGATTAATAACCTTAAGAACGTGCTGATTTAAGGTGATTAAAGGGTGCTGATTATTAGGAAATAGGGACATCCGTAGTGGACTCTAGAAGCCACGGAAGCAACTGCTTACTTTCTCTCAGAAAAGCAAATTCATTAGCTTTATTAACAATTTGGACATCCTTCCGTACAACGGCTATTAAAGGTCTTATATCGCGTAGGCGAGGATATAAACAACAAGGTTATTAAGAAGATCACGAAGGTCTGCCACCACTATTAACTTAATAGGAAGTCGCCAGGGCGATTCCGATTCACGTTAAAAGACGATTGTGACTTTAACTACGAGATAATTGTTAATGTGATACACCTTGATGGAAAGCCTATGCTTTATATTGTTGACGCGGCAACCTTATTCTAAGCGGCTTGCTTCCTTGAACCTTAGAAGCAGAAGGCACATAACATCTAGAACGCGCTAAAGAGTGCTAGATCGATACCTATCTAGGTCCTCCAGACTGGATAGTTTACGATGCCAGAAAGAATTTTACCTTAAACGAATTCCGTAACTATGCGCGCGTTATGGCAATCAGCGTTAACGAAGTGCCTGTGGAAGCGTACCAGAGCATTAGAAAGGTTAAACGATACCACAGACCGCTAAGAAGAGCGTATAACATTATTAGCGAAGAGCTAGGTAATAACACAAGCGTGACAATAGATCAAAAGCTTCAAATGGCTGTTAAGGCCGTTAATGATTTAGCAGGGCTAGATAGCCTTATGCCCACGCTCCTTGTGTTCGGTTTATACCCGCGACTTGCTAATGATTTACTACTAAGCCTCTCTATCACATAATAAGCTGCGATCCTACGGAAAGCGACTGATAAAGCCCGATAATACCTAGCGAGAAGGCAGGTTAGAGATGCCCTCGCTGCCCGTAACGGTCTAAACACAACGCCTACACATTCACTGCCTCTGTAGTTAGATGTGCGCGTATGGCGTGAGAAAGAAGGCTGGCAGGGCCTATACAAGCTAATCGCCACTGACGGTGAAAGCTGCACTCTTTAAATGCTGTACGGACCTGCTAGATTTCGATTAACTGTTGTTAAGCTATATCTACGTAATAATGACAATCCCTAACAAGAAGAACCGGAATCCGAAGCCGCTTCTAATACATCCGATGAAGACTTTAACTCAGAAGAAGAGCATATCACAAGACGAAGAGGAAGACCTCCGAAGCCGAACACCACGACTGACATGAATCTAATACCTAAGAGAGGTCGTGGAAGGCCTAGAAAGAACCCTCTCCAGCCACCTGAAGAGCCAATTCAGAGTGAAACCTTCCTTACAGCAAAGGAAAAGGCCGATTTTAACCTAGCTGTGTAACTTTGTAAAGAAGGGAAGATAACCACTCTAGGTGACCCGTTTGAACGCTCTGATTAAGACGAAATCAGCGCTTTACAAGCTCGCGAAGTCTTTAAATTTATTAGATTTAACCCAAACCTACACGGTGGCTAGCGGATTTTCAAATCCCACATGGTTCGAGAGGTCAAAGGAAAGGGAACAGAAACACTATACGAGAAATCACGGCTAGTTATCTAAGGCCACAGTGATCACGATAAATTTGATATCCTGACCTAGTCTCCGACTATCCAACGGGCTAGTTAACGATTGATTATAGCCCTAGCCCCTTCCCTCCGTAAGAAAGGCATTAGCCTTTAGATCCGCGATATTACACAAGCCTACGTACAGTCAACAACAAAGCTTAATAGGTGTATTATTGCGCAACTTCCTGATCAGATTAAACACTTATATCCACAAGGAACAGTAATAGAAGTTATTAAGCCCCTCTACGGAATCGCGGAAGCAGGAACACACTGGTGGTCAACGTACTTCCGTCATCATCGTGACAACCTCAGTATAGTCACTTTAACATATAACCCGTGCCTATTAATTTCAGATAACAAGGACTGCTTTAAAATTGTTAGAATGCAAACCAACAATACCTTAGGGCTCAGCGACAATACCTTCTTTGAGCGTGAAGAATCTAAGCTAAAGAAAGCTAACTTCACCACTAAGCCAAAGCAAAGGCTCACCACAGGAACACCACTAATCTTTAATAGCTATGTGCTAACCGAATCTAACGATAACTTGCTAAACCTCTGTCAGAAAGGCCAAAGTAAGAAGATTTAGCCTATTAATATAGCTACGGATTTAAAGCATTAACAGTACATTAAACAACGCGCCCGTGAAGCGTACATCGCCACAATCTGTTAGCCTAAAGCATTATATAACCTCTCTGTCACTGCCTAACAACACAATATCACGATTAACAATATTAAACAACTAAACAAAAGGCTTTACTAGCAAATAGAACATCAAGACCGCGGCCTCCGCTACGTACCAATTGATCTCTTGTCCGCTAAGCTATATGTCTTTATTAACGGTTCTTTCGCAAATAATAAGGACTTAAGCTCGCAACTAGGATACGTGATTATCCTAGGCAACAAAAGCAACAACGAGAGCGCTGAATTCATAATATAAGGTAACATTATCACATATAGCTCTACGAAAAGCAAAAGGGTCACAAGAAGCGCCCTAGTATCAGAGCTGTACAGCATGGTACAAGGCGTTAACGTAACCTACGCCGTGAACACCACGCTCAACATCGTGATAAAGCAGCTAAAGTTGCCATAGGTGCTAATTGTGGTCTGTATAGACTCGTTTTCGCTTTATAAATGCCTTATTAAGCTCGGAATAATAAAGGAGAAGCGACTCATAATTGATATTATAGCATTACGACAATCATACGAACGGCGCAAGATCCACGAGATCTGCTAGATTAACGGAAGAGACAATATCGCCGATGTAATGACAAAAGCCTCATTAAACAAGAGCCTCGAGACCTTCATTAACAACAACCAGGTTAATATACGTGTAGAAGGTTAGGTAAAGAGACTAGTAAATTAACGATGCCCTTATTTCCCCCAACATTAACGGTCCGGAACAGATTAAACCCGGACTAATCACAGCCGTGGATTTCCACCGCAGGATCAACTTGTTAACACTTCCCTTTAATTCGATTTTTATTGCGTTTTTGAGCTTTTTAGCCAAAAGAGAAAAGAGAGATTACCAGAGCTTCCTACGGCTTATGTTCGGCCCCAACGGCTAATGTTCGGATCAGCCAAAAGTGGGTCCACCGAATTGATGCACGCGATACGATTGGCCGCATTAACGACCAGCCCCACTTAGCTACCGAAACCTGCTTAGTCACCCCTTTGTTATAACATTTCCTTTGATTGATTTTACTGCGCTTTTAAGCCTCTTGCGCCCATAACAAAAAGAGAAAATTGCCAGTGTTGGAATCGCTGCGAATTCGTTGCGGACGAATTCGTCACCACTTTGCATCGAATTGCGATTGGATGCACAGGGGTCTCATCGCCCCACTGTGCACTAAATTGCGATTAGATGCACGGGGTCTCATCGCCCCACTGTGCACTGGAACGCAACTGGCGCACGGGGTCTCATTGCCCCACCTAGACTAGCAACGCGATTGGCCGCACAGGACTATCGCCCCACTTCGCCCCAGACAGCGTGTTTGACCCACAACACCACGCATGCGGAGGCATCCCTAGGATTGAGGTATATCTATAGCCTTAATCCCCCTATAGCTAGATCTAGAAGACAAGCAGAATTGAACCCTTTTACATTGAGTAACTAGTGCACTAGTGACCTGTGGTCATAGGACCCGAATCCCCTTGGTCAACTCAACAGAGAGGCTTAGTAGTGAATTATTAGCTAGTTATAGGTATAAGCTAAACACAAGGAGCGTGGGTATAAGGCTATCTAGCCCTGCTAAATTATTAATGGCTTTAATAGCTATCTAAAGTTTTTAATCTATTATCACGCTTATATTATTACCTAGCTCTTCGCTAATAATATTATACGCTCTTCTTAGCGGTCCGTGGTATTGTTTAACCTTTCTAATGCTCTAGTGCGCTTTTATAGGCACTTCATTAACGCTAATTGCTATAACGCGCGTATAGTTATAGAATTCGTTTAAGGCAAAGTTCTTTCTAGTATTATAAACTATCTAGTCTAGAGGACCTAGATAGGTATTAATCTAGCACTCTTTTAGCGCGTTTTAGATGTTATATACCTTCTGCTTCTAAGGTTTAAGGAAGCGAGCCGCTTAGAATAAGGTTGCTGCGTTAATAATATAAAGCATAGGCTTTCTATTAAGATATATCACATTAATAATTATCTTGTAGTTAAAGTTATAATTGTCTTTTAATGTAAATCGGAATCGCCCTAGCGACTTCCTATTAAGTTAATAGTAGTGGCAGACCTTTGTAATCTTCTTGATAATCTTATTGTTTATATCTTCGCTTACGTAATATAAGACCTTCAATAGCTGTTGTACAGAAGGATGTCTAAATCGTTAATAAAGCTAATAAATCTGCTTTTCTAAGAGAAAGTAGGCGGTTACTTCCGTGGCTTCTAGAGTCCACCACGGATATCCCTATTTCCTAATAATTAGCACCCTTTAATCACCTTAAATCAGCATGTTCTTAAGGTTATCAATCTTAACCCTTATATCATCCATATTATCAATGCTGTATAAGAACGGTGTGCTTGTATTAATTATATAAAACGTGATAGGGCTAAAGACTATAGGAACCTTTAAGATCCCTACTAATGTTGCTAATCTAGCGCTAAATTTAATAGTTCGTTACCTCTTAATAGGTTTTATTATTAAAGAGGGCATCCTCTTCACTAGGGCCTTAGCCTAGTTAATTCCAGCTATTAAGAAGCCTGCCGCCCTAGTATTAGGAATAATACCTCTAAATACCTTATTAGAGTAGCGTTTCTCTAATATATAGGCGGTTAACTAGGGCCTAAACGGATCCTCCTTGCGGAGAGCATGCTAGAGGGCTTCCTTTCTAAGGTTTTAGAAGATATCACCTCCGTTTACTAGCTTTATAGCACTTATAAAGAATTACGTAACTATTAGCTTACTTTTGATCTTACCGGATTCTTTAATAAAGGCTTTAGCCACATCCTAGGCATCTTCGTTATTAGAGCTTTTATTATTCTCTTTTGCAGCGCTATTATTGCCTTTATAGGCTTGGAGGAAAGCTCTATATTTGCTATTAGAAGGGGGTTCCTATACCTTTTATTTTTCCACTATCGTTGCCTTGCTTCTTAATAATCCTTATCGCTATAATTAGAGGACTAGCAGCCGTCTTTTCCACATATAAAGCATCGTAGCCGTTATCAGCGGCCTTAATCGCGGCCTTATTTGCGATTGGGGCCTCTAGAGCGCCCATATCAGCAATCCGTGAAGAAGTCCTTGTTAGTTTAGTTGTTAGTATAGAACTGTTATTAGCTAACTTCTTTTTAGGCTTTGGTAATGCTAATTAACTTACGAAGGTTACCTACAAGGTCCTTAAATATATTATTAACTGTAAATTCTATAAGGCTATATTCTAGTATACCTCTAATAGCTTAGAGGGTCTGTTTAACGAGTTCCGTATCATTAGTAAGAGGGTTAAAGAGTCCGTTATAAATATCTTTGTTATGGACTGGCCCCAAGGCAACTGCTGTTGGGCGTCGATATAATATTGAGAAACTTGAGGAGGGAAGAAAGGAAGGTAGGAAACCTATCCCTTCCTGTGCCCCTTATACTCCTTAACTATCCTAAGCTATCCTATCTGTCCTCTTCCTATCCCCTTGTTATCTTCACACCGCTTCTTCCTATCCCCTTGTCATCTCGTCTCCGTCTCTTCCAATCCCCTTGTCATCTCACCTCCGTTCCCTGCTATCTTATATTCAGCCTCATCTTCATCCCCTGCTATCCTACATTCAGCCTCAATCCCCACCCTTGCTGTCTTAGCTCAGGCCCCTACTCATCTCCGTGTCATCCGCCGTCAGTCCTCTTGTTGTGCATGCTACAACTAATGCTTAGGCAAAGCCTAAGCCCTTACAATCTTAAAGGTTTTAAACTATAGTGTTAAGGCACTTTATCTTCGTTTTATTAGGATGTTTAGCAATAGTACCACGTAGCGTGATGTTATTTTACTCTTAGTAGTAGAATTGCTTATTAGTTGCTATTTTAAAGTGCTATCTAATAAGCTTAACTATTTAATTAAATGTGAAGCTTACTAATAGCTTTGTAGCAATATTTATAAGATAGAATTTCTTCGCGTTACCTATTAGTATTACAGGAAATGCTTTTATAAGCGCGGTTTCCGTAAAGTTAAGCTAATAGCATTAATCTTATAATATTACTACCTTCAGTCTAATAAAGTTAAATATCTTCCTACTATATTTATTAGCCTCTTTGTAAATCTTTATAAGATTAAGTATCTTCCTTATGTCATTATAGTGTTCCTAGGCTTAAGGTGTTATAAGGGGTGGTAAGAGGTATGTTCCTAGTTAGGCTTAAGGGATAATAGGAACAGTAGGTTAAGAGGGCTAGGCATTTAGAATTAGCGGGCTTAATGCTATTAACGATAGTTCCGGCGTAATATTAGGTGCTTGCGGTAAGGAGCGTGGATTCTTTATCATTAGTATTGGCTTTTGTTAAAATAATGCTATTTATAGCACTATTTTATAGGCCCACTAGTTGCCTAGTTGCGTTGTTGCAACGTTGGTTACAAGGCGTTGCTTGCAGCGTTGCTTGCAGCTTTGGCTGTGACCTGCGTTCCTGCACACAACCAACCCACAGGCTTGTATGACTAAGCCAACTAGGTTACCCTATAGGGAAGCTGAAATCGACTGTAACTAGGGAACTAGTAGTCGTATAAAAGGCTGACGTATACTATTCGAATCCTTGATTTATTCTGGATTTTATGGTATATTTTATTAATAGGGTTATTTATTAAAGTGCTTAGTTAGGCCACACGGGCGTCTAGTTTGTATGGCCGTGAGTCGATTTTTTACTTTTCCCATACAAATGAATTATACGGAAAATAAAAAGTAGCTCGCAAGACCCTATTAGCGACCCAGTTCTGCCGATATGGTCAGTAGGTCTATGAGGGGACTTAGTAGAATCCTCTTATTGCTCGTCAGATCGTCCGTATTGCTAGAAATCAACTACATTCAACTATCAAAGCTCTATATCTTGAAGAATCGTCGTATTATAGTGAATCTAGAAGCCGCCGCGTCAGAATCTATTAGAGAGGTCTTCCTATCCCTCTAGCTAGATTCCCCTTCCATTTTCAATAGGTTATAAGCCCGGAAGGCCTATAGAATTACTACATTACTGCGTTATTCTACTACGATTACTACTTGATTTTAGGTACTAGTTACTCTCTACTATACCTGTGGGCTCTTAGATTACGAAGGAAACCGCTAGAATTTGAAGCTTTTCATCCCCTAGCACCCCGCATCGCAACACCAGACCTTTGGTGTTGAAATTCATTTACAGCCGCACCTGCAACCACCACATTGCAACCGTAACTATCTAGTTACAACCATAACCTCTTTCTTAGTGATTCTATTCACTATCGCGACCATTATATTTGATATTATCTACAACAGTAAATACGCTGCATCCTTTAAATCATTGGACATCTAGTATATCTATACTAGGCTTTTTGACCTATTACACTACGTTGCACGCACTATACACTACGTTACGTTGCGTTGTAGCTTCTGTAATACCTATTATCCGTAATCCTATCTTTAGTGTTGAGAAAATTTTCGCAGAGGATCTTCTCTAGCTTTTTCTGCCCGCGCATACCGCAGACCCACTTTTAGACCTCAAGGGGCACCCTTTCAAACAGCCCCGCCACGCATTTTACGTGCGCAAGCAGATTGCATTACAACCAATTTCTAGCGCGCGTTATTTGCAATAGGAACAAATTTGGAGATTTTGCACAGGAATTTTTAAAGATAGCACCACCTAATTATAAGGGTAAGGGACCTGCTATAGGCCCTTCTAGCCCCCTAGGGACCCTAATAGGATGGATATAGAAGGTTAACTGGCTGTTTAGGCCAGCGCTTTACAACTACAAAGCCAAATTAAACAACAAGGCAAGACTTTAACAGATTTTATTAAACATAGCGAGTCAAAACAGCTAAAAACCGAGGCTAGCATCAATAATCTATTAGATAAATTAACGCAAACCATGACTACTATTCAAGGTCTTTAGGATTCTACTAGACTAAGGGAAGAAAATACTAAGGTCCCAGTAGAAGACCTGCCTACTACTGTTTCTGCAAGTTTACCTTCTAGTAACTTACAAGCTGCCTTTAATACAGGCACTATTAAGGAGCTAAATAAGAAGGTTCACTCTATTCCAGAGGGAGCTAAGCTAAAAGGCCCTGAAAATTATAATCAGTAGAAGCAAGCCCTAAGCATTCAATTTAGAGCCCTAGGATTACCTGAATTCATAGATAATCCAAGCCTAGCAGGCCATCTAGCTAACTATGATCAAGCTATTCTTTTAATGATATTGAGAGATAGCTGTTAATCTGGACCTCAGGCAGCTATATGTTGGCAAAAATCCCCGAAGAAGCCTATAAAGTCCTTATTAGGCATTATTCGCAGAGTGCTGAAATCCAGCGAGGTACGCTATACGCTAGCTACCACTCCCTAAATTTTTCAAATTATAAGGGATCTTTAGAGGCTTTTAATGCTAATTTTAATAATTTACTAGCTAGACTACAACTCTATAGTGTAGAGATCGCACCTATTGATTAAGTAAATCATTATATCAATGCATTAAAGCAGACCTTCCCTAGTTAGGCTAAGAGACAAAGATTTACTATCAGAGCTTCTAGGGCACAGGGACTGCCTATAAATACCTTGAATTTACAGTTCCTTATGGCAGATTTATTAGAAGAACAGAGGGATAAAACCTCCCTATAGCTAAAGCTCTTAGTTATAAGGCTTCTAATAATAAGGGAAATTCTAAGGACCAGGAGAAGAAATCCTCTAATCCTAACACCAAGAAGGACTCTACAAATGCCACTAAAGAGCAGGATAAGAAGGATTCAAACCCTTCTAAAGCCTCTAAGAAGAAAAAGCAGAAGAAGAAGAGTAGTAACAGGGAAAAGGATAAAGGAAAAGAAGCTGCTTTTGCGTTAGGCTATAGCCTAGCCACGGGATACGTTAAAGAACTAGATTCTAGCGAGTCTAGTAGCAAGGATAGCAGTGATTCTGAATCTAATTCGGATACTTCTAGTACCACTACTACTAGTAACACTACTACCAAGCCTACTTTTAGCTACTCTAATGATGTGGTTAAAAACTCCCTTTATATAATACAGGTTCTTCTTGTCACATTTGTAATAATAGGGCTTTCTTTAGGGACTTTAAGCCTCTTAAGAAAGGTCAAACCGGCCCTATAATTACAGCAGGAGGACCTATCTATCCTAAAGGAAGAGGCACCGCTGTTTTTAACGTTCTGGTCAAGAAAAATCCACTAGAATATAGGCCTTTAGCTTTGCTAGATGCCTTATATTTCCTAGATATAGATACCAACCTAGTTAGCGGGTTATCCCACTATCTAAAGGGAGGTTATCTAGCTAAAGACTAGCTTTTCCTAGCCGATAAAAGCCCCTGTGGGTTATTAGAACCTGCTAAACACGGCTTCTTTTTGCAGATTAAGGGGCAAGCCACTCCTAAGATTTGCAAGCATTCAACCCACCTCTCCTTTATAGGCTCTCAATTTTGCAACCAAAAAGCCTATAAGACCAAATTAGGGTTTTCCTACCCTATAGAGGTTCAAATTCCGCAGCCAGCATTTAATCCCAAGGAATATCAACGAATCGAAGAATTAGACTCTGAAGAAGACAAAGATTCAGCCCTATATCCCACCGAAGCTCCTCCTAGTCAGGCACCTTCTATAGGGGTTTAGAAGGTCTATACCCTAATGACTTAGGTGACGATAGTGGCCGTCTATTGCCCCCAGAGGCCTGTGATTCTCAAGAGGCCTGGCAACAGAGGGAGCTAAGGGATAATAGCCCTAAAAAGCTAGATTCTAGTTACAAGAAGTTACTAGATTTAGCCCTTCTTTGGCACATTCGATTAGGCCACATCGGCCTCCCTTTACTAAAGAAGTCTTCGAAATTAGCTAAAGGGATCCCTAATTTTTCCGCAATTAAAGAAAAGGATTTCAACTACATAGCCTGTATGCAATCGAAGGCTGTTAGAAGACCTACTAAAAGACCTATTCAGGACCCCCTAGAGTTTTAGACATTCTAGAGGGAGATACGGTTAAAATCGAACCTATACCGCATAATAAGAAGGCCCTAGTCCTTATCCTTATTGATCGAAAATCCCGGTATAAATAGTGTTTTCCATTAGCTAATAAAGAAGGTCAGACCCTTTATATAGCTATTAAGGGCTTCTTTAAGGCCCTGAAAAACCGATATAACGCGTATCCTAGGCACCTTCACTTTAACGGAGGCACTGAGATTAACAACGAACTTCAGTTATAGTTATCTTCTAAAGGAATTTGTTTTAGCACCTCTTGCCCTTATATTCACGAACAGAATGGGCTAGTTGAGAGGGCTATTAGGGTTATCCTAGACCGGCTTAGGGCTACACTTCAGTGGTCTAAGCTGCCCTTATATCTATGGTCTTACATCCTTCCAGCCATAGTGGACTTAGTTAACATCACCGCGAATACAACTAAGCCCCTAACCCCTAAGCAGCTATATCTAGCTGACTTAGAGCCTGAGACCTCTTATAAGCCTGATTTTTCGAAAATTAGGGCTATAGGGTCTTATTGTGAGGTTCTAATACCTCCGGAGCAGAGATCAAAGCTTTAGAAGCTAGCCCCTAGGACTATCCCTAGCCGGCTACTTGCTACTCTAGGTTCCAGCGTTTATCTTGTTTATATACCCTCTAAAAGGTCAGTTGTCAAGACTAGCTTTGTTAAAATTATAGAGGATATAAGCTCTGTAGGGTCCCCTAAGCCTTTAGGAGCTATCCTTCAGAGGAGAAGCCAATATCTCACAAGATAATCTAGAGGTTCAGGATAGCTATCCAAAGCCTCTAGCGCCCGCAGCGCCGGTAACGCCTCCAGCGCTACCCCTAGAAAGCCCAAGCTCTAGCGCCCCTAATAAGGGTGCTATCGAAAAACCGTTTTCAGATTCGGATTCTTTAACTGATTCTGATTCTATAGATATTAATAATTTCAATATATCTTCTTTCGTTAAGGAGATATGCTTCAAGGCACAAGAAAAGGCTAAATCGTTGTCTTTTAATAACAATTCCGACACCCCTAAGACATGGAAACAAGCTTTAAACAGCAAGGATAGTCAGAAATGGATAAATGCAACTTTTAACGAATTTAAGCAGCTTCTAGCTACTGGAACCTTCAAATTTATAGGGATAGACCAAATTCCTAAGGGCCGGAGGGTTCTAAAGAATAGGCTTATTTATAAGCTTAAAAGGATAAAGAAAATAATCCTTTAAAACACAAGGCCCGACTCATTGCTAAAGGCTTTATGCAGATAGAAGGTCAAGATTACATCAAAACCTATGCTGCAACTAGCATTCCCCTAGTTAGCGGATATTACTAGCCCTAGCGGCTTATAATGACTGGGAAGTTAAACAGGTCGATTTTATAGGGGCCTTTCTAAATAGCTCGCTAAAAGAAGCTATTTATATGCAAATCCCTAATGGATTCGCCGATTTTGCCAAAGCCGCTACGCCTAAAATAACTAAACTACTCAAAAATACGGTTATAAACCCTCTTAAAAGCAAGTTATTTTCCTACAAAAGGCTTTATATGGATTAAAACAAAGCTCTAGAGAGTGGCAGCAGGCTTTAAAGGACCTTCTTCGGAAATTAGGCTTCCACCCTAATATCTAACCCAGCCGTCTTCTTTAACCTAACTACATCTACATATATAGCGACATATGTGGATAACTGTCTTCTTATAGGTCCGGATCTAGCTTATATCAATAGGCTAAAGAAGCTATTACATAAAGCTTATCCTATAGAAGATCGTGGGCCAGCTGAATTTTTCCTAGGCGTTCAAATCACTAGAAATCGAAAGAAAGGGACCTTAACTATCCACCAGTCCTAGTACATTTCTGAAGCCTTAGAAAGATTCAATATAAAAATACTAGGCCTGTTAAAATTCCACTCCAACCCGGAATTATAAAATAGGCAGCTAATCACTTAACTAAGCCCCTTTCCCCCTGATCACAAGCTATATTAGAGTATTATAGGAACTATTATATACTTAATGCTCCTTACAAGACCTAATATTGCCTTTCCGGTTCAGTGGCTTTCCACAGCACTATCTAAGCCATACATAGAGCATTTAAATACCTCTAAACATTTGCTTAGATATCTTCTAGGCTCTATAAGTTATTCTATAACTTATAGAAGGTCTAAATCTACTACTAAAGCCTCTGCAACCCTTATTGGCTTTTGTGATAGCGACTTCGCGGGTGATAAGTCCTCAAAATCAACCTATGCTTATCTCTATAAGCTAGCCGAAGGACCTATTAGCTGGAAATCGAAGAAAGTAACTACGATAGCTTTATCTACATTAGAGGCTAAATCAGATGCTCTATGTGAAGCTATTAGGGAGCTAGAGTGGCTTTATAGTCTCTTTAATGAGATAAAGCTGCCTATAGCACCTCTAGTTCTGATTTTTAGTAATAACCAAGGCGCTATTACTACCGCTAATAACCCTGCTCTTCATAGCAGAACAAAGCATACCCTGCTAAAATTCAACTATACTAGAGAAAAGGTACAGAAGGGTATAGCTAAGGTTATCTACATTAACACTAAGGAGATGCCTGCAGATGGCTTAACTAAGCCCCTGCCTAATGATAAATTTCAACAATTTATCTAACTATTAGGCCTTACGAATACAAAGGCCTAGCTTTAAAAAAGAAAATCAACTAAAAAGTCGAAAAATCAAAATTAACAAAAACACTAGAATTCCGTTAAAAAGTTATTGATTTAAGTTGAAAAGTTATTGATTTAAGTTTAAAAGTTATTGGATTTATTATTGAGTTTATGGTTAACTTAGATATCTATTAAAGAGCTAAGTTTAGGTATTGAATTAGTTACCTCATACTTTTCTAGAGAGAGTGTTAAAATAATGCTATTTATAGCACTATTTTATAGGCCCACTAGTTGCCTAGTTGCGTTGTTGCAACGTTGGTTACAAGGCGTTGCTTGCAGCGTTGCTTGCAGCTTTGGCTGTGACCTGCGTTCCTGCACACAACCAACCCACAGGCTTGTATAACTAAGCCGACTAGGTTACCCTATAGGGAAGCTGAAATCGACTGTAACTAGGGAACTAGTAGTTGTATAAAAGGCTGACGTATACTATTTGAATCCTTGATTTATTCTGGATTTTATAGTATATTTTATTAATAGGGTTGTTTATTAAAGTGCTTAGTTAGGCCACACGGGCGTTTAGTTTGTATAGCCGTGAGTTGATTTTTACTTTTCCTATACAAATGAATTATACGGAAAATAAAAAGTAGCTCGCGAGACCCTATTAGCGACCCAGTTCTGCCAATATGGTTAGTAGGTCTATGAGGGGACTTAGTAAAATCCTCTCATTGCTTGTCAGATCGTCCGTATTGCTAGAAATCAACTACATTTAACTATCAAAGCTCTATATCTTGAAGAATCGTCGTATTATAGTGAATCTAGAAGCCGCCGCGTCAGAATCTATTAGAGAGGTCTTCCTATCCCTCTAGCTAGATTCCCCTTCCATTTTCAATAGCTTTGCATTTAGGTAAAGGTTTAAATAGAACTTACCTGTGGCAATTTGCTTATTAATCTCTTCTAGAGGCTATTCGGATTATACCTCTTCTTAGAGTACTCTTTTAAGTGCTTTAGTAATCCTTTTACTAGATCTCCTTGCGTATACACCGTGTTTACAGAGGAGGTCTTATAGCGCTTTAGTTAGGCCTTTGTGAGCTCTATTAAAGAGGTCTTTATTCTAATTACTAAAGTTAAATTAGTAATTCTCCTATTATTCCTAATCTTTATATACTTGCTCTTTATAGTAAAGGATTATATAAGCGATCTTATTATTAAGATTAGTAGTGGTTATAGTCTCTAGGTTAATGTTATTGCTTATTAAGTCCTAGTCTATTAACAGGTTCTTCTAGTATTGTTGTATTTACTCTAGAAGCTCTTCTCTTATTAGATAAGAGTGAGGGTTTTAAGGGTCTTCTATCTAAGAAGTTATAATAAAAGAGAGAAGGAGAAAAGAGAAGAAAGAGGGGATTTAGCTAGCTTATTAGCTAAGATTCCGAGATAGTTAGTGGGGTTAAATCCTTATAGCACTAGCCCCTAATCGGATAAAGGCTAGTAATTTAATCCTTTAGAAGCCTAATACCGCAGAGGCGTTATCTTCTCCCTATAGCATGTCTTCTTGTAAAGGCAATTATATGTCTCTTCTTAGTGTTCTCTTGCTACTCTATAATTAGTTGTGCTAAATCCTTCTTAGTTAAGTAACCACTAATTAGTGTTAAGTTAACTAAGGGGATTCGGGTCCTATAACCACAGGTCACTAGTGCACTAGTTACTTAATGTAAAGGGTTTAATTCTGCTTGTCTTCTAGGTCTAGCTATAGGGGGATTGAGGCTATAGATATACCTTAATCCTAGGGATGCCTCCGCATGCGTGGTGTTATGGGTCAAACACGCTATTTGGGGCGAAGTGGGGCGATAGTCCTGTGCGGCCAATTGCGTTGCTAGTCTAGGTAGGGCAATGAGACCCCGTGCGCTAGTTGCGTTCTAGTGCACAGTGGGGCGATAAGACCCCGTGCATCCAATCGCAATTCAGTGCACAGTGGGGCGATGAGACCCTGTGCATCCAATCGCAATTCGATGCAAAGTGGTGACGAATTCGTCCGCAACGAATTCGCAGCGATTCTAACAGTTTGCGTTAATTTATCTAATAGATTATTAATATTAGCCTTGGTTTTTAGCCGTTTTAACTCGCTATGTTTGATAAAATCTGTTAAAGTCTTGCCTTGTTATTTAATTTGGCTTTGTAGTTATAAAGCGCTGGCCTAAACAGCTAGTTAACCTTCTATATCTATCCTATCAGGGTCCCTAGGGGGCTAGAAGGGCCTATAGCAGGTCCCTTACCCTTATAATTAGGTGGTGCTATCTTTAAAAATTCCTATGTAAAATCTCCAAATTTGTTCCTGTTATAAATAATGCGTGCTAGAAATTAGTTATAATATAATCTGCTTACGCACGTAAAATGCGTGGCAGGGCTGTTTAAAAGGGTGCCCCTTAAGGTCTAAAAGTGGGTCTATGGTATACGCGGGCAGAAAAAAGCTAGAGAAAATCCTCTGCGAAAATTTTCTTAACACTAAAGATAACGGATAGGAATTATAGGTATTACAGAAGCCACAACGCAACGTAACGTAATGTATAGTGCGTGTAACGTAGTGCAATAGGTCAAAAAGCCTAGTATAGATATACTAGATGTCCAATGATTTAAAGGATGCAGCGAATCTACTGTTATAGATAATATTAAATATAACGGTCGCGATAGTGAATAGAATCACTAAAAAGAGGTTATGGTTGTAACTAGATAGTTACGGTTGTAATATGGTGGTTGTAGGTGTGGCTGTAAATGAATTTCAACACTAAAGGTCTGGTATTACGATGCGGGGTGCTAGGGGATGAAAAGCTTTAAATTCTAGCGGTTTTCTTCGTAATCTAAGAGCCCACAGGTATAGTAGAGAGTAACTAGTACATAAAATTAAGCAGTAATCGCAGTAGAATAACGTAGTAATGTAGTAATTCTATAGGCCTTCTAGGCTTATAACCTATTAAAAATGGAAGGGAATCTAGCTAGAGGGATAGGAAGACCTCTCTAATAGATTCTAACACGGCGGCTTCTAGATTTACTATAATATAATAATTCTTTAAGATATAGAGCTTTAATAGTTAAATGTAGTTAATTTCTAATAATACGGACAATCTAACAAGTAATAAGAGGATTTTACTAAGTCCTCTTATAGACTTACTAACTATATTAGCAGAACTAGGTTGCTAATAAGGTCTTATAAGCTACTTTTTATTTTCCGCATAATTTATTTGTATAGGAAAAGTAAAAATTGACTCACGGCCATACAAACTAAATGCCTGTGTGGCCTAACTAAGCACTTTAATAAATAACCCTATTAATAAAATATACTATAAAATCCAGAATAAATCAAGGATTTAAATAGTATACGTCAGCCTTTATACAACTACTAGTTCCCTAGTTATAGTCGATTTCAGCTTCCCTATAGGGTAACCTAGTCGGCTTAGTCATACAAGCCTGTGGGTTGGTTGTGTGCAGGAACGCAGGTCACAGCCAAAGCTGCAAGCAACGCTGCAAGCAACGCCTTGTAACCAACGTTGCAACAACGCAACTAGGCAACTAGTGGGCCTATAAAATAGTGCTATAAATAGCATTATTTTAACACTAGTAACGCAATTAGTTACATAGGACTATTATCTCACTTCGCCCTAAATAGCGTGTTTAACCTATAATACCACGTATGCGAAGGCACCCCTAGGATTAAGGTATATCTATAGCCTTAATCCCCCTATAGCTAGACCTAGAAGATAAGCAGAATTAAACCCTTTACATTAAGTAACTAGTGCACTAGTGACCTGTGGTCATAGGACCCGAATCCCCCTTAGTTAACTTAACAGTATATATCTATTACTTATATAAGTGGTGTTAGTATATTATCCTTATCTATTTCTTCTTCTTCTACCTCTTTATTCTCTAAGTCTTTATTTACTTATAAATTAGTCTTACTGTCCTAGAGGTAAACTTTATTAATAAACAGCTAGTCTACACCTATTTTCTTTGCGGCATCTTGCACCTCTGCCTCGCATATTAGTCTGGCAAGCCGGCTCGGTGTGCATGCCCCACTTACTTTCGAAAGCATCTTTCGCCTTCTTTTGCTGGCAATAATGCGGATGCATCATACACCCCAGGCGCTTCCAGGCAATCAGTCTATCTGCCTCTGATGGAATGGAGCCTAACGCCAAGATCTTAGGAGGAGCACACAGAAACTGGTGTATTTACATTATATATATTTATACATGACATATTTAATTCGTAGTACTTTTCAAAGCATGAGCATCCTCGGAGCAATAGCGCTCGTACTCGTCTGTGATACATGCTGGTTGTAGGTACTTGTTTCTCCAATTCAAGAACTCGTTCGTGGTCCTCGAAGGAACCTCAGATAGAGAAGGCGGCTCCACAGGTTCATAATCATCCCACAGTGTCTCCATCAGCTTCTTTGACGATTCAGCCCACTCCTTCCAGTTTTCGTGTATGTAGTGCCATTTATGCGAAGGGTGAAGCACAATCGCGGCGACGTAGGTAGGCGATTCGTCAGTAAGACAATAGTACTTATCCATCTTCGCCCAGCCCGAGTTATACATTGGTGCCATAATCGGATCGTCGATATGTACCTCTTTTCCTGCCTCGAATTGCGCCAATACGAAGTCCATAGCTAAGAGAACATTATCAAGAGTTGCAAACGATGACTCAAGGGCCTTGGTCGTCATTTTAAGCTTCTCCAAGAAAGTCTTGATCTTCTCGAGGATGACCCACTCCTCGGGAGAGAGCTCGTCTCCGGCACAATCTCCTTCCACCCATTTGTTGAAATATCCCTCGACTGCGACTCTAAGATGCAAGGCCGCTCGTAGCATGGTGTACCACGAACTCCACCTCGGGTCGTTATCTCGCGCAAGCTTGCGATTGTGGCTGATGGCCAGAAACTTTTGGCGACGCTGAACACTACTTTGGACGAAAACCACGAAATTGTGGAGCTTGCCAAGGGGACCCTTTTTCCGCCACGCCTCGATCTCTTTTAGTGTCACATTATGCGCATCACGTTCGTCGTCTTTGAGCTTCTCATCATCGGTAACGAAGAGGAAAGCTTTGGCGGCAAGGTTGATAATGTGACCTTGGCAGCGGAGTCGGTGAGATCTGGGATCGTATCGAATGTCATATCGACGTAGAAGGCCTGTAAACGTTAGGGCCGGTCAGGAAAACAAGTGCGCCGCACTTACCAAGGGAGAGAGATCTCATCATTGTATCGTTATTGCCTGCATTGTCCATCACAAAATATCCAAGGTTGGAAGCAAACCCCAGTCATCAACCACTTCCAAAATGGCCGTTGCAAGGTGATATCCATCGTGCTCACTGTCGATGTCTTTCAAAGCCAAGACATGGTGTTCCAACTTACTGTCTTCTGCAACGTAATGAGCAACTACGCTTAAGATGGCCAAAGAGTTGGGGAAGTCCATAGGTCGCAGCTGATATGAATTTTTGACTTTGCTGGCTGGATGCGCTGCTTGACCTTCTCCTTCTCACCTTCGTACTGCCGCATAATCCATTTCTTGATGGTCTCGTGCGTATCTGGAAGCCAAGTATCGATATCGGCGTTGAGGTAGGCTAAGAATGCTCGGAATTCTGGGTATTCCACAAGCCTAAATGGGAGAGAACCGTAATAAACCTTACGTATAAAGCTTCGAGCTGGTCTGGATCGATCGAGTCTCCGGATTGATCGTTGAGCGACGGCGTTTTCGGGGATGTTCTTCGGCCGCAACATGAGCTAGCTCGAGAATAGTTCGTATATTCGCGACTTTAGCTGTTCGTGTCGCGCCTTTTGGGAGGCCATGACCGTCAGGAGGAGGATCCGTAAGGTGCTTGGCTGGGGCCGCAGTCCCACCGGAACAGCAATACGTTTTGTCACAATGTTTGCAGCGCCATTCTTCTTTTCCGGTCCGCTGGTTGTAGTATTTCGTCTCTATGTCCTCGTCTGGCATATGAGAAAAGACCTATGATGTTCTTGGCTTGGCCGAAGGGGTTATGCAGGCCGTGCGAGGTCGCGACGATTGGCATTGAGTGGTTTGGGGCTCATCTGGATCATGCAACTGTGGGCTGGAAATCTCCGAGTATTCGTCTGATATTGAAGAATCCCGTCGCGGCGATGTTTGAACAAAAGCCAGGCGTTGTTGAGGCATCGAGATTGCGTGGAAGTGTGGGCGAAGCGGGGTTGAGGAATCAGTGCGGACGGCGAGCCGCTACCCTGTAGGTCTGGATTTATACATGCATTTACGCGTTTCCAACTCTCTCCTGTAAAAATTCTGCACCCCTGAAGAGCTGTTAGCGGCTCGCTAAGCTTGGGCCAGATTTTCAGGCCATCCGACCGCGCTTTCGCTGCCAAGGCCCATCGCGGCCCTAACAGCACAGAGGAAGACCTCAGGAGAGTTCATATTCCTCTGCGAAGCCGGTCTTGACAATTGCACTTTGGCCCATAGCTTTCCTTCGGAACCAAGGAGCTATTGGGCAATTGGAAGGTTCGCCCTTCCAATCACGATGACTGGTTGCGGAGGTTTTTCTCCCTGAAGGCAAGCTGCACGACAGCCTCTGATTCCTTCCGAGGGTTTTCCCCTGCCGCCGCTCCTCGATCATTTCCTTTGCCTGGTTACTGGAGCATGGGACTGCGGCAGCAGCGTTGGCCGAACGAGCGAGAGAATTCTGACCGGCAAAACCAAGGGTTGACCACACTGCCTGGGCGTCCCGCTGACGGGCAACAGGCTTCGACACGCAGCGCCTTCGAGTCGATGATATGCTGGATAGACATTTGGGGAATTGCTATGGGTGCCAGTCATAGTCACTTGTTCTGGATAGTTCTAGCTCAGCACGTCCTGTGCCCCGTCTCGGGGACCTGAGCGACCTAAAGGTCGCTGGACGAAAAATACAACAAACAAACAAACATTTACGCGTTTCCGTGCGCCAATGGGAAACTTTTACGTTCTGGAGGTCCGCCAAACGAAAACCAATACATAGAACATGTTTATATTTACGCGTGTTCTTTTACGCGTCATCATATTGGCGCGAATTGGGGAACGGAAAGGCGAATGACCGCCAACCAATACAAACAATACAAGCCATATATTGCCAGTATGGAAGGTGCTATATTGTATCGTCGCAATATGACGGCGAGCATATTGTATTGGTACAATATGAGAAATCGCGTATTGTATTGTATATACTGCAGTACTTATACTACTTTATTGTCATATTATTAGCAACACTGGCGGAGACAAGAATTCTTAAGCTGGCAAGGTTCAAATCTACAGTAATGCACGGGTAAGCCTCGAAGCGAACCATTGTGGACGTTTGGCCCCGTCTCTACGACATGCTATGTTATGGAACAATGCAAGCTTAGCCATGGTTTAGGGTAGACGGCCAGTTTTCGAACCACTTGGCAGTGCCATAACCTACTCAGTCGGTCTGGGGATTGAGCATTGGATACCTGACAGGCTGAGATTCAAGCTGTACTTACTTTGGAACGCGTCTTTGGCCCTCTTTTGCTGCCTCCCTCCTCACCTGGTCTCGAGCTGTATTACCTAGCGTGACCTAGAAGCCTCACCTCGTTCGGACCTTCTTCTCGACAGGTTGCGAGCTTGCGAGAGACAATAAAGTGGGGCGTGGCACAGGTACCCCCTCATCCCTCCGCGTCCTATCCCCGCCCACGATCCCCTTTGTCAGCAAGCCGCCTCGGCCCGGCTTTTATCCGACATGTCGACAGTTCCTTACCCACCAATTTCGTGTCGACCTTCAATCGCCACGACCTCGTCAATTGCCCGAGGCAGCCGAGTACGAGGATGCCATCCATGCCACTTCGCTTTCTTCAGGCACAATGGACGTCGCCTACGGCGCGTTTAATAGGGTTTTGCCGTGGCCTTCCAGCAGCTGGACTTGACTCCCCGAACAATCTGCCATTGACACTAACAGGCCAGGACAAGGAACAAGAACCCGCCTCCACAAATGATCAGGCCCCAGCGCTCAGATCGAACAAGAAGCTCCAATCTTCTTCCCACTCACTGAACGGCAAATTGAAGCCAAAATTCGTACATTCATCGACTCCATCGACAGCACTGCTGTCTGTCATTTGGCCTCAAAGTATGGTGGGGAAAGGGCCTGTCGTGTCATTGATCAGAAAAACGGCAGCTTCAACATCTGCTTCTTTGTTCGCTTTGAATCTACCGACAAGACCTGGGTTTTGAGGATACCAATCGTGCCCATGGTTCGTGATGCATGGAGCAAGCTCCTAAGTGAGGTGACGACGATGCGGTAAGCTGTATCATTACCCGTTCGATGGAATACTAGTAACCCAATCACCTTTACAGATATATCGAAAGCAACACTTCGATTCGTATCCCTCGCGTCTACGCATACGGAAAAGACGATACGTTAGTATCGGGCGCTTTAACGCCATTTATGATTATGGAATTCATCCCCGGGCGTCAGCTTGATACAAGAACTTGGATACATACTATGCAATCACAACGGAGAAATCTGTACATCGATCTCATCAATGTTTTAACGCAGTTACGCAAGCTTGAGTTTTCTACGGCGGGTTCGCTGGTGCCGAATCCAAACGGCGAATCGAATCCCATAGTTGGTCCCTTCCTTTCAATGACTGCAAACGAATTCGAACGAAGCTGCGCAACGCCGGCCACCCCAGGGGTTTTCACGTCTACAATGCAATTTACAGATTATCATTGCAATATTCTGTCAGAAACATACAAGCAACCCGTCCAGGAGCTCGACTGCAGGCAAGCAAAGATGGAGATGTTCGCTTTGGACAGTCTATTGAAGGAAATTCCTAAATGCATCGACTTACAGGAGCCTAGCCCTTCATTTATACTCGCCCACCCAGATCTAAGATGTGGTAACATTCTCATCGATGACGACTTCCACATTCTCGCAATTATTGACTGGGAGTTTACCGGCACGATTCCACTACAATTGTTCACGCCACCGCCATGGATTACCGGGCACGATCCCGCTACCTTCCTTGTCTTTACTGGTGTTCCCCGAGGCGATATCTTTTCAGAGTTCTGCACACTCCTTATGGAGATGGGAAATACTTCGAGCGCTTGCTCTCAGCTCTGTCAAGACTGGGGATTACAACCAGACCAAGCCGTGCAGGATCAAGGATTTCTGCCACGAGTGTCGCCCATAATGCAAATTCTACGCCACCCCTCTAACCTCCAGGATATATACTACATGTCTACCTTTCAACGCTTATTCGGATCCGAAGCATGTAGGGATACAGTGGTTAACGACTTTTTCGCAAAAGATGAGAACCAGGTACTTGCGCAACAAGTTGAGCTTCAAATTCGGAACTCTGAGCGCTACACCAAATATCTTGCGAGACATGGGCTGCTCGTCGATGACGCTCAGGCTCGGCTAATTCGAGAATTTCTTGAAAAAACGGAAAGCTTAGTACAAGTCAGATAGGTACAGAGTCTACTTTCAAACATCTAACGACATCTCTTAGCTTAGCCCCCTTGTAAGGACCGCGCCATTAACTCCCGCTCACGCTCCTGTAACTCAGCCAATTTATTCCACAGCCTTCCAATCACCGCCTCTTTCTCAGAGAGCTGCCGTCTTAACTCCGCAATCCTTTGGTTCATATCGGGTACTTGGCGACGGCCTCTGCGATTCCTTGAACTCGAGGCGCTTTCGGACATTAGCTGCACATTAGCGCTTGAAGCGCTCTCGATAATATTTAGCAAGTTTTGATGGTTTGCTTGCTCCGCTGTGTAATCGCGCATAATGTCGCTGATCCGCTTCTGGATTTTCTTGAGTTCTTTGGCGTCGGGTCCGAGGCTAGCCATGATTAACTACGTCCAAAAATTTAGGTAAGAGTTTCCAAAAATAAAATTAAGGGTATAAGGTGCGCCTAAAAATCGTCAGCGAAGAAGAGATATGCTCAGGATGGCTCTTGTTCCCTGCTGTGTGAAGGTCTGGCTGGCTAAGGTGGGTTCTTCAGACGGGTTGACCAAGGGTTCATATAGAATGTATACTAGGCAGCAACGTAGAGGCGAATTTCCCCGCTCATCATCGAGCTCTCAGAGCGTAAGCCTGCGGCGCGTCCAAATGAGGAAGGTGTGATCAGAAGAGCCCATCTCTTGTTCTCTGCTCTAGCGCAAGAGCAAATTGGCCCGAGTTCGAGGCAACCAAAGGAGATGGCGCCCGACGGAGATAGTATATCCAGGACTTCGAGCGGGGACTTAAAGCATAGGGACATCAGCGCATTGAGGCCTTTACCGGTATCCAGATGGCTGCGAGAGTAGGGGAGAGAACAAACAGCTCCAGGAGCTTCTCAACAGGCATGGTATTAACGACGACCACGTCGCCTATTTCTTGCAGTCAGGCATCTTGCCACCTGATTCCGAACAAGGCCATCCCTTTCGCGCCGACGAACCTATGGCAGGCGTCGCCTCTGTCCAGTCGCTGCAACGCTACATGCCAGTGACAGAGGTGGCAGACATGGATCATCAAATGGGAAGCTGCTTGCTTCGTGGCCCCTGCAGCCGGGCCAAGGATGGCGTGCAGCTAGAGGCTAGGAATCGCTCCTGGTCAGCTACTCAACCCAGCACTTGACCTTCCATGTATGCCTGGATGCCAGTTTCTAACGAAGGTAGGGGTTGGGACCTGCAGTAAAATTGTCGCGAAGACCCAGTGCTCCTAATAGTGTGACAGTGCTTTTGGACCAACTGCTCATTCAGTGCGTGTGACTTGGCCGCACTACCCTACCAATGTCCCTGAGATGTTCAAACTGAACCATTAGTCTGTTCGTCACGGCCAAACTGAACTACAGTGTAAAAACTACAGTGTAAACTGTAGTCTACACTATTAGTGTGAACATATAGTCTGACATTTGAGCCGGCCCACTCAACCATGTTATGCCACGAATTCCCATACTTCTCCACGGTCGGCCGACCGTCCGACCGAAATCCCGCTGCTGGGAGGGCTGCTGCGGCAAGACGAGCCCATTCATTTACAGGGGGTGGAGGATGCAAACATTGTGCATTTCTACCTCTTCGGCCGTACAATTTGTGCCTTTCTCTCAAACCCAGCTTGCCATAGTGGGGGTATTCCATCCCTTTTGCAAACCTTCTCTATTTAAGCATTCGCACTCGTCGTTCCGAGGACCTTCCTTAAGCTTATTAAAGTTAAGATATTAATACCTTTCTTATAGAACCTGACTTAATAGTCTGCGGGTAAATCCCTACTATTTGCTACTAAATTCTTATATTATATTTGTAACTTTATTACCTAGAGTAGCTTATTAAAGTCACTCCTATTCTTAATAGACCACGCTAACTACCTATAGCCAAGTTTCTATAGTTAGCTATAGCCTTATACTTCTTGTGAGGCCCGCCCACAACACATGGGCGCACCCCGCGGGCACACCATGCCACAGGGCTAGGTCTATGTAACACTAGCAAGTCACTGGCTATAAAGCAGTAACTCGCACCTATAACACACTTAGACCTAGTAAGCTTTAGTTAATATACTAAGTGCTCCTATATATTCTTGCCTAGCTATCCCCTATCCTTATAATTCTAAAGCTTTAACCCTAGCTACCTAAGAATATAATAGGGGAGAACCTAATAAACCCCTAGTATAATACTAAAGGTAATATATAAAACTATAAATAAAGATAGTACCCTAGCTTTTAAAATAGTTAGCACTTAAGCTAAATTAGGAAAACCTTTAATTAATTCCTAATAAACTATAATAACTAAGTAAATTACTTAACTTAAAGAACTAAAGAAACTATAGAATAAAGAAAAAGAACTTATCTAGCTACTCTAACTAAATATAGGAGAAAAGCCTGTAAAAAGGTAGTAAAGGTCTAGCCTCTCTTTAAATAGTAACTATAGTAAGGTTAAAGTATATAATATTATAAAACTAATATACTTTACTAACCCTTAAAAACACAAAATATAGTTAAATAACCTAAACTATATATTTATAGAAGCAAAACGTAAGTTCTAATATAATTACTAAAAATCCTCCTTACACTTAACTATATATATAAGGACTATAGGGTAAGATAGGACTAATACCTTAATAAATAGTTAGCTAGTAACTAAGAAAAACTTGAAGATAATTAGGAGGCATTCTAATCTTAGATACTAATACTACTAAAGGACTTTGTTAGTTACGCAGGGTCGTGATGTGTAAGCTCCAAGAATAGTATTGTTGTTAATTATCTATTCTAAGCTATCAAAGAAAGAGGGAAAAGAGAGGTCAAAAAGTGAGGGCACTCTCATCAGGTGAAAAACGGGCAGCTGTGCGTGTGTGGGTCACGTATTACAAGCCCTGCCCTATTATAAGGCCTAACTATAGATCGGAAAGTGAGGTCATGCACGCGCATGCGAGGGCGCGCGGGCTAACCTTCTTCTAGCCATAATTACAGCTACTAAGCGCGATTAATATTATACTTATTCTAACACTAAGAACTCTCTCTTTTAATATAATTATTAATATATAATATTAATAGTAAAAGAGAAAAGAAAAGGAAAGGGATAAGGTAAAGTGGGTTATAGATAAATATAAAAGGGATTAACTTAATAAAAACCCTATACAAGTATGTGGTAAAGGGAAATAAGGAAAAACAACACTCTATTACTAATAATCCTTCTAAAGGCTAAGCGGGCCTTTACCTATAGCCTTTTAATTCTTATATTATAAATAACATTTACATATTAATCCTCCGCCCCCTGCCCCTATCCACTATTATAGTCTTTGCTCTCCTATGCTTAGTATATATAATATAGGGGCTGTGATAGTTTCTCTATAATAGCTACCAGGGCCCTAATAGGTCTTTAGCAGCCCTTATTAGGTTAAGGGTAATAATTAGAGTAGCTCTTATAACCTAACCTAATAAGGGCTATAGTTCTAGGCATAAGATGCCTAATAAGGGCCGTAGTTTCTCCTCCTTCTTCCTCCCTAGAGGGATTTTTCGCCTCCCCTATAGTATTAGAGCTAATTCCTAATACTATTACCTATAGTAACCCTCTTCTACGCAGGTTACTTACCCTTCTATCCAGATTATTATCTAGTTACTAGAGATAAATTACTCTAGTGCCTTATTTAGTAATGCCTTTATAAAGGCATTAGCCAGGTTATTAGCTCTATTAATCTACTAGATCTTATAGAGTTTGCGGCGTTTATATAATTACTATAGGGCTATAATAAACCTTTTGCGAATCTTTCCGCACCGCCCTACAGGTCCGGAATCGCCTCTAAAATACAAACCAACAAGATAATCGAAATCCTCACCCCATTTTACCCCTTCCTACGATGTCGCATTGCGACAGAGCCGGAGGCAGGCGGGAGGAGGAGACGCCGATGGTAATTGACGAAGGAGAAAGGGGCTGGCACAGAGCTGCCACCACCCGAACGCAGGCAGAGGACAGTTCAACGTCCAGAGATGCGATAACGACCCGAAGGCGGATCGGATTCAATTCGAATACCCAGAAGAACGAAAATACTACGAAAAGATCGCTAGCCTTATCCCTAGCGATAAATTATCCGAGGTATGGAACGCTACCCAGGCCGTTGCAGACCTGAAAGCGAGCCGCGCCCGAGCCGAGAAAGCAGAGACAAACAACAACGGCAATATCCGCACCACGAAAGAAGCCCTCAAAGAAGTTATCAAAGAAGCCATCAAAGAGGCAGATAAAAACACCGCTCCTCCCACCTGGGCGAGCATCGCTGCAGGGCCGACGCAGAGACGATCGAACCCGAACCCCCTACAAATACCAGGCCGCCAGGACAGAGAGGTCCTTATCAAGGGTAACTCCATCCAGGAACCGCTCCGGACTAGAAGCGCAGAAGACACGGTCGCAGCGGTAAACAGAGCCACCGGCCAGACCACAGCAGTTGCAGCCAGAAGACTCCCTAGCGGAGACACAATTATCACATTCGAAGGAAACGCCTCCCAATACAGGACCGACCAAAAATGGATTACCGCCGCCTTCGGACCGGAAGCGACCCTCCACCGCCGAATCCTAAGCGTTATAGTTAAAGGCTTCCCCACGAAATACACCTCAGCAGAAAACCTCGCAGCAGATATAGGAAAAGCAAACAAGATAAATGTGATTAGGGCAACGGCAAGACGACCCAGAGGCGAAAACGCACCGAGAACCACCCTCATCCTCGGCCTGGCTGAGGTAGATGACGCTAACAAGATATGTAAAGACGGGACAGTATATAAAGCGGAGCTATTCCGGACCGAACCCTACGACGAATCACTGCAGCCAAGGCAGTGTTATAACTGCTTCCAGATAGGTCACATAGCGAAATTCTGCAAAGCGGCCCCGAGGTGCGGCAGGTGCGGAGCCGGCCGTCACGAAGAGGGCGAGAAATCTTGCCCTACATCCACGGGACAACTACAAGAGAAGTGCATACTCTGCTCCGGGGCGCACCCGGCGTGGTCTAGGACCTGCCCAACCCTTAAGGAAAAATGGAATATAGCAAAAGCAGGATATCAGGAGCGCCCTTCCCGTTTCGCCACTCGATCGCCAGCTAGCAGCCCGGCCCCGCCCCGGGAGAGACTGGAACCAGTCGGCCTCACTGGGAAGAAAAGAGGCCGCCCAACACTCGCGGAACAGAACGCTAGACAGCCTAGAGCAGGCAGTATTAGAAGATACGCGGAGCCAATCAGAGCCGGAACAGAGCCGGCACGAGACAGCAGCGAACCCCCTCCTCCTAGACCTACACAATAATGATACGCGTCCTCTTCTGGAATGTGAATAAGAAGAATAACCTTATACACATCGCGCTCCGTCACCGGACCGACATAGACGTGATAGCGATCCAAGAATGGGAACACACAAGACAAGCATGGCCCCCGGCTCCGGGCCTCGCCAGATTCCAACTCGCACATTATGAGGGTCGGAATGCAGTATACATAAACAAGAAACACGGAGTAGGCTCGTGGTCGGCCCGCGGAGGCACCGACTGGTCGCTCATAGAAATCCAAGGAATAAATATCTACTCCCTCTACTCAGAAAAACACAGCAACGAATGGAACACCCCTATTCGCACAATTAACGAGGAAGAGCCCCGGGGAAGAAGCGTCTTCGTAGGTGATTTCAACCAAAAACACCCGCTATGGGATGAATATAACAGGACTAGCAATGGAGTGGAAGAGCTACTAGAGTTCACTAGCCGGTGGCGACTCGGATTAGTAACGCCTCGAGGGGAACCCACCAGACAGCACAACGGAGACAGAGACAGCACAATCGATCTGGCCTGGGCTTCGCACGACTTACAAGTCCACTACGACGGCGCGGCAGACATATCAGGCTCCGACCATATTCCGCAGCTAATCAGCATCGACTCCGGCAGTCAGGACCGTACCCCACAGATAATGAGACACGACTGGCGAGCGATAGACAGACCGCTCGCAAAAGCAGAAGCGTTAGTACGACTCCGGCCCGAACTCGCTCCGAACCCCACGACCGAGAAGGGATAGACCAGTACACGGAATGGCTTGTCACAAACCTCCAACAAATAGCAGAGAGAGTGGCACCGAGGAGGCCCCGAGGCCTCCCGGGCCGGAGGCATGGTGGTCTAGAAGAGCAAAAGAAGCAGTGGCTAAAGCCAGACAAGCGAAGAGGGCATGGAGACGACGCAAGACCGATATAAATTGGAACACGTATAAAGAGGCGGAGACGAACCAAGAACGCACCGTTAGAGAGGAAAAGAGGAATGCATGGAGGAAGCACTAAAAATGCTAATACATGGGAAAAGGACGGAGGCGTCTGGAGACTGGAGAGATGGGCTAGACTCAGGAGCTGGGCCCCCGAGCTCCCAAGAATACCGGACCTGGAGAGAACGGAAAACGACCCTAACCCGGCCACAGCGCACACCGACAAAGCCGAAGTCCTCGCACAAAGATTTTTCCCCGAACCAACGGCAGACCTCTCCCACATCCCCGACCTTTCCTTCCCCGAACTCGAAAACGCCCCTTTTCCGGCCCAAGAGCGATTCGTAAGAGCTGAAATCGCAGACATTCTCTCAGGCATGGCTAGCTGGAAGGCCCCAGGAGACGACGAACTCCCAGCAGGCCTTATCAAAGCCTGCGATAACCCGGCTAAGGATGCAATCGTGAGACTACTCAACGCTACCCTAGAAGTAGGGTACTTTCCGGCCCGCTTCCGAACCGCTAGAGTCGTGGTGATCAGGAAACCTGGGAAGACAACGAAGGAGATGAGGAGAGCCAACGCATGGAGACCTATTTCACTACTCAACATAATAGGCAAGATCATGGAGGCAGCGATAGCGAGGCGGCTCACAAGCTACGCCGAGGCGAACAACCTTCTTCCAGAACTGCAAATGGGCAACAGGAGAAACAGGTCAACGGAAACCGCAATAAGAGCCTTAACGGAATGCGTGCGAGAGGCCTGGGGAGAGGCGGCGTCGCCTCGCTAGCTCAAATGGATATTTCTGCAGCCTTTGACGGAGTCAGCCACCCCTACCTCATCGCCCTCCTGGTCAAGATGGGAGTACCGCTATGGCTAGTAACAGTAATACGGAGCTTCCTCGCAGGTAGAACGAGCCGGCTCAGCTTCGACGGAGACCTATCACGACCGTTTGAGATCAAGGCCGGCACCCCACAAGGCTCCCCGCTTTCCCCATCCTCTTCTTACTATACTCCGCCGAGTTATACACACGCCTCCGCTCCGTCCCAGGCACGGTAGCAATAGGATTCGCGGATGACACTAATATCGCAGCATTCGGAAAAAACACGTCACAGACACGGAAAAGACTCGAAGCCGCCTGGAAGGTGTGCGAAAAATGGGCAAAGGAAGCAGGAGTAAAGTTCAACCCCTCAAAACCGAGCTTATGCACTTTAGCAGATCCCGACAACCCCCAGACCAGGGTCCGACTCGGAGACGAGGAGATAACGCCTATGGAGTCCTGCCGATTCCTAGGAGTATGGGTAGACAGAAAACTCAACTGGAGCACCCATAAGAACATCCTTAAGGGAAAGTTGGCCCGGCAGAGGCTCGCCCTCACCACGTTATCGGCCTCGGCATGGGGATGCAGCTTCAGGGATGCCAGACTCCTCTACACGCAGGTAGTCCGACCCGTTATCGCCTATGGAGCGAGCGCATACCACACCCCGACCAAAGCCGGAGGGAAACCTAGAGGGATAGTAAAAACTTCATGACAGAACAATCGGCCTGCCTCCGGGTCGTTGCAGGGGCGTTCAAAGCCACCCCCATCGTACAGCTAGAAGCAGAAACAGCGGTGCCACCACTTGACCTATACCTTAATATGGTTAAACAGAGGTTTGAAGAGAGAATTGCTAACAATGGGATGGCGGAGATAATCCGAACCGCCTCACGGTCGGTCGAGACCGTACTACGCCGCAGAAGGGTCAGACGCACCCAACCGAGGGAAGAAGAACCAGACGCGAACTTATACGACGAGTGGAGTAAGAGATGGGAATCATGGCATAATAGAGAACGCCCGGGCCGCCGCCGGCACGCTAGAGAACCTACCGAGGACCGCCCACCATGCCCCGACCCAAAAGAGATCCAAAAGTTCCACACAAACCTAGATAAACACGTCTCTTCAACGATAGTACAACTACGCACAGGGAAGATAGGGCTAAATAAATTCCTCTTTAATAGAGGCGTGCCCGGGGTGACATCGCCAATATGCAGCTGCGGTCACGGAGAGGAAGATCAGTATCACGTTATTACGAGCTGCAGTAACTATAACCACATGAGACCCCAAAGGTGGCCCGGAGACGAACGGGAGGCGAGGCTGGCCCTGGACGATCCCACGCGAGCGAGAACCATTGCCAGATGGGTCATACAAACCAGGAGACTCAACTACTACAGGCTAGCACAGGACCTGGCATTTGCCTCAAGCGGAACAGGACCGAGACCGACCCGCCCCCGGAGGACACACAACAACATGGCTTAGAGGCGCGCGAGGGTCGGGGCCGACGTCACAATAAGGGAAAAAACCGGAGAAAGGAACAAACTCTCAATTGAAACTACTAACGCCGGGTATCATTGGCCCCCCTACGCCCCAACGCCGCTCTCGGACCGGCTCCGGCCCGTCGCATCACTCCTCCTCCGGAACGGGGATGGCATCCTCCATCACCTTGGCACGCCCCTTCGCCGGAAGGGAGGCGGCCAGGAGCCGGTTCGTCTCCGCCATTCGAGCGTCCAAGCGTCGCATCCAGAAAACCATCTCATCATGTTGGCCCCCATTGGAACCGGACCCGGACCGATCCAGGCCCGCCACCGAAGCGCTCCGCTTCTTACTCCGATTCTCGGCGCAGAGCTTTCTCACACGATCGTGGTAATCGTCAGGAACCTAAGATGAACACACGTCAGATGCGACACAGACCCGGAACCACCCCGTAGACGGACGCGTACCTCAGCACCGCCAACAATAGCAGCTTGGACCTCCGTCAGCCACAAATGTTCGGCTCGGCGCCCCGCGGTATTCGGCTAAGAGGCGGATTAGCAACGAAGTAGACCCGGGCGCGGCGCAAACCATTACCTTGTCGCAACCATTGTTACGAACCCAACAATCAAAACAGGCGTCGGTCACGGCACCTAACCATAGGTCAGCAGATACGCCACCGACACTCATCCGGCTCGGGGCCGCCCATACCAACGACGTCGTGGCACTGATGGCCAGGGGTCCTCATCGATCGAGAGTAACAGGAAATGCATTGAAACTGCCGTGGCTCACCCAACTGCATGGAATTAGAAACGAAAAAGCCTCGAAATAGGAGCGGAAGAATAACTCACACGAAGCTCCCTATCCAGAGCCCGCCTCAGTTGAGCCGAAGTCAACTGTTTCCGGGGATATCGCTCGGAGAGGCTCGGTTCCTAGGCGAGTTAGAAGCGATAGAGTACCCCCAAGGGGCAGGACTCACGGGGAAATAGACGACGACATGGCGAACAGCGACGACGACGAGGATTATAGAGAAAACTACAACAATAGTCAGCAACCGCACCAAATCCGACCCGGAATTGCACCGGCAGACAAAAAGGCATAAACGAACCCGAGAGAAGATAGATGACGAGGAAAGAAAAGAGGGCAGAATCCCGCGGGGAATTGCTTCCTTTTATATATGTGAGGGGGGGCAGAGTGATTCACTATAGTAGCTTTAAAAGTGAAGCACAAGGAAAAGTGAAAAAAAGACATCACGAGGCAGGCATACACGCGGAACCGATCCTTAACCGGACCGGACCCGGCCTCACCCCCACACATAACCAAGAGCAGGTGCTCGGGGTTTATAACACACCCGGGTCGGAAGCGGACCGGACTTAGCTGAAAAGTGGGGCCACGGAAGAGTCGGCAAAAAGTGAAAAACTGTGAGGATCCTACCACAACAGAATTCACCTCCTACTAGAAAAAAGCAAGGAGGCCCGAGACAGAACCGCCCCAGGCCCGCAAGCGCACCGGAAGGAGCGAATCCTTCCTCCCAAACTCGGATTTTCGGATTTTAGGGATAAGGCTAGCGAGAGCTGGCCACAACTTTTTCACGATAGGTAACTTTTCGAGCGGCACAGCCCCGATACAGGGCCGGTGCCGACCCAAATACAGACGCGAGAGGGTTTTTCTCCCCATTTATGGGTTTTCCTGTCGACCAACCAGCCGGAGTACTAGTACTAGCAACTATATAGCTAGCTAGCGTATCCAATATATATATATATATAGGGCTATAATATTAATTATTAGGCGCTTTTCCTTAGTAGTACTAAGCTTAATAAGGCATTTATATAGGGAGTATAAATCTATATATACTATAACTAGGATTATAAGTATATTTAATTAGTCTATAATTAATTTAAGGGTTATTGTGATTATATAGGCTATGTTAATGCTAGTAACCATTCTATAGACCTCAGAGGCAAGCACACTTTATGTAACTCTCTTGCTCTTAGTTAAGCTAAAGTGCATAATATTACCTTTAATCGTAAACTTGCTGTCCTTATAGTCTTTATTAAACCTTTGCGAATCTTTCCGCACCGCCCTATAGGTCCGGAATCGCCTCTAAAATATAAACTAACAAGATAATCGAAATCCTCACCCTATTTTACCCCTTCTTACAATATCACATTATAATAAAGCTAGAGGTAGGCAGGAGGAGGAGATGCTAATAGTAATTAATAAAGGAGAAAGGGGCTAGCATAGAGCTGCCACCACCTGAACGCAAGTAGAGGACAGTTTAATATCCAGAGATATAATAATGACCTAAAGGCGGATTAGATTTAATTTAAATACCTAGAAGAATAAAAATACTACGAAAAGATCACTAGCCTTATCCTTAGTGACAAATTATCCAAGGTATAGAACGCTACCTAGGCTATTATAGACCTAAAAGCAAGCTATGCCTAAGCTAAGAAAGCAGAGATAAATAATAATAGCAACATTTATATTATAAAGGAAGCCCTTAAAGAAGTTATTAAAGAAGCTATTAAAGAGGCAGACAAAAACACCGCTTCTCCTACTTAGGTAAGCATTACTATAAGACTAATGTAAAGATAATTAAACCTAAACCCCCTATAAATCCTAGGCTACTAGGATAAAGAGGTCCTTATTAAGGGTAACTCTATCTAGGAACTACTCTAGACTAAAAGCGTAAAAGACATAGTTATAGTAGTAAACAAAGCCACTAGCTAGACTATAGTAGTTATAGCTAGAAGACTCCTTAGTAAAGGTATAATTATTATATTTAAAGGAAACGCCTCCTAATACAGAACTAACTAAAAATAGATTACTGCTGCCTTTAGTCTAGAAGCAACCCTCTACTGCTAAATCCTAAGTGTTATAGTTAAAGGCTTCCTTATAAAATATACCTTAGTAAAGAACCTTATAGTAAATATAGGAAAAGCAAATAAGATAAATATAATTAGGGCAACAGTAAGATAACCTAGAGGCGAAAACACACTAAGAACCACCCTTATCCTTAGCCTAGCTAAGGTAAATAACGCAAATAAGATATGTAAAGATAGGACAGTATATAAAGCAGAGCTATTTTAGACTAAACCCTATAACAAATTACTACAGCTAAGGCAGTGCTATAACTACTTCTAGATAGGTTATATAGTAAAATTTTACAAAGCGGCCCTAAGGTATAGCAGGTGCGGAGCTAGCTGTTATAAAGAGGGCGAGAAATCTTACCCTATATCTATAGGATAACTACAAGAGAAGTATATACTTTGCTCTAGGGCGCACCTAGCGTAGTCTAGGACTTACCTAACCCTTAAGGAAAAATAGAATATAGTAAAAGTAGGATATTAGAAGCGCCCCTCCTATTTTACTACTTAATTGCTAGCTAGTAGCCTAGCCCTGCCCTAGGAGAGACTAGAACTAGTTAGCCTTACTAGGAAGAAAAGAGGTTACCTAATACTTATAGAACAGAACGCTAGATAGCCTAGAGCAAGTAGTATTAGAAGATATGCGGAGCTAATTAGAGCTAGAATAGAGCTAGTATAAGATAGTAGTAAACCCTGCCCTCCTAGACCTATATAATAATAATATATGTCCTCTTCTAAAATATAAATAAGAAGAATAACCTTATATATATTACGCTCTATTACTAGACTAATATAGACGTGATAGTAATCTAAGAATAAGAATATATAAGATAAGCATAGCCCCTAGCTCCGGGCCTTACTAGATTCTAACTTGTATATTATAAGGGTTAGAATGCAGTATATATAAATAAGAAACATAGAGTAGGCTTATAGTTAGCCTGTAAAGGCACTAACTAGTTACTTATAAAAATCTAAGGAATAAATATCTACTCCCTTTACTTAGAAAAACATAGTAATAAATAAAATACCCCTATTTACATAATTAATAAGGAAGAGCCCTAGGGAAAAAGAGTCTTTATAGGTAATTTTAACTAAAAACACCTACTATAGGATAAATATAATAGGACTAGTAATAGAGTGGAAGAGCTACTAGAGTTTACTAGCTAGTGGTAACTTAGATTAGTAACGCCCTAAGGGGAACCCACTAGATAGCATAATAAAGATAGAGATAGTATAATTAATCTAGCCTAGGCTTTATATAACATACAAGTCTACTATAACAGCGCGGCAGATATATTAGGCTCTAACTATATTCCGCAGCTAATTAGTATTAACTCTAGTAGTTAGGACTGTACCTTACTAATAATAAGACATAACTAGTAAGCAATAGATAGACTATTTATAAAAGTAAAAGCGTTAGTATAACTCTAGCCTAAACTCGCTCTAAACCCCTATAACTAAGAAGGGATAGACTAATATATAAAATAGCTTATTATAAACCTCTAATAAATAGTAAAGAGAGTGGCACTAAGGAGGCCCTAAGGCCTCCCTAGACTAGAGGTATAGTGGTCTAGAAGAGTAAAGGAAGTAGTAGCTAAAGCTAGGTAAGTAAAGAGGGTATAGAGATATCATAAGACTAATATAAATTAGAATATATATAAAGAGGCAGAGACAAACTAAGAACGCACTATTAGAGAGGAAAAGAGAAATATATAGAGGGAAGCCCTAAAAATACTAATATATAGGAAAAGGACAGAGGCGTCTAGAGACTAGAGAGATAGGCTAGACTTAGGAGCTAGGCCCCCTAAGCTCCTAAGAATACTAGACCTAGAGAGAACTAAAAACAACCCTAACCTAGCCATAGCGTATATTAATAAAGCCGAAGTTCTTACACAAAGATTTTTCCCTAAACTAATAGTAAACCTCTCCCACATCCCTAACCTTTCCTTCCCTAAACTTAAAAACGCCCCTTTTCTAGCCTAAGAGTAATTTATAAGAGCTAAAATTATAGACATTCTCTTAGGCATAGCTAGCTAGAAGGCCCTAGGAGATAACAAACTCCTAGCAGGCCTTATTAAAGCCTATAATAACCTAGTAAAGGATATAATTATAAGACTACTTAACATTACCTTAGAAGTAAGGTACTTTCTAGCCCGCTTCTAAACCACTAGAGTTATAGTAATTAGGAAACCTAGGAAGATAATAAAGGAGATAAGGAGAGCTAATATATAAAGACCTATTTTACTACTTAATATAATAGGTAAGATTATAGAGGTAGTAATAGCAAGGTAGCTTATAAGCTACGCTAAGGCAAATAACCTTTTTCTAGAACTATAAATAAGTAATAGAAGAAATAGGTTAACAGAAACCATAATAAGAGCCTTAACAGAATGCGTGTAGGAGGCCTAGGGGAGAGGCAGCGTTACTTTACTAGCTTAAATAGATATATTTACAGCCTTTAACAGAGTTAGCTACCCTTACCTTATTGCCCTCCTAGTTAAGATAGGAGTACTACTATAGCTAGTAATAGTAATATAGAGCTTTCTTATAGGTAGAATAAGCTAGCTTAGCTTTAATAAAGGCCTATTATAACTATTTAAGATTAAGGCTAGTACCCTATAAGGCTTCCTACTTTCCCCTATTCTCTTCTTACTATACTCCGCTAAGTTATACATACGCCTCCGCTCTATCCTAGGCATAGTAGTAATAGGATTTGTAAATAATACTAATATTATAGTATTTAGAAAAAATATATTATAGATATAGAAAAGACTTAAAGCTACCTAGAAGGTATATAAAAAATAGGTAAAGGAAGTAGGAGTAAAGTTTAACCCCTTAAAAACCAAGCTTATATACTTTAGTAAATCCTAATAACCCCCTAGACTAGGGTTTAACTTAGAGATAAGGAGATAATGCCTATAGAGTCCTACTAATTCTTAGAAGTATAAGTAAATAGAAAACTTAACTAGAGTACCTATAAGAATATCCTTAAGGGAAAATTAGCCTAGTAAAGGCTTACCCTTACTATATTATTAGCCTTAGCATAGGGATATAGCTTTAGGGATACTAGACTCCTTTATATATTAGTAGTTTAACCTATTATTACCTATAAAGCAAGCGTATACTACACCCTAACTAAAGCTAGAGGGAAACCTAGAGAGATAGTAAAAAACTTTATAATAGAATAATTAGCCTACCTCTAGGTTATTATAGGGGCGTTTAAAGCCACCTCTATTATATAGCTAGAAGCAGAAATAGTAGTACTACCACTTAACCTATACCTTAATATAGTTAAACAGAGGTTTAAAGAGAGAATTACTAATAATAGAATAGCAGAGATAATCTAAACCGCCTTATAGTTAGTTAAGACTATACTATATTACAGAAGGGTTAGACACACCTAACTAAGGGAAGAAAAGCTAGACACAAACTTATATAATAAGTGGAATAAGAGATAGGAATTATAGTATAATAGAGAATGCCTAGGCTGCTACTAGCACGCTAGAGAACTTACTAAGGACTGCCTACTATACCCTAACCTAAAAGAGATCTAAAAGTTCCACATAAACTTAGATAAATATGTCTCTTTAATAATAGTATAATTATATATAGGGAAGATAGGGCTAAATAAATTCCTCTTTAATAGAGGTATGCCTAGGGTAATATCGCTAATATGCAGCTATAGCTATAGAGAGAAAGATTAGTATTACGTTATTATAAGCTATAGTAACTATAACTATATAAGACCCTAAAGGTAGCCCGGAGACAAATAGGAGGTAAGGCTAGCCCTAGACAATCCTACGTAAGCGAGAACTATTACTAGATAGGTCATATAAACTAGGAGACTTAACTACTATAGGCTAGCGCAAGACCTAGCATTTGCCTTAAGCAAAACAGGACTAAGACTAACCTGCCCCTAGAGGACACACAATAATATGTAAACACCTAGATTAGACGCTAAAGAAAGAGAACTCTAGGAAATAGGTGGCTTAGAGGCGCGTAAGGGTTAGGGCTAACGCTATAATAAGAAAAAACAAGACCACTAGGGAAAGGAATAAATTCTTAATTAAAACTACTAATGCTAGGTATTATTAGCCCCCTATGCCCTAATGCCGCTCTTAGACTAGCTCTGGCCTATTATATTACTCCTCCTCTAGAATAGGGATAGCATCCTCTATTACCTTAGCACGCCCCTTTACTAGAAGGGAGGTAGCTAGGAGCTAGTTTATCTCCGCTATTTAAGCGTCTAAGCGTTATATCTAGAAAACTATCTTATTATATTAGCCCCTATTAGAACTAGACCTAGACTAATCTAGGCCTGCTACTAAAGCACTCCGCTTCTTACTCTAATTCTTAGCGTAGAGCTTTCTTATATAATCATAGTAATTATTAGGAACCTAAGATAAACACATATTAAACATAACATAGACCCGGAATCACCCTGTAGACGGACGCGTACCTTAGCACTGCTAATAATAGTAGCTTAGATCTCTGTTAGCCACAAATATTTAGCTTAGCGCCTTATAGTATTTAGCTAAGAGGTAGATTAGTAATAAAATAGACCTAGATATAGCGTAAAACATTACCTTATTGTAACTATTATTATAAACCTAATAATTAAAGCAGGTATTGGTCACAGCACCTAACCATAGGTTAGCAGATTTACTACTAACACTTATCTAGCTTAGGGCTGCCTATACTAATAACGTTGTGGCATTAATAGCTAGGGGTCCTTATTAATTAAGAGTAATAAGAAATACATTAAAACTGCTATAGCTTACCTAACTATATAGAATTAGAAACGAAAAAGCCTTAAAATAGGAGCGGAAGAATAACTAATATAAAGCTCCCTATTTAAAGCCTGCCTTAATTAAGCTAAAGTTAACTGTTTTTAGGGATATTGCTTAGAGAGGCTTAGTTCCTAGGCGAGTTAGAAGCAATAGAGTACCCCTAAGGGGCAGGACTTATAGGGGAAATAGACGATGATATAATGAACAATAGTAATAATAAGGATTATAAAGAAAACTATAATAATAGTTAGTAACCGCACTAAATCCGACCTAGAATTACACTAGTAGACAAAAAAGGCATAAATAAACCTAAGAGAAAATAGATAATAAGGAAAGAAAAGAGGGCAGAATCCCGCGGGAATTACTTCCTTTTATATATATAAGGGGGTAGAGTAATTTACTATAGTAGCTTTAAAAGTAAAGCATAAGGAAAAGTAAAAAAAAACATTATAAGGCAGGCATACACGCGGAACCGATCCTTAACTGGACTGGACCTGGCCTCACCCCCCACATATAACTAAGAGCAGGTGCTTAGGGTTTATAATATATCTAGGTTAGAAGCGGACTAGACTTAGCTAAAAAGTGAGGCTATAGAAGAGTTAGCAAAAAGTAAAAACTATAAGAATCCTACTATAATAGAATTTACCTCCTACTAGAAAAAGTAAGGAGGCCTAAGATAAAACCGCCCTAGGCCTATAAGCGCACTAGAAGGAGTAAATCCTTCCTCCTAAACTTAGATTTTCGGATTTTAGGGATAAGGCTAGCGAGAGCTAGCTATAACTTTTCACGATAAGTAACTTTTCGAGTGGCATAGCCCTACTACAGGGCTGGTGCTAACCCAAATACAGACGCGAGAGGGTTTTCTCCCCATTTATGGGTTTTCCCTTTGACTAACTAGCCAGAGTACTAGCACTAGCAAATATATAGCTAGCTAGCGTATCCAATATATATATATATATAGTCTTTATTAGCTATAATTAGAATATAGCTAAGTTATAAGGTAAGGTCCTAATTATTCGCAAAGGACTTATTTATAAAGGCATATAGCTTTACTTTAGTAAGGTTAATCGGAATAAACATTAGGCCTCTCTCCAGGTTATCTATTTACTATTAGATCTAGTAGTTAAGGGCTTTAACGTTCTTAATTATTAGTTCCTAGTATTAAGCGGTAATAGATAGGTTATAGTAAGCTTCTAGTTAGTAAATTAAGGTAATATAAGCGCCCTAAGCTTATTATTTAATATACTTCTGCTTTATGTTTATTAGCAGGATTACATTAAGCTTACTACTTTGCCCTTTTGCTAGAGGGAGATAGCCATATTAGCCGCTATTCTAATAATCCCTCTATTAAAGGTAAGGGGTTGTTCTCTATTAGGAATTACTTTAGCTTTGCTACAAAAGCCATAGCAGTTAGTTGATTTTCTTCCTTTTAGAGAACTCCTTATCTAATAGCCCTAATATATTATTAGTTTATATGCCTACGCATACAAACTTAATGCTTCCCTTCTTCGTTACTAGTAGGCATAGATTATACGTAGAGGTCTCTATCTAGAGCTTCTCTTTATAATACCTATGGTATGTAACCTACTAATACGTTCTAGCCTCCGCGATACTGTAAAGAGGCTTGATTACCCTTATAATCATTTTATTTAGGTGTTAGTTGCGGATCTAGATTAGGAGCCTAGCAAGGATTGTCCTGTTTAATAGGGTTTGTAATTAAACGTATGCCTATGTGTTAAAATAATGCTATTTTTAGCACTATTTTATAGGCCCACTAGTTGCCTAGTTGCGTTGTTACGCGGCGTTGCTGCACTACGTTGCGTGGTTGTGCAACGCATCTTACGTGGTTGTGCAACGCATCTTGCGTTGCCACCTAAGCAAAGCTACGGCATGTATGACTAAGCCAACTAGGTTACCCTATAGAGAAGCCAAAATTAACTATAACTAGGGAACTAGTAGTTATATAAAAGGCTGACGTATACTATTTAAATCCTTGAATTTTGCTAGATTTAATAGTATATTATATATAAAGGGTTAAGAACCTTTGCGAATCTTTCCGCACCGCCCTACAGGTCCGGAATCGCCTCTAAAATATAAACTAATAAGATAATCAAAATCCTCACCCTATTTTACCCCTTCTTATAATATCGCATTATGACAGAGCTAGAGGCAGGTAGGAGGAGGAGACGCTAATAGTAATTAATAAAGGAGAAAGGGGCTAGCACAGAGCTGCCACTACCCGAATGTAAGCAGAGGATAGTTTAACGTCCAGAGATGCGATAATAACCCAAAGGCGGATTAGATTTAATTTAAATACCTAGAAGAACGAAAATACTATAAAAAGATTACTAGCCTTATCCCTAGTAATAAACTATCTAAGGTATGGAACGCTACCTAGGCTATTATAGACCTAAAAGCGAGCTACGCCTAAGCTAAGAAAGTAAAGATAAATAATAATAGTAATATTTACACTATAAAGGAAGCCCTTAAAGAAGTTATAAAAGAAGCTATTAAAGAGGCAAATAAAAACACTACTCCCTTACCTAGGTAAGCATTACTATAGGGCTAATATAAAGATAATTAAACCTAAACCCCCCTCTAAATACTAGGCTACTAGGATAGAGAGGTCCTTATTAAGGGCAACTTTATCTAGGAACCACTCTAGACTAGAAGCGTAGAAGACATAGTTATAGTGGTAAACAGAGCTACTAGCTAAACTATAGTAATTATAGCTAGAAGACTCCCTAGCGGAGATATAATTATTATATTTAAAGGAAACGCCTCCTAGTATAAGACTAACTAAAAATAGATTACTACTGCCTTTAGACTAGAAGTAACCCTTTACTGCTAAATCCTAAGCATTATAGTTAAAGGCTTTCCTATAAAATACACCTTAGTAGAAAACCTTATAGTAAATATAGGAAAAGCAAATAAGATAAATATAATTAAGGTAATAGTAAGATAACCTAGAGGCAAAAACGCACTAAGAACCACTCTTATCCTTAGCCTAGCTAAGGTAAATAACGCTAATAAGATATATAAAGATAGAACTATATATAAAGCGGAGCTATTTTAGACTAAACCCTATAATAAATTACTATAGCTAAGGCAGTGCTATAACTACTTCTAGATAGGTTATATAGCAAAATTCTATAAAGTAGCCCTAAGGTACAGTAGGTGTAAAGCTAGCTATTATAAAGAGGGTAAGAAATCCTGCCCTATATTTATAGGATAACTATAAGAGAAGTATATACTCTGCTCTAGGGCGCACCTGGCGTGGTCTAGAACCTGCCTAACCCTTAAGGAAAAATAGAATATAGTAAAAGCAAGATACTAGGAGCGCCCTTCCTGTTTTGCCACCTAATTGCTAGCTAGTAGCCTAGCCCTACCCTAGGAGAGACTAGAACTAGTTAGCCTTACTAGGAAGAAAAGAGGCTGCCTAATACTTATAGAATAGAATACTAGATAACCTAGAGCAGGTAGTATTAGAAAATACGCGAAGCTAATTAGAGCCGGAATAGAACTAGCATAAGATAGTAGCAAACCCCTCTCTCCTAGACCTACACAATAATAATATACGTCCTCTTCTAGAATATTAATAAGAAGAATAACCTTATATATATTGCGCTCTATCACTAGACTAATATAGATGTAATAGCAATCTAAGAATAGGAACATATAAGATAAGCATAGCCCCTAGCTCTAGGCCTTACTAGATTCTAACTTGTATATTATAAGGGGCGGAATGCAGTATATATAAATAAGAAGCATAGAGTAAGCTTGTGGTTAGCCTACGGAGGCACTAACTGGTTACTTATAGAAATTTAAGGAATAAATATCTACTCCCTTTACTTAGAAAAACATAGTAATAAATAGAATACCCCTATTTGCATAATTAATAAGGAAAAGCCCTAGGGAAGAAGCGTCTTTATAAGTAATTTTAACTAAAAACACCTACTATAGGATAAATATAATAGGACTAGTAATAGAGTAGAAGAGCTACTAGAGTTTACTAGCTAGTGGTGACTTGGATTAGTAATGCCCTAAGGGGAACCTACTAGATAGCATAACGGAGATAGAGATAGTATAATTAATTTAGTATAGGCTTTACATAATATATAAGTTTACTATAATAGCGCGGCGGATATATTAGGCTCTGACTATATTCCGTAGCTAATTAGTATTAACTCTAGTAATTAGGACTATACCCTACTAATAATAAGACACGACTAGTAAGCGATAGACAAACTATTTATAAAAGCAAAAGCGTTAGTATAACTCTAGCCTAAACTCGCTCTAAACCCCTATAACTAAGATAGGATAGACTAATATATGGAATAGCTTATTACAAACCTCTAATAAATAGTAAAGAGAGTAGCACTAAGAAAGCCCTAAGGCCTCCCTAGGCTAGAGGTATAGTAGTCTAGAAGAGTAAAGGAAGTAGTGGCTAAAGTAAGGTAAGTAAAGAGGGTATAGAGACAACGTAAGACTAATATAAATTAGAATATATATAAAGAGGTAGAGATAAACTAAGAACGCACTATTAGAGAGGAAAAGAGAAATATATAAAGGAAGCCCTTAAAAATACTAATATATAGGAAAAGGACAGAGGCGTTTAGAGACTGGAGAGATAGGCTAGACTTAGGAGCTAGGCCCCCTAAGCTCCTAAGAATACTAGACCTAGAGAGAACTAAAAATAACCTAAACCTAGCTATAGCGCACACTAATAAAGCCAAAGTCCTCACATAAAGATTTTTCCCTAAACTAATAGCAGACCTCTCTTATATCCCTAACCTTTCCTTCCCTAAACTTAAAAACGCCTCTTTTCTAGCCTAAGAGTAATTTATAAGAGCTAAAATTATAGACATTCTCTTAGGCATAGCTAGCTAGAAGGCCCTAGGAGATAACAAACTCCTAGTAGGCCTTATCAAAGCCTGTAATAACCTAGTAAAGGATGTAATTATAAGGTTACTTAACATTACCCTAGAAGTAAGGTACTTTCTAGCCTGCTTCTAAACTACTAGAGTTATAGTAATTAGGAAGCCTAGGAAAATAACAAAGGAAATAAGAAAAGCTAATATATAGAGGCCTATATCACTACTTAATATAATAGGTAAGATTATAGAGGTAGTAATAGCAAGGCGGCTTACAAGCTATGCTAAGGCAAACAACCTTCTTCTAGAACTACAAATAGGTAATAGGAGAAACAGGTTAACGGAAACTATAATAAGAGCCTTAACAGAATATATACGAGAGGCCTAGGAAAGAGGCAGCATTACCTTACTAGCTTAAATAGATATATCTATAGCCTTTAATAGAGTTAGCTACCCCTATCTTATTACCCTCCTAGTTAAGATAGGCATACTACTATAGCTAGTAATAGTAATATAGAGCTTTCTTATAGGTAAAATAAGCTAGCTTAGCTTTAATAAAGACCTATTATAACTATTTAAGATTAAGGCTAGTACCCTATAAGGCTCCTTACTCTCCCCTATCCTCTTTTACTATACTCCGCTAAGTTATACACACACCTTTGCTTTATCCTAGGCATAGTAGTAATAGGATTTGTAAATAATACTAATATTATAGTATTTAGAAAAACATAGTATAGATATAGAAAAGACTTAAAGCTACCTAGAAGGTATATAAAAATAGGTAAAAAAGTAGGAGTAAAGTTTAATCCCTTAAAAACTAAGCTTATATACTTTAGTAAATCTAGATAACCCCCTAGACTAGGGTCTAACTTAGAGATAAGGAGATAATGCCTATAAAGTCCTACTAATTCCTAGGAGTATAGGTAAATAGAAAACTTAACTAAAGCACCTATAAGAATATCCTAAAGGGAAAATTAGCCTAGTAAAGGCTTACCCTTACCACATTATTAGCCTTAGTATAGGGATATAGCTTTAAGGACGCTAGACTCCTCTATATATAGGTAGTCTAACCTATTATTACTTATAGAGTAAGCGTATACTATACCCTAACTAAAGCTAGAGAGAAACCTAAAGGGATAGTAAAAACTTTATAGTAAAATAATTAGCCTGCCTTTAGGTTATTATAAGGGCGTTTAAAGCTACCCCTATTATATAGCTAGAAGCAGAAATAGCAGTGCCACTACTTAACCTATACCTAAATATAGTTAAATAGAGGTTTAAGGATAGAATTGCTAATAATAGGATAGCGGAGATAATCTAAACCGCCTCACAGTTAGTTAAGACTATACTACGCTATAGAAGAGTTAGACGTACCTAACTAAGGGAAGAAGAGCTAGACGCAAACCTATATAACAAGTGGAATAAGAGATAGAAAACATAGTATAATAGAGAACGCCTAAGCTACCACTAGCATATAAGAGAACCTACTAAGGACTGCTTACTATACCCTAACCTAAAAGAGATCTAAAAGTTTTACATAAACCTAGATAAATATGTCTCTTTAATAATAGTATAACTATATATAGGGAAGATAGGGCTAAATAAATTCCTCTATAATAGAGGCGTGCCTAGGGTGACATCGCTAATATGTAGCTACAGCTATAGAGAAGAAGACTAGTACTATGTTATTACAAGCTGTAGTAACTATAACTATATAAGACCCTAAAGATAGCCTAGAGACAAACGGGAGGTAAGGCTAGCCCTAGATAATCCTACGCGAGCGAGAACTATTACTAGATAGGTTATATAAACTAGGAGACTTAACTACTATAGGCTAGCGTAGGACTTGGCATTTACCTTAAGCGGAATAGGAATAAGACTAACCCGCCCCTAGAGGACATAAAACAATATGCAAATAACTAGATTAGATACTAAAGAAAGAGAACTCTAGGGAATAGGTGGCTTAGAGGCACGAGAGGGCTAGGACTAATATTATAATAAGACAAGATCACTGTGAAAAAGGAATAAACTCTTAATTAAAACTACTAACGCTAGGTATTATTAGCCCCCTATGCCCTAACGCTACCCCTAAACTAGCCTTAGTCTATTACTTCACTCCTCCTCTAGAATAGGGATAGTATTCTCTATTACCTTAGCACGCCCCTTTACTAGAAGGGAAGCGGCTAGGAGCTAGTTTATTTCCGCTATTTAAGTATCTAAGCAATACATCTAGAATACTATTTTATTATACTAGCCCCTACTAAAACTAGAACTAGATTAATCTAGGCCTGCCGCTAAAGCGCTCCACTTCTTACTTTAATTTTTAGCGTAGAGTTTTCTTACATAATTATGATAATTATTAGGAACCTAAGATAGGCATATGTTAGATATAAAACAGACCCGGATTCGCCCTGTAAATAGACATATACCTTAGCACTGCTAGTAATAGCGGCCTAGATCTCCATTAACTACAAGTGCTTAGCTTAACGCCTTACAGTATTTAGCTAGAAGGCAGATTAGCAGCGAAATAGACCTAGATATAGCGTAAAACATTACCTTATTGTAACTATTATTACAAACCTAATAATTGAAGCAGGCGTTAGTTACAGCACCTAGCTAAATATTAGCAGAATCGCTACTAATACTTATCTAGCTTAGAGCTGCCTATACTAATAACGTCGTGACACTAATAGCTAGGAGTCCTTATTAATTAAGAGTAACACAAAATACACTAAAACTACTATGGCTTACCTAACTGCTTAGAATTAGAAACGAAAAAGCCTTAAAATAGGAGCGGAAGAATAACTTATATAAAGCTCCCTATTTAGAGCCTGCCTTAACTAAGCTAAAGTTAGCTGCTTTTAAGGATAATGCTTAGAGAGGCTTAGTTCTTAGGTAAGTTAGAAGCGGAAGAGTACCCCTAAGGGACAGGACTTATAGGGGAAATAGATAATAATATAATATAGGACAATAACAATAAGGATTATAATGTGAACTACAATAATAGTTAGCAACCGCACTAAATCTAACCCGGAATTGCACTGGTAGACAAAAAGGTATAAATAAACCTAAGAGAAAATAGATAATAAGGAAAGAAAAGAGGGCAGAATCCTACGGGGAATTGCTTCCTTTTATATATATAAGGGGGCAGAGTGATTTACTATAGTAGCGTTAAAAGTAAAGTATAAGGAAAAGTGAAAAAGATATCGCAAAACAGGCATATAAGCGGAACCAATCCTTAACCAGATTAGACCTAGCCTTACCTCCCTATATATAACTAAAAGCAAGTGCTTAGGGTTTATAATATATCTGGGTTAGAAGCGGACTGGACTTAGCTGAAAAGTGGGGCTACGGAAGAGTTAGCAAAAAGTGAAAAAATTGTGAGGATCCTACCACATTAGAATTCACCTCCTATTAGAAAAAGCAAGGAGGCCTAAGACAGAGCTGCCCTAGGCCTATAAGCGCACTAGAAGGAGCGAATCCTTCCTCCTAAACTTAGATTTTACGGATTTTAGGGATAAGGCTAGTAAAAGCTAGCTACAACTTTTTACGACAGGAAACTTGTTAAGCGGCATAGCCCCACTACAGGGATAGTGCTAACCTAAACACAGAAGCAAGAGGGTTTTTCTCCTATTTATAGGTTTTCCTGTCAACTAACTAGCCGGAGTACTAGTACTAGCAAATATATAGCTAGCTAGCGTATCCAATATATATATATATATATATATATATAAAGGGTTGCTTATTAAAGTGCTTAGTTAGGCCACATGGGCGTCTAGTTTGTATGGCCGTGAGTCGATTTTTTACTTTTCCTATACAAATAAATTAAAAACCTTTGCGAATCTTTCCGCACTGCCTTATAGGTCCGGAATCGCCTCTAAAATCCAAACTAACAAGATAATCAAAATCCTAACCCTATTTTACCCCTTCCTATAATATTATATTATAATAGAGCTAGAGGTAAGTTAGAGGAGAAGACACTAATAGTAATTAATAAAGGAGAAAGGGGCTAGTATAGAGTTACTACTACCTAAACGTAAGCAAAGAATAGTTTAATATCTAAAGATATAATAATAACCTAAAGGCAAATTAGATTTAATTTAAATACCTAGAAGAATAAAAATACTATAAAAAGATTACTAGCCTTATCCCTAGTAATAAACTATCTAAGGTATAGAACACTACCTAGGCCATTATAGACCTAAAAGTAAGCTATACCTAAGCTAAGAAAGTAAAGATAAATAATAATAGTAATATTTATACTATAAAGGAAGCTCTTAAAGAAGTTATTAAAGAAGCTATTAAAGAGGTAAATAAAAACACTGCTCCCCTTACTTAGTTAAGTATTACTATAGGGCTAATATAAAGATAATTTAACCTAACCCCCCTTTAAATACTAGGCTACTAGGATAAAGAGGTCCTTATTAAGGGTAACTCTATCTAAGAACTGCTCTAGACTAAAAGCATAAAAGATATAGTTATAGTAGTAAATAAAGCCACTAGCTAGACTATAGTAGTTATAGCTAGAAGACTCCCTAGTAAAGATATAATTATTATATTTAAAGAAAACATCTCCTAGTATAGGACTAACTAAAAATAGATTACTACTGCCTTTAGACTAAAAACAACCCTTCACTACTAAATCCTAAGTATTATAGTTAAAGGCTTCCTTATAAAATATACCTTAGTAAAAACCTTATAGTAAATATAGGAAAAGCAAATAAGATAAATATAATTAAGGTAATAGCAAGATAACCTAGAGGTAAAAACGCACTAAGAACCACCCTTATCCTTAGCTTAGCTAAGGTAAATAATACTAATAAAATATATAAAGATAGGATAGTATATAAAGCGGAGCTATTTTAAACTAAACCCTATAATAAATTACTATAGCTAAGGCAGTGCTATAACTACTTTTAAATAAGTTATATAGCGAAATTTTATAAAGTAGCCCTAAGGTATAGTAAGTATAAAGCTAGCTATTATAAAGAGGGTAAGAAATCTTACCTTATATTAATAGGATAATTATAAAAGAAGTATATACTTTACTCTAGGGTATACCTAGTATAGTCTAGGACTTATCTAACCCTTAAGAAAAAAATAAAATATAGTAAAAGCAAGATACTAGAGTGCCCTTCTTATTTTACTACTTAATTACTAGCTAGTAGCCTAGCCCTACCCTAGGAGAGACTAGAACTAGTTAGCCTTACTAGGAAGAAAAGAGGCTACCTAATACTTATAAAATAAAACGCTAAATAGCCTAGAGTAAGTAGTATTAAAAGATACACAGAGCTAATTAGAGCTAGAATAGAGCTAGTATAAGATAGTAGTAAACCCTGCCCTCCTAGACTTATATAATAATAATACGTATTCTCTTCTAGAATATAAATAAGAAAAATAACCTTATATATATCGCGCTCTATTACTAGACTAATATAGATATAATAGTAATCTAAGAATAGGAATACATAAGATAAGTATAGCCCCTAGCTCTAGGCCTTACTAGATTCTAACTTATATATTATAAGGGGCAAAATGTAGTATATATAAATAAGAAATATAGAGTAAGCTTATAGTTAGCCTATAAAGATACTAACTAGTTACTTATAGAAATCTAAGGAATAAATATTTACTCCCTTTACTTAGAAAAATATAGTAATAAATAGAATACCCTTATTTACATAATTAATAAGGAAAAGCCCTAGGGAAGAAGTATCTTTATAGGTAATTTTAACTAAAAACACTTACTATAAAACAAATATAATAGGACTAGTAATAGAGTGAAAGAGCTACTAAAGTTTACTAGCTAGTAGTAACTTAGATTAGTAATGCCTTAAGGGGAACTTACTAGATAGTATAATAGAGATAGAGATAGTATAATTAATCTAGCCTAGGCTTTGCATAATATATAAGTTTATTATAATAAAGTGGTGGATATATTAGGCTCTAACTATATTTTATAGCTAATTAGCATTAACTCTAGCAGTTAGGACTATACCTTACTAATAATAAGGCATAACTAGTAAGTAATAGATAGACTATTTATAAAAGCAAAAGCATTAATATAACTCTAGCTTAAACTTACCCTAAACCCCTATAACTAAGATAGGATAGACTAATATATAAAATAGCTTATTACAAACCTCTAATAAATAGTAAAGAGAGTAGTACTAAGGAGGCCCTAAGGCCTCCTTAGGCTAGAGGTATAGTAGTTTAAAAGAGTAAAGGAAGTAGTAGCTAAAGCTAAGTAAGTAAAGAGGGCATAGAGATAATATAAGACTAATATAAATTAGAATATATATAAAGAGGCGGAGATAAACTAAGAACACACTATTAGAGAGGAAAAGAGAAATATATAAAGGGAAGCCCTTAAAAATACTAATATATAGGAAAAGGACAGAGGTATTTAAAGACTAGAGAGATAGGCTAGACTTAGGAGCTAGGCCCCCTAAGATCCTAAGAATACTAGACCTAAAGAGAACTAAAAATAACCCTAACCTAGCCATAGCGCATACTAATAAAGCTAAAGTCCTTATATAAAGATTTTCCCTAAACTAATAGTAGACCTCTTCTATATCCCTAACTTATCCTTCCTTAAACTTAAAAACACCCCTTTTCTAGCCTAAGAGTAATTTATAAGAGCTAAAATCGTAGATATTCTCTTAGGTATTGTCAAGGCTTATGGGCCGGTCGCATGAACAGAGTGAAGGTATGATTAAGGTGTCGCTGCTATTAAGCTAAAAGGTAGGGGTGTGTGCTTAAAGGTTTCAATCTCTGGCCTCCCACATTCTATGTGTGCGGCCCTTACTAAATACCCCCTCTAGTGTGCACGTGACTAGCTTGCGGCTAGGTTAGTGTGACCTGCCACTAAACCCTATTATATATAATGCTATTGCCTCCATTACCTCTATTACCTCTATAACCCTAATATAGTTCCCTCTCTTTATATAATTATCCTTAATTATAATAAGCTACTCTATTATAGCGTCCTTACTATACAAACTTCCTTACATGGGTTTATTATAACTTTTCGCGGCTTAATGTGTTACGAGGGAAACTATAATAATAATATTAATATAGGTTACGGATTCTTCTTTACACTACTTATTAGTTTTAGGTAGTAATTTAATTATAACTAGGGTATAGCCTTGTAATTACTCTTATCCTTATTATTACTAATTCTATAGAAGTGGACACCTTATATTAAATTTTATAATTAGGCTAAAAGGATAGGGTATTAGACACTATTTATCTAAATAGGTTTATTTATAAATCCTAATAAGGTAGTGGCGAATTTACTATATGCATATAGCTAGCCTATATTCTTAATAGTAGTAGCTATAATACTAAATTTTCTAATTTACAAATTACTTATGTAGCGCACGTAGATTACTTAAGGGATCTATGGTTAATATAAGAGAGGCTAAATTCCCCCTTTACCTCACTTCCTTTTCTCCTTATCCCTCTTAATAAATTATAAGTTACCCTTACTAGCCTAATAGTAGCGTTTTCGCTACTATTACTTAGTAGTTACTAACCTTCTTAGGGTCCTAGTATCCCCGCGCCTTATTATAACATCTTCTATACCTTATCTTCCTTATCTCTAACTTTATTAGTCTTAATATTATTAGTTTCCCTTACCTTATTTCTTCTTACTTACCTATTACTAACTTATTACTAGTATATAATATTTGCTATTTATGCTATAACTCTAGCTATATCTACTCCTATCCTAGAGAAATCTCCTTATAAGAGAGTGTCTTAGGCCTCTAAGACTTCTAGGTATATTTGTTACTTACTTATAGTGTGTTTACTACTAACTTATAATTAGTAGCATTAAAATTCTGTGTCTCCGCTATAGCTAATAAGCTATTATTTAGTAAATAGCTCCTAAGGATAATAATAGTAAGCCCTAATATATTATTAATAGGAAGCCTATTCCTAATAAATATTATTATTCTCCTAGTATAACTAAGCTACTTACTTACTACTTCCTATTACTAATTTAACTAGGGAATTCTTTAAAATACGCCTATTGTAAGGATGGGGGTAGCCAGGCAAGAACGTATGGGGGCACTTGGTATATTGACTGAAGCTTGCTAGGTCTAAGTGTGTTGTGGGTGCGAGTCGCTGCTTTATAGCCAGGGACTCGCTAGTGTCACGTGGACCTAGCCCTGTGGCATAGTGTGCATGCGGGATGTGCCTATGTGTTGTGGGCAGGCCTTATAATTGCCCCCTTTCTAGCCAGGCTCCCGAACGGCTCAGGTATTGCTAGCCAATGCGCAGCTATTCGCCAAGTGATCGCAACAACATTGCCAGATGCAAATATTATAATAAAAGGACAATAACCCATTCCCTAGTAACACAGACAGCGCTTATAAACAATTTCGCTTACGCTTTACTATCTCCTTATAAGCTTTTCTCTTTTATATTACTAGTCCTATTCCCTATTTTAATTTTCCACTTTAACTTCAGTTAACCTATTAATTTATCTCCTATTTGCTATATTATTAATGCTAAAATAGAAGTTATTTGCTTTTATCTTTATTTATATATACACTATCTTTAGACTAGGTGCGCTAACTTTAAGAAGCATCCTCTAATTAAGATTATCTTACTAGTAATTATATGTAGTTTTCCCTAGGCTTTAGTTACTATAGGCATTAAAGGAAAACAGTCTAAGCGCTATATTTAATGCCAGAAACGTGGGGATATATACAAGATAGTAAGTCTCCTATTATTCTCCTGCCTTACAGTCCCTAATCGCTAACTTTTATATACTAGGTATTGAAAATGGGAAGGGGAATATACTGGAGGGATAGGAAGACCTCCCTAGTAATTCCTAGATAGCTAGCGCAATAGAGGGCGCTGCGACCTATAGATAACTAAACCACGATAGATAATTCACTTTGAGAGCCAAGATAGTTGAATATAGTTGATTTCTAGCTAACGGACGGTCTGCGAGCAATGAGAGGATTCTACTAAGTCCCCTCATAGACCTACCAACCATATCGGCAGAACTAGGTCGCTAATAGGGTCTTGTGAGCTACTTTTTATTTTCCGCATAATTCATTTGTATGGGAAAAGTAAAAATCGACTCACGGCCATACAAACCAGACGCCCATGTGGCCCAACTAAGCACTTTAATAAGCAACCCTTTATATACAATATACCATTAAATCCAGAAAAATTCAAGGATTTGAATAGTATACGTCAGCCTTTTATATAACTACTAGTTCCCTAGTTACAGTCAATTTTGGCTTCCCTATAGGGTAACCTAGTTGGCTTAGTCATATATGCCGTAGCTTTACTTAGGTGGCAACGCAAGATGCGTTGCACAACCACGCAACGTAGCGCGCAGCAACGCCGCGTAACAACGCAACTAGGCAACTAGTGGGCCTATAAAATAGTGCTAAAAATAGCATTATTTTAACACTCCCTCTAGAAAAGTGTGACATAACTAATTCAATGCCTAATGACTTAGCTCTTTAATAGATATCTAAGTCAACTATAAATTCCAACAAATCAATAACTTTTAACTATAAATCCAATAACTTTTCAACTAGAATTCCAATATTTTGTTGATTTATTATTTTTCGACTTTTTGTTGATTTTATAAAGCTAGGACTTCGTAAGACCTAGTAATTTAATAAATTGTTGAAATTTATCATAGGGCAGGGGCTTAGTCAAGCCATCTGCAGGCATCTCTTTAGTATTGATGTAGATAACCTTAGCTATACCCTTCTGTACCTTTTCTCTGGTATAGTTGAATTTTAGTAGGGTATGCTTTGTTCTGCTATGAAGAGCAGGGTTATTGGCAGTCGTAATAGCACCTTGGTTGTCGCTAAAAATCGGGACTGGAGGGGCTAGAGGCAGTTCAATTTCCGTAAATAGGCCATTTAACCATTCTAGCTCCCTAATAGCCTCACATAAAGCGTTAGATTCAGCTTCTAATGTGGATAAAGCTATTGTAGTTGCTTTCTTCGATTTCCAGCTAATAGGTCCTTCGGCTAGCTTAAATAAATAAGCATAGGTTGATTTTGAAGAGATCCTATCACTAGCGTAGTCGCTATTGCAGAATCCAATAAGGGTCGCAGAGGCTTTAGAGTTTGTAATAGATCTAGACCTTCTATAGGTTATAGAATAACCCATAGTGCCAGATAGGTACCTAAGCAGGTGTTTAGCAGCATTTAAGTGCTCTATAAACGGCTTAGATAGCGCTGTAGAAAGCCACTGGACCGGAAAAGCAATATCAGGTCTTGTTAGAAGCATTAAGTACATAATAGTCCCTATAATGCACTGATATAGCTTATGATCGGGGGTGAGAGAGATTTTGTTAGGTGGGTTGCTGCTTGTTTAATAATTCCAGGTTGAAGAGGAATTTGAACGGGCTTAGCATCTTTCAGGTCGAACCTTTCTAGGGCTTCAGAAATGTACTAGGACTAATGAATAGTTAGGGTCCCTTTCTTTCGATTTCTAGTGATTTGAACACCTAGGAAAAATTCGGCTGGTCCACGGTCTTCTATAGGGTAAGCTTTATGCAAAAGCTTCTTCAATCTATTGATATATTTGAGGTCGGGTCCTATTAGAAGGCAGTCATCCACATAAGTCGCTATATATATGGATGTAGTTGGGTTATAAAAGACGGCTGGGTCCGAAATTAAGGGGTGAAATCCGTGCTTGCGAAGAAGGTCCTTTAGGGCCTGCTGCCACTCTCTAGAGCTTTGTTTTAATCCATATAAAGCTTTTGAAGGAAAATAACTTGCTTTTAAGCGGGTTTATAGCCATATTTCTTAAGTAATCTAGCTATTTCAGGCGTGGCTTCGGCAAATTCGGTAAATCCATCTGGGATTTGCATATAAATAGCTTCCTTTAGTAGACTATTTAAGAATGCCCCTACAAAATCGACTTGTTTGACTTCCCAGTCATTAGAAGCTGCTAGAGCTAATAATATTCGCCAACTAGGAGGGATGCTTGTGGCAGCATAGGTCTCGAGATAATCTTAACCTTCTATCTGCATAAAGCCTTTAGCAACGAGGCGGGCCTTGTATTTTAGGGGATTATTTTCTTTATCCCTTTTAACTTTATAGACAAGTCTGTTTTTAGGATCCTTCGGCCCTTAGGAACTTGGTCTATCCCTATAAATTTGAAGGTTCCAGCAGTTAAAAGCTGCTTGAATTCGTTAAAAGTCGCATCTATCCATTTTCGACTATCCTTGCTTTTTAATGCTTGTTTCCAGGTCTTGGGGTATCCGAATCACTGTTATTAGTTGATTTAGCCTTTTCCTGAGCCTTAAAGCATAACTCCTTAACAAAAGAAGTTATATTAAAATCGTCAACATCCATAGCGTCTGGATCAGCTAATGGATTACCTATAGGTGCCTTTGAGGGGCTTCTATAGGGCTGCGGCTCTCTAGGGGACTAGATTTTCAGGCTTTGGATTATCCTGAATTTCTAGATTATCTTGCGAGGGATAACTATCACGAAGAAAGTCATCGATTCCTCCCTCTGAAGGATAACTCCCTGAAGATTTAGGGATCCTTACAGAGCCTATATCCTCTATGATTTTTACAAAGCTAGTCTTGACGACTGACCTTTTAGAGGGTATATAAACAAGATAAACGTTAGAACCTAGAGTAGCTAGTAACCGGCCAGGGATAGTCCTAGGGGCTAGCTTTTGCAGCTTAGATCTCTGCTCCGGAGGTATTAGAACCTCACAATAAGACCCTATAGCCCTAATTTTCGAGAAGTCAGGCTTATAGGTGGTCTTAGGCTCTAAGTCAGCTAGATATAGCTGCTTAGGGGTTAGGGGCTTAGTCGTATTCGCGGTGATGTTAACTAAGTCCACTATGGCTGGAAGGATGTAAGACCAGAGATACAGGGGCAATTTGGACCACTGTAAGGTAGCTCTAAGTCGATCGAGGATAACCCTAATAGCTCGCTCAACTAGCCCATTCTGTTTGTGAATATAAGGGTAGGAGGTGCTAAAGCAAATTCCCTTAGAAGTCAGCCATTGTTAGAGGTCGTTGTTAATTTCAGTGCCTCCGTCAAAATAAAGATGCCTAGGATACGAATTATATTGATTTTTAATTCCTTAAAAAGCCCTTAATAGCATTATAAAGGGTCTAACCTTCTTTATTAGCTAATGAGAGGCACCATTTATACCGTGATTTTCGATCAATAAGAAAAAGGACTAGGGCCTTCTTATTATGAGGTATAGGTTCAATTTTTACTGTATCTCCCTCTAGAATATCTAGAACTCTAGGGGGTCCTGAATAGGTCTTTTGCTAGGTCTTCTAACAGCCTTAGTTTGCGTACAGGCTAAGCAGTTGAAATCCTTGTCTTTGATGGCGGAAAAATCAGGGATCCCTTTAGCTAATTTTGATGATTTCTTTAGCAAGGGGAGCCCTATGTGGCCGAGTCGAATGTGCCAAAGAAGGGCTAAATCTAGTAATTTCTTATAACTAGAATCTAGCTTTTCAGAGCTACTATCCCTTTGCTCCCTATCGTGCCAGGCTTCTTGAGGATCACAGGCCTCAGGGGATTCTAGACGGCCACTATCGTCATCCAACGCATTAGGATATGGACCTTCTAAATCCCCTACAGAAGATGCCTGACTAGGAGCTCCGGTGGGATGTAGGGCTGAATTGTCAATATTGTCGTCTTCAGAGTCGATTTCTTCAATTCGCTGATATTCCGTTGGATCCAGGGTAGGCTGCTGTGGAATTTGCACCTCTATAGGGTAGGAAAACCCCATATAAGTCGTATGGGTTGGATGTTGATGAATCCGGGAGCCTATAAAGGAGAGGTGGGTTTGATGCTTGCAAATTACAGGGGTTGGTTGTCCTTTAACTTGCAAAAAGAAGCCGTGTTTAGTAGGTTCTAATAACCCACAGGGACTTTTATTAGCCAGGAAAAGCTGATCTTTCAGAAGATAACCCCGGAGAGATAGTGGGTTAAACCACTAACTAGGTTCGTATCTATGCCTGGGAAATATAGGGCATCTAGCAAAGCTAAAGACCTATATTCTGGTGGATTTTTCTTTACCAGCACGTTAAATACAGCAGTACCCTTCCCTTTAGGATAGATAGGTCCTCCAGCTGTAATTATAGGGCCGCATTTGCCTTTCTTTAGGGGTTTGAAATCCCTAAAGAAAGCCCTATTATTACAAATGTGACAAGAGGAACCAGTATCATATAGAAGGGAATTTTTAATTATATTATTAGAGTAATTAAAAGCGGGCTTGGTAGTAGTGTTACTAGTGGTACTAGAGGTATCTGAATCAGATTCAGAATCACTACTATCATCGCTGCTAGATTCGTTAGAATCTAATTCTTCAACGTATCCTGTTGCTAGGCTGTAGCCTAAAGCAAACGCGGCTTCCTTTCCTTTCTCTTTAGCCCCAGTGCCACTCTTCTTCTTCTGCTTCTTCCTAGAGGCCTTAGAAGGGTTTGAATCCTTCTTATCCTGCTCTTTCTTAGCGTTAGGGTCCTTCTTAGGGGTAGGATTAGATGTGTTCTTTTCCTGGTCCTTAGAATTTCCCTTATTATTAGAAGCCTTATAGCTAAGAGCCTTAGCTATAGGGGAAGATTTATCTCTTTGCTCTTCTAATAAGTCCGCCATAAGGAACTGTAAATTCAAGGTATTTACAGGCAGTCCTTGTGCCCTAGAAGCTCTGATAGTGAATCTTTGTCTCTCAGCCCAACTAGGAAAGGTCTGCTTTAATGCATTAATATAATGATTTACTTGATCAATTGGTGCGATCACTACACTGCAAAGCTGCAGTCTAGCTAGTAAATTATTAAAATTAGCATTAAAAGCCTCTAAAGATCCCTTATAATTTGAAAAATTTAGGGAATGGTAGCTAGAGTATAGCGTACCACGCTGGATTTCAGCACTCTGCGAATACTGCCTAATAAGGACTTTATAGGCTTCTTCGGGGACGTCTGCCAGCAGATAGCTGCTTGTGGCCCTGACTGACAGCTATCTCTTAATATCATCAAAAGAATAGCCTGGTCAGGGTCAGCTAGCTGACTAGCTATGCTTGGATTATCTAAGAATTCAGGTAATCCTAGGGCTCTAAATTATATGTTCAGGGCTTGCTTCCACTGATCATAGTTTTCAGGGCCTTTTAGCTTAGCTCCCTCAGGAATAGAGTGTACTTTCTTATTTAGTTCCTTTATAGCGCTTCCATTGAAAGCAGCTTGAAGGTTACTAGTAGAAGATAGTACAGGCGCAGGTGAAGATTTAGCAGCCAGATCTTCTCTAGGTACCTCAGTATTTTCTTCCTTAGGCCTAGAAAAGGTCTAAAGACCTTGTATAGCAGACATGGTTTGCGTTAATTTACTTAAAAGATCATTAATGCTAGCCTCGTTTTTAATACGATTATCCTCACTATGCTGAATAAATTCAGTTAAGGTCTTGCCTTGTTGCTCAATTTGCCTCTGCATTTCTAGTTGCAAAGGGCTGGCTTGGGCAGCCATAGGTTGACCTTCTATATCCATCCGACTTAGGTCCCTAGGGTTACTAGGGTTAGGGTTAGGGTTAGGATTGGAAGGTCCTGCCCCAGGTCCCTTTCCCTTGAAATTAGGTGGCGCTATCTTCAAAAACCCCTGTGTATAATCTCTGACTTTCTTCCTGTTGCAAATAACGTGTGCTAGAAAATTGGTTGTAATGCAATCTGCTTGCGCACGTAAAATGCGTGGCGGGGCTGTTTGAAAGGAGCCCTCCGGCTAGAAAAGTGAGTCAAAGGTATGCGCGGGCAAAAACAGGCCGGTGAAAATTCTCAGGGAGAAAATTTTCACAACACTAAGAGCCACAGATAGGAATAATAGGTAATATAGAACGTACAGCGCAGCGCAACGCAGTGCAATGCAATGTATCGTAATATAATAGGTCAAAAAGCTTAGTATAGGATATACTAAAAAGTCCGAAGTGATTTTGAGGGAAGTGCAGCGTATCTACAGCGTAGATAATATCAATGACGGTCGCGGTTGTGAATAAAATCACAGGTGATGGTTGCAATAAATTATATTGCAGGTGCGGCGAGTGAATTTCAACACCAAAGGTCTAGTGTTGCGGTGCGGGGTGCTAGGCGATGAAAAGCTTTAAATTCTAGCGGTTTTCCTTCGTAATCTTAAGAGCCCACAGTGTAGTAAAACCACAACTAATAGCCAAAAATCTAGCAATCGCAGTGAATAATGCAGTGTAATAAAGTTAATCTATAGGCCTTCCGGGCTCATAACCTATTGAAAATGGGAAGGGGAATATACTGGAGGGATAGGAAGACCTCCCTAGTAATTCCTAGATAGCTAGCGCAATAGAGGGCGCTGCGACCTATAGATAACTAAACCACGATAGATAATTCACTTTGAGAGCCAAGATAGTTGAATATAGTTGATTTCTAGCTAACGGACGGTCTGCGAGCAATGAGAGGATTCTACTGAGTCCCCTCATAGACCTACCGACCATATCGGCAGAACTAGGTCGCTAATAGGGTCTCGTAAGCTACTTTTTATTTTCCGCATAATTCATTTGTATAGGAAAAGTAAAAATCGACTCACGGCCATACAAACCAGACGCCTATGTGGCCTAACTAAGCACTTTAATAAGCAACCCTTTATATACAATATACCATTAAATCCAGAAAAATTCAAGGATTTGAATAGTATACGTCAGCCTTTTATATAACTACTAGTTCCCTAGTTACAGTCAATTTTGGCTTCCCTATAGGGTAACCTAGTTGGCTTAGTCATACATGCCGTAGCTTTGCTTAGGTGGCAACGCAAGATGCGTTGCACAACCACGCAACGTAGCGCGCAGCAACGCCGCGCAACAACGCAACTAGGCAACTAGTGGGCCTATAAAATAGTGCTAAAAATAGCATTATTTTAACACTAGGTAATGCTAACTATAGCTAGTGACTTTCTTAATCTTATGATTATTTATAAATAGGTCTAATCGCTTATAGACGCCACCCTCTCCACAAAGGATAAGGAAGAAGTCACTGTGTTTTCGGTGGTAATACGTTACCGTTTCGCCACGTGTGTTATAAACTTAATTAATGGATTTAATTATACTAACACAGCGCACCGTGTTGCCTTCGGGTTAACTAGTGCTGCTAAGGCATAATAGGTTTATTAATTTTATCTTTCTTTACTTATTTTTCGCTTACCTTTCCGTGTAGGCTACTTTAATCTCTTACTAGAATTATCTAGTGTCCTAGCAGCAGCTATAAGTAGCTATAGTTACTACTACTCTTACTTTTCCCCTTCCTATAAGCGCATAGCTTTTTTTCGCGTTTTTACTAGGTTTTCACTAACTCTTTTATAGGAAGACCTAGAGGAAGCTATAGCCGCCTAGGAGGCGAAAATAGTGCTTCAGCTCCGCCCCTTAGACCTAGGCTATGTGGCCTAGGCTATAGTATTACATCGTTTTTAGCATGCCATAGATGAGGTGATTTAAGCGGACAAGAACGACGCTAAATTTAGGTATAATAGGGACGTTTTCTTAACCCGCCCTAGTATTATAATAGAGACTTTTCCTATTTTTCTCCTGTGCTTTAGGCGCTATTTCCTTTATTTTTAGTAGTGTAACCTAGACTTTAGGTTAAGTTTTAATAGCAGCTAACAAAGCTAGGCCTTTTCCACAGTAATTCTATGTCCTTTCGCTTATAACTCGCTTATATCTTGCTACCTTTCTTACTTACCTTTCTTTAGTGAAATACTTAAATAGCGTATTAGGCGCCCTCTATGTCCTTAGCGGGGATCTATTAGTTATATTCGCTAGGCTATCCCTTCTATTTCACTAGGTACTTATTACCTTTATATGTCTTTCTATAACCTTTTACTTCTTTAACTTTATACTTATTCTCTTTGTCTTTAAGGTCTAGTATTAGCATTTCCTTATCTTTAGCGTTTTCCTAGTGGTTTTATAGCTTTAATAGGCTGACGTAGAACATGTTATGTAGTCAGCTGTACTTGTTAGGTAGCGCTAGTTAGTATACTTATTTCCCCACAGCATTAAGCACTTAAAATAGTCTAATAAATCTAGGGGTTAGCTTCTATTTTGCATCTTTAAGCCTAATATTCTTTACTAATAATAGTACTAAGTCTCCCTTTTTAGGGTTAGAGGTTAGTGGTATTAATTATAGTACTTTACCTAGGCTTTAGTGGCTTTTACCTAGTTTTACTTTAACCGTTCTCTAACTTTATATAACTTCGCAATGCGCGCATAGGCTTTAGGCACCTCTCCCTCCGTGGTCTTACCCCTAAGAGCTAGGTAAAACTCCGGCAAGTAACCTATAAGTGCGTAGTTTAGGGAGTAACCTATAGTCCTGTTTACTACGTTATTATAGGTAAATTAAGCTATAAGCAGTAGCTTTGCCTATATCTATTAGTTCTCCTTAATAAAGCATTAGAGGTAGTGTTTAAGGACCTGGTTTATTCGCTCCGTTTACCTATTAGTTTAGGGGTAAAACACTGTTAAAAGCCTACGTTTTACATACGCTAGGTAGCATAGCTCTAACTAGAATTAACTTATAAACACCGGTCCTCTATTAGACATAATGCCCTCTAGTGCTCTAAATTATAGCTTAATTTCCTTATGAAATAGTTCTGCTAATTTAGCTACGTTAATAGTAGTTAATATTAGGAGGAAAACGGAGTACTTAGTGAATTAGTCTATAATTACTAGGATTGCGTTAGTTTCTTGCTTGTCAACCTGTGTTATAGGCAGTCCTGTGATAAAATCTATAGAGATTTCTACCTAGGGTTGCCTTAGTATTAGTAGCGATTTAAGTGTTTTATACAGGTGATGCCTTCTGGCTACTACCCGCTAGCATACACCACAGCTTATAACATAGTTAGATACTGCAACTCCTATTTGTGGCCACTAAAAATAACGCTTTAATAGGTTAAGCGTGCGTTTGACACCGAAGTAACCCGCTAGTAAATTGTTATAGTATAGCCGTAGAAGCTCCTATTATAAGATAGGCTCTTAAGGAACAATTACCTAGTCTTAGTATATTAGGAGACCCCTTGCGCTACGCGACCATAGGCTAGCTTTTCCCTTACTTCTCGCTAAGGAATCTACCTTACCGTTCTACCTCTGCAAATCCAGGTCTTAGTCCTATGCCTTTTGTAGCAATTAAGCTAGTAGCTTATTTAATTTGGTTAGATACGGATTTAGTGACGCTGTGGCCGCCCGAATCTCTAGTGTGCTAATGCCTTGTATACACGCTATTGCCTCTTTAAAATTACCCTTATCTAGCCAATCTTTCACCGGTTCTTCAGCGGCTCTAACACCTTTAGCTAGGTATTTTCCTCCCTTAAAGGCATCTCGCTAAGCTAGTCTCTTTTAACTAGGACATTTTCCTTCCCTAAAGGTGTCTTGCCACGTTGATCTCTTTTAGCTAGGGCATTTTCCTCCCTTAAAGGCGTCTTGCTAAGCTAATCTCTAATAACTAGGACATTTTCCTTCCCTAAAGGCGTCTTACCACGTTATTCTTCTAAGACAGGGATATTTTCCTTCCCTAAAGGCGTCTTACTACGTCTTCCTTAATACATTAGTATCTCTCTTACTACTCTTTTCTCAGTAAGTACTAGCTTCCTCTAAAGTTCTAGTAATAGCGCCTGATTTATCATAGGTTTGCCCTTATAATTAGACCTTCTTAACGGTGTATTCGCGGGGTTGCTTTTCCCTAGTCTATGTCTTATTATAAAGTAGAATAGGCATAGGAATATACACTATCTGGCTTACCTTCTGTTAAGCTTTGGTTAGTTTATAAAGGTCTGTAGGTTATAATAATCTAATAGGACCTCCACTAGGGTTATTACCCCTTTAATATAGTGTTACTAGTGTTTAAATAACTTCACAATAGCAAATAGCTCTTAGTTAGCTATGCTGTAATTTCGCTCCGTATCTATGAACTTCCTTAACTAAAAGGCCACTAGGTGCTAACGACCCTTATTATCTTACTAGGATAAGATTCCTGCTATTGCGAAGACTAAGGTATCTATCTTAATGCGCACTAGTTAACTCAGGTTATAATAATAGAGCAAAGGGGCTTATTAGAAGGCGTCTTTTAGCTGGTTAAACGCTGCCCTTTCCTTTACTCTAAATATAAACTTCCTAGTCTAGATGCTATTTTAACTACCCTTTATTAGCGCGTGTAGTAGTGCTATAATCCTAGAGTATTTATAGATAAAACGTTAGTAGAAGTTATAGAATCTAAGGAAGGATTAAACATCCTTAAAGCTTATTAGTTCTTTCTAATCTTAAATGGTTTATACCTAGCTTATATCTATTAAGATTCCGTTAACTAAGAGGATAAATCCTAGGAATTCGACCAAGTCCTAGTAAAATGAGTATTTTAAGGGTTTTACGTATAGTTCTGCGGTTCTTATACGCTCTAATACCTCCTTAATATATACGGTATGCTCTTCTTATATCTTAGAGAAGATAAGGATATTGTCTAGATATACTATATAAATAGTGTTTATTAGCCTATAAAGCGCCTTATAAATGTAACTTTAGAAGGTAGCAGGCGCGTTAGTTAATCTAAAAGGTATAATAAGGTATTTGTAGTGGCTATAACGCGTGTGGAAGGCAGTCTTCTACTTATCGCCCCCTTTAATGCGAATTTAATAGTATACGTCCTTAATATTAATCTTTAAGAAGTATTTAGCCTCTTGGCATTAGTCTAGGATCTCTAAAATCAGGGGAGAGCGTAGTGATTCTTCTATGTTACTTTATTAAGTCCCTAATAGTCTATATATAGTTAGAGCGTTCTATCCTTCTTTAGTACAAATAGGATAGGCGCGCCGCAGGGCTCTTAGAAGGTCTTATACAGCCTTTTGCTAGGTTATTATTAATATATTCTTAGAGCTCTTTTAACTCGCTTTAAGAGAGAGAGTAAATAGGCCTATAAGGGGTGTAGCCCTAGTACTAGATTAATTGCGTAGTTAGTTAATTTCTTTAATAGTAGGGTTCTTGCCTTATTAGATGCAAAGATGTCTTTGAATTCCTGTAGATCCTTAGGGATATCTTTAATGGTTCTATACGCTTTTGCCTCCTCGTTATCTTCTAACGCAATGAATTTGTCCTTTATAACTCCTATAATAGCGTACACAATAGTCTTGTTCCGCGTTACCTTAGCAAATTTGCGGGGAGTTAGTAATAAAAAGGCCTTCTTCTTTTTCTTAAACCACCACTCTTAAGAGTGTAAATAAAGGTGTACTTATTCCTCCGCAAGTGTATGTATCCTAATTAATATAGGGCTTCCCTCTACTCTTAGGTCCTTATTAATAGCAATGTATAGGAGCCTAAGGTCTTTCTATTCTCCCCTTAAGTCTATAATTATAAGGGGTACCTAATACACACTATATTAAGGAACTATAAGAGCCCCTATTGCCTTAAGGGTAGGAGGTGTGATCTTTGCTTATTATAACCCATAGGTCTTTGCGAATTCCACGCTAATAATATTAACCTTAGCGTAACTGTCTAGATCGGCCGCTATTGCTATGTCTTTATGCCTATAAATAGTAACTAGTGTGTGAAAACAACACCCTATTAGTACTTTAGCTTATAGGGCAGAAGTAAGGGTATTTACTTCTACCTTAGGGCGTTTTCCTAACCCTTTTAGTGTTCTTTCTTTAGCTTACGGCATTAAGCCGCCACATAACCTACAATCCCGTAGTTATAATACGTTAGGCCCTATCTAACTTCCTTATTATTTAGGGGTGTAGTAGGAGTCTTTTCTTTCTCTTTCTTATCTTGGTTAGTATACGGTTAGTTACCACGTAGTAAATCACGCCTTTAGTATTAGGGAGCCTTATATAAATACCTCTCTTGTAGGTGGTTAGGCTTTTGCTTGTTCTTTAGCATTAATTCCTAAAATCGTTAAGTAAGTTATATAACCTCTTCGCGGGTTTTGCTAATAACGGAGGTATATAGGTTAAGGTAGTCCTGTAAGTTAGGGAGTAGTTTTGCAAAGAATATAAGGGCGCGGGACTTCTCTAAGGCTCTTTCTAGATATTTCTCTAGCAAATCTATATAAATACTAAACTTAATAGGGCTTTAGCCTTTACGTTACTTTGCGTTCTTAAGCATTATAGTAATTTACGCATTACGGTTAGCTAAGTCCTTTAGTAGTGTTAGTGTCTAAGATTAGAACGCCTTCTAATTATCTTTAAGTTCTTCTTAGTTACTAGCTAACTATTTGTTAAGGTATTAGTCCTATCTTACCTTATAGTCCCTATGTATATAGTTAAGTGTAAGGAGGATTTTTAGTAGTTACGTTAGAACTTGCGTTTCGCTCCTATAAATGCACGGTTTAGGTCGTTTAACTATATTTTGTGTTTTTAAGGGTTAGTAAGGTGCATTAGTTCTATAATATTACGCACTTTAACCTTGCCACAGCTACTGCTTAAAGAGGTGCTAGATCTTCGCTGCCTTTTCGCGGGCTCTTTTATTACGTTTAGTTAGAGTAGCTAGATAAGTTCTTTCTCTTTATCCTGCAGTTTCTTTAGTTCTTTAAGTTAAGTAATTCATTTAGTTATTATAGCTTATTAGGAATTAATTAAAGATTCTCCTAATTTGGCTTAGGTGCTAACTATTTTAGAAGCTAGGGTGCTATCTTTATTCGTGGTTTTGTGCGTTACCTCTAGTGCTACGCTAGGGGTTTATTAGGTTCTCCCCTATTACGTTCTTAGGTGGCTGGGGTTAAAGCTTTAGAATTATAAGGATAGGGGTAGCTAGGCAAGAACGTATAGGGGCACTTAGTATATTGACTGAAGCTTGCTAGGTCTAAGTGTGTTGTGGGTGCAAGTCGCTGCTTTATAGCTAGGGACTCGCTAGTGTCACGTGGACCTAGCCCTGTGGCATGGTGTGCATGCGGGATGTGCCCGTGTGTTGTGGGCGGGCCTCACACCTATTATACGAAAAATAATAAGTCTTATATTAGAGTATATTCCTCTCCTTATAGACACTACTTATAGATAACTAATTGTAAGGGCTTAGGCTTTGCCTAAGCATTAGTTGTAGCATGCATAACAAGAGGGCTGACGGCGGATGACACGGAGATGAGTAAGGGCCTAAGCTAAGACAGCAAGGGTGGGGATTAAGGCTAAATATAGGATAGTAAGGGATGAAGATAAGGCTAAATATAAGATAGTAAGGAACGGAGGTAAGATAATAAGGGGATTAGAAGAGATAGAGATAAAATAATAAGGGGATAGGAAGAAGCGGTATAAAGATAATAAGGGAATAGGAAGAGGATAAATAGGATAGCTTAGAATAGTTAAGGAGTATAAGGGGTATAGGAAGGGATAGGTTTCTTACCTTCCTTTCTTCCCTCCTTAAGTTTCTTAATATTATATTAATACCTAATAGTAGTTACCTTAGGGCTAGTCTATAATATTTAAGAAACTTCCTTTAGTTTATAAAGACTACTAAAATAAATAATAATAGATTATATAATAGACTTAGGAGATAACCTTTAACTAGATAAACGAACTAGCTAGGGGACTATAACTCCCCTATTAAATACCACTTTACTACTAAGGGCTTATAATACCTAATTTAAAATACTTTAGCTAATGCTAGAATAGTAAGCTAGGGTAATTAAGTCCTTATAATAAAATATATAAGTAAATCCAACGCTTATACTATAAGTTACTATCTTATTAAATGTAGCTATATAACTAATAGCTCCTAATATAAACCCTCCTATATAACTTATAGCTCCTAACCTAACCCTAATAGCACTATAGGTTTAATAAAAACTAATCCGGATAGGTAACTTATATAATAGCAATAAAATTATATTTACTACCTAGAAGTTCCTTATAGAATATAAACTTAAGGTAGATATAGACTTTATTAAAGATAATAAGGACTAATAGGTGTTTATTTACTAATAACTTTTACCTAAGGTCTAGGCCTATATTATAATATACTTTAAGGTAAGTAAGCTAAATACTTATAGGCTAAAAGCCTTTCTTAACTACTTAAAGACTTTATATATAAACCTATATAAGTAGGAAATAGCCTTAATAGAACTTAACTAAATAAAGTAAGGATTAGGAGAATTATTTACTATATTCTTTATTTACTTTAAATAAAAGCTCTCCCTAGTAAGAGAGGCCTAATAGGTAAGCAAAGTTAAGTTAGCTAAACTATAACATATACTTAATAAGTGTATAAGAGAAATTATAGTTAGTAGAGAAGTTAGTAAAATAGACTACTACCTAGTAGTTACTATCTATTATAGTATTATAGTTAATATTAAGTCTCTTACTATAGAGGATAAGTACTAGAACTAACGCGGACTATAGCTAGTTTAACACGCACCCTAATTAACTAACTATAACAGTAACACGCTAATAATAGGGGTATAGGCTATAGTAATATAAGTAAGGAAATAAAAGAAATTAGATAAAAAGGAAAAAGCCTAGAAGGATATTAAACTATAAAGGGCTAAATAAGTATTAGGAGCGGAAATAACTAAACGCTACTAGGAGGGGTGCTACTTATATTATAGCATTAAGGGCTATTATATTCTAGGATACCCCTTCTCTTACCTTAGTAACTATAAGTTAATATTAATATACATAGGGTAGATAAGGAAAGCATAAATAAGGAAATTATCCCTAATAACACAGAAAACAAGTAGCCCCTAAGTAAAGTCTTATATAAGGGCAAGAGGGCTAGCTAGTACCTATAGTTATAGATAAGTATAATTAGTATATAAGTATAGAGGAGGATATAGAATATTATATAGATTAACCACTATTCCTAGTTCTTATACTCTTTAATATATACTCTTACCTTAATGTTTAGATTAACTATAAATATAATTACTATAGTGCTATTAGTAAACTAGCAGTAAGATAGTTAGGCCTTAAGCTTATATAACTACTAATATAGAGATAAGTCTATACTATAGTAAAAACAGAAAAGTAAGGGAAATGCATAAAGGAGAAGACCTCCTTAATTACCTATATAGTACACACTAGGATTAATATTAATAGGTAGGAGTTATTAGTATACTTATATATTATTCTAGGCCTTACCTAGGATATAATCTTTAGGATACTATAGTTAGAATAATAAGATATAGTGATTTACGCGGCAAAATAATAACTAGTAATAGGGGCCGTAAAGGGTCTTTATATATTAGAAGCCTTAGAGCGTGGTATAGATAAGCTTATTTAAGGAATTATTAGAGCCTTATATGCTATAGAAGCAACCTAAACCTTTGCGAATCTTTCCGCACCGCCCTACAGGTCCGGAATCGCCTCTAAAATACAAACTAACAAGATAATCGAAATCCTCACCCTATTTTACCCCTTCCTATAATATTATATTGCGATAGAGCTAGAGGCGGGTAGGAGGAGGAGACGCTAATAGTAATTAACAAAGGAGAAAGGGGCTAGCACAAAGCTACTACCACCTAAACGCAGGTAGAGGATAGTTTAACGTCTAGAGATGCAATAACAACCTAAAGGCAGATCGGATTTAATTTAAATACCTAGAAGAACGAAAATACTATAAAAAGATTACTAGCCTTATCCCTAGTAATAAATTATCTAAGGTATAGAACGCTACCTAGGCTATTATAGACCTAAAAGCAAGCCACGCCTAAGCTAAGAAAGCAGAGATAAATAATAATAGTAATATTCGCACTACAAAAGAAGCCCTTAAAGAAGTTATTAAAGAAGCTATTAAAGAGGTAGATAAAAACACCGCTTCTCCTACCTAGGTAAGCATTACTGTAAGGCTAATGTAAAGATAATTAAACCTAAACCCCCTACAAATACTAGGCCACTAGGACAGAGAGGTCCTTATTAAGGGTAACTCTATCTAGGAACCGCTCTAGACTAGAAGCGTAAAAGACATAGTTATAGCGGTAAATAAAGCCACTAGCTAAACTATAGTAGTTATAGCTAGAAGACTCCTTAGCGGAGATATAATTATCATATTTAAAGGAAATGCCTCCTAATATAGGACTGACTAAAAATAGATTACTACCGCCTTCAGACTAGAAGTAACCCTTTACTACTAAATCCTAAGCGTTATAGTTAAAGGCTTCCCTATAAAATATACCTTAGCAGAAAACCTTGTAGTAAATATAGGAAAAGTAAATAAGATAAATATAATTAGGGCAATAGCAAGATAACCTAGAGGCGAAAACGCACTAAGAACCACCCTTATCCTTAGCCTAGCTAAGGTAAATAACGCTAATAAGATATATAAAGATAGGATAGTATATAAAGCAAAGCTATTCTAGACTAAACCCTATAACAAATTACTGCAGCTAAGGCAGTGCTATAACTACTTCTAGATAGGTTATATAGCGAGGTTCTATAAAGCAGCCTAAGGTGCGGCAGGTGCGGAGCTAGCTGTTACAAAGAGGGCAAGAAATCTTACCCTATATTTATAGGATAACTATAAGAGAAGTGTATACTCTGCTCTAGGGCGCACCTAGCGTGGTCTAGGACTTACCTAACCCTTAAGGAAAAATAAAATATAGTAAAAGTAGGATATTAGGAGCGCCCTTCCTGTTTTACCACTTAATCGCTAGCTAGTAGCCTAGCCCCGCCCTAGGAGAGACTAGAACTAGTTAGCCTTACTAGGAAGAAAAGAGGCCGCCTAACACTCGCGGAATAGAACGCTAGATAGCCTAGAGTAAGTAGCATTAGAAGATACGCGGAGCTAATTAAAGCTGGAATAGAGCTAGCATAAGACAGTAGCAAACCCCCTCTCCTAGACTTATATAATAATAATACGCGTCCTCTTCTAGAATATGAATAAGAAGAATAACCTTATATATATTGCGCTCTGTCACCGGACTAACATAGACGTGATAGTGATCTAAGAATAAGAACACATAAGATAAGCATAGCCCCTAGCTCTAGGCCTTGCTAGATTCTAACTTGTATATTATAAGGGTTAGAATATAGTATATATAAACAAGAAACACGGAGTAGGCTTATAGTTAGCCCGCGGAAGCACTGACTAGTTGCTTATAGAAATCTAAGGAATAAATATTTACTCCCTTTACTTAGAAAAACACAGCAATAAATAAAACACCCCTATTCGCATAATTAATAAGGAAGAGCCTTAGGAAGAAGCGTCTTTATAGGTAATTTTAACTAAAAACACTTACTATAGGATAAATATAATAGGACTAGTAATAGAGTGGAAGAGCTACTAGAGTTCACTAGCCAGTAGTAACTTAGATTAGTAATGCCCTAAGGGGAACCTACTAGACAGCATAATAGAGATAAAGATAGCACAATTAATCTAGCCTAGGCTTTGCATAACTTATAAGTCCACTACGATAGCGTGGCAGATATATTAGGCTCTAACCATATTCCGCAGCTAATTAGTATTAACTCTAGTAGTTAGGACTGTACCCTACTAATAATAAGATATGACTAGTAAGCGATAGATAGACTATTTGTAAAAGCAGAAGCGTTAGTATAACTCCGGCCTAAACTCGCTCCAAACCCCTATAACTAAGAAGGGATAGACTAGTATATAGAATAGCTTATCACAAACCTCTAATAAATAGCAGAGAGAGTGGCACTAAGGAGGCCCTAAGGCCTCCCTAGGCTAGAGGCATAGTGGTCTAGAAGAGTAAAAGAAGCAGTGGCTAAAGCTAGATAAGCGAAGAGGGCATAGAGATAACGCAAGACTAACATAAATTAGAACACGTATAAAGAGGTGGAGATAAACTAAGAACGCACTATTAGAGAGGAAAAGAGGAATGTATAGAGGGAAGCACTAAAAATACTAATATATAGGAAAAGGACAGAGGCGTCTAGAGACTAGAGAGATAGGCTAGACTTAGGAGCTAGGCCCCCTAAGCTCCTAAGAATACTAGACCTAGAGAGAACTAAAAACGACCCTAACCTAGCTATAGCGCACACTAATAAAGCCAAAGTCCTTACACAAAGATTTTTCCCTAAACTAATAGCAGACCTCTCCTACATCCCTAACCTTTCCTTCCCTAAACTTAAAAACGCCTCTTTTCTAGCCTAAGAGCAATTTATAAGAGCTAAAATCGTAGACATTCTCTTAGGCATAGCTAGCTAGAAGGCCCTAGGAGATAACAAACTCCTAGTAGGCCTTATTAAAGCCTGTAATAACCTAGCGAAGGATGTAATTATAAGACTACTTAACGCTACCCTAGAAGTAAGGTACTTTCTAGCCTGCTTCTAAACCACTAGAGTTATAGTAATTAGGAAACCTAGGAAGACAATAAAGGAGATAAGGAGAGCTAATATATAGAGACTTATTTCACTACTTAACATAATAGGTAAGATCATAGAGGCAGCGATAGCGAGGTGGCTTACAAGCTACACTAAGGCAAATAATCTTCTTCTAGAACTACAAATAGGTAATAGGAGAAATAGGTTAACAGAAACCGTAATAAGAGCCTTAATAGAATGCATGTAAGAGGCCTAGGGGAGAGGTAGCGTTACCTTACTAGCTTAAATAGATATTTCTGCAGCCTTTAATAGAGTTAGCTACCCTTACCTTATTGCCCTCCTAGTTAAGATAGGAGTACCGCTATAGCTAGTAATAGTAATATAGAGCTTCCTTATAGGTAAAATAAGCTAGCTTAGCTTTAATAGAGACCTATTATAACTATTTAAGATTAAGGCTAGTACCTTATAAGGCTCCTTACTTTCCCTTATCCTTTTCTTACTATACTCCGCTAAGTTATATATATACCTTTACTCTATCCTAGGTATAGTAGTAATAGGATTTGCGGATAATACTAATATTATAGTATTTAGAAAAAACACGTTATAGATATAGAAAAGACTTAAAGCTACCTAGAAGGTATGCGAAAAATAGGTAAAGGAAGTAGGAGTAAAGTTTAACCCCTTAAAAACTAAGCTTATACACTTTAGTAAATCCTAATAACCCCCTTAGACTAGGGTCTAACTTAGGGATAAGGAGATAATGCCTATAAAGTCCTACTAATTCTTAGGAGTATAGGTAAATAGAAAACTTAACTAAAGTACCTATAAGAACATCCTTAAGGGAAAGTTAGCCTAGCAGAGGCTTGCCCTTACTACGTTATTAGCCTTAGTATAAGGATATAGCTTTAGGGATACTAGACTCCTTTACATATAAGTAGTTTAACCTGTTATTACCTATAGAGCGAGCGTATACTACACCCTAACTAAAGCTAGAGGGAAACCTAGAGGGATAGTGAAAAACTTTATAATAAAATAATTAGCCTACCTCTAGGTTATTATAGGGGCGTTTAAAGCTACCCCTATTATATAGCTAGAAGTAGAAACAGTAGTGCCACTACTTAACCTATACCTTAATATAGTTAAATAGAGGTTTAAAGAGAGAATTACTAATAATAGGATAGCGGAGATAATCCGAACCGCCTTACGGTTAGTTAAGACTGTACTACGCTGCAGAAGGGCTAGACGTACCTAACTAAGGGAAGAAGAGCTAGACGCGAACTTATATAATAAGTGGAATAAGAGATAGGAATCATAGCATAATAGAGAACGCCTAGGCCGCCGCTAATAAACTAGAGAACCTACTAAGGACTGCCCACTATGCCCTAACCCTAAAGAGATCTAAAAGTTCTATATAAACCTAGATAAATATATCTCTTTAATAATAGTATAACTATATATAGGGAAGATAGGGCTAAATAAATTCCTCTATAATAAAGGCGTGCCTAGGGTAACATTGCTAATATGTAGCTGCGGCTATAGAGAAGAAGACTAGTTCTATGTTATTATAAGTTATAGTAACTATAACTATATAAGACCCTAAAGGTAGCCCGGAGACAAACGGGAGGCGAGGCTAGCCCTAGACGATCCCACGCAAGCGAGAACCATCGCTAGATAGGTTATACAAACTAGGAGACTTAACTACTATAGGCTAGCACAGGACCTGGCATTTGCCTTAAGCGGAATAGGACTAAGACTAACCCGCCCCTAGAGGACATATAATAATATACAGACACCTAGATCAGATGCTAAAGAAAGAGAACTCTAGGAAACAGGTGGCTTAGAGGCGTGTAAGGGTTAGGGCTAACATTATAATAGGAAAAAAACAAGACTACTAGAGAAAGGAATAAACTCTTAATTAAAACTACTAACGCTAGGTATTATTAGCCCCCTATACCCTAACGCTACTCTTAGACTAGCTCTAGCCTATTATATCACTCCTCCTCTAGAATAAGGATAGCATTCTCTATTACCTTAGCACGCCCCTTCGCTAGAAGGGAGGCGGCTAGGAGCTAGTTTATCTCCGCTATTTAAGCGTCTAAGCATTATATCTAGAAAACTATCTTATTATATTAGCCCCTATTAGAACTAGACCTAGACTAATCTAGGCCTACTACTAAAGCGCTCCGCTTCTTACTCTAATTCTTAGCGTAAAGCTTTCTTATATAATCATGGTAATTATTAAGAACCTAAGATAAACACACGTTAGATATAATATAGACCTGGAATTACCCCGTAAACGGACGCGTACCTTAGCACTGCTAATAATAGCAGCTTAGATCTCCGTTAGCCACAAATGTTTAGCTTAGTGCCTTATAGTATTTAGCTAAGAGGTAGATTAGCAACAAAGTAAACCTAAGCGTAGCGCAAAAACATTACCTTATTATAACTATTATTATAAACCTAATAATTAAAGTAAGCGTTAGTTACAGCACCTAACCATAGGTTAGCAAATTTGCTACTAACACTTATCTGGCTTAGGGCCGCCTATACTAACGACGTTATAGCACTAATAGCTAGGGGTTTGCATTAATTAAGAGTAATAGGAAATGCATTAAAACTGCCGTGGCTTACCTAACTGCATAGAATTAGAAACAAAAAAGCCTTAATATAGGAGCGGAAGAATAACTTATATAAAGCTCCTTATCTAGAGCCTGCCTTAATTAAGCTAAAGTTAACTGTTTTTAGGGATATTGCTTAGAGAGGCTTAGTTCCTAGGCGAGTTAGAAGCAATAGAGTACCCCTAAGGGCAGGACTTATAGGGAAATAGATAATAATATAGTGAATAGTGGTAATGATAAGGATTATAGAGAAAACTAGAATAATAGTTAGTAACTGCACTAAATCTAACCTAGAATTGCACTAGTAGACAAAAAGGCATAAATAAACCTAAGAGAAAATAGATAATAAGGAAAGAAAAGAGAGTAGAATCCTACAGGGGAATTGCTTCCTTTTATATATATAAAGGGGGTAGAGTAATTCACTATAGTAGCTTTAAAAGTAAAGTATAAGGAAAAGTAAAAAAAGACATTATAAGGCAGGCATACACATGGAACAGATCCTTAACTAGACTAGACCTAGCCTTACCCCTTACACATAACTAAGAGCAGGTACTTAGGGTTTATAATATATCTAGGTTAGAAGCAGACTAGACTTAGCTAAAAAGTAGGGCTATAGAAGAGTTAGTAAAAAGTGAAAAAACTATAAGGATCCTACTATAATAGAATTCACCTCCTACTAGAAAAAAGCGAGGAGGCCTGAGATAGAACTGCCCTAGGCCTGTAAGCGCACTAGAAGAAGCAAATCCTTTTTCCTAAACTTAGATTTCCGGATTTTAGGGATAAGGCTAGCAAGAGCTAGCTATAACTTTTTCACAATAGGTAACTTTTCGAGCGGCACAGCCCTAATACAGGGCTAGTGCTAACCTAAATACAGACGCAAGAGGGTTTTCTCCCCATTTATAGGTTTTCCTGTCAACTAACTAGCCGGAGTACTAGTACTAGCAATTATATAGCTAGCTAGCGTATCCAATATATATATATATATATGCTATAGAAGCATATAGAGCTTAATAATAAAAAGACACTATAACTTGCTTTATTACTATAAGTTTAAGGGAGATAATAATAATACTATAGCTTATAGCACTAAAATAATAACTAAATAAACCTAATATATTAATATTACTAAAGGAGTTAGCGGACTTTATAGACCTTTTAATAAAACCAAAGCAAATAGGTTACCCCCTTATAAGGGATCCCTTAACCACTATATCTAGCTATATAAGAACCCAGACAGTTCTAAACCCGCACTGCTATAGGGACTGTTATATAATATACTAAAGGACTAACTTCTAGAGATTAGATATTAAATTACAGACTTTATAGATAAAGGATAGATCTATGCTAGCTCCTTAACCTTTGCGAATCTTTCCGCACCGCCCTACAGGTCCGGAATCGCCTCTAAAATACAAACTAACAAGATAATCGAAATCCTTACCCTATTTTACCCCTTCCTATAATATTACATTATAACAGAGCTAGAGGCAGGCGGGAGGAGGAGACGCTAATAGTAATTAATAAAGGAGAAAGGGGGCTGGCATAGAGCTACTACTACCTAAACGTAGGTAGAGGACAGTTTAACGTCCAGAGATGTAATAATAACTTGAAGGTGGATTAGATTTAATTTAAATACCTAGAAGAACGAAAATACTACAAAAAGATTGCTAGCCTTATCCCTAGTAACAAACTATCTAAGGTATAGAACGCTACCTAGGCTGTTATAGACCTAAAAGCAAGCCACGCCTAAGCTAAGAAAGCAGAGATAAATAATAATAGTAATATTTACACTATAAAGGAAGCCCTTAAAGAAGTTATTAAAGAAGCTATTAAAGAGGTAAATAAAAACACTGCTCCCCCTACCTAGGCAAGCATTACTATAAGGCTAATATAAAGATAATTAAACCTAAACCCCCTTTAAATACTAGGCCACTAGGATAGAGAGGTCCTTATTAAGGGTAACTCTATCTAGGAACCGCTCTAGACTAAAAGCGTAAAAGATATAGTTATAGCAGTAAATAAAGCTACTAGCTAGACCATAGTAGTTGTAGCTAGAAGACTCCCTAGTAAAGATATAATTATTATATTTAAAGGAAACGCCTCCTAGTATAGGACTAACGAAAAATAGATTACCACTGCCTTTAGACTAGAAGTAACCCTTTACCGCTAAATCCTAAGTGTTATAGTTAAAGGCTTCCCTATAAAATATACCTTAGTGAAAAACCTTATAGTAGATATAGGAAAAGCAAATAAGATAAACGTAATTAGGGTAATAGCAAGATAACCTAGAGGCGAAAACGCACTAAGAACCACTCTTATCCTTAGCCTAGCTAAGGTAAATAATGCTAATAAGATATATAAAGATAGAACTATATGTAAAGCGGAGCTATTCTAGACTAAACCCTATAATAAATTACTACAGCTAAGGCAGTGCTATAACTGCTTCTAAATAGGTTATATAGCAAAATTCTATAAAGTAGCCCTAAGGTGTAGTAAGTGCGGAGCTAGCTGTTATAAAGAGGGTAAGAAATCCTACCCTATATCTATAGAATAACTATAAGAGAAGTGTATACTCTGCTCTAGGGCGCACCTAGTATAGTCTAGAACTTACCTAACCCTTAAGGAAAAATAGAATATAGTAAAAGCAGGATACTAGGAGTGCCCTTCCTGTTTTACTACCTAATCGCTAGCTAGTAGCCTAGCCCTACCCTAGGAGAGACTAGAACTAGTTAGCTTTACTAGGAAGAAAAGAGGCTACCTAACACTTATAGAATAAAATGCTAGATAACCTAGAGTAAGCAGTATTAGAAAATACGCAGAGCTAATTAGAGCTAGAACAGAACTGGCATAAGATAGTAGCGAACCCCCTTCCTAGACCTACATAATAATAATACACGTCCTTTCACATAAGATAAGCATAGCCCCTAGCTCTAGGCCTTACTAGATTTTAACTCGCATATTATAAGGGGCGGAATACAGTATATATAAACAAGAAGCACGGAGTAAGCTTGTGGTTAGCCCGCGGAGGCACTAACTAGTCGCTTATAGAAATTTAAGGAATAAATATCTACTCCCTTTACTTAGAAAAACACAGTAACAAATAGAATACCCTTATTTACATAATTAATAAGGAAGAGCCCTAGGGAAGAAGCGTCTTTATAGGTAATTTTAACTAAAAACACCTACTATAAGACAAATATAATAGGACTAGCAATAGAGTAGAAAAGCTACTAGAGTTTACTAGCTAGTAGTAACTTAGATTAGTAATGCCTTAAGGGGAACCTACTAGATAGCATAATAGAGATAGAGATAGCACAATTAATCTAGTATAGGCTTCATATAATATATAAGTTTACTATAATAGCGTGGTAGATATATTAGGCTCTAACTATATTCCGCAGCTAATTAGCATTAACTCTAGCAATTAGGACTGTACCTTACTAATAATAAGGCATGACTAGTAAGCGATAAACAGACTATTTACAAAAGCAAAAGCATTAGTATAACTCCGGCCTAAACTTGCTCTAAACCCCTATAACTAAGATAGGATAGACTAATATATAGAATAGCTTATTATAAACCTCTAATAAATAGCAGAGAGAGTAGCACTAAGGAGGCCCTAAGGCCTCCTTAGGCTAGAGGCATAGTAGTCTAAAAGAGCAAAGGAAGCAGTAGCTAAAGCAAGGCAAGCAAAGAGGGCATAGAGACAACGTAAGACTAATATAAATTAGAATATATATAAAGAGGCAGAGATAAACTAAGAACACACTATTAGAGAGGAAAAGAGAAATATATAGAGGGAAGCCCTTAAAAATACTAATATATAGGAAAAGAACAAAGGCATCTAGAGACTAGAGAGATAGGCTAGACTTAGGAGCTAGGCCCCCTAAGCTCTTAAGAATACTAGACTTAGAGAGAACTAAAAATAACCTAAACCTAGCCATAGCGCACACTAATAAAGCCAAAGTCCTTATATAAAGATTCTTCCCTAAACTAATAGTAGACCTCTCTTATATCCCTAACCTTTCCTTCCCTAAACTTAAAAACGCCCTTTTCTAGCCTAAGAGCAATTTATAAGAGCTAAAATTATAGACATTCTCTTAGGTATAGCTAGCTAGAAGGCCCTAGGAGATAATAAACTCCTAGCAGGCCTTATTAAAGCCTGTAATAACCTAGTAAAGGATATAATTATAAGGCTACTTAACACTACCCTAGAAGTAAGGTACTTTCTAGCCTACTTCTAAACTACTAGAGTTATAGTAATTAGGAAGCCTAGGAAAATAATAAAGGAAATAAGAAAAGCTAATATATAGAGGCCTATATTACTACTTAATATAATAGGTAAGATCATAGAGGCAGCGATAGCAAGGCAGCTTATAAGCTATACTAAGGCAAATAACCTTCTTCTAGAACTACAAATAGGTAATAGGAGAAATAGGTTAACAGAAACCACAATAAAAGCCTTAACGGAATACATATAAGAGGCCTAGGAAAGAGGCGGTATTACCTTACTAGCTTAAATAGATATATTTACAGCCTTTAATAGAGTTAGCTACCCTTACCTTATTACCCTCCTAGTTAAGATAGGTATACTGCTATAGCTAGTAATAGTAATATAAAGCTTCCTCGCAGGTAGAATAAGCTAGCTTAGCTTTAATAAAGACCTATTATAACCATTTAAGATTAAGGCTAGCACCCTATAAGGCTTCTTACTCTCCCTATCCTCTTCTTACTATACTTTACTAAGTTATACATACGCCTCCGCTCTATCCTAGGCATAGTAGTAATAGGATTTGTGAATAATACTAATATTATAGTATTTAGAAAAACATAGTATAGACTTAGAAAAGACTTAAAGCTGCCTAGAAGGTATATAAAAAATAGGTAAAGGAAGTAGGAGTAAAGTTTAACCCCTTAAAAACCAAGCTTATATACTTTAGTAAATCTAGATAACCCCCTAGACTAGGGTCTAACTTAAAGATAAGAAGATAACGCCTATAAAGTCCTACTAATTCCTAGGAGTATAGGTAAATAAAAACTTAACTAGAGTACCTATAAGAATATCCTAAAGGGAAAATTAGCCTAGTAAAGGCTTGCCCTTACCACATTATTAGCCTTAGTATAGGGATATAGCTTTAGGGACGCCAGACTCCTTTACACATAGGTAGTCTAACCTATTATTACTTATAGAGTAAGCGTATACTATACCCTAACTAAAGCTAGAGGAAACCTAGAGAGATAGTAAAAAACTTTATAGTAAAATAATTAGCCTACCTCTAGGTTATTATAGGGGCGTTTAAAGCCACCCCTATTATACAGCTTAAAGCAAAAACAGCGGTGCTACCACTTAACCTATACTTAAATATAGTTAAATAAAGGTTTAAGGATAGAATTGCTAATAATAGGATAGCGGAGATAATCCGAACCGCCTCACAGTTAGTTAAGACTGTACTACGCTATAAAAGAGTTAGACACACCTAACTAAGGGAAAAAGAGCTAGATGCAAACCTATATAACAAGTAAAATAAGAGATAGGAAACATAGTATAATAGAGAACGCCTAGGCCGCCGCTAGCACATAAGAGAACCTACTAAGGACCGCCCACTATACCCTAACCTAAAAGAGATCTAAAAGTTCTATATAAACCTAGACAAACACATCTCTTTAATAATAGTATAACTACGTATAAGGAAGATAGGGCTAAATAAATTCCTCTATAATAAAGGCATGCCTAGGGTAATATAGCTAATATACAGCTATGGCCATAGAGAAGAAGACTAGTACTACGTTATTATAAGCTATAGTAACTATAACTATATAAGACCCTAAAGATAGCCTAGAGATAAACAGGAGGCAAGGCTAGCCCTAGACAATCCTACACGAGAGAGAACTATTACTAGATAGGTTATATAAACTAGGAGACTTAACTACTATAGGCTAGCGCAGGACCTAGCATTTGCCTTAAGCGGAACAGGACTAAGACTAACCCGCCCCTAGAGGACACAAAATAATATACAGACGCCTAGATTAGACGCTAAAGAAAGAGAACTCTAGGGAATAGGTAGCTTAGAGGCGCAAGAGGGTTAGGACTAACGTTATAATAAGATAAGATTACTATAAAAAGGAATAAACTCTTAATTAAAACTACTAACACTAGGTATTATTAGCCCCCCACGCCCTAAAGCCGCCCCTAAACTAGCCTTAGCCTATTACTTTACTCCTCCTCTAAAATAAGGATAGCATTCTCTATTACCTTAGCATACCCCTTTACTAAAAAGGAGACAGCTAGGAGCTAGTTCATTTCCGCTATTTAAGTATCTAAGTAACGTATCTAGAACACCATTTTATTATACTAGCCCCACTAGAACTAGAACCGGACTAATCCAGGCCTGCCACTAAAGCGCTCCGCTTCTTACTTTAATTTTTAGCATAGAGTTTTCTTATATAATTATGATAATTATTAGGAACCTAAGATAGGCACATATTAGATACAAAACAGACCTAGATTTGCCCTGTAAATAAACATATACCTTAGCACTACTAGCAATAGCAGCCTAGATCTCTATTAACCACAAGTGCTTAGCTTAACGCCTTATAGTATTTAGCTAGGAGGTAGATTAGTAGCAAAATAGACCTAGACATAGCGTAAAACATTACCTTATTGTAACTATTATTACAAACCTAATAATTAAAGCAGGCATTAGTTACAGCACCTAGCTAAATATTAGCAAAATCGCCACTAATACTTATCTAGCTTAGAGCCACCTATACTAATAACGTTATAACACTAATAGCTAGGAGTCCTTATTAATTAAGAGTAACACAAAATACACTAAAACTACTATAGCTTACCTAACTACCTAGAATTAAAAACAAAAAGCCTTAAAATAAGAGTGGAAGAATAACTTATATAAAGCTCCTATCTAGAGCTTACCTTAACTAAGCTAAAGTTAGCTGCTTTTAAGGATAACGCTTAGAGAGGCTTAGTTCCTAGGCAAGTTAGAAGCGGAAGAGTACCCCTTAAGGGATAGGACTTATAGAGGAAATAGATAATAACATAATAAAGGACAATAATAACAAGGATTATAATGTAAACTATAATAATAGTTAGTAACTACACTAAATCTAACCCGGAATTACACTGGCAGATAAAAAGGTATAAATAAACCTAAGAGAAGATAGATAATAAGGAAAGAAAAGAGGGCAAAATCCTGTAGGGGAATTACTTCCTTTTATATATATAAGGGGGTAGAGTAATTTACTATAGTAGCATTAAAAGTAAAGCATAAGGAAAAGTAAAAAAAGACATCGCAAAACAGGCGTATAAGCAGAACTAATCCTTAACTAGATTAGACCTAGCCTTACCTCCTTACACATAACTAAAAGCAAGTGCTTAGGGTTTATAATATATCCGGGTTAGAAGCAGACTAGACTTAGCTAAAAAGTAAGGCCACGGAAAAGTTAGCAAAAAGTGAAAAAATTATAAGAATCCTACTATATTAGAATTCACCTCCTATTAGAAAAAGTAAGGAGGCCTAAGACAGAGCTGCCCTAGGCCTGTGAGCGCACTAGAAGGAGTAAATCCTTTCTCCTAAACTTAGATTTTACGGATTTTAGGGATAAGGCTAGTAAGAGCTAGCTATAACTTTCCACGACAGGAAACTTGTTAAGTGGCATAGCCCTGCTATAGGGATAGTGCTAACCTAAACACAGAAGTAAGAGGGTTTTTCTCCCTATTTATAGGTTTTCCTATTAACCAACTAGCCGGAGTACTAGTACTAGCAAATATATAGCTAGCTAGCGTATCCAATATATATATATATATGCTAGCTCCTTATTAGCCGTAGCCCTAGTTCTCCTTATTAAGAAATTAAACAGCAGTTAGCGTTTTTATGTGAATTACCACGCGCTTAATAAGATAATAGTATAAGACTAATACCCCCTCCCTTTAATTAAGGAAACCCTATAATCCCTCTCTAAGGCGTAATAGTTTATAAAGGTAAATGTCTGCGTAGCATTTTACAAATTACAGATAGTAAAGGGCAAGGAGCACTTAATAGCATTCTAGACTAGATTTAGACTATTTAAATAGTTAGTCTGCCTATTTAGACTAGTAGGCGCACTAGTAACCTTCTAACGCTATATTAACAAATCCTTAGGGGACGCGTTAGGGGATTTTATTATAGTATATTTAGATAATATCTTAGTCTATTTAGGGGGTTAAGGAAGGACTACATAGCTTAGGTCTAACTAATACTTAGCTACTTAAGGGTAGTAGGATTATACCTAGACCTTAGTAAGTCTGTGTTTACTATAAAGGAAGTCTAGTACTTAGGCTATATTATTATAGTAGGATATTTAGTCTGTCCTAACCTAGTAAAGGTTATAGTAATTAGGGAATAGCTAGCGCTTATAAAGCTATATAAGGTCTAAAGCTTCCTAGGGTTTACGAATTTCTACTAAGACTTTATTAAGGACTTCTCTAAGATAGTAGCACTGCTTATATAACTTACAAAGAGAAATATCCCTTTCTAATAGGGGCCTAAAGAGAATAAGGCCTTTAAGAAATTAAAGGGGCTTTTATTAAGTACCTAGTTCTAGCATAATAAGACCTAGATTAACTTACAGTAGTTAAGGCGGATTATTTAGGCCTAGCCCTTAGAGGTTATATATTACAGGAAGGACCTAACCACATTATATACCTAGTTACATATCACTCCGCAAGCTTATTAGCCTTATAAAGGAACTACACTATTTATAATAAGGAGCTCCTAGCTATTATCTCTTGCCTTAAGGCGTAGTTAGCAAAGCTATAAGGCGTTTTATAACTGTTTATGATTTACATGAATTATAAGAACCTGGAATACTTCACCACTCCTTATCTAATAACGGAATAGTAGGCTTAGTAAGCAGATACGCTTGCCCTATTTAATTTTCACTTATATTATAGACTTAGCACATAGGCTTAATAATTAGACACACTTTTATAAAGGAAGTAGGACAAGAAGGGTATGAGAGTAAGGATAGGATAAATACTATAACTAGTTACTATTATATAACTCTCTTAATTACCTACGGACTTATAGGAGGACCTTAATTAGGATTCTCTTGTTTTAAACGTGACTTTACTACTAGTTAAAGAGGTCCTCTTCGCTATAGAACACCTTTAGTTATTATAGGACTAAGCTATTATAGTAGACCCTATATACTATATTTAACTAAAAGCTATTTAGGAAGGGGTATAAAAATTTCCCCTAGAAGTAATAATAAGAGAATAAGTAGCGGATTACTTACTTAGTGCTTACAGGGCGCTCTAATTTAGGGGTTATACCTAGGTGCTAGTATAGGAACCTCTTATAATAACTCTTATTTAGCAATATTATAATTCGCTAGTTATAGGATACCCTGGCTAGAACACTACGTTTTAGATTCTATAGTAATAGTTTCACTAGGATAGGATATCATAGGATATCACTAGATTCGTTTAGAATTGCTATTATTTTAGAGATTATAAGAGTTATTAATAATATTAAGGCTTGCTAAAACCGCTACTAATCCCTAATAGGTTCTAGTTATAGATCTTAATAGATTTTATAATAAAATTACTAGTATTATTCTTAGAGAGACCTTATTACCTAATAGTTATTATAGATAGGCTTTTAAAATTTGTCTAGCTAGAGGTAATAACTTCTATTAGTGCTAAGGAATATATAAAATGATTTAAAATAGTTTAGTAAAGGTTTAGAGGGTTCCCCTAGTCTATTATTACAGACTATAGCTTAGACTAGTTAGGGAAGTTTTAGATAACGCTATGCTTACTAGTTAGAATAGATTAATTACTCTTCACATTATATTACCTATAGACTAATAGTAGTATAGAATAAGTGAACTAGGAGGTATAAGCAATACTATAGGTAGTAATCTCCTTCTCTTAATTTAACTAGCCTAAACACTTAGCTACTTACTAGCTTATAATAAATAATAGGACCTCTTCTATTATAAGGGTAAGCCTAAATAAGTTATTATATAGATATAACCTAGAACCTATTTAATCCTAGCCAGACCTTTTAGCATTTACTATAATACCTAAGGGAAAGGCTATGTGGTTTCTAGAATACTTATAGGAGGGGACTCTTCTAGCCTAAGCTATAATAGCTTATATATAGTAATAATAACAGGATATAACAGTAGCTTTATAATGCCTAGTAAAATGCTTTTAAGTAAGTAATAAAGTATAGCTTTCTCTTAAGAATATTAAGATAAACCACCCCTTAAGGAAACTTAACTAGGTTTTAGTAAAGTATATAGTAGTAAAGGTACCTATACCGCTAATAGTCTAACTAGACATACTAAGGGGTATTTATCTAGTATTCTACGTAAACCTTATTAAATAAGTAGTAATAGACCCTCTCCTAAGTTAGAAACTACAGGACTTCTAACTAGCTCTAGAATAAGTACTATTAGAGAATAATAATAAGCTTATTAAGGAGTATTACATAGAATAGATCCTAGCGGCTTAAAATACACTAGGTAAAGGCAATAGATATAATATGCTAGTTAAATAAGCGGGGTACTTATAGCTAATATAGGAACCACTAAAGAACATAGTGAAGATATAAGCACTTAACAAGTTTAAAAGGAATAGGGAGATACATATTATAATAATAAACTAAATTAATTATAATAAACCCGTTTACTTATTAAGACTATAAATCAGACCTAGGGCGTATTTATAGCGCCCCTATAAACATTTAAAAATCCTTAATAAACTTATTAGGGATATCCTCCCTAACCTCCTTACCCACACCTATTTTATTATAAGATTCTATATTATTATACCCCTAGTATAGACTAGGGTTAGATACCTCTAACTAATGTCTAGGGGGACGTAGGACGTTCCTAGTAGGAGGTAATATTATTAGCCTTTGCTAGTACTTAGACTTTAGGGAGTATAGGTAAATTAATAGTTAGGAGATAGGAAGTGACTAATAGGGGGAAAAGCTACCTTTATAGCAGCCACTAGTTATAGTAGGAGTATAAGTAACTCCTATAACATAGGAGTAACGCTAATTAATAGGGCTAGTAGTAGGGACAGGATAGGATAGTTACTAATAGCAGTAAGAAGGAGACTTATTACTAACCCTAATAAGCTAAGAATAACTATAGGTAGCTTTATAATAATAAGGGGATAGCGCTTTAATTATTATAGCTAAATAGCTACGGAACTTCTCTTATATAGTAGAGAGACTACTTATAAGCTACTAGTTCTATTAGAACAGGTTTCTAGTAACCTATTAGAGAGCGCTCCCTATTTAGTAGCTAGCTAAGGGGCTACTGCTTATAAAGAGTATAATATTAAAGCCTAGCAGATTTGTGGCAGGAGTATTAGAGAAGGGGAGGGCCTAAGGGCAAAGCGCACTAGGGCTAGGTTAAACTATACCTAGTGTAAGAGCGCGTTCTAATAGCCTATAAGGGCATGGAAATCCTAGGATAGGATAGGTATCTTTACTTAGTTAATGCAGTCTTTATAATACCTACTATTATAATATAGTTACCTGTAGTAATAGTAGCCTCTAGATCTTTAAGGGCATAATAGAGTCTTAGGTTAGTAAATAAGAACTATATTAACTAGATATAGGTAATGTAGTTATGCTAATAAGAAAGGCATAAGCCTCTAGACTTAGGAGAATAATAAGCTAGGACACCTATAGTTAGAGAGTGCTTAATGTAAGGACTATAAGGACAGAAAACTAACGCGGGTGTAGTATAGTTATTATTATTAGAATCTCCTTCCACAAAGTATTTACTAATAGTATAGGCTAGAGGTATAGAGGGGATAGTAGGAGGAAGGTAAGAATAAGATATCTAGGAGGTAGGACAAATAAGGATAGAAGGCAGGAGCTTAAAGTAATGGATAGGAACGCGTAAAGAAGTTTATAAGGTTTAAGGGAGGATAGTTATTATAAGAAGGAGGGGTAGTATAAGGGGTAAGAAAGTAGGATATTTATATAGGAAGCGTAACTATATTAGAGAGGTTACAGATAAGTAAGGGAGGGGTTAAGGTTACTATAATAACAAAAGAGAGGCTAGGAACATATATTATATACTTAGCCTAATAACGAAAAGCAAACGTAATAGGTAAAGACAGTCTCTATAACTTAGTAAGGAGGGGTATGCGTCACACGCCACCTAACAATAATAACAAATAACAAAGACGCTAACCATAGAAAGGGCATAATAGGATAGGGAATAAATGGTTAAAGTTAGTAAGTATAGATATAGGGTTTATTTTTACTATGCGGGTTTATAATAGGTAAGCAAGGATGTATATAAGGGCTTAGGCTTTACCTAAGCATTAGTTATAGCATGCATAATAAGAGGGCTAATAGCGGATAACATGGAGATAAGTAAGGGCCTAAGCTAAGACAGTAAGGGTAGGGATTAAGGCTAAATATAGGATAGTAAGGGATAAAGATAAGGCTAAATATAAGATAGTAGGGAATAGAGGTGAGATAATAAGGGGATTGGAAGAGATGGAGACAAGATAATAAGGGGATAGGAAAAAGCAGTGTAAAGATAATAAGGGGATAGGAAGAGGATAGATAGGATAGCTTAGGATAGTTAAGGAGTATAAGGGGCATAGGAAGGGATAGGTTTCCTACCTTCCTTTCTTCCCTCCTCAAGTTTCTCAATATTATATCAACGCCTAACAGCAGTTACCTTAGGGCCAGTCCATAACACTAATACACTACTAGTGTCCTACCTAAATTATAAAGCTTTATTAAAAGCTTTTTAAGATTATAAAGGTTATCCCTAAGCCTAGCTACTACTATATTTATCTAGTAAGGGCTTCCTATTCTTAGTAACTTAGCTATAGCTAACTTATTACTAGGCTCTTATAAAAGCTAAGCGCAAATTACATAATACTCTATCTATTAGCTATAAAAACGCTAACAAACGCAGTCATGTCCGCTACGCTTAATTAACCGCTAAGGCCGCCTATAAGGCAGACGCTAATAAGCGCGCTATTATATCGCAGCTCTTTAATGCTACTAACCTTAAGGTCTAGATTAACATCGCGAATAGCTTGCGCTTTATTACCTAGTATACTCCTATAGTATTATCTTTAGAGTCCTAAGCGTAGCTTCTAATCCACTAACTAGCTACTAGTTTGCTAAGTCTATCTCTAATATTCCTACTTATATTAGCCCCTCTAAGCTCCTGTCAAGGCTTATGAGCCGGTCGCATAAACAGAGTGAAGGTATAATTAAGGTGTTGCTGCTATTAAGCTGAAAGGTAAGGGTGTGTGCTTGAAGGTTTCAATCTCTAGCCTCCCACATTCCATGTGTGCGGCCCTTGCTAAATACCCCTCTAGTGTGCATGTGACTAGCTCGCGGCTAGGTTGGTGTGACCTGCTACTAGACCCTATTGTACATAATGCCATTGCCTCCATTGCCTCTATTGCCTCTATTGCCTCTATTGCCTCTATTGCCTCTATTGCCTCTATAACCCTAATATGGTTCCCCCTCTTTATATAATTATCCTTAATTGTAATAAGCTGCTTTATTATAGCGTTCTCACTATACAAACTTCCTCACGTGGGTTTATTATAACTCTTCGTAGCTTAACGCGCCACAAGGGAAACTATAATAATAATATTAATATAGGTCACGGATTCTTCTCCACATTGCTTATTAGTTCTAGGTAGCAATTTAATTATAGCTAGGGTATAGCCTTATAACTGCTCTTATCCTTATTATTGCTAATTCTATAGAAGTGAACACCCTGTGTTAAATTTTGTAATTAGACTAAAAGGACAGGGTATTAGACACTATTTGTCTAAATAGGTTTATTCGTGAATCCTAATAAGGTAGTAGCGAATTCGCTGTGTGCGCGTAGCTAGCTTGTAAGGCGCTGGCATGCACAGGGGTGTTCGTGACAGGCAGGCCTCTTAAGCAAGTGTAAGGTGCAATGCAGCAACGGCTAGCATTGACGGATCTTTTGGTCTATTGGGGAATTCTAGCACACCTTCTAGGTTCTCACATAGCTTGTATTCTTAACAGTAGTAGCTATAACGCCAAATTTTCTAATTCATAGATCACTCGTGCGGCGCGCGTAGATCACTTAAGGGGTCTGTAGTTAATATAAGAGAGGCTAAATTCCCCCTTTACCTCACTTCCTTTCCTCCTTATCCCTCTTAATAATTTATAAGTTACCCCTACTAGCCTAATAGTAGCATTTCTACTACTATTGCTTAGTAGTTACTAACCTCTCTTAGGGTTATAGCATCCCCGCGTCTTGTTATAATATTCTCCGCGCCTTATTTTCCTTATCTTTAACTTTATTAGTCTTAATATTATTAGTTTCCCTTGCCTTATTTCTTCTCACTTGCCTGTTACTAACTTATTACTAGCGCATAATATCTGCTATTCGTGCTATAACTCTAGCTATATTTGCTCCTATCCTAGAGAAATCTCCTTATAAGAGGGTGTCTTAGGCCTCTAAGACTTCTAAGTATATTCGTTACTCACTTATAGTGTGTCTGCTACTAACTTATAATTAGTAGCATTAAAATTCCGTGTCTTTACTATAGCTAGTAGGCTACTATTTAGTAAATAGCTCCTAAGGATAATAATAGTAAGCCCTAATATATTATTAATAGGAAGCCTATCCCTAATTAATATTATTATTCTCCTAGTATAACTAAGCTACTTACTTACTGCTTCCTATTACTAACTTAACTAGGGAATTCTTTAAAATGCGCTTATTACACGAAAAATAATAAGTCTTATATTAGAGTACATTCCTCTCCCTATAGACACTACTTACAGATAACTAATATACTACTAGTGTCCTACCTAAATTATAAAGCTTTATTAAAAGCTTTTTAAGATTATAAAGGTTATCCCTAAGGGTAGCTACTACTATATTTATCTAGTAAGGGCTTCCTTATTCTTAGTAACTTAGCTATAGCTAACTTATTACTAGGCTCTTATAAAAGCTAAGCGTAAATTATATAATGCTCTATTAGCTATAAAAACGCTGATAAACGCGGTTACGTCCGCTGCGCTTAATTAACCGCTAAGGCCGCCTATAAGGCAGACGCTGACAAGCGCGCTATTATATTGCAGCTCTTTAATGCTACTAACCTTAAGGTCTAGATTAATATTGTAAATAGCTTACACTTTATTACCTAGTATGCTCCTATAGTATTATCTTTAAAGTCCTAAGTATAGCTTCTAATCCACTAACTAGCTACTAGTTTACTAAGTCTATCTCTAATATTCTTACTTGCATTAGCCTCTCTAAGCTCCTTAAAGAGCTCTATGCCTTTATCTATAGGGATAAAGAGAAGTCTTCTAATAAGGACGCTCCTATAGCTATGGCAATTAAGAATATAGATAAAAATACGGCTACTAATGTAACCATAGAGTAATAGATACTAGGTAGCTACAGGGTAGAGTGCTAAAAATATAACTTATTATTAAATTTTATTATATGCTAAATTACTAAAGTAATTATCTCTCTATAACCTAGCTGCTTAATTACCGCTTATAGTTATTAATAATATCCTTTATAATAAAATCTCTTTTTAGTACCTAGGAATTCTCTAAGCTATTATAGCCTTTCCATTTTACTAGGTATTTTCGCTATTAGCTGTTATATTAATATAAAATAATTCTCTTAACTTTAAACTCCTATTTATTATCTTTAACGTTATCTTGTAATAAGGACGTATTTACGAAGTTAGTTAAGTCCCCTTTAAAAGGTTTAAGGCTTATAATATTAAACACATTATATAGTTATATGCTAGCTAGTAGTTATAATTAATAGGCTAAGCTATAGTTACTAACTACCTTTTTAATCTTATAAGGTCCTAAATACTTTGTAGTAAGCTTCTTACTTAGGTATCTTAGGTTAATATTTTTATTAATAGTAGTATATAGTCTCTAACCTTAAACTCTATTAGTATTCTCTTTTAATTATAGTATTTCTTTTACTATACTTAAGTATTACTTAGTAGCTACTTAATCTCTAAGTACTTCTATCTTAGTTCTAAGACTTTATTCTCTACCTAGTTATTTACTAATAGGGCTATTAGGACCGCTTAGTGTTATTCTCTTAGGTTATACCTATATAGCGCCTCCGCTAGCATTAGGCTATAACTACTATGCTTACTTGTGTTATAGGTAAACTATACTATTAGCAAATGTTTAACCTAATTATCCTATTTAGTGCATATATAAGCTCTTAAATAATGCTCTAAAACCTAGTTTAGTTACTTTATCTAGCTATTTATTTAGGAGTAAAACGCGGTGCTTAATCGCCACTTTGTTATAATTAGGTAGTAGAATATTCTCTAAAATCCACTTATAAACATTAAACCTTAGTCTATTATAATGCCTTCTAAAGCACTATAGTCTTTAAAAACGTTTTCTAAGAAGACTATAGCTAACCTATTACTAGTTAGATGTGTGAACACTAGTATATAAATACTGTACTTTAAAAACCTGTCTATAATAACTAATATCACGTTATACACTTAGTTTTTCCAATCTTTTACTAGTAGTAGCCCTATAATAAAGTCTATTAATAGCTCTTAAAAGGGATAATTAGGTACTAGTAGCGTAGCTAACTTACTATAAGGCTTGTGTAACCTTAGCTTTAAAACTTAATAGCTAACATAGGTCTATATATATAACTTAATGTCTTTCTTTATTAAAGGCTAGTAATATTAGTTTGCAATCTAGTGAAGTGTCTTACTAACCCCTAATAACCCGCTATAGGATTATTATAGGTTAGTAGTAAGACTTCTTTTTACATCCCCTATAGTATATAAACTCTATTATTATATATTAACAGTCTAGAGGGCACCACAGACTATGTCTATAACTCACTAGCTAATAGCTTAGAGGGCCTAATCATCTATAGTCCTAATAATACGCTAGAGTTACTACTTATTAGTAATGACTTCCACTACGCAACAAAGGCATCCCCTTACTGCGCTTTAGATAGTAAGACTAGGATTAGGGGTTCTAACTCTGTGTTCTTATCCTAGGCGGTTAAGTTTAACTTAGTAAAGGTTCTCCTAACCGCTAAGATTCTTACTATAACACTCCTATAAACTTACTACTCTCTAGCAGTGCTATGCGTAACTCTTTTAACTAGGCTAGTAATATTAGCAGTACTATTACTATATCTATATAACTAGACAGTAGCGAGGTATAAGACCCTATATCTAATAATATTAGCAGTACTATTATAGCTAGTAATATTAGCAGTACTATTACTAAGTCCTTATAGCTCTTTACCCGCTTAAATGTTAATAGGGGCGATTTCCTGTAACTAGTAATATTAGTAGTACTATTACTAGGTCCTTACTCTCTATTACTAATAGGTGGCAATCTTAGACGCAGGGTATTAGTAGTACTACTACCACTCTCCTACTACTTATTAATTATAAACCTAATATACCGCGGTTTTACTAGACCTATAATATTAGCAGTATTATTATAGCGTCCTTGCAGCTTAATAGCTATAAACTTAGTAAGGAAGGTTAGTAACTAAGAGGTTAATGCCTTAGCTTTCCTTTTCTTACTAATATAATCTAATCTCCTTAATAAAGTATTAGTAGGATTTAGCTTACTTACCCTATATTTAATAATAAAATTAAATAGGCATAGCTTATCTAACATAGTAACCTAGCGACTTATTAGCTTTAGCTTTATTACAAGGTACTTATGGTTTAAGTAATCTATTATTACTTTAACTAAGTGCGCTAAGTAAGCGAGGTAATGCCTCTATATTTAAAAAGCCTCCTAGATTGCTAGTAATTCTGCGTTAGGCGTTATGTAGTGTAGCTTAGTGTTATTTAACTTCCTTAATATAAACGCTATAGGGTGCTAGTGACCTAGCACTAACTGCGTAAGGATAGCCCTAATCACGTGCCTGGAGGCATTAGTCTTAACTTGTAATAGGAGTAGCGGATTAAAATAGACTAAAATCAGTGCCTCCTAGAATCGCTACTATAGGTCTCTAAACGCTACTAACTTATAAGGCTCTAGCTTAAACCTTACTAGTTATTTTCCTTAAAGGCAATTAGTTAGTGGGATAACTATTTTACTATAGCTTTTAATAAAGTATTTGTAAAACCTAGTAAACCTAAGGAAAGACTAGATATTAAATACGTAGTTAGGTACTAGCTAGGTCATAATTGCTTTAACTCTACTAGGTTTTATAGAGGTTCCCTTCTCTAATATTACGTAGCCTAGGAATTTAACCTCTTTATAGGAGAATTTGTACTTATCTAGATTAACAAAAGATTAGCGTTTTAAAGCCTCTTAAGCACTTATTTTATATAGCCCTTGTGCGCTAAGGTATTGCTACTATATATTAGGATGTTATTAAGGTAAATAATATAGATAATATTAATAAGGCCCTCTAAAGCGCTGTTAATATATTCCTAAAAAGTTATAGGCGCATTAATAAGCCTAAATAGCATTACTAAATACTTAAAGTAACTATATTTACACTAAAACGCTGTTTTCCACTTATCTCCCTCGCGGATATATAGCTAATAGTACGTATCTTTAAGGTGTAATTTCGTAAAAATCTTAGCTCCCTTTAATTAGTCTAAGATCTTAGGGATTAGTGGTAATAGGGCTTTGTCCTTAATAGTAATCTTATTAAGGCCCCTATAATTCACACAGAGGCGTAATTTCCCTCCCTTCTTTAGTATAAATAAAACAGGGCTCCTGCTAGGCTAATAGATCTCTAAATCTAACCCCTCTCCTACACACTTACTAAGTACTTGCGGAGAACCTGTAGTTCTTTCTTAGCTAGGTTATATATAGGTCCTTAGGGAGGTGTTTTCCTTTTTCTAATTTAATAGCGTAAGTCTAACTACCTAGCCTAGGGAGGGTGCTTATCTCTAGATTTAAGAACATATTCTTAAACTCCTAGTAAACCTCTAAAAGTTTTGCTTAATTAAAAACATTAGCTAGGTTTATTAGTGTAAAGCAGCTACTTACCTCCTCCTTATTTACTGCGTTATTTAGGTTATCCCTTTTATTAACTACCTTAGCTACCTTATTATCTTTCCTATTAGGTGCCTTATACTTAATAAAGGCTATACACTTAACTAGCTTAATTAACTATAGGGAAGTATTACTATAACTACTAAGCATTTTGCTATATACTATTTATTCTATAACCCTACTGCTAATAAGATACGCTCCTTTATTATTAGGTGTCTCTAAAGTCTGTTTATTTATAATATTATTATAGGTTTATACTATCTTACCTAGTTAATACCTAAGACTAGCTTCTTGCTACTATTAGTAATATAGTAGTAAATTTAGTATATCTTTACATATCCTATACTATCCTCTACTATTACTACCTATTATAAAATTCCTTAATATAGTATAATATTACTAAATACACTTTTAAGCGTATTATTGCTTAGTTATACATTAGCCTAGTTAAGCTTTATTAGTATATTTAGATAGATTAAAGAATATATAGCGCTAGGGTTAAACAGGGTTAGTATTACTATCTAGCGGTAATCTTACTATAACTTAGCTTTTATACGTATTTATAAATCTAATTATCTATCCTTATAAAGCTATATTATATTAAGAGCGTCTCCCTAGGGTTATATAAATCTAATTAAGGCCTTATTTAGGTTTATATAACCCCTTACTTAGTTACTGCTATCTTAATATATAGTAGTAGTGTAGCTACTTTTACTATAAATACTATAATCTAGCTTAGGGCACTTAGGTATAATATACCCTAGCTTCTTATACTTAAAATAGGTAATAGATAAGTTCCTTATACTTATATAGTGCCCTTCCTATAACTTATCTTTTAGAGAAGTTAAATAATTTCTCTTCTTCTAGTAGTTACTCCCTTAGTTACCCTTATAGTTAGTTCTCTTTTCCTCTCTTATTACTACCTTTACCTTTTTCCTTAGCCTATAAGGTAGTTCTAGCTTACTAAGTACTTCTAGCTAAATACCTACTTCTTTATTATACTATTTAAGGACTATATAAACTAAGTAATTTATAGAGGTTTAGGTATAGGCTTAGGTAGTTTTACTTTTACCTTACCCTAGGTCTTTATAAATAACTAGAATATTTAGTCTTTACCTTACTTAAGGTTTAGTAGTGTCCCTATTACTTTTAAGTAGTAACTATCTTTATCTATTTCTTTTATTTTTAACCACTAAATAAACTCTATTTAAGTATAGCTTTTATAGTTTATATAACTATTTATAGTAGTAAAATATATTTACTATTACTTTACCTTATTTACTAAGTAGCTACTAGTATATATAACTATAGTTATATTATTTATAAATATATTTTAATCTATTATAAAGACTATATTTAAATCTACTAGGAATATTTATAGGTTTTTATAAGTATTCCCCTTATATATAAAAGCCTTTAGCTATATCTTTACTAAGCTATATCTATATATTCCTAGTATAGTTAGTGCTAGCTAGGGTATAGGGGTTTAAGGGGTAGGGGTAAAGCCTAAGTTAGTATTATCTAATTAAGAAGGGTATTTACTTCTTATAAATTTTTCTATAGTTACTTTAGTCTATGCTTTTTCTAGGTAATTTATAGCTATATCTTTACTTATATAAGGCTATAGTTAAGTATAGCTTTTTTATCCTTAAATATTACTTCTAATTCTTAGGAATTTATAAGGGTAGTTAAATAAGAAAACTCTTACTTTATACTTAGGTTTTAATCTATAAGTGCGTCTTTATATAGCGTGTTTACTCTAGGATTATTAGTAGCTATAGATTAGGTATTTATTTTTCTTAGTGCTAATATTCTTAACTTACTAATAGTCTATTACCCTAATAGAATAAGAGAGATTAACTTATTAAGGCTTATAGGCTAGTTATATAAATAAAGTAAAAGTATAATTAAGGTATTACTGCTATTAAGCTAAAGGGTAGGGGTATATACTTAAAGGTTTTAATCTCTAGCCTCTTATATTCTATGTGTGTGGCCCTCGCTAAATACCCCCTCTAGTGTGCACGTGACTAGCTCGCGGCTAGGTCGGTGCGACCCGCCACTAGACCCTATTGTACATAATGCCATTGCCTCCATTGCCTCCATTGCCTCCACGACCCTGACAGGTATAGCTAGCTAAAAGGCCCTAGGAAATAATAAACTCCTAGCAGGCCTTATTAAAGCTTATAATAACCTAGTAAAGGATGTAATTATAAGGTTACTTAACGCTACCCTAGAAGTAAGGTACTTTCTAGCCTACTTCTAAACTACTAGAGTTATAGTAATTAGGAAACCTAGGAAAATAATAAAGGAGATAAGAAAAGCTAATATATAAAGGCCTATATTATAACTTAACATAATAGGCAAGATTATAGAGGTAGTAATAGTAAGGTAGCTTATAAGCTATACTAAGGTAAATAACCTTTTTCTAGAACTATAAATAAGTAATAGGAGAAATAGGTTAATAGAAACTATAATAAGAGCCTTAATAAAATATATATAAGAGGCCTAGGGAAGAGGTAGTATTACCTTACTAGCTTAAATAAATATATTTATAGCCTTTAATAAAGTTAGCTACCCTTACCTTATTGCTCTTCTAGTTTAGATAGGCGTACTACTATAGCTAGTAATAGTAATATAGAGCTTCCTTATAGGTAAAAAAGCTAGCTTAGCTTTAATAAAGACCTATTATAACTATTTAAGATTAAGGCTAGCACTCTATAAGGCTCCTTACTTTCCCTATTCTCTTCTTACTATACTTTACTAAGTTATATATATGCCTTTACTTTATCCTAAGTATAGTAGTAATAGGATTTATAAATAACACTAATATTATAGTATTTAGAAAAATATAGTATAGATATAGAAAAGACTTAAAGCTACCTAGAAGGTATATAAAAATAAGTAAAGAAAGTAGGAGTAAAGTTTAACCCCTTAAAAACTAAGCTTATATACTTTAGTAAATCCTAATAACCCCCTAGACTAAGGTCTAACTTAAAGATAAGAAGATAATACTTATAAAGTCTTACTAATTCTTAGAAGTATAAGTAAATAAAAAACTTAACTAGAGCACTTATAAGAATATCCTTAAGGGAAAATTAGCCTAGTAAAGGCTTACCCTTACTATATTATTAGCCTTAGTATAGGGATATAGCTTTAAAGACACTAGACTCCTTTATATATAAGTAGTCTAACCTATTATTACTTATAGAGTAAGCGTATACTATACCCTAACTAAAGCTAGAGGGAAACCTAAAGGAATAGTAAAAACTTTATAATAGAATAATTAGCTTACCTTTAGGTTATTATAGGGGTATTTAAAGCTACCCCTATTATATAGCTAGAAGCAAAAATAGCAGTGCTACCACTTAACCTATACCTAAATATAGTTAAATAGAGGTTTAAAGAGAGAATTACTAATAATAGAATAGTAAAGATAATCTAAACCGCCTTATAGTTAGTTAAGACTATACTACGCTATAGGAGAGTTAGACACACCTAACTAAGGGAAGAAGAGCTAGATATAAACCTATATAATAAGTAAAATAAGAGGTAGGAAATATAGTATAATAAAGAGCGCTTAGGTTACCGCTAATACACTAGAGAACTTACTAAAGACCGCTTACTATACCCTAACCTAAAAGAGATCTAAAAGTTCTATATAAACCTAGATAAACACATCTCTTTAATAATAGTATAACTATATATAAGGAAGATAAGGCTAAACAAATTCCTCTTTAATAAAGGCATGCCTAGGGTAATATTACTAATATATAGCTATAGCTATAGAGAGAAAGACTAGTTCTACGTTATTATAAGCTATAGTAATTATAACTATATAAGACCCTAAAAGTAGCCTAGAGATAAATAGGAGGCAAGGCTAGCCCTAGATAATCCTATATAAGCGAGAACTATTACTAGATAGTGTGTGGCTAGGATTAAGACCCCTTGAGACCAATCTCGAGACCTTCGGTCTCTCGGCTAAACAGATCAATCTGGCCACATCGGATCCCTAGTCATAGGCCCCTCAAGACCTTGCTAGTCTATCGGCTTCGTCGGATCGAAATCAGCTACATTTTCAGCTCTGTCAGATTGAAATTAGCTGTATTAGATTCCTAGTCATAGACCCCTCGAGACCTCGCTAGTCTATCGGCTTCGTCGGATTGAAATTAGCCACATTGGATCCCTAGGATAGACCCTTCGGTCTATCGGGTCAATAGATTAATCCGGCTGCATTAGATCCCTAGGATAAAATATCCTAGATTTCCCCCTTAGATAGAAAATCATCTCTCCCTTTGTGGCCTTTGGCTTGGATTGTTTAAACCGAAAAGATAACCTGAGATTTGAAAAGATACCCTTTATAGCTTAGATCCTTAGCGATGGATTGAAAACCTTGCTTAGATTATTGTAATTAACTGAGATTACCTCCTTTTTACAACTTAGATCCTTGCGATGGATCGAAAACCTCGTAGGCCTCGATATCGGTATCGGGCTCATTTTCCTGACGTCATCAACATCATTAGCATCATCATCGTCTTCGTCAAATTCGTTGTTTTTAGGTGGTGGTTTCGCCTGACAAAAATGGTGGAGAAACGGGGAATAGTCCTATTAGACCTTCCGCAGTTGAATTTGATGACCTCCTTCTCCTGACATTGCCTCTTCTCTGGTTTTCCCCTTCGGTTGCCCCTTTATATGATTACTATAATCATTAACAGCGTCTTACCTCTTTCCCCTTTAATCCAGGTTAGCTTGATCAAAACCGTCAATCCGATCAATTGATCTAGGTCATCTGACTAGGCTTTTATCGTCAAAATCATCAGACAGTCAGAATCAATTAATCGCGACCTTCATGACCTTTCCCTCGACCTAGGTTAGCTAGGCCGACCTTCCTTTTCGACCTTCCTTCTTTTTCAACCTTCCTTTCCTAGCTTTTTGATCTTCCTTTTTGACCTTCCTTTTTGACCTTCCTTTTTGACCTTCCTTTCCGGCTTTGACTTTTCTTCTGATTTTCGACCTTCCAACCTGCCCTAGCTCAAATCGATTAAATACCCTAGTTTTGCTTAGCTATCCGTTAGGGAGGCAAGTATCTAGACCCTCGAATTTGACTTCAATAAATCAGGTCTTTATTAGGCCTTTGACCTGACCTTCATTAACTAGGTCCTTTGTCACAGATCAATTAATTAGACTGTCTGACAAGACCTCTAACCGTTAAAGACCTCTCTGACTAACGATTTCCCTAACGATTAAAGGGGAATCTAACCGTTAGAGGGTCTTCTAAAGAGGTCTCTGCCGTTAATAAGACCCTCTGTCATGGATTAATTAGTTAATTAATCACTCCCTCGGTTATATCTCCCTCTAACCGTTAGACTAGATTAATCACTAATAATCCCTCTAACTAATTGACAAGACCTCTGACCGTTAAAGACCTCTCTGACTGATGATTTCCTGACGATTGAAGGGAAATCTGACCGATAGAAGGTCTTCTGATAAGGCTTTTGCCGATTGAAAATCTGACAAGACCTCTGACCGTTAAAGACCTCTCTGACCGACGATTTCCCTGACGATTGAAGGGAAATCTGACTGATAGAAGGTCTTCTGACGAGGCCTTTGCTAATTGAAAAGGGCTCCTTATTATTAATTAATTAGACTGTCTGACAAGACCTCTGACTGTTAAAGACCTTTTCTAACTGACGATTTCCTGACGATTGAAGGGGAATCTGACCGTTAGAGGGTCTTCTGAAGAGGTCTCTGCCGTTAATAAGACCCTCTGTTATGGATTGATTAGTTGATTAATCACTCCCTCGGTTATATCTCCTCTGACCGTTGGACTAGATTAATCACTAATGATCCTCTGACTGATTGACAAGACCTCTGACCGTTGAAGACCTCTAACTGACGATTTCCCTGACGATTGAAGGGAAATCTGACTGATAGAAGGTCTTCTAACGAGGCCTTTGCCGATTAAAAAGGGCCCCTTATTACGGATTAATTGATTATCTGACAATACCTTTGACCGACCTTATTAATGGATGACCTCTTTGATTGATAGATGGAAGGGAGGCTGAAAATCACCAAATTTTTTTATTGTATATTTACAGTTATTCCTTTCTTGTTGTTTTTTTTACTGTTTTCCCTTTCCTAGGGGCTAGGAAGGGAAAACAGTTAGGAGGTGTTATGTGGCTAGGATTAAGACCCCTTGAGACCAATCTCAAGACCTTCAGTCTCTCGGCTGAACAGATTAATCTGGCCACATCGGATCCCTAGTCATAGGCCCCTTAAGACCTTGCTAGTCTATTGGCTTTGTTGGATCGAAATCAGCTACATTTTCAGCTCTGTCAGATTGAAATTAGCTGTATTAGATCCCTAGTCATAGACCCTCGAGACCTCGCTAGTCTATTAGCTTTGTCAGATTGAAATTGGCCACATTAGATCCCTAGGATAGACCCTTCGGTCTATCAGGTCAATAGATCAATCCGGCTGCATTAGATTCCTAGGATAAAATATCCTAGATTTCCCCCTTAGATAGAAAATCAACTCTCCCTTTATGGCCTTTGGCTTGGATTGTTCAAACCGAAAAGATAACCTAAGATTTGAAAAGATACCCTTCACAGCTTGGATCCTTGGCAATGGATCGAAAACCTTGCTTAGATTATTGTGATTAACTAAGATTACCTCCCCTTTTTACGACTTGGATCCTCGCGATGGATCGAAAACCTCGCAGGCCTCAATATCGGTATCGGGCTCATTTTGCTGACATCATTAACATCATCAGCATCATCATCGTCTTCGTCAAATTCGTTGTTTTTGGGTGGTGGTTTCGCCCGACAAACTATATATATAGCACTTCTTTAAATAGGGGGTCCCTATATTCCTTTGTGCCTTTAGGGAGGGTATTATAACTCTTTGCCTTTACTATTATACCTTTTATTAGTCTAGAATTAGTCTAGGGTTTTAGTATTAGTAAGGAATTAATATTAGCTACTAGATTCTTCTATAATAAGATAAATAGTTATTTGTACCTATTTATAGAACTATTAGAGGCTATTAGGAGGGTTAGTAATATAGCTCCTACACTCTAGGATTCTGTTATAAGCGTTTATAATCTGATTCTAGAGTGCTTGTTTAGATTAACCTATATTAGGTATAGCCTATTATAAGATAGAGAGTTTTTTCACGAGTTTATTAAAGCATTCTATCTTTAATTTATCTTAGTTCTTGCTAATAATCTTCTAGAGTGTGGTTTAGTGCTACTTAAAAGATATCTCTATCTTATATCCTTAGTCTTAAACCTCTTTTTTATTTGTATAACTAGAGTTACTAGGTCTTAAGGGTTCTTTAGTTTTAAGAGGTAATTTAAGTAAAATTAGAGGGCTTTCCTTTAAGTATAACCTTAAACGCGTAGCCTAATTACTCTTATTTAATATCTAAGATCTTACACTTCCTCTTAAAGGTTTATAGCTTTAACTTAAAGACGTTATAGTTATTAGCACTATATTGCTATTCTAATATATATATCTAATAAGGTTAACAATCTATTTTGCTATAGGCTATAAGGGTGCGAGTAAATTATTAATAAAAGCTACTCTCTGTTAGGTAGGAGGGAGTGTAGTTTATAGTTATTAAGTAGTTATATAGGTTTAAGGCTATAGGGAGGTATATATTAACAGGTACCTCCTATAGGAAGTTATACCTATTATTATATAATTATCTTAATAGGGTAATGCTTAGTAGGCTTTAATAAAGAGAGTAAGAGGTCTTTAATCTATAATTATTGAAAATGGGAAGGGGAATATACTGGAGGGATAGGAAGACCTCCCTAGTAATTCCTAGATAGCTAGCGCAATAGAGGGCGCTGCGACCTATAGATAACTAAACCACGATAGATAATTCACTTTGAGAGCCAAGATAGTTGAATATAGTTGATTTCTAGCTAACGGACGGTCTGCGAGCAATGAGAGGATTCTACTAAGTCCCCTCATAGACCTACCGACCATATCGGCAGAACTAGGTCGCCAATAGGGTCTCGTGAGCTACTTTTTATTTTCCGCATAATTCATTTGTATAGGAAAAGTAAAAATCGACTCACGGCCATACAAACCAGACGCCCATGTGGCCTAACTAAGCACTTTAATAAGCAACCCTTTATATACAATATACCATTAAATCCAGAAAAATTCAAGGATTTGAATAGTATACGTCAGCCTTTTATATAACTACTAGTTCCCTAGTTACAGTCAATTTTGGCTTCCCTATAGGGTAACCTAGTTGGCTTAGTCATACATGCCGTAGCTTTGCTTAGGTGGCAACGCAAGATGCGTTGCACAACCACGCAACGTAGCGCGCAGCAACGCCGCGCAACAACGCAACTAGGCAACTAGTGGGCCTATAAAATAGTGCTAAAAATAGCATTATTTTAACAATAATGCTCTTAAATATCTCCTTTATTAAGAAGATTATTTAAGAAGTTATTATTATTCTAAAGTTTCCTTTAGAATTCTATATACCTCTTTCTTATATCTTTAACTTAACAATTAAAGCAGGCGTCGGTCACGGCACCTAACCATAGGTCAGCAGATTCGCCACCGACACTCATCCGGCTCGGGGCCGCCCATACCAACGACGTCGTGGCACTAATGGCTAGGGGTCTGCATTAATCGAGAGTAACAGGAAATGCATTAAAACTGCCGTGGCTCACCTAACTGCACGGAATTAGAAACGAAAAGCCTTAAAATAAGAGCGGAAGAATAACTTATATAAAGCTCCCTATCCAGAGCCCGCCTTAATTAAGCCAAAGTTAACTATTTTTAGGGATATCGCTTAGAGAGGCTTAGTTCCTAGGCGAGTTAGAAGCAATAGAGTACCCCTAAGGGGCAGGACTTATAGGGGAAATAGATAATAACATAGCAAACAGTAGTAACAATAAGGATTATAGAGAAAACTAGAATAATAGTTAGTAACCGCACTAAATCCGACTTAGAATTGCACTAGCAGACAAAAAGGCATAAATAAACCTAAGAGAAAATAGATAATAAGGAAAGAAAAGAGGGCAGAATCCTACAGGGGAATTGCTTCCTTTTATATATATAAAGGGGGGCAGAGTGATTTACTATAGTAGCTTTAAAAGTAAAGTATAAGGAAAAGTAAAAAGACATTATAAGGCAGGCATACACGCGGAATAGATCCTTAACTAGACCGGACCTAGCCTCACCCCCTACATATAACTAAGAGCAAGTGCTTAGGGTTTATAATATATCTGGGTTAGAAGTGGACTAGACTTAGCTAAAAAGTAAGGCTATAGAAGAGTTAGCAAAAAGTAAAAACTATGAGAATCCTACTATAATAGAATTCACCTCCTACTAGAAAAAAGCGAGGAGGCCTAAGACAGAACTACCCTAGGCCTGTAAGCACACTAGAAGGAGCAAATCCTTCCTCCTAAACTTAGATTTCCGGATTTTAGGGATAAGGCTAGCGAGAGCTAGCCATAACTTTTCATAATAGGTAACTTTTTAAGCGGCATAGCCCTAATATAGGGCCAGTGCTAACTTAAATACAGACGCGAGAGGGTTTTTCTCCCCATTTATAGGTTTTCCTATTAACTAACCAGCCGGAGTACTAGTACTAGCAATTATATAGCTAGCTAGCGTATCCAATATATATATATATATATCTTTAACTTTCTCTTAGGACTAAAAATGGAATTTATTTTAGTTAAGGACTTCTTAAAGGTTAATAAGTACCTTTATTAATTAGCTAATTATTATATATACTCTGTTATTTATAAGATAATCCTATAGGTGCTTTACTACTAGGATTAGTATTTTAAGGAATATCTCTTCTCTTTATTAATTAAAGTTTTAAGTAAACTCTATAAATAGTATTCTTTTTATTACCTTTCTTACTTTATAATCTATAACTCTAGTAAGGAGATAGGCAGTAAGTGCCTTAGGTATGTTATCTTTCTTAATATTAAACTCTTTAACCTTATAGAATAAATCTTCTATAATATATTTATATAAGGTCTAGGGATGTATAGAAAGGGGAGGATGTTTGCTCTATCTCCCTAGTGCCTTTTAATAGCTTCTATAAAGTCCTCTTGTTAAAATAACGCTATTTATAGCACTATTTTATAGGCCCACTAGTTGCCTAGTTGCGTTGTTACAACGTTGGTTACAAGGCGTTGCTTGTAGCGTTGCTTGCAGCTTTGGCTGTGACCTGCGTTCCTGCACATAACCAACCCACAGGCTTGTATGACTAAGCCGACTAGGTTACCCTATAGGAAGCTGAAATCGACTGTAACTAGGGAACTAGTAGTTGTATAAAAGGCTGACGTATACTATTCGAATCCTTGATTTATTCTGGATTTTATAGTATATTTTATTAATAGGGTTGTTTATTAAAGTGCTTAGTTAGGCCACACAGGCGTCTAGTTTATATAGCCATAAGTCGATTTCTTACTTTTCCTATACAAATCAATTATACGGAAAATAAAAAGTAGCTTGCAAGACCTTATTAGCGACCTAGTTCTGCCAATATAGTTAGTAGGTCTATAAGGGGACTTAGTAAAATCCTCTTATTGCTTATCAGATCGTCCGTATTGCTAGAAATCAACTACATTTAACTATCAAAGCTCTATATCTTGAAGAATCGTCGTATTATAGTGAATCTAGAAGCCGCCGCGTTAGAATCTATTAGAGAGGTCTTCCTATCCCTCTAGCTAGATTCCCTTCTATTTTTAATAGGTTATGAGCCCGGAAGGCCTATAGAATTACTACATTACTGCGCTATTCTACTACGATTACTGCTTGATTTTGGGTACTAGTTACTCTTTACTATACCTGTGGGCTCTTAGATTACAAAGGAAACCGCTAGAATTTGAAGCTTTTCATCCCCTAGCACCCCGCATTGTAACACCAGACCCTTGGTGTTAAAATTCATTTACAGCCGCGCCTGTAACCACCACATTGTAATCGTAACTATCTAGTTACAACCACAACCTCTTTTTAGTGATTCTATTTACTATTGTGACTGTTACATTAATATTATCTACAACAGTAAATACGCTGCATTCCCTTTGAAATCATTGGACATCTAGTATATCTATACTAGGCTTTTTGACCTATTGCACTACGTTACACGCACTATACACTACGTTACGTTGTGTTATGGCTTCTGTAATACCTATTACCTATAATCCCTATCCGTCATTTTTAGTATTAAGAAAATTTTCGTAGAGGATCTTCTCTAGCTTTTTTCTGCCCGCGCATACCGCAGACCCACTTTTAGACCTTAAGGGGCACCCTTTCAAACAGCCCCGCCACGCATTTTACGTGCGCAAGCAAATTGCACTACAATTAATTTCTAGCGCGCGTTATTTGCAACAGGAATAAATTTAGAGATTTTGCACAGGAATTTTTAAAGATAGCACCACCTAATTATAAAGGTAAGGGCCCTGCTATAAGCCCTTCTAGCCCCCTAGGGACCCTAATAGGATAGATATAAAAGGTTAACTGGCTGTTTAGGCTAGCGCTTTACAACTGCAAAGCCAAATTAAATAACAAGGCAAGACTTTAACAGATTTTATTAAACATAGCAAGTTAAAACGGCTAAAAACCAAGGCTAGTATTAATAATCTATTAGATAAATTAACGCAAACTATAACTACTATTTAAGGTCTTTAGGATTCTACTAGACTAAGGGAAGAAAATACTAAGGTCCTAGTAAAAGACCTGCCTGCTACTACTTCTGCAAGTTTACCTTCTAGTAACTTATAAGCTGCCTTTAACACAGGTACTATTAAGGAGCTAAATAAGAAGGTTTACTCTATTCTAGAGGAGCTAAGCTAAAAGGCCTTAAAAATTATAACTAGTGGAAGCAAGCCCTAAGCATTCAATTTAGAGCCCTAGGATTACCTAAATTTATAGATAATCCAAGCCTAGCAGGCCATCTAGCTAACTATGATTAAGCTATTCTTTTAATAATATTAAGAGATAGCTGTCAATCTAGACCTTAGGCAGCTATATGTTAGCAAAAATCCCCCAAAGAAGCCTATAAAGTCCTTATTAGGCATTATTTGTAGAGTGTTAAAATCCAGCGAGGTACGCTATACGCTAGCTACTACTCCCTAAATTTTTCAAATTATAAGGGATCTTTAGAGGCTTTTAATGCTGATTTTAATAATTTACTAGCTAGACTACAACTCTGTAGTGTAGAGATCGCACCTATTAATCAAGTAAATTATTATATTAATACATTAAAGCAGACCTTCCCTAGTTAGGCTAAGAGATAAAGATTTACTATTAGAGCTTCTAGGGCATAAGGACTGCCTATAAATACCTTAAATTTACAGTTCCTTATAGCACATTTATTAGAAGAACAGAGTAATAAAACCTCCCCTATAGCTAAAGCTCTTAGTTATAAGGCTTCTAATAATAAGGGAAATTCTAAGGACTAGGAGAAGAAATCCTCTAATCCTAACACTAAGAAGGACTTTACAAATGCTACTAAAGAGTAGGATAAAAAGGATTTAAACCCTTCTAAAGCCTCTAAGAAGAAAAAGCAGAAGAAGAAGAGTAGTAATAGGGAAAAGGATAAAGGAAAAGAAGCTGCTTTTACGTTAGGCTATAGCCTAGCCACAGGATACGTTAAAGAACTAGATTCTAGCGAGTCTAGTAGCGAGGATAGTAGTGATTCTAAATCTAATTCAGATACTTCTAGTACTACTACTACTAGTAACACTACTACTAAGCTTACTTTTAGCTACTCTAATAATATGGTTAAAAACTCCCTTTTATATAATATAGGTTCTTCTTGTCACATTTGTAATAATAGGGCTTTCTTTAGGGACTTTAAGCCTCTTAAGAAAGGTCAAACCGGCCCTATAATTACAGCAGGAGGACCTATATATCCTAAAGGAAGAGGCACCGCTGTTTTTAACGTTCTAGTCAAGAAAAATCCACCAGAATATAGGCCTTTAGCTTTGCTAGATGCCTTATATTTCCTAGGTATAGATACTAACCTAGTTAGCGGGTTATCCCACTATCTAAAGGGAGGTTATCTAGCTAAAGATTAGCTTTTCCTAGCCGATAAAAGCCCCTATGGGTTATTAGAACCTGCTAAACACGGCTTCTTTTTGCAGATTAAGGGCAAGCTACTCCTAAGATTTGCAAGCATTTAACCCACCTCTCCTTTATAGGCTCTTAATTTTGTAACTAATAAAGAGCCTATAAGACTAAATTAGGGTTTTCCTACCCTATAGAGGTTCAAATTCCGCAGCTAGCATTTAATCCTGAGGAATATTAACGAATCAAAGAATTAGACTTTAAAGAAGACAAAGATTTAGCCCTATATCCCACCAAAGCTTCTCCTAGTTAAGCACCTTCTATAGGGGTTTAGAAGGTCTATACCCTAATGACTTAGGTGAAGATAGTGGCCGTCTATTGCCCCTAGAGGCCTGTGATTCTTAAGAGGCCTGGCAATAGAGGGTGCTAAGGGATAATAGCCCTAAAAGCTAGATTCTAGTTACAAGAAGTTACTAGATTTAGCCCTTCTTTGGCATATTTGATTAGGCCACATCGGCCTCCCTTTACTAAAGAAGTCTTTAAAATTAGCTAAAGGGATCCCTAATTTTTCCGTAATTAAAGAAAAGGATTTTAACTACATAGCCTATATGCAATCGAAGGCTGTTAGAAGACTTACTAAAAGACCTATTTAGGACCCCCTAGAGTTTTAGACATTCTAGAGGGAGATATGGTTAAAATCGAACCTATACCGCATAATAAGAAGGCCCTAGTCCTTATCCTTATTAATCGAAAATCTTGGTACAAATGGTGTTTTCTATTAGCTAATAAAGAAGGTCAGACCCTTTGAATAGCTATTAAGGGCTTCTTTAAGGCCCTGAAAAACCGATATAACACGTATCCTAGGCACCTTCACTTTAACGGAGGCACTAAGATTAATAACGAACTTTAGTTATAGTTATCTTCTAAAGGAATTTGTTTTAGCACCTCTTGCCCTTATATTCACGAACAGAATAGGCTAGTTAAGAGGGCTATTAGGGTTATCCTAGACTGGCTTAGGGCTACACTTCAGTGGTCTAAGCTGCCTTTTTATCTATAGTCTTATATTCTTCTAGCTATAGTGGACTTAGTTAACATCACCGCGAATACAACTAAGCCCCTAACCCTAAGCAGCTATATCTAGCTGACTTAGAGCCTAAGACCTCTTATAAGCCTGATTTCTCGAAAATTAGGGCTATAGGGTCTTATTATAAGGTTCTAATACCTTTAGAGCAGAGATTAAAGCTTTAGAAGCTAGCCCCTAGGACTATCCCTAGCCAGCTACTTGCTACTCTAGGTTCCAGCGTTTATCTTGTTTATATACCCTCTAAAAGGTTAGTTATTAAGACTAGCTTTGTTAAAATTATAGAGAATATAAGCTCTGTAAGGTCCCCTAAGCCTTTAGGGAGCTATCCTTTAGAGGGAGAAGCTAATATCTCACGAGATAATCTAGAGGTTTAGGATAGCTATCTAAAGCCTCTAGCGCCCGCAGCGCCAGTAACGCCTCTAGCGCTACCCCTAGAGAGCCCAAGCTCTAGCGCCCCTAATAAGGGTGCTATTAAAAACCATTTTCAGATTCGGATTCTTTAACTAATCCTAATTCTATAGATATCAATGATTTTAATATATTTTCTTTCGTTAAGGAGATATACTTTAAGGCACAAGAAAAGGCTAAATCATTGTCTTCTAATAACAATTCTAACACCCCTAAGACATAGAAACAAGCTTTGAACAGCAAGGATAGTCAGAAATAGATAAATGTAACTTTTAACGAATTTAAGCAGCTTTTAGCTGCTAGAACCTTTAAATTTATAGGGATAGACCAAATTCCTAAGGGCTAGAGGGTTTTAAAGAATAGGCTTGTTTATAAGCTTAAAAGGATAAAGAAAATAATCCTTTAAAACACAAGGCCTAACTTATTACTAAAGGCTTTATGCAGATAGAAGGTCAAGATTATATCAAAACCTATGCTATAACTAGCATTCCCCTAGTTAGCGGATATTACTAGCCCTAGCGGCTTGTAATGACTAGGAAGTTAAATAGGTTAATTTTATAGGGGCCTTTCTAAATAGCTTGCTAAAGGAAGCTATTTATATGCAAATCCCTAATAGATTTGCTAATTTTGCCAAAGCTGCTACGCCTAAAATAACTAAACTACTTAAAAATACGGTTATAAACCCTCTTAAAAGCAAGTTATCTTCTTATAAAAGGCTTTATATGGATTAAAACAAAGCTCTAGAGAGTGGCAGCAGGCTTTAAAGGACCTTCTTTAGAAACTAGGCTTCCACCCCTTATATCTGACCTAGCTGTCTTCTTTAACCTAACTACATCTACGTATATAGCGACTTATGTGGATAACTGTCTTCTTATAGGTCTGGATCTAGCTTATATTAATAGGCTAAAGAAGCTATTACACAAAGCTTATCCTATAGAAGATCGTGGGCTAGCTGAATTTTTCCTAGGCGTTTAAATCACTAGAAATCGAAAGAAAAGGACCTTAACTATCCACTAGTCCTAGTACATTTCTGAAGCCTTAGAAAGATTTAATATAAAGATACTAGGCCTGTTAAAATTCCACTCTAACCCGGAATTATAAAACAGGCAGCTAATCACTTAACCAAGCCTCTTTCCCCTAATCACAAGCTATATCAGAGTATTATAAGGACTATTATATACTTAATACTTCTTATAAGACCTGATATTACCTTTCTAGTTTAGTGGCTTTCTATAGCACTATCTAAGCTATATATAGAGCATTTAAATGCCTCTAAACATTTGCTTAAATACCTTCTAGGCTTTATAAGTTATTCTATAACTTATAGAAGGTCTAAATCTACTACTAAAGCCTCTATAACCCTTATTGGCTTTTGTGATAGCGACTTCGCGGGTAATAAGTCCTTAAAATTAACTTATGCTGTGTGGCTAGGATTGAGACCCCTTGAGACCGGTCTCGAGACCTTCAGTCTCTCAGCTGAACAGATCAATCTAGCCACATCGGATCCCTAGTCATAGGCCCCTCAAGACCACCTTGCTAGTCTATCGGCTTCGTTGGATTGAAATCAGCTATATTTTCAGCTCTGTCAGATTGAAATTAGCTGTATCAGATCCCTAGTCATAGACCTCTCGAGACCTTGCTAGTCTATCGGCTTCGTCAGATTGAAATTGGCCACATTGGATCCCTAGGATAGACCCTTCGGTCTATCGGGTCAATAGATCAATCCGGCTGCATTAGATCCCTAGGATAAAATATCCTAGATTTCCCTCCCTTAGATAGAAAATCAACTCTCCCTTTGTGGCCTTTGGCTTGGATTGTTTAAACCGAAAAGATGACTTGAGATTTGAAAAGATACCCTTCACAGCTTGGATCCTTAGCGATGGATCGAAAACCTTGCTTAGATTATTGCGATTGACTAAGATTACCTCCCCTTCTACGACTTGGATCCTCGCGATGGATCGAAAACCTCGCAGGCCTCGATATCGGTATCGGGCTCATTTTGCTGACATCGTCAATATCATCAGCATCGTCATCGTCAAATTCGTTGTTTTTGGGTGGTGGTTTTCGCCCGACAAAATGCTTATCTCTATAAGCTAGCTAAAGGACCTATTAGCTGGAAATTAAAGAAAGCAACTATAATAGCTTTATTTATATTAGAGGCTAAATCAGATGCTCTATGTGAAGCTATTAGGGAGCTAGAGTGGCTTTACAGTCTCTTTAATAAGATAAAGCTACCTATAGCACCTCCAGTTCCGATTTTTAGTAATAACCAAGGCGCTATTACTACCGCTAATAACCCTACTCTTCATAGTAAAACAAAGCATACCCTGCTAAAATTTAACTATACTAGAGAAAAGGTACAAAAGGGTATAGCTAAGGTTATTTACATTAACACTAAGGAGATGCCTGCAGATGGTTTAACTAAGCCCCTGCCTAATGATAAATTTTAACAATTTATCTAACTATTAGGCCTTATAAATACGAAGGCCTAGCTTTAAAAAGGAAAATCAACTAAAAAGTCGAAAAATCAAAATTAACAAAAACACTGGAATTCCGTTAAAAGTTATTAATTCAAGTTAAAAAGTTATTGGATTTATTATTGAATTTATGGTTAACTTAGATATCTATTAAAGAGCTAAGTTTAGGTATTAAATTAGTTACCTTATACTTTTCTAGAGGGAGTGTTAAAATAATGCTATTTATAGCACTATTTTATAGGCCCACTAGTTGCCTAGTTGTGTTGTTATAACGTTAGTTACAAGGCGTTGCTTGTAGCGTTGCTTGCAGCTTTGGCTGTGACCTGCGTTCCTGCACACAACCAACCCACAGGCTTGTATGACTAAGCCGACTAGATTACCCTATAGGAAGCTGAAATTGACTGTAACTAGGGAACTAGTAGTTATATAAAAGGCTGACGTATACTATTCAAATCCTTGATTTATTCTGGATTTTATAGTATATTTTATTAATAGGGTTGTTTATTAAAGTGCTTAGTTAGGCCACACGGGCGTCTAGTTTATATAGCTATAAGTCGATTTTTACTTTTCCTATACAAATGAATTATGCGGAAAATAAAAAGTAGCTTACAAGACCCTATTAGCGACCTAGTTTTTCCAATATGGTTAGTAAGTCTATGAGGGGACTTAGTAGAATCCTCTCATTGCTTGTCAGATTGTTCGTATTGCTAGAAATCAACTACATTTAACTATTAAAGCTCTATATCTTGAAGAATCGTCGTATTATAGTGAATCTAGAAGCCGCCGCGTTAGAATCTATTAGAGAGGTCTTCCTATCCCTCTAGCTAGATTCCCTTCCATTTTCAATACCTCTCTTACTTAAGAGCTTTCTTAGCTTATAGGGGCTTATATTTATTCTTTTACGTTAACTATTATAATATATAGGTTTTAGAGGGGAAAGAAATAGGGAAAAATATGTGTTTTTAGGTAAGGGAGAATAGTAATAACTTTTACTATTATAGGGAGGTTTTATAAAGGGTTATAAGGCTTAGTGGTTAACTTCTTATATAATAGAATACACTAAGGAGAAGAATAATAGGATAGACTTAGCTACTAGAGTTAAACTTTTCTTTAAGGTTTAGGCTTTTACTTATTATTAGCTACTCTTACTAAAGAATAAAAGGGACTAAGATAAACTTCTTCCTTAGTATAATTATAAATCTTGTGTTAATTAGGTTACTCTTACTAAAAAACAAAAGAGGCCTAATCACACTACTTCTAAGAAAGTCTCTTTTATATAGGCCTTACTAATCTGCGGTATTCGCGTGCGTTTAAAAGTGGTTACCTATGAAGTTAACTACTGATTAGTGTTTATTACGTAGGGTTATAATGTGTGTAAGCTCTGAGAATAGTATTGTTATTAATTATCTATTCTAAGCTAGTAAAGAAAGAGGGAAAATGTAAGGCGCTGGCATGCACAGGGGTATAGTTCGTGACAGGCAGGCCTCTTAAGCAAGTGTAAGGTGCAGTGTTAGCAACGGCTAGCATTGACGGATCTTTTGGTCTATTGGGGAATTCAGCACACCTTCTGGGTTCTTACAGAAAAGAGAGGTTAAAAGTAAGGGCACTCTTGTAAGGTGAAAAACGGGCAGCTGTGCGTGTGTGGGTCACGTATTGTAAGCCCTGCCCTATCACAGGGCCTAACTGTGGATCGGAAAGTGGGGTCGCGCGGGCCGACCTTCTTCCGGCCACAATTGCGGCTGCCAAGCGCGATTGATATCATGCTTGTTCTAACACTAGGAGTTTATTAGTAATATATAAGACTAATAGTACTTTATTTACTAAAACCTCTTACCTAAGGTATAGGCCTAAGTTACTTCTTACTTTAAAAATGGTTACTTAGTTTATTTTAATTTAAGGCACTTTCTTAAATACTTAGGGAAATATTTAATAACCCTTATTAATAGGAGATAGCTATTACTAAACTTAATTAGCTAAGGTAATAATAATATAAGCGCTTTAGTAACTTCTATATTTAGTTTAAGTAAAAGTTAGCGCTTATAGGTAGGTTAGATTAAGTAAATATAGTAAAGTTATTTAAACTACGCACTATACTTAATAAGTATAAAAGAGATTATAGCATTAGCTAAGATATTCCCTAGGCTAATTACCTAGTAGTAATAGCTTGCTTCTAGAGTATTATATTAGATATTAAGTCCTACTACTTAGAGAAGAAGTATTAGTTATATAGGTAGTCCTAACCTATAGCCCTTATAGAGAGGTCTTACCTATAGGATAAGAATACACTTATAATAAATATCTAATTAGTAAGTATAATAAGGACCTAAAAAGTTTCTAGTAAGGCTTTAGGCTAATATATATAGCTAAGCGTAAGTAATAAAAAGAGCGTAAAGTAAGCTAAGTAAGTCTCTTAGGAAGTGCTAGATACTTACTATAAGGAGGGTAAGTGCCTATAATATAGTTTTAATAAGTATTAGGTTATAAAATACCCTTATACTATACTCTCTGTCTAAAGGAAATGCTATTAGTTAATACTTATAATATAAAAGATATTAACCCTAAGGACTTAAGTAATAAGTTAGGAAAAGAAAAGCCCCTTTATTAAGTTATTTAAATAAGGAAAAGAAATAGGAGCTTAGAGAGGCTTTATAGTATATAGTTATTATTAAGGATAACTTTTAATAAATCTAGAGTAATATAAATATATTACCTTTCTTAGTCCTTATATTAATAAATAAGATAACCTTTTTAGATATATAAGTTAATATAGGATATAACTACTATACTACTATTAGTAAATGCCTAGTCTAGAAGCTATAACTAGAATATATCCCCTTACTAACTAAGAGAATAGTTTACAGTATAATTAGTGTAAAAAGAGAGGGAAGGGAGAATTATAAGAAAAGCTTATTAATAATATATATTGTTTGTTTTTAGATAGATATAGATAGATAAGAGATGCTAATTATAGCGTATATAATTCTAGGATTAATAAGATAACTTATCCTAGGGACACTATAAATAGCTTACTATAATATTAATTTAAACGTAAAATATTACTAGCTTACTATAGGGGTAGCTAATAACCTATAGATTTAGACTATAGCTAGTAAAGGGGTAGAGAAGCCTATAGTGTGTATTATAGGATCTTTATTTATAAGAATAGTATAAAGGGTAAGGAAGTAGAAGGAGTATATATAGCTATATGCTATAAGCTTATAGGAGATTATATCTATTCTATAGATTAACGCTATACTAAAACCTATAGAGTAAGAGCTTTTAGCGTCCTTACTAAAGGAGTTATAGGACTTTAAGGATTTTTTCTAGGAGAGTAAGGAAAATGCTCTTTTACAATACTAGGGTAAATCTAACTACTATATTTGCCTTAAATAGGATATAGAGGGTAATAAACTAGACTTACCTTAGGTACTATTATATAATATACTATATTAATACCTCCTAGAGATATATAAGTAAGTAATAGACTTAATAGATAAGGGCTAGATTAGGGTAAGTTTATCTTTAGTAGTAACACTAGTTTTACTAGTAAAGAAACCTAGGGGTAGTTAGAGGTTCTATATAAACTATTACATACTAAATAAGATTATAAAATAGGACTACTACCCCTTACCTTTAGTAAAGGAGATATTACGCTCCTTAGCTAAAGCAAAATAGTTTATAAAGCTAGATATATAAGTAGCGTTCTATTATATTTATATTACTAAGGGCTAGGATTACTAGACTGCTTTCTAGATATAGTTTAGATTATTTAAGTGATTAGTATACCTCTTTAGTTTAGTAAGTACGCCTATAATCTTTTAGATATATATTAATAGGGCGCTTAGTGGTATCCTTAGGGACTATATTATAGTATACTTTAATAATATCTTAATCTATTTAAGGGGTTTATAGAAAGATTATATATAGAAAGTCTATAGGGTACTAGCTAGGCTATAGTAAGCTAGGCTAAATCTAGATATTAAGAAATACATCTTTGCTATAAAAGAGGTTAAGTACCTTAGGTTTATTATTTATATAGGAAAATAGATTTGCCTAGATAACAAAAAGATTACTATAATTAGAGATTAGGAGGCTCTAATATAGGTCTAAGGAGTGCGCAGGTTTCTAGGATTTACTAACTTTTATTATGATTTTATACTATAATTTTTAGAGGTTATAGGCCCCTAATTAACCTAATAAAGAAGGGCGTAGTATTTTACTAGATAGAGGTATATAATAAGGCTTTTAAGACATTAAAGTTAGCTTTTATATTATACCTAATCCTTATATAATAGGACCCTAATAAGGATATAGTGGTGGAGGCGGATTACTTAGGAATAGCACTAGAAGGTTGCCTTTCCTAGATAAATAATAAAGGGGTCTTGCATCTAGTGGCGTATTACTTAGCTTACTTATAACTAGCTTTAAGGAATTATATAATATATAATAAGGAGCTTCTAGTAATTATCTTATATCTTAAAGCGTGGTTAGTAAAGCTATAGAGTGTTAGTAGTTTATTTATAATACTTATAGACTATAAGAACTTAGAGTACTTTATAGCTCTAAGGGAGATATTAGAATAATAGGCATAATAGGCAAAGACTCTAGTACTTTTTAATTTTTACTTATACTATAGGCTAGGGACTTAGGCAGGCTAGCTAAACGCGTTGTCTAGGCGCTATTAGGAAGAGGTATAGTTAGCTAAACTAAAGGTGCCTATTATATAATTAGTGACAATGCTTACTTAGTTTAGCTTTAGTTAGGGTTAGCCACGCGTGAATATTAGGCCTATAGTGGTTTTAGAGGGTATTACTTTAGAGGATAACTTAGCTTTAGAGAGCGTTACTCTAGAGGGTAAGTTAGCCTAAGCACTAGATGTCCTAGCTAGGGACTCCTTATTTATAAATAAGCACCTCTAATCCCTATAGGACTAATCTATAGCCTATAATAAGACCTATAGATTATAGCTTAAGGCAGTAAGGGCTAGAGCTTAGAAGTTTCCTAATGCTACTAGCATAAGAGAGTAGATTACAAACTATTAGATTAGCGTAAAAGGGGCGCTTTAATTCTAGGGCTAGACTTAGGTACTAAAGTAAGAGCCTCTAACTATAACTCTAATTTAGTGGACTTATAACTTACCCTTACTAGGTTACCTAGGGTAAAACACTACCTTTAAGGCGCTTTAGAGGGACTTCTATTAGGATAGTATATTATAGGACGTAGCGTGGTTTATATATAATTACCACTACTACAAGGGCTAAAAGAGCTAATAGTTATAATAGGGCTTACTAAAGCTAATTCCTCCACTAGATAGGTATTAGTTGTAAATCTCTATTAACTTTATAATAGAGCTTCCTACTAAAGACTAGGCTAACCTATAGTTCCTAATAGTTATTATAGATAGGCTCTTTAAATTTATATAACTTAAGGCTATAATATTAATAAAGTCTAAGGTATGTGTGAAATAGTTTAAGTACTATTAGTAGTGGTTCTATAGGTTCCTTACCTAGATTATTATGGATTATAGGTTAGATTAGTTAAGTAACTTTTAGATAGCGCTCTATAAGAAGGTTAGCACTAAGTAATTACTATTAACCTTATATTACCTGTAAATAAATAAAGGTATAGAGAGAGCTAACTAGAAGGTTTAGGTAGTGTTATAAGTAATATTATCCTTTTTATAATTTAAGTGAGTAAATTACTTACTAGCCTATTAACTAGTATTAAATAATAGGGATTCCTTAGTAATAGGAGTAAGTGTAAATATAGCTTTTTATAGCTTTAATATACCTATAATCTAAGAACTACTATTTATAAAAGCTTTAAAGACTTTAGTAAAAGGGTAAGCATAAGTATTCCTATAGTATTTAAAGGAGGGCATAGACCTAATATAAGTAGCTATAGCTTTTATCTAGTAATAGTAATAGGAAAATATAAATAGTAGTTAGAGACCTATAGAATATTTCTAGGTTAGAGACTATATATAGCTAAGTCTTAAGAATATTAAAATAAATTACCTATATAAGAAGCTAGACTAGGTTATAGCTAAGTATAAGGTACTAGAGGTACTAATACTATTAACTATAAAGCTAGATATTCCTAGGGGCTATACCTAGTCTTTTATATAGATTTAGTCTAGAGAGTAGTAAAGGACTTATTACTAAGTTAAAAGCTAGCTAATAAAAGACTACTACTAGAGCTAATAATAATAGATATAGATAATAATCTTATAGAGTACTAGGTAAAGGAGATTCTTATAGCTAAGAACACGCTAGGCTAGGGATTAAATTATAATGTTTTAGTTAAATAAAGAGGTTATATATAGCTAATATAAGAACCCCTAGAGAATATATAAAACACTAAGGCACTAGATAGGTTTAAGGCAAAATAGAGGGATATATAAATAAGTAATTGTTTAAAATAAGTATAGAAATAGGTATAGTTTAACTTACTCTTAGAGGAGTAAGACTACTAGAATATATATAGGAAAGTAAAGGGAAGGATAAGAAGTAAGGGGGTATAAAAATTTTTTCCTATAGAGTAAGGAGAGAGGGGTAAGAAGGGGGTATATTATAGACTTAAGCTTAAGGCTTAGGTCCTTCTTAGGTCTAGAAGGGACGCGGAGGTTACGTAGGAAGGGTGTAGAGAGTGTGCGGAAAGGATATATATTATGTGTAGGCATGTTCGAGGAGAGAATTGCTAACAATGGGATGGCGGAGATAATCCGAGCCGCCTCACGGTCGGTTAAGACCGTGCTACGCCGCAGGAGAGTTAGACGCACCTATCTAAGGGAAGAAAAGCTAGACACGAACCTGTACGAAGAGTAAAATAAGAGATAGGAAACATAGCATAACAAAGAGCGTTTAGGCTAACGCTAGCACGCTAGAGAACCTACTAAGGACCGCTTACTATACCCTAACCTAAAATAGATCTAAAAGTTCTATATAAACCTAGATAAACACGTCTTTTTAATAATAGTATAACTATATATAGGGAAGATAGGGCTAAATAAATTCCTCTTTAATAGAGGCATGCCTAGGGTAACATTACTAATATACAGCTATAGTTATAAAGAGGAAGACTAGTTCTATGTTATTACAAGTTATAGTAACTATAACTATATAAGACCCTAAAGGTAGCCTAGAGACAAATAGGAGGTAAGGCTAGCCCTAGATAATCCTATATAAGCAAGAACCATTGCTAAATAGGTTATATAAACTAGGAGACTTAACTACTATAAGCTAGTATAAGACCTAGCGTTTGCCTTAAGTGAAATAGGACTAAGACTAACCTGCCCCTAGAGGACATATAATAATATGCGGACGCTTAAATTAGGAGCTAAGGAGAGAGAACTCTAGGAAATAGGCAGTGCAAAGGCATAAGAGAGATAGAGCTAATATTATAATAAGATAAAAATAAAATCACTCTAGGAAAAAGAAAAAAACTCTTGATTAAAACTACTAATGCTAGGTATTATTAGCCCCCTTATACCCTAAATCCGCTACTAGACTAGCCCTAACTTACTATATTACTCCTCCTCTAAAATAGGTGTTACGATATAAAATGTGATAAAAAGAGTGTGTAAAGGTTGTTGTCTACCACTAGCTACAGGCCAAAACTATCATCTAATATAGGGGTTCTAGGTCACGTGCTAGTCACGTTCTAGGTCATGTTCTAGATGACGTGCTATTGTCAATTCTAGCACGTAACAATAGGGATAGTATTCTCTATTACCTTAGCGCGTCCCTTGACTAGAAGGGAGGCGGCTAGGAGCTAGTTTATTTCCGCTATTTAAGTATCTAAGTAATATATCTAGAACACTATCTTATTATACTAGCCCCTATTAGAACTAGACCTAGACTAATCTAGGCCTACTACTAAAGCGCTCCGCTTCTTACTTTAATTCTTAGTATAAAGCTTTCTTATATAATTATAATAATTATTAGGAACCTAAAATAGACAAATATTAGATGCGATATAGACCTAGAGTTACCCTATTAATAAACGCATACCTTAGCACCGCTAATGATTTTAGCCTAGATTTCTGTTAACTATAAATATTTAGCTTAATGCCTTGTAGTCTTTAGCTAAGAGGCAGATTAGTAATAAAATAGACCTGGATATAGTGTAAAACATTACCTTATTATAACTATTATTACTGTTGGAACAAGCATGATATCAATCGCGCTTGGCAGCCGCAATTGTGGCCGGAAGAAGGTCGGCCCGCGCGCGACCCCACTTTCCGATCTATAGTTAGGCCCTGTGATAGGGCAGGGCTTACACCACGTGACCCACACGCACAGCTGCCCGTTTTTCACCTCACGAGAGTGCCCTTACTTTTAGCCTCTCTTTTCCCTCTTTCTTAGATAGCTTAGAATAGATAATTAATAACGATACTATTCTTGGAGCTCACACACACATCACAACCCTGCGTAACTAACACTAATCAGTAATTAACTTTATAGGTAACCACTTTTAAACGCATGTAAATACCACAAATTAGCAAGGTTTACATAGAAGAGGCTTTCTTAGAAGCAGTGTGGTTAGGCCCCTTTTATTTTTTAGCAAGAGTAACCTAATCATCACGAGATCTGTGATTATGCTAAGGAAGAAGTTTATCTTAGTCCCTTTTGTTCTTTAGTAAGAGTAGCTAATAATAAACAAAAGCCTAAACCTTAAAAAGAGTTTAACTCTAGTAGCTAGGTCTATCCTATTATTCTTCTCCTTAGTGTGTTCTATTACGTAAGAAGTTAACCGCTAAGCCTTGTAATCCTTTATAAAACCTCCCCTATAATAGTAGAAGTTATTACTATCCTCCCCTACCTAAAAACATATACTTTTCCCTACTTCTTTCCTCTCTAAAGCCTATATATTATAATAGTTAATATAAAAGAATAAATATAAGCCCCTATAAGCTAAGAAGGCTCTTAAGTAGGAGAAGACTTTATAGAAGCTACTAAAAGGTATTAGGGAGATAAAGCAAATATCCTCCCCTTCTATATATTCCTTAAACCTTATATAAATATATTATAGAAGAGTTATTCTATAAGGTTAAAGAGTTTAATATTAAGAAAAGTAACACACCTAAGGAACTTATAGCCTATCTCCTTATTAGAGTTATAGATTATAAAGCAAGAAAGGTAATAGGAAAAACACTATTTATAGAGTTTACTTAGGACTTTAATTAATAAAGAGAAGAGACATTCCTTAAAACACTAATCCTAGTGGCAAAGTACCTACAGGATTATCTCATAAACAACAGGGTGTATATAATAATTAGCTAATTAACAAAGGTACTAATTAACCTTTAAGAAGTCCTTAACCAAAATAAATTCCGTTTTTAGTCCTAAGAGGAAGTTAAAGATATAAGAAAGAGGTACATAGAATTCTAAAGGAAACTTTAGAATAATAATAACTTCTTAAATAATCTTCTTAATAAAGGAGATATTTAAGAGCGTTATAGATTAAAGACCTCTTATTCTCTTTATTAAAGCCTACTAAGCGTTACCCTGTTCAGGCAATTATATAATAATAGGTATAACTTCTATATAGGAGGTACCCGTTAATATATACCTCCCCTATAGCCTTAAACCTATGCAGTAGCTTAATAACTATAGACTATACTCCCTCCTGCCTAATAGAGAGTGGCTTCTATTAATAATCTACTCGTACCCTTATAGCCCACGGCGAAATAGATTATTAATCTTATAAAGATATACATATTAGAATAGCAATATAGTGCTAATAACTATAATGTCTTTAAGTTAAAGCTATAAACCTTTAAGAGGAAGTGTGAGATATTAGACATTAAATAAGAGTAATTAGGCTACGCATTTAAGGTTATTGTTAAAATAATGCTATTTATAGCACTATTTTATAGGCCCACTAGTTGCCTAGTTGCGTTGTTGCAACGTTGGTTACAAGGCGTTGCTTGCAGCGTTGCTTGCAGCTTTGGCTGTGACCTGCGTTCCTACACACAACGAACCCACAGGCTTGTATGACTAAGCCGACTAGGTTACCCTATAGGGAAGCTGAAATCGACTGTAACTAGGGAACTAGTAGTCGTATAAAAGGCTGACGTATACTATTCGAATCCTTGATTTATTCTGAATTTTATGGTATATTTTATTAATAGGGTTGTTTATTAAAGTGCTTAGTTGGGCCACACGGGCGTCTAGTTTGTATGGCCGTGAGTCGATTTTTACTTTTCCCATACAAATGAATTATGCGGAAAATAAAAAGTAGCTCGCAAGACCCTATTAGCAACCCAGTTCTGCCGATATGGTCGGTAGGTCTATGAGGGGACTTAGTAGAATCCTCTCATTGCTCGTCAGATCGTCCGTATTGCTAGAAATCAACTACATTCAACTATCAAAGCTCTATATCTTGAAGAATCGTCGTATTATAGTGAATCTAGAAGCCGCCGCGTCAGAATCTATTAGAGAGGTCTTCCTATCCCTCTAGCTAGATTCCCCTTCCATTTTCAATAGTTATACTTAAAGGAAAGCCCTTTAATTTTACTTAGATTACCTCTCTTAAAACTAGAGAACCCTTAAGACTTACTAACTCTAGTTATATAGATAAAAAAGAGGTTTAAGACTAAGGATATAAGACAGAGATATTTTCTTAAGTAGCACTAAACCACACTCTAGAAGATTATTAGTAAGAACTAAGATAAATTAAAGATAAAATGCTTTAATAAACTCGTGGAAAAGCTCTCTATCTTATAATAGGCTATACCTAATATGGGTTAATCTAAATAAGCCCTCTAGAACTAGATTATAAACGCTTATAATAGAATCCTAGAGTGTAGGAGCTATATTACTAACTCTCCTAATAGCCTCTAATAGTTCTGTGAACAGGTATAGATAACTATTTATCTTATTATAGAAGAATCTAGTGGCTAATATTAATTCCTTACTAATGCTAAAACCCTAGACTAATTCTAGACTAATAGGAGGTATAATAGTAAAGGCAAAGAGTTACAATACCCTCCTTAAAGGCATAAAGGAATATAGGGACCCCCTTATTTAAGGAAGTGCTATATATATAAAAAAAGGGATATTAGTTAACAAAGCACTCCAAGGAGGAATAGAAGAAGGCATACTAGCGGTTTAAGAACCACTATATAGTTAACTCCTCTTAATCCTTATAAGCTTTATATAACTTATTCCTTATATAGTATAAAGGAAGCCCTAGTCCTAACCCTACTTCTTAACCCTCTAAAGATAATAAGGTCACTTAGTATATAGCAAGCCTTAGATTTAATAACAAAACCAAAGGGAAAGATAGATTAGTGCCCACAAGCTTCTTCACCTATGGCGTAACGCTTAATAGCTAAAGAACAGTTAAGATTCTCACTAACTAGGTGATAATACATAGATTAAGCGGAAAAAGTCCTTTTAATATAAGGATAGCTAATAAACCTCCTTATATATTCCTACTTAAAGACCACTACTTATCCAAAGTCTTCTAAGGCATTATGCTAGATACTAGGGCAGCCTAGTATTTAATGGCAGGCCGTTTATAATTTATCGTATTATAATGAATAATGCTAAGGATTTAACTTAACGAAGCAAGAGCTAGGGAAGCGGTTATTAGATTTAGAGGAGGCATGCTAATTATCTTGCTTAGGATAGCTAATGTGCCTACTCCCTTTAGTAAGATCACGTTTTACGTAATACTTATAAATACCCCTTTCTTACTATACCTTAATAATATAGGCTAATTAAAGATTAATTTTATCACTACTAAAAACATCTTATAGTAAGGAAGCATTAAAGTTCCCTAGTATATAAATAAGGGCATGTGTGAATGCTATTAATATAAAATAAGGCATTAATAGCATAGAATTACCTAACCAAAGTCGAATTACAGTGATTGCATTGCTAATTTAGTTATCCATTAGTTTGCTAGCTTTATAATCTCCTGTGTAACTTAGGGCATGTTATGGACTGGCCCCAAGGCAATTGCTGTTAGGCGTCGATATGATATTGAGAAACTTAAGGAGGGAAGAAAGGAAGGTAGGAAACCTATCCCTTCCTGTGCCCCTTATACTCCTTAACTATCCTAAGCTATCCTATCTGTCCTCTTCCTATCCCCTTGTTGTCTTTACACCGCTTCTTCCTATCCCCTTGTTATCTTATCTCCGTCTCTTCCAATCCCCTTGTTATCTCACCTCCGTTTCCTGCTATCTTACATTTAGCCTTATCTTCATCCCCTGCTATCCTATATTCAGCCTCAATCCCTACCCTTACTGTCTTAGCTTAGGCCCCTACTCATCTCCGTGTCATCCGCCGTCAGCCCTCTTGTTGTGCATGCTACAACTAATGCTTAGGCAAAGCCTAAGCCCTTACAGGGCATGAGATTAAGATTAATGCTATTAAAGCAGTGATAAGGGTTTACTACGAATATTAAATAAATATGGATAGCCCCTATTACTTTAAGTTTACCCTTAAGGACAAATATGCCTTTAACTTTAAAGTAATAGTAAATATTATATACCTTAATAGTAACTACCTAACCCTTTATACTATTAACGTAGCTATGTGTTAAAATAATGCTATTTATAGCACTATTTTATAGGCCCACTAGTTGCCTGGTTGCGTTGTTGCAACGTTGGTTACAAGGCGTTGCTTGCAGCGTTGCTTGCAGCTTTGGCTGTGACCTGCGTTCCTGCACACAACCAACCCACAGGCTTGTATGACTAAGCCGACTAGGTTACCCTATAGGGAAGCTGAAATCGACTGTAACTAGGGAACTAGTAGTCGTATAAAAGGCTGACGTATACTATTCAAATCCTTGATTTATTCTGGATTTTATAGTATATTTTATTAATAGGGTTGTTTATTAAAGTGCTTAGTTGGGCCACACGGGCGTCTAGTTTGTATGGCCGTGAGTCGATTTTTTACTTTTCCCATACAAATGAATTATGCGGAAAATAAAAAGTAGCTCGCGAGACCCTATTGGCGACCTAGTTCTGCCGATATGGTCAGTAGGTCTATGAGGGGACTCAGTAGAATCCTCTCATTGCTCGTCAGATCGTCCGTATTGCTAGAAATCAACTACATTCAACTATCAAAGCTCTATATCTTGAAGAATCGTCGTATTATAGTGAATCTAGAAGCCGCCGCGTCAGAATCTATTAGAGAGGTCTTCCTATCCCTCTAGCTAGATTCCCCTTCCATTTTCAATACTATGGCTTTTAATATAGTAAGATTCCTTAAAGATATCTTAGCTAAATTAATATAGGAAGCTCTTAGGGTGTGCTAGATTAATGCATACTAAGGACCTCTAAATTAGATTATTACTAATACTAGCACGAACTTCTGTGGTAAGGAGTTCTGTTAATTTATAGCATTAATGTTAATCTCTATTAAAGAGGTTTCTATTAAGGCACACTATAGTATTAGAAAGGTTAAAAGATATTATAAGCCGCTCTAAAAGGCCTATAATATTATCTGGTAGGAATGCCTAACAACCCCTAAGCTAGTTACCCTATAAATAGCTATAAAAGCCCTTAATAACACTATAGGACTAAATAGCCTTATTCTAACTCTCCTTATCTTTAGTGCATACTTACGTATAACTAGCAAATCCCCTCTATTACTAGATATCTTATAATGCGTTATTACTATATAAAAGGTAATGAAGGAGATTAAATGCTTACACGCTATCTAGAAAGTTAATGAAGCCCTTATTATAAGGAATAGCCTAGATATAGCAAAGACCCTTAACCTCCTGCTTAAATTACTAGTCTAAGTGTAGCGTGAAGGTAACGGTTAGTAAGGCCTATATAACCTCCTCTCTATTAATAGAGAGACCTACACGCTTAATCTCCTATAAGGCCTAAAAACCTTCTAGTTAACCTCTATTAGGCCTTATTACGTAAATTCTAATAGAGAAGTCCTAATGCCTTAAGAACAGCTGCCTAAGGAAGAAGGGTAAGAGGCTTAAGATAAACTAGCGGGCAAGGTCCTAAAGATCCTGCTAAAGAGAAGGCTAGGTAGACCACGTAAGAACCCCCTAGCAATTATTAATAAGACTAATGTGTTTATATTAGTAAAGGAGGAAGCTAACCTTAACCTTATAATCTAATTATATAAGGAAGGCATTATTATAACCCTAGGAGAGCCCTTTAAGCTCTTTACTAAGGCTGAAATTAATGCCTTAATTAACTAAGGCGTGTTTGAATTTATAACCTTTAATAAGAAAGAGTATAGTAGTGTGAGGATCTTTAACTCCTATATTGTTAACGAGGTAAAAGGGAAGACAGGCTAGCTATATAAGAAATCACAGCTTATTATCTAAGGCTTTGGCAATAAGGCAAAACAAGATATCCTAACACAAGCCCTAACAATCTAATAGGCTAGTTAACGCCTTATCCTCACAATAGCTCCCTTACTAATAAAGAAAGACTTTGTCTTGTGGATTCGCGATATTACGTAAGCTTATGTTTAATCACAAACCCTATTAAACAGGACAATCCTCGCTAGGCTCCTAATCCAGATCTGCAACTAACACCCTAATAGAACGATTATAAGGGTAATTAAGCCTCTTTATAGTATTGCGGAGGCTAGAACGCATTAGTAGGTTACATACCACAGGCATCACAGAGAGAAGCTCTAGATAGAGACCTCTATATATAATCTATGCCTACTAGTAATAAAGAAGGAAAGTATTAAGTTTGCATGCGTAAGTATGTAGACTAATAACACATTAGGGCTATTAGATAAGGAGTTCTTTAAAAAGGAAGAAAAGTAACTAACCGCTATAGCCTTTATAGTAAAGCTAAAGCAATTCCTAATAGAGAATAACCCCTTACCTTTAATAGAGGTATTATTAGAATAGCGGCTAATATAGCTATCTCCCTCTAATAAAAGGGCAAAGCAGCAAGCTTAACGTAATTCCGCTAATAAACGCAAAGTAGAAGTACATTAAACAACAAGCTTAGGGCGCTTATATTGCCTTAATTTACTAACTAGAAGCTTACTATAATCTATCTATTACCGCTTAATACTAGGAACTAATAATTAAGAATATTAAAGCCCTTAACCACTAGATCTAATAGCAGATAGATAACCTAGAGAGAGGCCTGACATTTATTCTAATTAACCTTACTAAAGTAAAGCTATATGCCTTTATAGATAAGTCCTTTATAAATAATTAGGACCTTACTTTATAACTTAGCTATATTTTAATTATAGCTAATAAAGACTATAAGGACAGCGAGTTTATGATTAAAGGCAACATTATGCACTTTAGCTTAACTAAGAGTAAAAGAGTCATATAAAGTATGCTTGCCTCTAAGGTCTACGGTATAGTGGCTAGCGTTAACATAGCCCACGTGATTACAACTACCCTTAGATTAATCACGGACTGATTAAATATACCTATAACCCTAGTTATAGTATATATAGATTTATACTCCCTGTATAAATGCCTTATTAAGCTTAGTACTACTAAGGAAAAGCGCCTAATAATTAATATTATAGCCCTGTGGTAGTTGTACAAACGCCGCGAACTCTGTGAGATCTAGTGGATTAACGGAGCTGATAACCTAGCTAATGCCTTTACAAAGGCATTGCTAAATAAGGCGCTAGAGTAGTTTATCTCTAGTAACTGGATAATAATCCGGATAGAAGGGTAGGTAACCTACGCGGAAGAGGGTTATTATAGGTAATAGTATTAGGAATTAGCCCTAATACTATAGGGGAGGCAAAAATCCCCTAAGGAAGAAGGAGGAGGAACTACAGCCCTTATTAGGTATCTTATGCCTAGAACTACAGCCCTTATTAGGTTAGGTTATAAGAGCCACTTTAATTATTACCCCTAACCTAGTAAGGGCTGCTAGAGACCTATTAGGGCCCTTAGTGGCTATTGTAAAGGAACTATTACAGCCCTTATGTTATGTACACTAAGCATAGGGAAGCGAAGACTGTGACGGTGGATAGGGCAGGGGGCGAGGATTAGCGCGTAGATATTATTTATAATATAAGATTTAAAAGGCTATGGTTAGAGGCCCGCTTAGCCTTTAGAAGGATTATTAGTAATAGAGTGTTATTTTTCCTTATTTCCCTTTATTACATACTTATATAGGGTTTTTATTAAGTTAATCCCTTCTATATTTATCTGCTACTTGCTTTACCTTATCCCCTTTCTTTTCTTTTCTCTTTTACTATTAATATTATGTATTAATAATTATGTTAAAAGAGAGAGTTCCTAGTGTTAGAATAAGCATAATATTAATCGCGCTTGGCAGCCGCAATTGTGGCCGGAAGAAGGTTAGCCTGCGCGCAACCTTGCGTGCGCGCGCGTGACCCCACTTTCCGATCTATAGTTAGGCCCTGTGATAGGGCAGGGCTTACACCACGTAACCCACACGCACAGCTGCCCGTTTTTCACCTCACAAGAGTGCCCTCACTTTTAGCCTCTCTTTTCCCTCTTTCTTAGATAGCTTAGAATAGATAATTAACAACAATACTATTCTTAGAGCTCACACACATATCACGACCCTGCGTAACCAACAATTACAAACCTAATAATTAAAGCAGGTATTAGTTATAGTACCTAACCAAATATTAGTAAAACTACTACTAATGCTTATCTAGTTTAGGGCAGCCTATACTAATAATATTATAGTATTAGTAGCTAGGAGTCTTTATTAATTAAGAGTAATAAGAGATATACTAAAACTACTATAGCTTACCTAACTACCTAGTATTAGAAATAAAATAGCCTTAAAATAAGGGAGGGAGAGTAACTTATATAAAGCTCTTTATCTAGAGCACGCCTTAACTAAGCTAAAGTTAGCTACTTTTAGGGGTACCTCTTAAAGAGGCTTAGTTCCTAAGGGAGTTAAAAGTAAAAGAGTACCCTAAAAGGCAAAACTTATAGGAGAAAAAGATAATAATATAATAATAAGTAGTAAGGATTAAGAATATAATATAAACTAAAATAAATATTAGTAACTACACTAAATCTAACCTGGAATTATACTAGTAGACTAGAAGGCATAAATAAACCTAAGAGAAGGTAAATAATAAGGGAAGAAAAGAGAGTAAAATCCTATAGGGGAATTGCTTCCTCTTATATTTTGTCGGGCGAAAACCACCACCCAAAAACAACGAATTTGACGATGACGATGCTGATGATATTGACGATGTCAGCAAAATGAGCCCGATACCGATATCGAGGCCTGCGAGGTTTTCGATCCATCGCGAGGATCCAAGTCGTAAAAGGGGGAAATCTCAGGTTCTTCTCAAATCATCTCAAAAATCTCAAATAATCTCAAAAATCTCAAATAATCTCAAAAATCTCGGTTTGAACAATCCAAGCCAAAGGCCACAAAGGGAGAGTTGATTTTCTATCTAAGGGAGGGAAATCTAGGATATTTTATCCTAGGGATCTAATGCAGCCGGATTGATCTATTGACCCGATAGACCGAAGGGTCTATCCTAGGGATCCAATGTGACCAATTTCAATCCGACGAAGCCGATAGACTAGCGAGGTCTTGGGAGGTCTATGACTAGGGATCTGATACAGCTAATTTCAATCTGACAGAGCTGAAAATGTAGCTGATTTCGATCCGACGAAGCCGATAGACTAGCAAGGTGGTCTCGAGGGGCCTATGACTAGGGATCCGATGTGGCCAGATTGATCTGTTTAGCCGAGAGACCGAAGGTCTCGAGACTAGTCTTAAGGGGTCTCAATCCTAGCCACACAATATATATAAGGGGGGCAGAGTAAATTACTATAGTAGCTTTAAAAGTAAAGCATAAGGAAAAGTAAAAAAGCCATTATAAGGCAAGCGTACACGCAGAACTAATCCATAACTGGATTAGACCTAGCCTTACCTCCTTATATATAACTAAGAGTAAGTGTTAGAACAAGCATGATATTAATCGCGCTTGGCAGCCGCAATTGTGGCCGGAAGAAGGTCGGCCCGCGCGCGACCTCACTTTCCGATCCACAGTCAGGCCCTGTGATAGGGCAGGGCTTACACCACGTGACCTACACGCACAGCTGCCCGTTTTCACCTCACGAGAGTGCTCTCACTTTTTAACCTCTCTTTTCCCTCTTTCTTTGCTAGCTTAGAATAGATAATTAATAACAATACTATTCTTAGAGCTTATATATTATAACCCTACGTAACTAACACTAATCAGTGGTTAACTTTATAGGTAACCACTTTTAAACGCACGCAAATACCACAGATTAGTAAGGTTTATATAAAAGAGGCTTTCTTAGAAGTAGTGTGGTTAGGCCTCTTTTATTTTTTAGTAAGAGTAACCTAATTATTATAAGATCTATAATTATGCTAAGGAAGAAGTTTATCTTAGTCCCTTTTATTCTTTAGTAAGAGTAGCTAATAATAAATAAAAGCCTAAACCTTAAAGAAGAGTTTAACTCTAGCAGCTAGGTCTATCCTATTATTCTTCTCCTTAGTGCGTTTTATTACATAAGAAGTTAACCGCTAAGCCTTATAATCCTTTATAAAACCTCCCCTATAATAGCGGAAGTTATTACTATTCTCCCCTACCTAAAAACATATACTTTTCCTATTTCTTTCCCCTCTAAAGCCTATATATTATAATAGTTAACGCAAAAGAATAAACATAAGCCCTTATAAGCTAAGAAGGCTTCTAAGTAGGAGAGGACTTTATAGAAGCTATTAAAAGGCATTAGGGAGATAGAGTAAATATCCTCCCCTTTTATATATCCCCTAAACCTTATATAAATACATTATAGAAAAGTTATTCTATAAGATTAAAGAGTTTAATATTAAGAAAAGCAACACACCTAAGGAACTTATAGCTTATTTCCTTACTAGAGTTATAGATTATAAAGCAAGAAAGGTAATAGAAAGAACACTATTTATAGAGTTTACTTAGGACTTTAATTAATAAAGAGAAGAGATATTCCTTAAAATACTAATCCTAGTAGCAAAGCACCTATAGGATTATCTTATAAATAATAGGGTGTATATAATAATAAGCTAATTAATAAAGGTACTAATTAACCTTTAAGAAGTCCTTAACTAAAATAAATTCTATTTTTAGTCCTAAGAGAAAGTTAAAGATATAAGAAAGAGGTACATAGAATTCTAAAGGAAACTTTAGAATAATAATAACTTCTTAAATAATCTTCTTAATAAAGGAGACATTTAAGAGCGTTGTAGATTAAAGACCTCTTATTCCCTTTATTAAAGCTTACTAAGCGTTACCCTGTTAAGGCAATTACATAATAACAGGTGTGACTTCCTTATAGGAGGTACCTATTAACATATACCTCCACCATAGCCTTAAACCTATGTAGTAGCTTAATAACTATAGACTATACTCCTTCCTGCCTAATAGAGAGTGGCTTCTATTAACAATTTACTTACACTATCACAGCCTATAGCGAAACAGATTATTAATCTTATAAAGATATACATATTAGAATAGCAATACAGTGCTAATAACTATAACGTCTTTAAGTTAAAGCTACAAACCTTTAAGAGGAAGTATAAGATATTAGATATTAAATAAGAGTAATTAGGCTATGTATTTAAGGTTATGCTTAAAGGAAAGCCCTCCAATTTTACTTAGATTACCTCTTAAAACCAGAGAACCCTTAAGACCTACTAACTCTAGTTATATAAATAAAAAGAGGTTTAAGACTAAGGATATAAGACAGAGATACCTTCTTAAGTGGCACTAAACCACACTCTAGAAGATTATTAGCAAGAACTAAGATAAATTAAAGATAGAATACTTTAATAAACTCGTGGAAAAGCTCTCTATCTTATAATAGGCTATACTTAATATAGGTTAATCTAAACAAGCCCTCTAGAACTAGATTATAAACGCCTATAACAGAATCCTAGAGTGTAGGAGTTATATTACTAACCCTCCTAATAGCCTCTAATAGTTCTATAAACGGGTATAGATAACTATTTATCTTATTACAGAAGAATCTAGTAGCTAATATTAATTCCTTACTAATACTAAAACCCTAGACTAATTCTAGACTAATAGGAGGTATAATAGTAAAGGCAAAGAGTTATAATACCCTCCCTAAAGGCATAAAGGAATACAGGGACCCCCTGTTTAAGGAAGTGCTATATATATAGTAAAGAGGGATATTGGTTAATAAAGCACTCTAAGGAGGAATAGAAGAAGGCATACTAGCGGTTTAAGAACCACTATATAGTTAACTCCTCTTTATTCTTATAAGCTTTATATAACTCATTTCTTACATAGTATAAAGGAAGCCCTAGTCTAGACCCTTCTTCTTAACCCTCTAAAGATAATAAGGTTACTTAGTATATAGCAAGCCTTAGCTTTAACAATAAAACCGAAGGGAAAGATAGATTAGTGCCTACAAGCTTCTTTACCTATAGCGTAACGCTTAATAGCTAAAGAATAGTTAAGATTCTTACTAACTAGGCGATAATACATAGATTAAGCGGAAAGAGCCCTTTAATGTAAGGATAGCTAATAAACCTCCTTATATATTCTTACTTAAAGACTGCTACTTATCTAAAGTCTTCTAAGGCATTATGCCAGATACTAGGGTAGCCTAGTATTTAATGGCAGGCTGTTTGTAATTCATTGCATTACAACAAATAATACTAAGGATTTAACTTAATAAAGCAAGAGCTAGGGAAGCGGTTATTAGATTTAGAGAAGGCACACTAATTATCTCGCTTAGAATAGCTAATGTGCCCACTCCCTTTAGTAAGATTACATTTCATGTAATACCTACAAATACCCCTTTCTTACTATGCCTTAATAATATAGGCTAACTAAAGATTAATTTTATTACCACTAAGAATATCTTATAGTAAGGAAGCATTAAAGTTCCCTAGTATATAAATAGGGGTATACGTAAATACTATTAATGTAGAATAAGGTGTTAATAGCATAGAATTACCTAACTAAAGTCAAATTATAGCGCTTACATTACTAATTTAGTTATCTATTAGTTCGCTGGCTTTATGATCTCCTATGTAACTTAGGGCATAAGATTAAGATTAATGCTATTAAAGCAGTGATAAGGGTTTGCTACTAATATTAAATAAACGTAAATAGCCCCTATTACTTTAAGTTTACCCTTAAGGACAAATATGCCTTTAACTTTAAAGTAATAGTAAATATTATATACCTTAATAGCAACCGCCTAACCCTTTATGCTATTAATATAGCTATAGCTTTTAATGCGGCGAGATTCCTTAAAGATATCTTAGCTAAATTAACATAGGAAGCTCTTAGGGTATGCTAGATTAATATATACTAAGGGCCTCTAGATTAGATTATTACTAATGCTAGCACGAACTTCCACGCTAAGGAGTTCCGTTAATTTGCAGCGTTAATATTAATCTCTGTTAAAGAGGTTCCTATTAAGGCACACCACAGCATTAGAAAGGTTAAATAATATTATAAGCCGCTCTAAAGGGCCTATAATATTATCTAGCGGGAATGCCTAATAACCCCTAAGATAGTCGCCCTATAGATAGCTATAAAAGCCCTTAATAACACTATAGGACTAAATAGCCTTATTCTAACTCTCCTTATCTTTAGTGTATACTTATATATAACTAGTAAATCCCCTCTATTACTAGATATCTTATAACGCGTTATTACTATATAAAAGGCAATAAAGGAGATTAAACGCTTACACGCTATCCGGAAAGTTAACAAAGCCCTTACTATAAGGAATAGCCTAGATATAGCAAAGACCCTTAACCTCCCGCTTAGATTACTAGTCCGAGTGTGGCGCGAAAGCAACGGTTAGTAAGGCCTATATAACCTCCTCTTTATTAATAGAGAGACCTACACGCTTAATCTCCTACAAGGCCTAAAAACCTTCTAGTTAACCTCTATTAGGCCTTATTACACAAATCCTAACAGAGAAGTCCTAATACCTTAAGAACAGCTACCTAAGGAAGGAGGGCAAGAGGCTTAAGATAAACTAGTGAGTAAGGTCCTAGAGATCCCGCTAAAGAGAAGGCTAGGCAGACCCTGCAAGAACCCCTAGTAATTATTAACAAGACTAATATATTTATATTAGCAAAGGAGGAAGCTAACCTTAACCTTATAATCTAATTGCGTAAGGAAGGCATTATTATAACCCTAGGAGAGCCCTTTAAGCTCTTTACTAAGGCTAAAATTAATGCCTTAATTGACTAAGGTATGTTTAAATTTATAACCTTTAATAAGAAAGAGCATAGCAGTGTGAGAATCTTTAACTCCCATATTATTAACAAGGTAAAAGGGAAGACAGGCTAGCTATACGAGAAATCATGGCTTATTATCTAAGGCTTTAGCGATAAGGCAAAACAAGACATCCTAACACAAGCCCTAACAATCTAATAGGCTAGTTAATGCCTTATCCTTATAATAGCTCCCTTGCTAATAAAGAAAGACTTTGTTTTGTAAATTCACGATATTACGCAAGCTTATATTTAATTACAAACCCTATTAAATAGAACAATCCTTGCTAGGCTCCTAATCCAGATCCGCGACTAATACCCTAATAGAATAATTATAAGGGTAATTAAGCCTCTCTACGGCATCGCGGAGGCTAGAACGCATTAGTGGGTTACATACCATAGGCATTACAGAGAGAAGCTCTAGATAGAGACCTCTACATATAATCTATGCCTGCTAGTGATAAAGAAGGAAAGCATTAGGTTTATATACATAGGCATACAGACTAATAACACATTAGGGCTATTAAATAAGGAGTTCTCTAAAAGGAAGAAAAGCAACTAACTACTATAGCCTTTATAGTAAAGCTAAAGTAATTCCTAATAGAGAATAACCCCTTACCTTTAATAGAGGTATTATTATCATAGTGGCTAATGTAGCTATCTCCCTCTAATAAAAGGGCAAAGCAGCAAGCTTAATATAATCCCGCTAACGAACGCAAAGCAGAAGTACGTTAAATAACGAGCTTAGGGCACTTATATTGCCTTAATCTGCTAACTAGAAGCTTGCTACAATCTATCTGTTACCACATAACACTAGGAACTAATGATTAAGAACGTTAAAGCCCTTAACCACTAGATCTAATAGTAAATAGATAACCTAGAGAGAGGCCTAACGTTTGTTCTAATTAACCTTGCTAAAGTAAAGCTATATACCTTTGTAAATAAGTCCTTTATAAATAATTAGGACCTCACTTTATAACTTAGCTATATTCTAATTATAGCTAATAAAGACTATAAGAATAGCGAGTTTACAATTAAAGGCAATATTATGCACTTTAGCTTAACTAAGAGTAAAAGAGTCATATAAAGTGTGCTTGCCTCTAAGGTCTACGGCATAGTGGCTAGCGTTAATATAGCCCACGTAATTACAATAACCCTTAGATTAATCACGGACTGATTAAATATACCCATAACCCTAGTTATAGTATACATAGATTTATACTCCTTATATAAATGCCTTATTAAGCTTAGTATTACTAAGGATGTTGAGTTGACCAAGGGGATTCGGGTCCTATGACCACAGGTCACTAGTGCACTAGTTACTCAATGTAAAAGGGTTCAATTCTGCTTCTCTTCTAGGTCTAGCTATAGGGGGATTGAGGCTATAGATATACCTCAATCCTAGGGATGCCTCCGCATGCGTGGTGTTGTGGGTCAAACACGCTGTCTGGGGCGAAGTGGGGCGATGGTCCTGTGCGGCCAATCGCGTTGCTAGTCTAGGTGGGGCGATGAGACCCCGTGCGCCAGTTGCGTTCCAGTGCACAGTGGGGCGATGAGACCCCGTGCGCCAGTTGCGTTCCAGTGCACAGTGGGGCGATGAGACCCCGTGCATCCAATCGCAATTCAGTGCACAGTGGGGCGATGAGACCCCTGTGCATCCAATCGCAATTCGACCGTGGTGACGAATTCGTCCGCAACGAATTCGCAGCGATGCGATTCTAACACTGGCAATTTTCTCTTTTTGTTATGGGCGCAAGAGGCTTAAAAGCGCAGTAAAATCAATTAAAGGAAATGTTATAACAAGGGGTGACTAAGCAGGTTTCGCTGCTTTGATTGGTTAGATATGCAGGTCTGTTGTTAAAGACAGGAAAACAGAGGTAATGACAGAAGTAGGAAAAAGAGAGGTTGTAAGGTTGCTTACGTAGCCAAGTGGGGCTAGTCGTTAATGCGGCCAATCGTATCGCGTGCATCAATTCGGTAGACCCACTTTTGGTCTGATCCGAACATCAGCCGTAGGGGCCGAACATAAGCCGTAGGAAGCTCTAGCAATCTCTCTTTTCTCTTTTGGCTAAAAAGCTCAAAAACGCAATAAAAATCGAATTAAAGGGAAGTGTTGATAAGTGGATCCTGCGGTAGAAATCCACGGCTGTGATTGGTCCGGGTTCAATCTGTTCCGGACCGTTAATGTTAGGGGGAAATGAGGGCATTGTCAATTTATTGGTCTCTTCACCCAACCTTCCACACGTATATTGACCTGGTTGTTGTCAATGAAGGTCTCGAGGCTCTTGTTCGCTAAGGCTTTTGTCATTATATTAGCGATATTGTTTCTTCTATTGATCCAGCGGATCTCGTAGATCTCGCGCCGTTCGTATGATTGTCGCAATGCTATGATATCAATTATGAGTCGCTTCTCCTTCGTTATTCCGAGCTTAATAAGGCATTTATAAAGCGAAAATAAGTCTGTACAGACCACAATTAGCACCTATAGTAACTTCAGCTGCTTCATCACGATATTAAGCGTGGTGTTCACGGCGTAGGTCACATTAACGCCTTGTACCATGCTATATAGCTCTAATACTAGGGCACTTCTTGTGACCCTTTTGCTTTCGTAGAGCTGTATGTAATAATGTTACCTCATATCGTGAATTTAGCGCTCTTATTATTGCTTTTATTGCCTAGGATAATCACGTATCCTAGTTATAAGCTTAAGTCCTTATTATTCGCGAAAGAACCGTTAACAAAGACATACAGCTTAGCGGACAAGAGATCAATTAGTACGTAGCAGAGGCCACGGTCTTAATGTTCTATTTGCTAGTAAAGCCTTTTATTTAGTTATTTAATATTATTAATCGTGATATCGTGTTGTTAGGCAGCGACAGAGAGGTTATATAATGCTTTAGGCTAACAGATTGTGGCGATGTACGCTCCACGGGCGCGTTGTTTAACGTACTGTTAATGCTTTGAATCCGTAGCTATATTAACAGGCTAAATCTTCTTACTTTAGCCTTTCTAACAGAGGTTTAGCGAGTTATTATTAGATTCGGTTAGCACACAGCTATTGAAGATTAGCAGTGTTCCTGTGGTAAGCCTTTGCTTTAGCTTAGCGGTGAAGTTAGCTTTCTTTAGCTTAGATTCTTCACGCTTAAAGAAGGTATTATTACTAAGCCCTAAGGTATTATTAGTTTACATTCTAATAATTCCAAAGCAGTCCTTGTCATCTAAAATTAATAGGCACGGGTCGTATGTTAAAGTGACTATACTAAGGTTATTACGATAATAACGGAAGTACGTTGACTACTAGTGTGTTCCTGCTTCCGCAATTCTGTAAAGGGGCTTAATAACTTCTATCACTATTCCTTATGGATATAAGTGTTTGATCTAATCAGGAAGTTGCGCAATAATACACCTATTAAGCTTTGTTATTAACTGTACGTAGGCTTGTGTGATATTGCGGATCTAAAGGCTAATGCCTTTCTTACAGAGGGAAGGGGCTAGGGCTATAATTAATCGTTGACTAGCCCGTTAGATAGTCGGAGACTGGGTCAGGATATCAAATTTATCGTGATCACTATGGCCTTGGATAACTAGCCGTGATTTCTTGTATAGTGTTTCCGTTCCCTTTCCTTTGACCTCTTGGACTATGCGGGATTTGAAAATTCGCTGGCCACCGTGTAGGTTTAGGTTAAATCTAACAAATTTGAAGACTTCGCAAGCTTGCAAAGCGCTGATTTCATCTTAATCAGAGCGTTTAAATGGGTTACCTAGAGTGGTTATCTTCCCTTCTTTACGAAGTTACACAGCTAGGTCAAAATCAGCCTTTTCCTTTGCCATAAGGAAGGTTTCACTCTGAATTAGCTCTTTAGGTGGCTGGAGAGGGTTCTTTCTAGGCCTTCCACAACCTCTCTTAGGTATTAGATTCGTGTTAGTTGTGGTGTTTGGCTTTGGAGGTCTTCCTCTTTATCTCGTGGTATACTCTTCTTCTTCTAGGTTAGAATCATTATTGGATTTGTTAGAAGCGGCTTCGGATTCTGGTTCTTCTTGTTAGGGATTGTTATTATTACGTAGATATGGCTTAATAACAGTTAATTAAAATCTAGCAGGTCCGTACGGCATTTAAAGAGTGTAGCTTTTACCGTTAGTGGCGATTAGCTTATACAGGCCCTGCTAGCCTTCTTTCTCACGCCACACACGCACATCTGACTGCAGAGGCAGTGAATGTGTAGGCGTTGTGTTTAGACTGTTGCGGGTAGCGAGGGCATCTCTAACCTGCCTTCTCGCTAGGTATTATTAGGCTTCGTCAGTCGCTTTCTATAAGATCGCAGCTTATTGTGTGATAGAGAGGCTTGGTAGTGAATCATTAGCTAGTTGCGGGTATGAACCGAATATAAGGAGCGTGGGCACGAGGCCATCTAGCCCTGCTGAATCATTAATGGCCTTAACAGCTATTTGAAGCTTTTAATCCATTATTACGCTTGTGTTATTGCCTAGCTCTTTGCTAATAATATTATACGCTCTTCTTAGCGGTCTGTGGTATTATTCAACCTTTCCAATGCTCTAGTGCGCTTCTACAGGCACTTTGTTAACGCTAATTGCTATAATACGCGCATAGTTATAGAATTCGTTTGAGGCAAAATTCTTTCCGGCATCGTAAACTATCCAGTCTAGAGGACCTAGATAGGTATTAATCTAGCACTCTTTTAGCGCGTTCTAGATGTTATGTGCCTTCTGCTTCTAAGGTTTAAGGAAGCGAGCCGCTTAGAACGAGGTTACCGCGTTAACAATATAAAGCACAGGCTTTCTATCAAGGTGCATCATATCAACAATTATCTCGTAGTTAAAGTCATAATTATCCTTTAACGTGAATCGGAATTGCCCTAGCGACTTCCCGTTAAGTTAACAGTGGTGGCAGACCTTCGTGATCTTCTTAATGACCTTGTTGTTTACATCCTCGCCTGCGCGATGTAAGACCTTCAATAGCCGTTATACGGAAGGATATCCAAATCGTTAATAAAGCTAACGAATTTGCTTTTCTAAGAGAAAGTAAGCGGTTGCTTCCGTGGCTTCTAGAGTCCACCACGGATGTCCCTATTTCCTAATAATCAGCACCCTTTAATCACCTTAAATCAGCATGTTCTTAAGGTTATCAATCTTAACCCTTATGTTATCCATGTCATTAATGCTATATAAGAACGGTGTGCTTATATTAATAACATGAAATGTGATAGGGCCAAAGACCGTAGGAACCTTTAAGATTCCCACTGATATTACTAATCTAGCGCTAAATTCGACGGTTCGTTGCCTCTTAATGGGTTCTATTATTAAAGAGGGCATTCTCTTTACTAGGGCCTTAGCCTGGTTGATTCCAGCCGTTAAGAAGCCTGCTGCCCTAGTATTAGGAATAATACCTCTGAATACCTTATTAGAGTAGCGTTTCTCTAATATGTAGGCGGTTAACTAGGGTCTAAACGGATCCTCCTTGCGGAGAGCATGCTAGAGGGCTTCTTTTCTAAGGTTTTAGAAGATATCACCTCCGTTCGCTAGCTTCACAGCACTTGTGAAGAATTGCGTAACTGTTAGCTTGCTTTTAATCTCACCGGATTCTTTAATAAAGGCTTTAGCTACATCCTAGGCATCTTCGTTATTAGAGCTTTTATCATCCTCTTTTACAGCGCTATTGTCGCCTTTGTAGGCTTAGAGGAAAGCTCTATATTTGCTGTTAGAAGGAGGGTTCCTGTGCCTCTTATTCTTCCACCATTGTTGCCTTGCTTCCTGACGATCCTTATCGCTATAATTAGAGGACTAGCAGCTGTCTTTTCCGCATATAAAGCATCGTAGCCGTCGTCGGCGGCCTTGATCGCGGCCTTGATCGCGATTAGGGCCTCTAGAGCGCCCATATTAACGATCCGTAAAGAAGTCCTCGTTAGTGTGGTTGTTAGTATAGAACTGTTGTTGGCTGACTTCTTTTTGGGCTTTGGCGATGCTAATTAACTTGCGAAGATTGCCTACAAGGTCCTCGAATGTGTTGTTAACTGCGAATTCTACGAGGCTACATTCCAGTACACCTCTAACAGCTTGGAGGGTCTGTTTAACAAGTTCCGTATTGTTAGCAAGAGGGTTAAAGAGTCCGTTATAGATATCTTAAAGGCTTTAAACCATAGTGTTGAGGCACTCTATCTTCGTTTTATTAGGATGTTTAGCGATAGTGCCACGTAGCGTAATGCTATTCCACTCTTAGTAGTAGAATTGCTTATTTGTGGCTGTTTTAAAGTGTTGTCTAACAAGCTTAACCATTTAATCAAATGTAAAGCCTACTAATAGCTTTGTGGCGATGTTTGTGAGATAGAATTTCTTTACGTTACCTATTAGCATCATAGGGAATGCTTTTATAAGCGTGGTTTCCGTGAAGTTAAGTTAACGGCATTAGTCTCGTAATATCACTACCTTTGGTCTAATGAAATCGAATATCTTCCTACTGTATTTATTGGCTTCTTTATAGATCTTTGTAAGATTAAGTGCTAGGCTTACGGTGTTATAATCTGTAATAGGTAGGTTAAGGGATAATAGGAATAGCAGGTTAAGAGGGCTGGGTATCTGTAATTAGCGGGCTTGATGTTATTGGCGATGGTTCCGGCGCAATATTAGGTGCTTGCGGTGAGGAGCGTGGATTCTTTACCATTGGTATTAGCTTTGCATTTAGGTGGAGGTTTAAATGGAACCTGCCTGTGGCGATTTGCTTGTTAATCTCTTCTAGAGGCTATTCGGATTGTACTTTTCTTAGAGTACTCTTTTAAGTGCTTTGGTAATCCTTCCGCCAGATCTCCCTGCGTATACACTGTGTTCGCGGAGGAGGTCTTGTAGTGCTTTGGTTAGGCCTTTGTGGGCTCTGTTAAAGAGGTCTTTGTTCTAATTACTAAAGTTAAATTAGTAATTCTCCTATTATTCCTAATCTTTGTATACTTGCTCTTTGTAGTAAAGGATTATATAAGTAATCTTATTATTAAGATTAGTGGTGGTTGTAGTCTCTGGGTTAATGTTATCGCTTATTGAGTCCTAGTCTGTTAACAGGTTCTTCTAGCATCGTCATATCCGCTCTAGAAGCTCTTCTCTTATTAGATAAGAGTGAGGGTTTTAAGGGTCTTCTATCTAAGAAGTTATGATAAAAGAGAGGAGGAGGAGAGGATTTAGCTAGCTTATTAGCTGAGATTCCGAGATAGTCGGCGGGGTTGAATCCTTATAGCGCTAGCCCCTAATCGGACAAAGGCTAGTAATTCAATCCTTTAGAAGCCTGATACTGCAGAGGCGTTATCTTCTCCCTGTAGCACGTCTTCTTGTAGAGGCAATTGTACGTCTCTTCTTAGTGTTCTCTTACTGCTCTGTGGTTAGTTGTGCTAAATCCTTCTTAGTCAAGCAACCACTAATTAGTGTTGAGTTGACTAAGGGGATTCGGGTCCTATGACCATAGGTCACTAGTGCACTAGTTACTCAATGTAAAAGGGTTCAATTCTGCTTCTCTTCTAGGTCTAGCTATAGGGGGATTAAGGCTATAGATATACCTTAATCCTAGGGATGCCTCCGCATGCGTGGTGTTGTGGGTCAAACACGCTGTCTGGGGCGAAGTGGGGCGATAGTCCTGTGCGGCCAATCGCGTTGCTAGTCTAGGTGGGGCGATGAGACCCCGTGCGCCAGTTGCGTTCCAGTGCACAGTGGGGCGATGAGACCCCGTGCATCCAATCGCAATTCAGTGCACAGTGGGGCGATGAGACCCTGTGCATCCAATCGCAATTCGACCGTGGTGACGAATTCGTCCGCAACGAATTCGCAGCGATGCGATTCCAACAAAGGAAAAGCGCCTAATAATTAATATTATAGCCCTATAGCAGTTATACAAACGCCGCGAACTCTATAAGATCTAGTGGATTAATAGAGCTAATAACCTAGCTAACGCCTTTACAAAGGCATCGCTAAATAAGGCGCTAGAGTAGTTTATCTCTAGTAACTGGATAATAATCCGGATAGAAGGGTAGGTAACCCGCGTGGAAGAGGGTTACTACAGGTAATAGTATTAGGAACTAGCCCTAATACTATAGGGGAGGCAAAAATCCCCTAGGGAAGAAGGAGGAGGAACTATAGCCCTTATTAGGCATCTTATGCCTAGAACTACGGCCCTTATTAGGTTAGGTTATAAGAGCTACTCTAATTATCACCCCTAACCTAGTAAGGGCTGCCAGAGACCTATTAGGGCCCCTGGTGGCTATTATAAAGGAACTATTATAGCCCTTATGTTATATACACTAGGCATAGGGAAGCGAAGACTGTGATAGTGGATAGGGCGGGGGGGCGAGGATTAGTATGCGGATGTTATTTATAATATAAGATTTAAAAGGCTGTGGTTAGAGGCCCGCTTAGCCTTTAGAAGGATTATTAATAATAGAGTGTTATTTTTCCTTGTTTCCTTTTACCATATACCTATATAGGGTTTTTATTAAGTCATTCCCTTCTATATTTATCCACTACCTGCTTTACCTTATCCCCTTTCTTTTCTTTTCTCTTTTACTATTAATATTATACATTAATAATTGTGTTAAAAGAGAGAGTTCCTAGTGTTAGAATAAGTATAATATTAATCGCGCTTAGCAGCCGCAATTGTGGCTAGAAGAAGGTCGGCCCGCGCGTGCCCTCGCGTGCGCGCGCGTGACCCCACTTTCCAATCCACAGTCAGGCCCTGTAATAGGGCAGGGCTTGCACCACGTAACCCACACGCACAGCTGCCCGTTTTCACCTCACGAGAGTGCCCTTACTTTTTAACCTCTCTTTTCCCTCTTTCTTTGCTAGCTTAGAATAGATAATTAATAACGATACTATTCTCGGAGCTGACACATTACGACCCTGCGTAACTAACAGTAAGTGCTTAGGGTTTATAACATATTTAGGTTAGAAGCAAACTAGACTTAGCTAAAAAGTAAGGCTATAGAAGAGTTAGTAAAAAGTAAAAAAACTATAAGAATCCTACTACACTAGAATTCACCTCCTATTAGAAAACGCAAGGAGGCCTAAGATAAAGCTACCCTAGGCTTATAAGCGCACTAAAAGGAGTAAATCCTTTTTCCTAAACTTAGATTTTAGGGATAAGGCTAGTGAGAGCTAGCTATAACTTTCTATAATAGGTAACTTTTTAAGTAGTATAGCCCTACTACAGGGCTAGTGCTAACCTAAATACAGACGCGAGAGGGTTTTTCTCCCTATTTATAGGTTTTCCTATTAACTAACTAGCTAGAGTACTAGAACTAGTAAATTATATAGCTAGCTAGTGTAAACAATATATATATATATATATGTGTAGGCATGCTTAGGACTTACTATTGCGCGTGCTATACGCATAGACCACGCATAGAGGGATATATAGCTAGGCGCTGTGCGATCTCTTGTCTAGTTCTTTCCTTCCTCTCTAAGAATAGTAATCGCACTTTGAACGCTTGTTTGCAGTTGCCCTAAGGCCAGTTCATAACAAGAAGGCATAAATAAACCTAAGAGAAGATAGATAATAAGGGAAGAAAAGAGGGTAAAATCCTGCGGGAATTGCTTTCTCTTATATATATAAGGGGGGTAGAGTGAATTACTATAGTAGCTTTAAAAGTGAAGTATAAGGAAAAGTGAAAAAGATATTGTGAGGCAGGCGTACACGCGGAACTAATCCGTAACTGGATTAGACCTAGCCTTACCTCCTTACATATAACTAAGAGCAGGTGCTTAGGGTTTATAACATATCTAGGTTAAAAGCAAACTAGACTTAGCTAAAAAGTAAGGCTATAGAAGAGTTAGTAAAAAGTGAAAAAACTGTGAGGATCTTACTACACTAGAATTCACCTCCTATTAGAAAACGCAAGGAGGCCTAAGATAGAGCTACCCTAGGCCTATAAGCGCACTAGAAGGAGCGAATCCTTCCTCCTAAACTCGGATTTTAGGGATAAGGCTAGTGAAAGCTAGCTATAACTTTCTATAATAGGTAACTTTTTAAGCGGCACAGCCCCGCTATAAGGCCAGTGCTAACCTAAATACAAATATAAGAGGGTTTTCTCCTATTTATAGGTTTTCCTTGTTAACTAACTAGCGGGAGTACTAGTACTAGCAAATTACACAGCTAGCTAGAGTAAATAATATATATATATATATAGCTTCTTATAATTAACCACAAGATCCTAATATATAGCTAAATTATTATAAAATAAACTATAAGTCCTAAGATTAAATAGTTTATAATACTAAACAGCGTTTTTATTTTAGATTCTTGTGTTTAGAGAGTCTTAGTAAGGGTGTAATGGCTTAGCTAGTGTTTGTAAGGTATTCTCCTAAGCTAGTTAGCCTCCTTTCTAATGTCTCCTTATAATATAATCTCCTTTCCTTATCCTAGCTTAGTTGCTCTAGATTAGCTAGCCTCTAACTAGTGCCTTAGCTTCTCTAGGATCTAGGGCTAGGTTTCTAATTTATATTATATTATAGGGAAATGTTATGAACTGGCCTTGGGGCAGCTGCAAACAAGCGTTCAAAGTGCGATTGTTATTCTTAGAGAGGAAGGAAAGAACTAGACAAGAGATCGCACAGCGCCTAGCTATATATCCCTCTGTGCGTGGTCTGTGCGCATAGCGCGCGCAGTAGCCCTAAGTCCTAAGCATGTCCGCACATAACACATATCCTTCCCGCACACTCTCTGCACCCTTCCCGCGCACCCTCCGCGTCCCTTCTATACCTAAGAAGGACCTAAGCCTTAAGCTTAAGTCTATAATATACCCCCTTCTTACCCCCCTCTCCCTACTCCTTAGGAAAAAAATTTTTATGCCCCCTACTTCTTATCCTCCCCTCCGCTTTCCTATATGTGTTCTAGCTATCTTACTCCTCTAAGGGTAAATTAAACCACACCTATTTCCGCACCTGTTTTAGACCGTCACTTATCCGCACATCCCCTATTTCGCCTTAAACCTGTCTAGTGCCTTAGTGTTCTGCATATTTTCTAGGGGTTCTTACATTAGCTATATATAACCTTTCTATTTAACTAGAACGTTACGATTTAATCCCTGGCCTAGCGCATTCTTAGCTACGAGAATGTCCTCTACCTAGTACTCCGCGAGATCGTCATCCGCATCCGTTATTATTAGCTCTAGTAGCGGTCTTTTATTAGCTAGCTTTTGACTTAGTAATGGGTCCTCTACTGCCCTCTAGACTAAATCTATATAAAAGACTAGGTACAGCCCCTAGGAATATCTAGCTTTATAGTTAATAGTGTTAGTACCTCTAGTACCTTATACTTAGCTATAACCTAGTCTAGCTTCTTACACAGGTAATTTATTTTAATATTCTTAAGACTTAGCTACACGTAGTCCCTAACCTAGAACCGTTTCACAGGTCTTTAACTACTATTTGTGTTTTCCTATTGCCATTACTAGACAAAAGCTATAGCTACCTACATTAGATCCGTGCCCTCTTTTAAATGCTATAGGAATGCTTATACTTGCCCTTTACTAAAGTCCTTAAAGCTTCTATAAATAGTAGTGCCTAGATTGTAGGTATATTAAAGCTATAGAGAGCTATATTTGCACTTACTCCTATTACTAAGGAATCCCTATTATTTAATACTAGTTAATAGGCTAGCAAGTAATCTGCCCACTTAAATTGCGAAAAGGATAATATTACCTATAACACCACCTAAACCTCCTAGTTAGCTCTCTCCGTACCTCTATCTATCTACAGGTGGTAAGAGGTTAATAGTAATTACTTAGTGCTAACCTTCTTGTAAAGCGCTGTCTAAAAGTTACTTAACTAATCTAACCCGCAATCCATAATAATCTGGGTAAGGAACCCGTAAAACCGCCACTAATAGTACTTAAACCATTCCGCACACGCCTTAGCCTCTATTAACGTTATGGCCTTAAGTTACACAAATTTTAAGAGCCTATCCGTGATAACTATTAGGAACCGTAAGTCCGCTTAGTCTCTAGTAAGGAGCTCTATTATAAAGTTAATAAAGATCTATAACTAATATCTATCTAGTAGGGGAATTAGCTTTAGCAAGCCCTAATGTAACTATTAACTCTTTTATCCCCTATAGCAGTAGTAATTACGTATAAACCATGCCACATCCTATAACATACTATCCTAATAGAAGTCCCTCTAAAGCGCCTTAAAGGTAGTGTTCCGCCCTGGATAACCTAGTAAGGGTAAGTTATAAGTCCGCTAGATTAAAGTTATAGTTAGAGGCTCCTACTTTAGCATCTAAGTCTAGCCCTAGAATTAAAGCGCCCCTTTACGCTAATCTAATAGTCCGTAATCTGTTCTTATATGCTAGTAGCATTAGGAAACTTCCAAGCTCCGGCCCTTACTGCCTTAAGCCGTAGTCTGTAAGTCTTATTATAGGCCACGGATTGATCCTATAGGGATTAGAGGTGCTTATCTGCAAATAAGGAGTCCCTAGCTAGGATGCTTATTGCTTAGACTAAATTACCCTCCGTTATGTTACCCTTTAAAGCTAAGTTATTCTCTGTAGTAATGCCCTCCAAAACTAACACAGGCCTAATACTAACGCGCGGCTAACCCTAACTGAAGCTAAACTAAGTAAGTGTTATTGCTAATTATATAATAGGCGCCTTTAGTTTAGCTAACTATACTTCTTCCTAATAGCGCCTTAATAATATATCTAGCTAGCCTACCTAAGTCCCTAGCCTGTAGCGTAAGTGAAAATTAAAAAGTGCTAGAGTCTCTGCCTATTATGCCTATTATTCTAACATCTCCCTTAGGGCTATAAAGTACTCTAAGTTCTTATAGTCTATAAGTATTGTAAACAGACTACTAACACTCTGTAGCTCTGCTAACCACGCCTTAAGACACAAGATAATTACTAGAAGCTCCTTGTTGTGTATTATATAATTCCTTTAAGCTAGTTACAAATAAGCTAAGTAATACGCCACTAGATACAAGACCCCTTTATTATTTATCTAGGAAAGGCAACCTCCTAATACTATTCCTAAGTAATCCACCTCTACTACTATATCCTTATCAGGGTCCTATTATATAAGGATTAGGTACAATATAAAAGCTAACTTTAATGTCTTAAAAGCCTTATTACATACCTCTATCTAGCAGAATGCCACGCCCTTCTTTATTAGGTTAATTAGGGGCTTGTAACGTCTGAAAATTACGGTATGAAATCGCGATAAAAGTTAGCAAATCCTAGAAACCCGCGCACTTCTTAGACCTATATTAGAGCCTCCTAATCTCTAATCACTATAATCTTTTTGTTATCTAGGCGAATCTGTTTTCCTATGTAAATAATAAACCTAAGGTACTTTACCTCTTTTATAGCAAAGACATATTTCTTAATATCTAGATTTAGCCTAGCCTATTATAGCCTAGCTAGCACCCCGCGGACTTTCTATATATAATCTTTCTATAAACCCCTAAATAAATTAAGATATTATTAAGGTAAGCTATAATATAGTCCCTAAGAATACCACTAAGCGCTCTATTAATATACCTCTAGAAGGTTATAGGCATACCTGCTAAACTAAAGGGGTATACTAACCACTTAAATAATCCAAACCACGTCTAGAAAGTAGTCTAGTGTTCCTAGCCCTTAGTAATACGAATATAATAGAATGCTACTTATATATCTAGTTTTATAAACTATTTTGCTTTAGCTAAGGAGCGTAGTGTCTCCTTTACTAAAGGTAAGGGGTAGCGGTCCTATTCCGTAATCTTGTTTAGCGTGTAATAGTTTACATAGAACCTCTAGCCACCCCTGGGTTTCTTTACTAGTAAAACTAGTGCTACTGCTAAAGATAAGCTTACCCTAATCCAGCCCTTGTCTATTAAGTCTATTACTTACTTATATATCTCTAGGAGGTGTTAACGTGGCATATTATATAACAGTGCCTAAGGTAAGTCCGGTTCGTTACCCTCCGTATCCTGTTTAAGGCAAATGTGGTGGTTAGACTTACCCCTATGTAGTAGGAGGGTATTTACCTTACTCTCCTGAAAAAGATCCTTAAAGTCCTGTAACTCCTCTAGCAAGGCCACTAAGAGTTCCTACTCTATAGGTTTTAGTGTGGCGTTAATTTATAGCACAGATGTAATCTCCTGCAAGCTTATAGCGTATAGCTATATATGCTCCTTTTACTTCCTTACCCTTTATACTATTCCTATAAATAATAATCCTATAATATATACTATAGGCTTCTCTACCCCTTTGCTAGCTATAGTCTAAATCTGCAAGTTATTAGCTACCCTTACAGTAAGCTAGCGACACTTTACGTTTAAATTAATATTATAGTAGGCTATTCACAGTGTCCTTAGGATAAGTTATCTTATTAATCCTAGAATCACGTACGCCATAATTAGCGTCTCCTATCCATCTATATCTATCTGAAAACGGACGATATATGTTATTAACAAGCTCTTCTTATAATCCTCCCTTCCCCCTCTTTTCACACTAACCGCAGTGTGAACCGTCCTCTTAGTTAGTAAGGGGATGTGTTCTAGTTATAGCTTCTAGACTAAGCGTTTACTAATAGTAGTATAGTAGTTATATCCTATATTAACTTGTGTATCTAAAAAGGTTATCTTATTTATTAACACAGGGACTAAGAAAGGTAATGTATTTATATTACTCTAGATTTATTTAAAGTTATCCTTAATAATAATAGTATACTATAAAGCCTCTCTAAGCTCCTAATTCTCTTCCCTATTTAAATAACTTAATAAAGGGGCTTCTCTTTTCCTAACTTATTACTTAAGTCCTTAGGGTTAACGTCTTCCACATCGCATACATTAACTAATAGTATTTCCTTTAGGCAGAGGGCACAGCGTAAGGGGCATTTTATAACCCAATACTTATCAGAACCGCATCACAAGCACCTACCCTCCTTATAGCAGGTGTCTAGCACTTCCTAAGAGACTTACTTCGCCTGCTTTATGCCCCCTTTATTACTTATACTTAGTTATGTATATTAGGCTAGGGCCTTACTAGAACCTTTTCGGGTCCCTATTATACCTACTAATTAAATATCCGTTATTAGAGTGTCCTTATCCTATGGATAGGACCTCTCTATAAGGGCCACGGGTTAAGACTACTTACGCAATTAATGCTTCTTCTCTAGCTAGTAGGACTTAATATCTAATATAATGCTCTGAAAGTAAGCTACTGCTGCTAGGTAGTTAGCCTAGGGAATGTCTTAGCTAACACTACAATCTCTTATCTACTTATTAAGTGTGGTGTGTAGTTTAGATAACTTTACTATGTCTACCTAATCTAACCTACCTATAAGCGCTAACTTCTGCTTAAACTAAATGTAAAAGTCGCTAAAATGCTTATGCTATTATTACCTTAGCTAATTAAGCTTAGTAATAGCTATCTCCTATTAATAAGGGTTATTAAATATTTCCTCTAAGTACTTAAGGAAGTGCCTTAAGTTAAAATAAACTAAATGCCCCTTTTAAAGTAAGGAGTAACTTAGGCCTATACCTTAGGCAAGAGATTCTAGTAGATAAAGCACTATTAATCTTATATAGTACTAATAAACTCCTAATCTATTAGTAACTTATAACCTATAAGGCCTTTCTAGGCTAAGAATAATACTCTATTGCTATTAAATAGTAGGCCTATTAGCAATAGCTTCCGCTTAATAGGGTTTTGCATAAGGGCCACATTCTACCTGTTAGTAAGGTTAGTAATTTAGGCCGCCTGCCTCTTAATAACCTCCCACAACGCCGCTATCTCATTAGCGTCTATAGTGAAGAATAATAAATGTTATAAACTAGCCTTAGGGCAGCTACAAATAAGCGTTTAAAGTGTGATTATTATTCTTAGAGAGGAAGGAAAGAACTAGATAAGAGATCGCATAGCGCCTAGCTATATATCCCTCTATGCGTGGTCTGTGCGCATAGCGCGCAGTAGCCCTAAGTCCTAAGCATGTCCGCACATAACACGTGTCCTTCCCGCACACTCTCTGCACCCTTCCCGCGCACCCTCCGCGTCCCTTCCGCACCCGAGAAGGACCCAAGCCTTAAGCTCGAGTCCATAACAGGAAAAACAAAATAAAGGGGTCTTTGCGTAAATTGGTTTAGTATTAGCTAGAAATTGCAGCTAAAAGTGCGCTTCTAATTAATCTTAGTCTATAGTAAATTAAATAGAAAATAAAAGTCCTAGGGGTTTAAGACCGCGTTTCTCCACTAGTTTTGTTAAGTAAAAACAATACCTTAAAAGACATAATGCTAGCCTATAGTTACAAGTAGCTCTTAAGCTTACACATAATAGAAGGGTTAATTATCTTAACGATATTAATCACAACAATGGCTAGAGATATCTCGTTGTATAGAGACACTCTAGATTAAATAGTCTATTAGATCGGAAGTGCTGTCTTAATTAAATGAGGGAATAATCTCAGTGTATCTTATTATAATCTCAGGTATTTTTTTAATAAAACTTAGGGGGTAAATTCAAGAATCTCGTAGTGCGTGTGTGTGAAAAGAATCTAGCTATAGGTAGTCTCTTTCTAGATCAAATGTTCCCCTTGCTTAGATGACTAATATCAGTACCCCTTGTTGTGTTATCCATCTCAATGATCCCTAGTGCTTGTCATCGTGGTCGCGTGTTTCTAGGCGCGCATCTTATGGCACACAGTAATAATTATTAATAGATAAATACCTATTAGTCCTTATTATTCCTAATAAAGTCTATATTTACCTTAAGTGTAAGAACCTAGAAGGTGTGCTGAAATTCCCCAATAGACCAAAAGATCCGTCAATGCTAGTCGTTGCTGCATTGCACCTTACATTTGCTTAAGAGGCCTGCCTGTCACGAACACCCCTGTGCATGCCAGCGCCTTACATTAAGCTTATATTCTATTAGAAACTTCTAGGTAGTAAATATAATCTTATTACTATTATATAAGTTACCTATTAGAATTAGTTTTTATTAAACCTATATATATATATTATTTACACTAGCTAGCTATATAATTTGCTAGTCCTAGTACTCCCACTGGTTTTATTAAATCTATAGCATTAACAGTATTAGGTTAAAAGCTATAGGTTATATAAGAGGGTTTATATTAGAAGCTATTAGTTATATAAGCGTGTCTAATAAAATAGTAACTTATAGTATAAGTGCTAGGTTTACTTATATATTTTATTATAAGGACTTAATTACTCTAGCTTACTATTCTAATATTAGCTAAAGTGTTTTAAATTAGGTATTATAAGCCTCTAGTAGTAAAGTAGTATTTAATTAAGGAGTTATAGTCCCTAGCTAATTTATTTATCTAGTTAAAGGTTATCTCCTAGATCTATTATATAATCTATTAGTTTTTATTTTAGTAGTCTTTTAGACTAAAGGAAGTTTCTTAAATATTATAGACTAGCCCTAAGGTAACTACTATTAGGCGTTAATATAATATTAAGAAACTTAAGGAGGGAAAAAAAGAAGTTAAGAAACCTATCCCTTCCTATACCCCTTATACTCCTTAGCTATCCTAAGCTATTTTATTTATCCTTTTCCTATCCCCTTATTATCTTATCTCTATTCCTTACTATCTTATATTTAGCTATATCTTTATCCCTTACTATCTTGCATTTAGCCTTAATCCCTACCCTTGCTGTCTTAGTTTAGCCACCTTCTTATCTCCTTATTATTTTCCATTAGCCCTCTCGTTATGTGCACTATAACTAATGCTTAGGCAAAGCCTAAGCCCTTACAATAATGCCATCGCCTCCATCGCCTCCACAACCCTGACAGTCTTCCTATCCCTCTAGTACCTTCCCCTTCCGAATTTCAATAGAGTTTAAAACCTTTACGCACTAACCCATATGTAACCTTATTCTAGCTATGACTACAAATCTAGCCTTTACTGTGTTCTTTACCTATACCTAACCAAAGTCGTAACATTACGTTAATATTATACATTAATAGTTATATTAAAAAGAGACAGTTCGTAGTGTTAGAACAAGCATAATATTAACCATACCTCATGCCTTTGATTATAGGTTAGCCTGCTTACGGTAACCATAGCCATAATCCTAACCACGCTGTAGTTAGTGCTACGGCTAGCATGGCCTCTTATTACATAGCTCCTATAGCCCCTATTCCCCTTAAAATCACGCACTAGGTATAATACCTTTAGCTCTTTCCTTTCCCTTCTCCAAGTAAACTAGAATAGACAAACAACACTTAGTCTGAGTTAAGACTTAAAAATCCTACTAGTAAGTCATTAGTATCCTGTGATGCTAACAGGTATTTATCAATAAATTATAATATAAATTACCCCGTGGCGTGGTGGTTACACGCTGTGGAGACCTGTTCCGGGTCGCAGGTCGTGGGTTCGAATCCCACACAGGGAACAATTCTAAAGGTCTTAGTCACACCTTTAGAATTGAACTAATCGCAGGGTAAGGAAAAGTGGGGTCGTCACGACCCCTTTCCTTGCTTTGCAAGCGAATTAAACAAGCTATCTTGCTATATAAATTAGCTAGGATACCTAGAGCTCTAGGGTTATAATTTAAGCTAGGGTTTGCAACTATATTGCATATTTAGTTAGGAATTAGGAACTAGATTGTAGAAGATAGGCGGATAATTATAGGGGAAAAATCGTTGTAAACAGTAGCTTAGGTATCTAACTTTGTATGTACAGGATAAACACATATTGCATAACAAATCGTAATAGGTTTTTCACCTAACTAGGCAACTAACTAATTATCTAATTATTAATTGGATAATTAGATTGGATTATTAGTAACCTAGTACGGTTTTCCTATTACAAAGCATATATCACCGTAGGAGTACTAGTAAATAGCATAAATTGGTATCTATCGTAATCAATATATATATATATATATATAATATAAATTAAAATTTTTAACCATTACTGAGGGGAATATTAGTTATAAGGGGCTTTAGACATCAAGGCAGGGAAAAATAGCATAAGATATAAGCTCGGACTGTACAAAGTAGCCGCCCCATAGTGATCCACATATAAGTTGTCCTATGGGTCGTCCCTGCTAACTTAGCAGAGTTCTCGTGGATCACACCATAAACATGTTGTAAAGTTTGTCCCTGCCTTCAATATCCACTTGCGCAAGCCGTCGTGGAAACCAACCCTCGCCAGATTTATCACCACTAGCATCAACTCTCGCCACAGCTTGCCACAAGAGGTCTTCACGAGTCAATACTCCGTGCCCGTGGCACACCCTCAGTCAACCAGAGTTGCCCCGCCCCGCCAGCGAGGCGTGCCAACCTCATCTCATCAACGTCACATCATAGACGTCGCTTTCGACCACACAAACGATAAAACAGAAGGAAGAGGAAGAAGAGGTAGAGGGGAAAACACCCACCATGCTCCTGATAGGCCTGACCGGGTCCATCGCGACTGGAAAGTCCACCATATCCTCTCTGCTCCAATCCCCGCCCTACCAGCTCCCTATTGTCGACGCCGACGTCATCGCACGTGAAGTCGTCGCGCCCGGCACAGGAGGCTACGCCGCCATCGTGAAACACTTTGCGCCAACGACGCCAGATCTCCTCGTCGAGCCGTCACACTCAATGCCCGAGCACGGACCCGACGGCAAGGGACGGCCCCTGAACAGACCTGCGCTAGGGAAGCGCGTCTTCGGCGACAGCCCTGCGCTGCAAAAGGACAGGGCGGTCCTGAACAGCATCGTGCACCCTGCTGTGCGGAAGGAGTTGTTGAAGAGGGTCATGGGGTGCTATCTACGCGGTCACTGGGCGGTCGTGCTGGACATCCCGCTGCTGTTCGAGAGCAAGCTCGACCGGTTCTGCGGGACGACAATGGTCGTGGCAGTGAGCGATCCCGAGATCCAGATGAGGCGCTTGATGGAGAGGGACGGGCACCTGAGCAGGGAGGATGCGGAGAACAGGGTCAAGAGCCAGACGGACGTGAGGATCAAGGCACAGAGGTGTGCTGAGCGCGGGGAGGGAAACGGCGTGGTCTTGTGGAACGATGGGTCTAGGGACGAGCTGGCGGCCAGGTTGGACGAGGCTATGCGGAAGCTGAGGAAGTCGAGTCCCGATTGGTGGTCGTTCGTGCTGTTGGGGTGTCCGCCGTTGGCCGTCGTGGTTTCGGCGTGGAGGATTTGGCAGAATACGAGGATGAGTAGGCGATGGGAGAAGTCACAGATGGATGCGAAGGCCAAGTTGTGAATGGTTGTGAATGGAGCTTGGGCTTATGTTTTATTTTGGCATCTCAATCAAGTCAGGAGAGGTTGGGTGAGGTTGGGTGTTTTCATTTTATTTTAATTCTTGGGGCGGAGATGAATGTGCTGGCCTAACCTGCACTAGGAAGGCAAAGCCAAGTGGTCTATGTGTGGACGGGCGGGGGCACGGATAAGGTTTCTGGAAGAGCAGCAACCGCAGCAACCTTCGCCACCAACAAACAAACCGCGACCGCGACCTGCACTGCACGGCTCTCCTGTCAGGAGCATGGAGGCAGAGTGGGCGTAGAGGCAGTAAGGTTAGGGACAAGAGGATTACATAGTGAAGCCTTAGCAGTTATCCTAATCCTTAGTAGTAAGCTAGCTACTAGCTAGCTATGTATCTATATGTAAGCAGGGTATATAGCAAGGACTTCTTATATAAAACAAGGGAGGTTAGAGTTTAAAAGCTTTATATACCTAACCCTAAGTAGCCTTATTTTAGCTATATGTTAAGGCTTATAGGCCGGTAGAATAAACAGAGTGAAGGTATGATTAAGGTGTCACTGCTATTAAGCTGAAAGGTAGGGGTGTGTGCTTGAAGGTTTTTGTTGGAATCGCTGCGAATTCGTTGCGGACGAATTCGTCACCACGGTCGAATTGCGATTGGATGCACAGGGTCTCATCGCCCCACTGTGCACTAGAACGCAACTGGCGCACGGGGTCTTATTGCCTTACCTAGACTAGTAACGCGATTAGCCGTATAGGACTATTACCCCACTTTGCCCCTAATAGCGTGTTTAACTCACAACACCACATATACTAAGGTACCCCTAGGATTAAGGTACATTTATAGCCTTAATCCCCTATAGCTAGATCTAGAAGATAAGCAAAATTAAACCCTTTACATTAAGTAACTAGTGCACTAGTGACCTATAGTTATAGGACCTAAATCCCCTTAGTTAACTTAATACTAATTAGTGGTTACTTAACTAAGAAGGATTTAGCATAACTAATTATAGAGTAGTAAGAGAACACTAAGAAAAGATATATAATTACCTTTATAAGAAGACGTGCTATAGGGAGAAGATAATGCCTCTGTAGTATTAGGCTTCTAAAGGATTAAATTACTAGCCTTTATCTAATTAGGGGCTAGTGCTATAAGGATTTAACCCTACTAACTATCTTAGAATCTTAGCTAATAAGCTAGCTAAATTGTAAGAACCCAGAAGGTGTGCTGAATTCCCCAATAGACCAAAAGATCCGTCAATGCTAGCCGTTGCTAACACTGCACCTTACACTTGCTTAAGAGGCCTGCCTGTCACGAACTATACCCCTGTGCATGCCAGCGCCTTACATAAATCCCCTCCTTCTCTTTTTCCCCCTTCTCTCTTTTATTATAACTTCTTAGATAAAGACCCTTAAAACCCTTACTCTTATCTAATAAGAGAAAAGCTTTTAGAGTAAATCTAATAATACTAGAAGAACTTATTAATAAACTAGGACTTAATAAGTAATAATATTAACCTAAAGACTATAACCACTACTAATCTTAATAATAAGATTACTTATATAATCTTTTACTATAAAGAGTAAGCATATAAAGATTAGGAATAATAGAAGAATTACTAATTTGACTTTTATTGGTTACGCAGGGTCGTAATGTGTGTGAGCTCCAAGAAAAGTATTGTTGTTAATTATCTATTCTAAGCTATCGAAGAAAGGGGGAAAAGAGAGGTCAAAAAGTGAGGGCACTCTCATGAGGTGAAAAACGGGCAGCTATGCGTGTGGGTCACGTGTTGCAAGCCCTGCCCTATCACAGGGCCTAACTGTGGATCGGAAAGTGGGGTCGCGCGCGGGCTGACCTTCTTCCAGCCATAATTGCGGTTACTAAGCGCGATTAATATCATGCTTGTTCTAACACTAGGAACTCTCTCTTTTAATATAATTATTAATACATAATATTAATAGCAAAAGAGAAAAGAAAAGAAAAGGGATAAGGTAAAGCAAGTAGTGGATAAATACAAAAGGGATTAACTTAATAAAAGACCCTATATAGGTGTATAGTGAAGGGGAACAAGGAAAAACAACACTCTGTCACTAATAATCCCTCTAAAGGCTAAGCGGGCCTCCGCCCACTGCCCTTTAATTCTCATATTATAAATAACATCCGCGCATTAATCCTCCGCCCCCCGCCCCCTATCCACTGTTACAGTCTTCAGTCCCCTATGCTTAGTGTATATAATATAGGGGCTGTGATAGTTCCTCCGTAATAGCCACTAGGGCCCTAATAAGTCTTTGGCAGCCCTCATTAGGTTAGGGGTAATAATAAGAGTAGCTCTTGTAACCTAACCTAATAAGGGCTGTAGTTCTAGGCATAAGATGCCTAATAAGGGCCGCAGTTCCTCCTCCTTCTTCCTCCCTAGGGGATTTTCGCCTCCCTATAGTATTAGGGCTAATTCCTAATACTATTACCTGTGGTAACCCTCTTCTACGCAGGTCACCTACCCTTCTATCCGGATTATTATCCGGTTACTAGAGATGAATTACTCTAGCGCCTTATTTAGCAATGCCTTTATAAAGGCATTAGCCAGGTTATTAGCTCTATTAATCCATTAGATCTTATAGAGTTTACGGCGTTTATATAACTACTGTAAGGCCATAATGTTAATTATTAGGCGCTTTTCCTTAGTAGTACTAAGCTTAATAAGGTATTTATATAGGGAGTATAAATCTATACATACCATAACTAGGGTTATAGGTATTGTGTGGCTAGTATTGAGACCCCTTGAGACCTTGCTAGTCTATCGTCTTTGTTGGATCGAAATCAGCCACATTTTCAGCTCTGTCAGATTGAAATTGGCTGTATTAGATCCCTAGTCATAGACCCCTTGAGACCTTGCTAGTCTATCGGCTTCGTCGGATTGAAATTGGCCACATTGGATCCCTAGGATAGACCCTTCGGTCTATCGGGTCAATAGATCAATCCGGCTGCATTAGATCCCTAGGATAAAATATCCTAGATTTCCCCCTTTAGATAGAAAATCAACTCTCCCTTTGTGGCCTTTGGCTTGGATTGTTCAAACCGAAAAGATGACTTAAGATTTTGAAAAGATACCCTTTACAGCTTGGATCCTTGGCGATGGATCAAAAACCTTGCTTGGATTATTGTGTTTAACTGAGATTTCCCCCTTTTACGACTTGGATCCTCGCGATGGATCGAAAACCTCGTAGGCCTCGATATCAGTATCGGGCTTATTTTGCTGACATGATCAATATCATCAGCATCAGCATCATCGTCATCGTCAAATTCGTTGTTTTCGGGTGGTGGTTTTCGCCTGACAAAGTATATTCAATCAGTCCGTGATTAATCCAAGGGTTGTTATAATCGCGTAGGCCATGTTAACGCTAGTAACCATGCCGTAGACCTTAGAGGCAAGCACACTTTGTGTAACTCTCTTACTCTTGGTTAAGCTGAAGTGTATAATGTTGCCTTTAATTATAAACTCACTGTCCTTATAGTCTTTATTAGCTATAATTAAAACATAGCTAAGTTATAAGGTAAGGTCCTAATTATTTGCAAAGAACCTATTTATAAAGGCGTATAGCTTCGCTTTAGTAAGGTTAATTAGAATAAATATTAGGCCTCTCTCCAGGTTGTCTATCTGCTATTAGATCTAGTAGTTAAGGGCTTTAACGTTCTTAATCATTAGTTCCTAGTGTTAAGCGGTAATAGATAGATTATAGTAAGCCTCTGGTTAGTAGATTAAGGCAATATAAGCGCCTTAGGCCTATTACTTAATATACTTCTGCTTTAAGTCTATAAGCGAAATTACTTTAAGTTTGCTACTCTGCCCTTTTGCTAAAGGGTAATAGCTATATTAGCCGCTATTATAATAATTCCCCTGTTAAAGGCAAGGGGATTATTCTTAAGAAGGAATTACTTTAGCTTTACTATAAAGGCTATAGTGGCTAGTTCCTTTTCTTCCTTCTTAGAGAACTCCTTATCTAATAGCCCTAGTGTGTTATTAGTCTATATACTTACACATATAAATTCAAGGCTTTTTCTATTATTACAAGCAAGCAGGGATTGTACGTAGAGGTCTTTATCTAAAGCTTCTCTCTATAATGCTTATAGTATGTTACCCACTAGTGTGTTCTAGCCTCCGCAATGCTGTAAAGAGGCTTAACAACCCTTATAATTATCCCTTAAGGGTATTAGTTACGGATCTGGATTAGGAGCCTAGTGAGGATTATCCTATTTAATAGGGTTTGTGATTAAATATAGGCTTATGTAATATCGCGAATTCACAGGACAAGGCCTTTCTTTATTAGCAAGGGAGCTATCATAAGGATAAGGCATTAACTAGCGTATTAGATTGTTAGGGCTTGTGTTAGGATATCTTGCTTCGCCTTGTCGCTAAATCCTTAGATTATAAGCTATGATTTCTCGTATAGCTAGCCTGTCTTCCCTTTTACCTCATCAATAATACAGGAGTTAAAGATCCTCACACTGCTATACTCTTTCTTATTAAAGATTGTGAATTTAAACACGCCTTAGTTAATTAAGGCATTAATTTTAGCCTTAGTAAAGAGCTTAAAGGGCTCTCCTAGGGTTATAATAATGCCTTCCTTATATAATTAGATTATAAGGTTAAGGTTAGCTTTCTCCTTTGCTAATATAAATACATTAGTCTTATTAATAATTACTAGGGGTTCTTACAGGGTCTGCCTAGCCTTCTCTTTAGCGGGATCTCTAGGACCTTGCCTACTAGCTTATCTTAAGCCTCTTACCCTTCTTCCTTAGGTAGCTGTTCTTAAGGCATTAGGTCCTCTCTATTAAGGTCTTTATAATAAGGCCTAATAGAGGTTAACTAGAATGCTTTTAGGCCTTATAGGAGATTAAGCGTATAGGTCTCTCTATTAATAAAGAGGAGGTTATATAAGCCTTACTAACTATTACCTTTGCGCTATACTTAGACTAGTAATCTAAGTAGGAGGTTAAGGGTTTTTGCTATATCTAGGCTATTTCTTATAGTAAGGGCTTCCTTAACTTTCTAAATAGCGTGTAAGCGTTTAATCTCCTTTATTGCCTTCTATATAGTAATAACGCATTATAATATATCTAGTGATAGAGGGGAGTCGCTTATTATACGTAGGTATACACTAAAGATAAGGAAAGTTAGGACTAGGCTATTTAGTCCTATAGTATTATTAAGGGCTTTTATAGCTATCTATAGGGCAATAGGCTTAGGGGTTATTAGGCATTTACATTAGATAATATTATAGGCCCTTTAGAGTAACTTATAATATTTCTTAACCTTCCTAATGCTATAGTGTGCCTTAATAGAAACCTCTTTAACAGAGATTAACATTAATACCGTAAATTAATAGAACTCCTTGCCGCGGAAGTTCGTGCTAGTGTTAGTAATAATCTAATTAAGAGGTCCTTAGTATATATTAATCTAGCACACTCTAAGGGCTTCCTATATTATTTTAGCTAAAATATCTTTAAGGAATCTTACTGTATTAAAAGCTATAGCTATGTTAATAGTATAAAGGGTAGGGTAGTTACTGTTAAGGTATATAATATTTACTATTACTTTAAAGTTAAAGGTATATTTGTCCTTAGGCAAAAAGTAAAAAAACTGTGAGGATTCTACCACACCAGAATTCACCTCCTATTAGAAAACGCAAGGAGGCCTAAGACAGAGCTGCCCTAGGCCTGCAAGCGCACTAGAAGGAGCAAATCCTTCCTCCTAAACTCGGATTTTAAGGATAAGGCTAGCGAGAGCTAGCTATAACTTTACAATAAGTAACTTTTTGAGTGGCATAGCCCTACTACAGGGCTAGTGCTAACCTAAATACAGACGCAAGAGGGTTTTTCTCCTTATTTATAGGTTTTCCTGTTAACTAACCAGCTAGAGTACTAGTACTAGCAAATTATATAGCTAGCTAGTGTAAACAATATATATATATTTGTCCTTAAGGGTGAACTTAAAGTAATAGGGGCTATCCGCGTTTATTTAATATTAGTAGCAAACCCTTATTACTACTTTAATAGTATTAATCTTAATCTTATATCCTAAGTTACATGGGAGATTGTGAAGCTAGCGAACTAATGGATAACTGAATTAGCAATATAAGCGCTGTAATTTAACTTCGGTTAGGTGGTTCTATGCTATTAATGCCTTATTTTACATTAATAGTATTTATATATACCCCTATTTATGTACTAGGGGACTTTAATGCTTCCTTACTATAAGATGTTCTTAGTGGTAATAAAATTAATCTTTAATTAGCCTATATTATTAAGGCATAGTAAGAAAGGGGTGTTTGTGGGTATTATATAGAAAGTAATCTTGCTAAAGGGAGTGGGCACATTAACTGACCTAAGCGAGATAATTAGTATGCCTCCTCTAAATCTAATAACTGCTTTACTAGCTCTTGCTTTGTTAAGTTAAATCCTTAGTATTATTCGTTGTAATACAATGAATTGCAAACGGCCTGCTATTAAATACTAGGCTGCCCTAGTATCTAGTATAATGCCTTAGAAGACCTTGGATGAGTAGTGGTTTTTGAGCATAAATATGTGAGGAGGTTTGTTAGCTATTCTTGCATTAAAGGGGCTCTTTCCGCTTAATCTATGTATTATTGCCTAGTTAGTAAGGATCTTAACCGTTCTCTGGCTATTAAGCGTTACACTATATGTGAAGAAGCTTGTAAGCACTAGTCTATCTTTCCCTTCGGTTTTGTTATTAAATCCAAGGCTTGCTATATACTAAGTGACCTTGTTATCTTTAAAGGGTTAAGAAGTAGGGTCTAGACTAGGGCTTCCTTTATACTATATAAGAAATAAGTTATATAAGGCTTATAAGGATAATAAGGAGTTAACTATGTAGTGGTTCTTAAACCCCTAGTATACCTTCTTCTATTCTTCCTTAGAGTGCTTTGTTAACTAATATCCCTCTTTGCTGTATATATAGCACTTCCTTAAATAGGAGGGTCCCCGTATTCCTTTATACCTTTAGGGAGGGTATTATAACTCTTTACCTTTACTATTATACCTTCTATTAGTCTAGAATTAGTCTAGGGTTTTAGTATTAGTGGGGAATTAATATTAGCCACTACAGTGTTTTTATATAGGCTACTCTAATAACCTAACAGAACCTTTGCGAATCTTTCCGCACCGCCTTACAGGTCCGGAATCGCCTCTAAAATCCAAACCAATAAGATAATCGAAATCCTCACCCCATTTTACCCCTTCCTATAATATCACATTATAATAGAGCTAGAGGCAAGTAAGAGGAGGAGATACTAATAGTAATTAATAAAGGAGAAAGGGGCTAGCATAGAGTTACCACTACCTTAACGCAGGCAGAGAACAGTTTAACGTCTAGAGAAATAATAATAACCTAAAGGCAGATTAGATTTAATTTAAATACCTAGAAGAATAAAAATACTATAAAAAGATCACTAGCCTTATCCCTAGTAATAAACTATCTAAGGTATAGAACGCTACCTAAGCTATTATAAACCTAAAAGCAAGCTATACCTAAGCTAAGAAAGTAAAGATAAATAATAATAGCAATATTTACACTATAAAGGAAGCCCTTAAAGAAGTTATTAAAGAAGCTATTAAAGAGGTAAATAAAAATACTACTCCCCTTACCTAGGTAAGCATTACTATAGGGCTAATATAAAGATAATTAAACCTAAACCCCCTTTAAATACTAGGCTACTAGGATAGAGAGGTCCTTATTAAGGGTAACTTTATTTAGAAACTACTCTAGACTAGAAGCGTAGAAGATATAGTTATAGTAGTAAATAAAGCCACTAGCTAGCCTATAGTAGTTATAGCTAGAAGACTCCCTAGTAAAGACATAATTATTATATTTAAAGGAAGGAATCTTTCCGCACCGCCCTACAGGTCCGGAATCGCCTCTAAAATACAAACCAACAAGATAATCGAAATCCTCACCCTATTTTACCCCTTCCTATAATATTACATTGTGACAGAGCTAGAGGCAGGCGGGAGGAGGAGACGCTAATAGTAATTAATAAAGGAGAAAGGGGGCTAGCATAGAGCTACCACCACCTGAACGCAGGTAGAGGACAGTTTAATGTCTAGAGATATAATAACGACCTAAAGGCGGATTAGATTTAATTTAAATACCTAGAAGAACGAAAATACTACAAAAGATCACTAGCCTTATCCCTAGCAACAAACTATCTAAGGTATAGAACGCTGCCTAGGCTGTTATAGACCTAAAAGCAAGCTGTGCCTAAGCTAAGAAAGTAGAGATAAATAATAATAGTAATATCTGCACTATAAAGGAAGCCCTTAAAGAAGTTATTAAAGAAGCTATTAAAGAGGCAGATAAAAACACCTCTCCCCTACCTAGGCAAGCATTACTATAGGGCTAACGCAGAGATAATCAAACCTAAACCCCCTCTCTAAATACTAGGCCACTAGGACAGAGAGGTCCTTATTAAGGGTAACTCTATCTAGGAACCGCTCTAGACTAGAAGCGCAGAAGACATAGTTATAGCGGTAAATAAAGCCACTAGCTAGACTATAGCAGTTATAGCTAGAAGACTCCCTAGCAGAGATATAATTATCACATTTAAAGGAAACGCCTCCTAGTATAGGACTAACTAAAAATAGATTACCACTGCCTTTAGACTAGAAGCAACCCTCCACCACTAAATTCTAAGTGTTATAGTTAAAGGCTTCCCTACAAAATACACCTTAGTGGAAAACCTTATAATAAATATAGGAAAAGCAAATAAGATAAACGTGATTAAGGTAATGGCAAGATAACCTAGAGGCGAAAACGCACTAAGAACCACTCTTATCCTTAGCCTAGCTAAGGTAGATAACGCTAATAAGATATATAAAGATAGAACTATATATAAAGCGGAGCTATTCTAGACTAAACCCTACAATAAATTACTATAGCTAAGGCAGTGCTATAACTACTTCTAGATAGGTTATATAGCAAAATTCTATAAAGCGGCCCTAAGGTGCAGTAGGTGTAGAGCTAGCTGTTATAAAGAGGGTAAGAAATCCTGCCCTATATCTATAGGATAACTATAAGAGAAGTATATACTCTGCTCTAGGGCGCACCTAGCGTGGTCTAGAACCTGCCTAACCCTTAAGGAAAAATAAAATATAGTAAAAGCAGGATACTAGGAGCGCCCTTCTTATTTTGCCACCTAATCGCTAGCTAGTAGCCTAGCCCCGCCCTAGGAGAGACTAGAACTAGTTAGCCTTACTAGGAAGAAAAGAGGCTGCCTAATACTTATAGAATAGAACGCTAGACAACCTAGAGCAAGTAGTATTAGAAGATATGCGGAGCTAATTAGAGCTAGAACAAAACTAGTATAAGACAGCAGCAAACCCCCTCCTAGACCTATATAATAATAATACGCGTCCTCTTCTAGAATATTAATAAGAAGAATAACCTTATACACATCGCGCTCTGTCACTAGACTAACATAGACGTGATAGCGATCTAAGAATAGGAATACATAAGATAAGCATAGCCCCTAGCTCTAGGCCTTGCTAGATTCTAACTTACATATTATAAGGGGCAGAATGTAGTATATATAAATAAGAAGCACGGAGTAGGCTTATAGTTAGCCTGTAGAGGCACTAACTAGTTACTTATAGAAATTTAAGGAATAAATATTTACTCCCTTTACTTAGAAAAACACAGTAATAAATAGAATACCCCTATTTGCATAATTAACAAGGAAGAGCCCTAGAGAAGAAGTGTCTTTATAGGTAATTTTAACTAAAAACACTTACTATAGGACAAATATAATAGGACTAGTAATAGAGTAAAAAGCTACTAGAGTTTACTAGCTAGTGGTGACTTAGATTAGTAATGCCCTAAGGAAACCCACTAGATAGCATAACGGAGATAGAGATAGCATAATTAATCTAGCATAGGCTTCACATAATATATAAGTTTACTATAACAGCGCGGCAGATATATTAGGCTCTAACCATATTCCGCAGCTAATTAGCATTAACTCTAGCAATTAGGACTGTACTTTACTAATAATAAGGCATAACTAGTAAGCAATAGATAGACTATTTATAAAAGCAAAAGCATTAGTATAACTCTAGCCTAAACTCGCTCTAAACCCCTACAACTAAGACAGGATAGACTAATACATGGAATAGCTTATCACAAACCTCTAATAAATAGCAGAGAGAGTAGCACTAAGGAGGCCCTAAGGCCTCCCTAGGCTAGAGGTATAGTAGTCTAGAAAAGTAAAGGAAGTAGTAGCTAAAGCAAGGTAAGCGAAGAGGGCATAGAGATAACGCAAGACTAATATAAATTAAAACATATATAAAGAGATAGAGATAAACTAAGAACGCACTATTAAAGAGGAAAAGAGAAATATATAGAGAGAAGCCCTTAAAATTACTAATATATAGGAAAAGGACAGAGGCATCTAGAGACTAGAGAGATAGGCTAGACTTAGGAGCTAGGCCCCCTAAGCTCCTAAGAATACTAGACTTAGAGAGAACCAAAAACAACCTAAACCTAGCCATAGCGCATATAGATAAAGCTAAAGTCCTTATATAAAGATTTTTCCCTAAACTAATAGCAGACCTCTCCTATATCCCTAACCTTTCCTTCCCTAAACTCAAAAACACCCCTTTTCTAGCCTAAGAGCGATTTATAAGAGCTAAAATTATAGACATTCTCTTAGGCATAGCTAGCTAGAAGGCCCTAGGAGATAACAAACTCCTAGCAGGCCTTATCAAAGCCTATGATAACCTAGTAAAGGATATAATTATAAGGCTACTTAACGCTACCCTAGAAGTAAAGTACTTTCTAGCCCACTTCTAAACCACTAGAGTTATAGTAATTAGGAAGCCTAGGAAGATAATAAAGGAAATAAGAAAAGCTAATATATAGAGGCCTATATTACTACTTAATATAATAGGCAAGATTATAGAGGTAGCAATAGTAAGGTGGCTTATAAGCTATGCTAAGGCAAATAACCTTCTTCTAGAACTATAAATAGGCAATAGGAGAAATAGGTTAATGGAAACCGCAATAAGAGCCTTAACGGAATGTGTGTAAGAGGCCTAGGAAAGAGGCGGCATTGCCTTGCTAGCTTAAATAGATATATTTGTAGCCTTTAATAGAGTTAGCTACCCCTACCTTATTACCCTCCTAGTTAAGATAAGCGTACTATTATAGCTAGTAATAGTAATATAAAGCTTCCTCGCAGGTAGAATAAGCTAGCTTAGCTTTAACAGAAACCTATTATAACTATTTAAAATTAAAGCTAGCACCCTATAAGGCTCCTTACTCTCCCCTATCCTCTTCTTACTATACTTTACTAAGTTATACACACGCCTCTGCTCTATCCTAGGCATAGTAGTAATAGGATTTATAAATAATACTAATATTATAGTATTTAGAAAAAACACAGCATAGACTTAGAAAAGACTTAAAGCTACCTAGAAGGTATGCGAAAAATAGGTAAAGGAAGTAGGAGTAAAGTTTAACCCCTTAAAAACTAAGCTTATATACTTTAGTAAATCTAGATAACCCCCTAGACTAGGGTCTAACTTAGAGATAAGGAGATAATACCTATAAAGTCCTGCTAATTCCTAGGAGTATAGGTAAATAGAAAACTTAACTAGAGCACTTATAAGAATATCCTAAAGGGAAAATTAGCCTAGTAAAGGCTTGCCCTTACCACATTATTAGCCTTAGTATAGGGATGTAGCTTTAGGGACACTAGACTCCTTTATATGTAGGTAGTCTAACCTATTATTACCTATAGAGCAAGCGTATACTATACCCTAACTAAAGCTAGAGGGAAACCTAGAGGGATAGTAAAAACTTTATAGTAAAATAATTAGCCTACCTCTAGGTTATTATAAGGGCGTTTAAAGCCACCCCTATTATATAGCTAGAAGCAGAAATAGCAGTGCCACTACTTAACCTATACCTAAATATAGTTAAACAGAGGTTTAAGGATAGAATTACTAATAATAGGATAGCAGAGATAATCTAAACCGCCTTATAGTTAGTTAAGACTGTACTACGCTATAGAAGAGTTAGACGCACCTAACTAAGGGAAGAAGAGCTAGACGCGAACCTATATAATAAGTGGAATAAGAGATAGGAAACATAGTATAATAGAGAACGCCTAGGCCACCACTAGCACGTAAGAGAACCTACTAAGGACTGCTTACTATGCCTAACCTAAAAGAGATCTAAAAGTTCTACATAAACCTAGACAAATATATCTCTTTAATAATAGTATAACTACGTATAGGGAAGATAGGGCTAAACAAATTCCTCTATAATAAAGGCGTGCCTAGGGTAACATTACTAATATGTAGCTATGGCTATAGAGAAGAAGACTAGTACCACGTTATTATAAGCTATAGTAACTATAACCACATAAGACCCTAAAGATAGCCTAGAGACAAACGGGAGGCAAGGCTAGCCCTAGATAATCCTACGCGAGCGAGAACTATTGCTAGATAGGTTATACAAACTAGGAGACTTAACTACTATAAGCTAGCACAGGACCTGGCATTTGCCTCAAGCAGAACAGGACTAAGACTGACCTGCCCCTAGAGGACATATAACAATATGCGGACGCCTAGATTAGAAAGAGAACTCTAGGAAACAAGCGGCTTAGAGGCATAAGAGGGTTAGGGCTAATGTTACAATAAGATTAAATCACTACGAAAAAGGAACAAATTCTTAATTAAAATCACTAATACTAGGTATTATTAGCCCCCTACGCCCCTTACGCTGCCCCTAAACTAGCTCTAGTCCATTATATTATTTCTCCTTTAGAATAGGGATAGCGTCCTTTATTACCTTAGCACACCCCTTTGCTAGAAGGGAGGTGGCTAGGAGACGGTTTGTTTCTGCTATTTAAGCGTCCAAGCAATATATCTAGAATACCATTTCATTATACTAGCCCCCACTAGAACCAGACCTGGACTAATCTAGGCCCGCCGCAAAGGCACTCTGCTTCTTACTTTAGTTCTTAGCGTAGAGTTTCCTTATACAATTGTGGTAATCGTTAGGAACCTAAGATAGACACACGTTAGATGCGAAACAGACCCGGAATCGCCCTATAGATGGACATATACCTTGGCACCGCTAGCAATAGCGGCCTAGACCTCAGTTAACCACGAGTGCTTGGCTTAACGCCCTGCGGTATTCGGCTAGGAGGTAGATTAGCAACGAAATAGACCCGGACACGGCGCAGCAGAACCGCCACTGGCACTTACCCGGCTCGGGGCCGCCTATACTAATAACGTCGTGACACTAATAGCTAGGAGTCCTCATCAACTAAGAGTAACAGGAGATACACTAAAACTGCCGTGGCTCACCTAACTACCTGGAGTTAGAAACGGAAAAGCCTTAAAATAGGAGCAGAAGAATAACTTACATAAAGCTCCCTATCCAGAGCCTGCCTTAACTAAGCTGAAGTTAGCTGTTTCTAAGGATATCGCTTAGAGAGGCTTGGTTCCTAGGCGTGTTAGAAGCGGAAGAGTACCCCTAAGGGGCAGGACTTATAGGGAAATAGATAATAACATAACGAAGGATGGCAAGACTAGGATTATAACGTAAACTACAATAATAGTTAGTAACCACACTAAATCCGACCCGGAATTACACTAGCAGACAAAAAGGCATAAATAAACCTAAGAGAAGATAGATAATAAGGAAAGAAAAGAGGGCAGAAACCCGTGGGGAATTGCTTCCTTTTATATATATAAGGGGGCAGAGTAATTTACTATAGTAGCTTTAAAAGTAAAGCATAAGGAAAAGTAAATAAAGATATCATAAGGCAGGCATACACGTGGAACCGATCCTTAACTAGACCAGACCTGGCCTTACCCCCTATATATAACTAAGAGCAGGTGCTCCGGGTTTATAATACATCTAGGTTAGAAGCGGACTAGACTTAGCTAAAAAGTAGGGCCACAGAAGAGTCAGCAAAAAAGTAAAACAACTGTGAGGATCCTACCACAATAAAATTCACCTCCTACTAGAAAAAAGCAAGGAGGCCTAAGACAGAGCTACCCTAGGCCTATAAGCATACTAGAAGGAGCGAATCCTTCCTCCTAAACTCGGATTTTCGGATTTTAGGGATAAGGCTAGCGAGAGCTAGCTATAACTTTTTATAATAGGTAACTTTTCAAGCAGCATAGCCCTGCTACAGGGCCGGTGCCGACCCAAATACAGACGCGAGAGGGTTTTCTCCCTATTTATGGGTTTTCCCTTTCAACCAACCAGCCGGAGTACTAGTACTAGCAATTATATAGCTAGCTAGCGTATCCAATATATATATATATATATATTTAAAGGAAACGCCTCCTAGTATAGGACTAACTATAAATAGATTACTACTGCCTTTAGACTAGAAGTAACCCCTTACTGCTAAATCCTAAGCATTATAGTTAAAGGCTTCCTTATAAAATACACCTTAGTAAAAAACCTTATAGTAAATATAGGAAAAGCAAATAAGATAAATATAATTAAGGTAATAGTAAGATAACCTAGAGGCAAAAATATACTAAGAACTACCCTTATCCTTAGCCTAGCTAAGGTAAATAACGCTAATAAGATATATAAAGATAGGATAGTATATAAAGTAAAGCTATTCTAGACTAAACCCTATAATAAATTACTATAGCTAAGGCAGTGTTATAACTACTTCTAGATAAGATATATAGTAAAATTCTATAAAGTAGCCCTAAGATATAGTAAGTGTAAAGCTAGCTATTATAAAGAGAGTAAGAAATCTTACCCTATATTTATAGGATAACTATAAGAGAAGTATATACTTTACTCTAAGGCATACCTAGCGTAGTCTAGGACTTACCTAACCCTTAAGGAAAAATAGAATATAGTAAAAGTAAAATACTAGGAATGCCTATTTTATTTCACTACCTAATCACTAGCTAGTAGCCTAGCCCTACCCTAGGAGAGACTAGAACTAGTTAGCCTTACTAGGAAGAAAAGAGGCTACCTAATACTTATAGAATAGAACGCTAGATAGCCTGGAGCAAGTAGTATTAGAAGATACGTAAAGCTAATTAGAGCTAGAATAAAACTAGTATAAGACAGCAGCGAACCCCCTCCTAGACTTATATAATAATAATACGCATTCTCTTCTAGAATATAAATAAGAAGAATAACCTTATATATATCACGCTCTGTCACTAGACTAATATAAATATAATAGTAATCTAAGAATAAGAACATATAAGATAAGCATAGCCCCTAGCTCTAGGCCTTACTAAATTCTAACTTATATATTATAAGGGGTAGAATACAGTTTATATAAATAAGAAATACAAAGTAAGCTTATGGTTAGCCTGCGGAGGCACTGACTAGTTACTTATAGAAATCTAAGGAATAAATATTTACTCCCTTTACTTAGAAAAACATAGTAATAAATAAAACACCCTTATTTGCATAATTAATAAGGAAAAGCCCTAAGGAAAAAGCATCTTTATAGGTAACTTTAACTAAAAACACCTACTATAGGACAAATATAATAGGACTAGTAATAGAGTGGAAGAGCTACTAGAGCTTACTAGCTAGTGGTAACTTAGATTAGTAATGCCCTAAGGGGAACCTACTAGATAGCATAATAAAGACAGAGATAGTATAATTAACCTAGCCTAGGCTTCGCATAATATATAAGTTTATTACAACAGCGCAGCGGACATATTAGGCTCTGACTATATTCCGTAGATAATTAGTATTAACGCTAGTAGTTAGGACTGTGCCCTACTAATAATAAGGCATAACTGGCAAGTAATAGATAGGCCGTTTGCAAAAGCAAAAGCATTAGTATAACTCTAGCCTAAACTTGCCCTAAACCCCTATAACTAAGATAGGATAGACTAATACACGGAATAGCTTATCACTGTGTGGCTAGGATTGAGACCCCTTGAGACCGATCTCAAGACCTTCGGTCTCTTGGCTGAACAGATCAATCTGGCCACATCGGATCCCTAGTCATAGACCCCTCGAGACCTTGCTAGTCTATCGGCTTCGTCGGATCGAAATCAGCTACATTTTCAGCTCTGTCAGATTAAAATTAGCTGTATCAGATCCCTAGTCATAGACCTCTCGAGACCTCGCTAGTCTATTGGCTTTGTCGGATTGAAATTGGCTATATTGGATCCCTAGGATAGACCCTTCGGTCTATCGGGTCAATAGATCAATCCGGCTGTATTAGATCCCTAGGATAAAATATCCTAGATTTCCCCCTTAGATAGAAAAATCAACTCTCCCTTTGTGGCCTTTGGCTTGGATTGTTCAACCGAGATTTTTGAGATTATTTGAGCTTTTGAGATGACTTGAGAAGAACCTGAGATTTCCCCTTTCACGACTTGGATCCTCGCGATGGATCGAAAACCTCGCAGGCCTCGATATCGGTATCGGGCTCATTTTGCTGACATCATCAATATCATCAGCATTATCGTCATCGTCAAATTCGTTGTTTTTGGGTGGTGGTCTTCGCCCGACAAATCACAAACCTCTAATAAATAGTAGAGAGAGTGGCACTAAGGAGGCCCTAAGGCCTCCCTAGGCTAGAGGTATAGTAGTCTAGAAAAGTAAAGGAAGCAGTAGCTAAAGCTAGGTAAGCGAAGAGGGCATAGAGATAATGTAAGACTAATATAAATTAGAACATGTATAAAGAGGCAGAGATAAACTAAGAACACACTATTAGAGAGGAAAAGAGAAATATATAAAGGGAAGCCCTTAAAAATACTAATATATAGGAAAAGGATAAAGGCGTTTAGAGACTAGAAAGATAGGCTAGACTTAGGAGCTAGGCCCCCTAAGCTCCTAAGGATACTAGACTTAGAGAGAACTAAAAATAACCCTAACCTAGCTATAGCGCACACTAATAAAGCTAAGGTCCTTATATAAAGATTTTTCCTTAAACTAATAGCAGACCTCTCCTATATCCCTAACCTATCCTTCCCTAAACTTAAAAACGCCCCTTTTCTAGCCTAAGAGTAATTTATAAGAGCTAAAATTATAGATATTCTCTTAGGCATAGCTAGCTAGAAGGCCCTAGGAGATAATAAACTCCTAGTAGGCCTTATTAAAGCCTGTAATAACCTAGTAAAGGATATAATAATAAGGCTACTTAACGCTACCCTAGAAGTAAGGTACTTTCTAGCCTACTTCTAAACTACTAGAGTTATAGTGATTAGGAAACCTAGGAAGATAATAAAGGAGATAAGAAGAGCTAATATATAGAGGCCTATATTACTACTTAATATAATAGGTAAGATTATAGAGGTAGTAATAGCGAGGTGGCTTATAAGCTATGCTAAGGCAAATAACCTTCTTCTAAAACTATAAATAAGTAATAGGAGAAATAGATTAATAAAAACTATAATAAGAGCTTTAATAGAATATATATAAGAGGCCTAGGGAAGAGGTAGTATTACCTTGCTAGCCTAAATAGATATATCTATAGCCTTTAATAGAGTTAGCTACCCTTACCTTATTACCCTTCTAGTTAAGATAAGTATACTACTACAGCTAGTAATAGTAATATAAAGCTTTCTTATAGGTAAAATAAGCTAGCTTAGCTTTAATTAAGACCTATTATAACTATTTAAGATTAAGGCTAGTACCTTATAAGGCTCCTTACTTTCCCTTATTCTCTTCTTACTATACTTTACTAAGTTATATATATGCCTTTACTCTATCCTAGGTATAGTAGTAATAGGATTTATAAATAACACTAATATTATAGTATTTAGAAAAATATAGTATAGATATAGAAAAGACTTAAAGCTACCTAAAAGGTATATAAAAATAGGTAAAGGAAGTAGGAGTAAAGTTTAACCCCTTAAAAACTAAGCTTATATACTTTAGTAAATCCTAATAACCCCTTAGACTAGGGTCTAACTTAGAGATAAGGAGATAATACCTATAAAGTCCTACTAATTCTTAGGAGTATAAGTAAATAGAAAACTTAACTAAAGTACCTATAAAAATATCCTTAAGGGAAAATTAGCCTAGTAAAGGCTTACCCTTACTATATTATTAGCCTTAGTATAAGGATATAGCTTTAGGAACGCTAAACTCCTTTACACGTAAGTAGTTTAACCTATTATTACTTATAGAGTAAGCGTATACTATACCCTAACTAAAGCTAGAGGGAAACCTAGAGGGATAGTAAAAACTTTATAATAGAATAATAAGCTAACCTCTAGGTTATTATAAGGGCATTTAAAGCTACCCCTATTATATAGCTAGAAGTAAAAATAGCAGTGCTACTACTTAACCTATACTTAAATATAGTTAAATAGAGGTTTAAGGAGAGAATTACTAATAATAGGATAGTAAAGATAATCCAAATTGCCTTATAGTTAGTTAAGACTATACTATGCTATAGGAGAGTTAGACGCACCTAACTAAGGAAAGAAAAGCTAGATATAAACTTATATAATAAGTGGAATAAGAGGTGGGAAATATAGTATAATAGAGAGCGCTTAGGCTACTGCTAATACACTAGAGAACTTACTAAGGACTGCCCACTATACCCTAACCTAAAAGAGATTTAAAAGTTCTATATAAACCTAGATAAATATATCTCTTTAATAATAGTATAACTATATATAGGGAAGATAAGGCTAAACAAATTCCTCTTTAATAGAGGTGTGCCTAGGGTAATATTACTAATATGTAGCTATAGCTATAGAGAGGAAGACTAGTTTTATATTATTATAAGCTATAGTAATTATAACTATATAAGACCCTAAAGGTAGCCTAGAGATAAACGGGAGGTAAGGCTAGCCCTAGACAATCCCACGTAAGCGAGAACTATCGCTAGATAGGTTATATAAACTAGGAGACTTAACTACTATAGGCTAGCGTAGGACTTGGCATTTGCCTTAAGTGAAATAGGACTAAGACTAACCTGCCCCTAGAGGACATATAATAATATGCGGACGCCTAGATTAGACGCAGAAGAAAGAGAACCTTAGGGAATAGGTAGCTTAGAGGCGTAAGAGGGTTAGGGCTAACGTTATAATATAATAAAAACAAGATTACTAGGAAAAAGGAATAAACTCTTAATTAAAACTACTAATACTAGGTATTATTAGCCCCCTACGCCCTAACGCTGCCCCTAAACTAGCTCTAATCTATTATATTACTCCTCCTTTAAAACAGGGATGGCATTCTCTATTACCTTAGCACGCCCCTTTACTAGAAAGGAGGCGGCTAGGAGCTAGTTTATTTCCGCTATTTAAGCGTCTAAGCAACGCATCTAGAATACTATTTTATTATACTAGCCCCTATTAGAACTAGATCCAGACTAATCTAGGCCTGCCACTAAAGCGCTCTACTTCTTACTTTAATTCTTAGCGTAGAGTTTTCTTATATAATTATAGTAATTATTAGGAACCTAAGATAAACACATATTAGATATAACATAGACCCGGAATCGCCCCGTAAATAAACATATACCTTAGCACCACTAGCAATAGCAGCCTAGATCTCCGTTAGCTATAAGTATTTAGCTTAACGCCTTATAGTATTTAGCTAAGAGGTAGATTAGTAATAAAACAGACCTAGACACGGCGTAAAACATTACCTTATTATAACTATTATTACAATCCTAATAATTAAAGTAAGCGTTAGTTACAGCACCTAACTAAATGTTAGCAGAATTACTACTAACACTTATCTAGCTTAGGGCTGCCTATACTAATAACATTATAGTACTAATAGCTAGGAGTCCTTATTAACTAGGAGTAATAGGAAATACACTAGAACTGCTATAGCTTACCTAACTACCTAGAATTAGAAACGAAAATGCCTTAAAATAGGAGTAGAAGAATAACTTATATAAAGCTCCCTATCTAAAGCCTACCTTACCTAAGCTAAAGTTAGCTATTTTTAAGGATATTACTTAGAGAGGCTTAGTTCCTAGGTAAGTTAGAAGTAGAAGAGTACCCCTAAGGGGTAGGACTTATAGGGAAATAGATAATAATATAATAAAGAATAGTAACTATAAGGATTATAACGTAAACTATAATAATAGTTAGTAACCACACTAAATCTAACCTAGACTTATACTAGTAAACAAAAAGGCATAAATAAACCTAAGAGAAGATAGATAATAAGGAAAGAAAAGAGAGCAGAATCCCGCAGGGGAATTACTTCCTTTTATATATATAAGGGGGTAAAGTGATTTACTATAGCTACGTTAAAAGTAAAGCATAAGGAAAAGTAAAAAAGATATTGTAAAATAAGTATATACGCGGAACTAATCCTTAACTGGATTAGACCTAGCCTCACCTCCTTACATATAACTAAGAGCAAGTGCTTAGGGTTTATAATATATCTAGGTTAGAAGCAGACTAGACTTAGCTAAAAAGTAAGGCTATAGAAGAGTTAGTAAAAAGTGAAAAACCTATAAGGATCTTACTACACTAGAATTCACCTCCTATTAGAAAACGTTAGGAGGCCTAAGATAAATCTACCCTAGGCCTATAAGTGCACTAGAAGGAGTAAATCCTTCCTCCTAAACTCGGATTTTAGGGATAAGGCTAGTAAGAGCTAGCTATAACTCTCCATAATAGAAAACTTTTTAAGTAGTATAGCCCTGCTATAAGGACAGTGCTAACCTAAATACAGAAGCAAGAGGGTTTTTCTCCCTATTTATAGGTTTTCCCTGTTAACTAACTAGCTGGAGTACTAGTACTAGCAAATATATAGCTAGCTAGCGTATACAATATATATATATATAATATTAGCCACTAGATTCCTCTATAATAAGACAAATAGTTATTTATACCTGTTTATAAAACTGTTAGAGGCTATTAGAAGGGTTAGTAATATAGCTCCTACACTCTAGGATTCTATTACAAGCGTTTATAATCTGATTCTGGAGGGCTTATTTAGATTAACCTGTATTAGGTATAGCCTATTATAAGATAGAGAGTTTTTCCATAAGTTTATTAAAGCATTCTATCTTTAATTTGTCTTAGTTCTTGCTAATAATCTTCTAGAGTGTGGTTTAGTGCTATTGAAAATGGAAGGGGAATGTACTAGAGGGATAGGAAGACCTCCCTAGTAATTCCTAGATAGCTAGCGCAATAGAGGGCGCTGCGACCTATAGATAACTAAACCACGATAGATAATTCACTTTGAGAGCCAAGATAGTTGAATATAGTTGATTTCTAGCTAACGGACGGTCTGCGAGCAATGAGAGGATTCTACTAAGTCCCCTCATAGACCTACTGACTATATTAGCAGAACTAGGTTGCTAATAGGGTCTTGTGAGCTACTTTTTATTTTCCGCATAATTCATTTGTATAGGAAAAGTAAAAATTAACTCACAGCTATATAAACTAGACGCCCATGTGGCCTAACTAAGCACTTTAAGAAGTAACCCTTTATTTACAATATACTATTAAATCTAGCAAAATTCAAGGATTTGAATAGTATACGTCAGCCTTTTATATAACTACTAGTTCCCTAGTTACAGTTAATTTTGGCTTCCCTATAGGGTAACCTAGTTGGCTTAGTCATACATGCCGTAGCTTTGCTTAGGTGGCAACGCAAGATGTGTTACACAACCACGCAAGATGCGTTGCACAACCACGCAACGTAGTGCAGCAACGCCGCGTAACAACGCAACTAGGCAACTAGTGGGCCTATAAAATAGTGCTAAAAATAGCATTATTTTAACAAGTGCCACTTAAGAAAATATCTCTATCTTATATCCTTAGTCTTAAACCTCTTTTTATCTATATTACTAGAGTTACTAGGTCTTAAGGGTTCTCTAGCTTTAAGAGGTAATCTAAGTAAAATCTAAGGGCTTTTCCTTTAAGTATAACCTTAAATATATAGCCTAATTACTCTTATTTAATGTCTAAGATCTTACACTTCCTCTTAAAGGTTTATAGCTTTAACTTAAAGACATTATAGTTATTAGCACTATATTACTATTCTAATATATATATCTTTATAAGGTTAATAATCTGTTTTACTATAAGCTATAAGGGTGCGAGTAAATTATTAATAAAAGCTACCCTCTATTAGGTAGGAGGAGTGTAGTCTATGGTTGTTAAGCGGCTGTATTAGTTTAAGGCTATAGGGAGGTATATATTAGCGGGTACCTCCTATTGGGAAGTTATACCTATTATTATGTAATTGTCTTAATAGGGTAATACTTAGTAAGCTTTAATAAAAAGAGTAAGAGGTCTTTAATCTATAATGCTCTTAAATATCTCCTTTATTAAGAAGATTATTTAAGAAGTTACTATTATCCTAAAGTTTCCTTTAGAATTCTTTTACCTCTTTCTTATATCTTTAACTTCACCAGCCGGAGTACTAGTACTAGCAAATATATAGCTAGCTAGCGTATCCAATATATATATATATATATATATCTTTAACTTCTTCTTAGGACTAAAAACAAAATTCATTTTAGTTAAGGACTTCTTAAAGGTTAATAAGTACCTTTATTAATTAGCTAATTATTATATATACCCTATTATTTATAAGATAATCCTATAAGTGCTTTACCACTAGGATTAGCGTTTTTAGGAAAGTATTTTCTCTTTATTAATTAAAATCCTAAGCAAACTCTATAAATAGTGTTCTTCTAGTTACCTTTCTTGCTTTATAATCTATAATTCTAGTAAGGAGATAGGCTATAAGTGCCTTAGGTATGTTATCTTTCTTAATATTAAACTCTTTAACCTTATAGAATAAATCTTCTATAATATATTTATATAAGGTCTAGGGAATATATAAAAGGGGAGGATATTTACTCTATCTCCCTAATACCTTTTAGTAGCTTCTATAAAGTCCTCTCTTACTTAAGAGCTTTCTTAGCTTATAGGGGCTTATATTTATTCTTTTACATTAACTATTATAATATATAGGTTTTTAGAGGGGAAAGAAATAGGGAAAAATATATATTTTTAGGTAAGGGAGAATAGTAATAACTTTTACTATTATAGGGAGGTTTTTATAAAGGATTACAAGGCTTAGCGGTTAACTTCTTATATAATAAAATATACTAAGGAGAAGAATAATAGGATAGACCTAGCTACTAGAGTTAAACTCTTCTTTAAGGTTTAGGCTTTTATTTATTATTAGTTACTCTTACTAAAGAATAAAAGGGACTAAGATAAACTTCTTCCTTAGTATAATTATAGATCTTATATTAATTAGGTTACTCTTACTAAAAATAAAAGGGGCTTAACTACACTACTTTTAAGAAAGTCTCTTCTATATAAGCCTTACTAATCTGCGGTATTCGCGTGCGTTTAAAAGTGGTTACCTGTGAAGTTAACTACTGATTAGTGTTAGTTACGTAGGGTTGTGATGTGTGTGAGCTCTAAGAATAGTATTATTATTAATTATCTATTCTAAGCTAGCGAAGAAAGAGGGAAAAGAGAGGTTAAAGGTGAGGGCACTCTTGTGAGGTAAAAACGGGCAGCTGTGCGTGTGTGGGTCACGTGTTGCAAGCCCTGCCCTATCACAGGGCCTGACTGTGGATTAGAAAGTGGGGTTGCGCGCTCACGCGAGGGCGCGCGGGCCGACCTTCTTCCGACCACAATTGCGGCTGCCAAGCGCGATTGATATCATGCTTGTTCTAACAGTTTACTTCACTATAGTTATTATATTTGCCTTTTAAAAGGCTGATTTTGCTAATACTATCTTAGTTAAAAAGAGCCTAAAAATCTCAGGGTCTGCTAATTATCCTATTTACTATATTAGTTTTCTAGCGGAAATTGTGCATTAAATAGTTAATTCTAGTTAGCCTAGATTACAGATAGTTTTGCTTCTAAATTGCTACTGGATTCTTCCTAATAAAAATAAACTTTAGCTTTTGCTTTACCTTTCCTAATTACTAGATTACCTTCCTTTTATAAATAGTTATATAAGTTACACCTCTTGTTATTAACTATGGTAATATAGGCTAACCTTATGTTATCCTTTATTAGCATTAGACATATCTAGCGTAGTCCTAGGTAGAGTTTAAAGCGTAAACATAATAGAAGTTATAAATCTATTGTTTTGCCGTTTGCTCTTATATATTAGAAGATCTTAGAGGTAAATTCGCGAAATAAGGCTCCCTTTAGGATATTCTCTTTAGTATATTTAGCTTTATTAAGCTATATTATTGCGTCCTGTATTTAAATGCTAAATTCTTTCCTAACTGCTGTAAATACTATTACTATTTTGCTAAATATAGTATTTCTTTCTTCTAAGTTAAGATATTATTAGTACTACACTATTATATTCCCTTAAAATAGTGTCTAAATTTTCTTCTAGATAATATCTTATTAGCTAGGGGTAGCGCAGTGTAAGTGGTCCTTAACTGCCTAGATCTATAGCTTTATATTATAAAAGATAGTTTATTTTCCTTTATAAGTATTTAGGTTATTATTAGCTTCTTTAGGCTTATTCTAAGGCTTAAGATACTTAATGTCCATAATCTTCTAAGTAAAATCCGTTAACCTTTCTACTACTTTTAGTTATTAGCTGTTTCTTTCTTAGTCTAACGCTAGGTTTACCCTTCTCTATTTCCCTGCTTCTAGGTACTAGTCTTAGCCTCTAGGGTATTATCCTTGTTACTAAGGTAAGTAAAAGTGTAGCTAAGGTTATAGGTATTCTTATTGTTATAGCGGTGGCCTTGGTTATGCTAATAGTCCTTGCTAGCTAGCTTTAGCATATAAGTAGCTACTTTAATATGCCTATCTAACTAGTAGGTATAACACTCCTTAGGTTGTATTTAGAACTAGTATAGTTAATCTTACTAAGGCTCCTATACTATGCGTGTATCTGATTTCGTTAGTGAGCCTTATTACTAGTCACTCCATTCCTAATACTATTTCTATTATTATTGCCTATTATATAGTCTGTTACTATCTAAGCGCTTCCTAGATTATCCTTACTATATTAGGTTTATTAGTCCTTAGTAGTACCCCTACTATATTAGATTCCTTAGTCCTAGGTAAAACCCTTACTATATTAGATTCCTTAGTCCTAGGGCTAGAATCTCCTTATCTAAGTGAAATTTCTAATAGTCCTGCCTATAGGTCTTTAGTAAATAATCTTATTAAGTGGTTAGGAGACTTAAGAGGTTAAATAGCAGTGTCCTTTTTAGGTAGTGTTTAACCCCTTATCTTTATTATTTTCGCCTTTCCTTATACTATCCTTAGTCTCTATTATTTTTACGCTTTAGGTTAGGCTAATAATACTTTCTAGCGATTCCCTAGGATCTTAACTACTTCCTAATTAGCTAGATATGTAAATAAATCCCTTATTTCTGGCTTTTATAATATAAGATTTCACCTGTATTTAAATAAGGCAAACTATTTACAAATCTACTAGATTCTAATAAATAAGAGGTTCCTAGTAAATTAGTTATTCCTGTCTTTTTACTAGTCTATTAATAAATTCATAGTATGTGAGCTTATTTAAGTCTTTTTAATCACTATCTTTAACTAATTTTCGTTTTTAATATTTAAAATCTAGGTTTACGTTGTTAAAAGTCCTAAATTAATAAATAATGTGTAGTTTGTTTTTATAATAGGAAACTCAGGATTAATTGCTTTATATAGGCGCTATAGTTATTCGGTTTTGGATATAAGAGTTATCTAGGTTATTAAAGGTATATAATAAAAGAATCTCTAATTACTACCACTTATTACGTGCTAGCTTTGCACATAGGGGTGTTAATTCTATTAAAGAGGCTAATAGATTTAACGGGTTATAAGTCGTTTTATGTTTACTTGCGAAAGCTACTAGTAGGTGTTTAGTGATGTGTAAGAAGTAAGTTAATGTTCTAAGCTAGTGTGTCAAATCTGGCCTCTTATGAGTGGCTTCTGCCTACCCACCATTCTGTACCGTAACAGCTAAGCATGTGTAATTAGCGGGCTTAATACTATTAATAATAGCTCTAGCGTAATATTAAGTACTTATAATAAGGAACGTGGGTTCTTTATTATTAGTATTGGCTTTGTATCTGGGTAGAGGTTTAAATAGAATCTGCCTATAGTGAGTTGCTTATTAATCTCTTCTAGAGGCTATTTAGATTATTCTTCTTCTTAGAGTACTCTTTTAAGTGCTTTAGTAATCCTTCCACTAGATCTCCCTATATATATACTGTATTCGTAGAGGAGGTCTTGTAATGCTTTAGTTAGGCCTTTATAGGCTTTATTAAAGAGGTCTTTATTCTAATTACTAAAGTTAAATTAGTAATTCTCCTATTATTCCTAATCTTTATATACTTACTCTTTATAGTAAAGGATTATATAAGTAATCTTATTATTAAGATTAGTGGTAGTTATAGTCTCTAGGTTAATGTTATTACTTATTAAGTCCTAGTTTATTAATAGGTTCTTCTAGTATTATTAGATTTGCTCTAGAAGCTCTTCTCTTATTAAATAAGAGTAAGGGTTTTAAAGGTCTTTTATCTAAGAAGTTATAATAAAAGAGAGAAGGGGGAAAAAGAGGAGGAGAGGATTTAGCTAGCTTATTAGCTAAGATTCTAAGATAGTTAGCGGGGTTAAATCCTTATAGCACTAGCCCTTAATTAGATAAAGGCTAGTAATTTAATCCTTTAGAAGCCTAATACTATAAAGGCATTATCTTCTCCCTATAGCATATCTTCTTATAAAGGTAATTATATATCTTTTCTTAGTGTTCTCTTACTACTATATAGTTAGTTATGCTAAATCCTTCTTAGTTAAGTAACCACTAATTAGTGTTAAGTTAACTAAGGGGATTTAGGTCCTATAACCACAGGTCACTAGTGCACTAGTTACTTAATGTAAAGGGTTTAATTTTACTTATCTTCTAGATCTAGCTATAGGGGGATTAAGGCTATAGATATACCTTAATCCTAGGGGTACCTTAGTATATGTGGTATTATAGGTTAAACATGCTATTAGGGGCGAAGTGGGGCAATAGTCCTGTGCGGCTAATCGCGTAACTAGTCTAGGTAAGGCAATAAGACCCCGTGCACTAGTTACGTTCTAGTGCATAGTGGGGCGATAAGACCCTGTGTATCTAATCGTAATTTAGTGCACAGTAAGGCAATAAGACCCTGTGTATCTAATCGCAATTTGACTATAGTAACGAATTTGTCCGTAACGAATTCGCAGCGATTCTAACACTAGCAATTTTCTCTTTTTATTGTGGGTATAAGAGGCTTAAAAGCGTAGTAAAATTAATTAAAGGAAATATTATAACAAAGGGGTAACTAAGCAAGTTTTACTACTCTAATTAGTTAGATATATAGGTCTGTTATTAAAGACAGGAAAACAGAGGTAATAATAGAGGTAGGAAAAAGAGAGAGAGGTTATAAGGTTACTTACGTAGCTAAGTGGGGCTAGTTATTAATGCGGCCAATAGTATCGCGTGTATTAATTCAGTGGACTTACTTTTGGTTTAATCTAAATATTAGCTATAGGGGCTGAACATAAGCTATAGGAAGCTCTAGCAATCTCTCTTTTTCTCCTTTGGCTAAAAAGCTTAAAAACGCAATAAAATTCGAAATAAAGGGAAGTGTTAATAAGTGAATCCTTTAGTAGAAATCCACGGCTGTGATTAGTCCAGGTTTAATTTGTTCTAGTGCTAGTTAATATTAGGGGGAATTTGAGGTTTCAGAAGATATCACCTCTATTCGCTAGCTTTATAGCATTTGTGAAGAATTGCGTAATCGTTAGCCTACTCTTAGTCTTACTGGATTCTTTAATAAAGGCTTTAGCTATATCCTAGGCATCTTTATTATTAGAGCTTTTATCACCCTCTTTTATAGCGCTATCGCCACCTTCATAGGCTTAGAGGAAAGCTCTATATTTATTATTAGAAGGAGGGTTCCTATGCCTTTTGTTCTTCCACTATTATTGCCTTGCTTCTTAATGATCCTTATCGCTATGATTTAAGGACTAGCAGCCGTCTTTTCCACATATAAAGCATCGTAGCCGTTGTTAGCGGCCTTAATCGCGGCCTTAATCGTAATTAGGGCCTCTAGAGCGCCTATATTAACAATCTATGAAGAAATGCTTATTAGTGCGGTTATTAGTATAGAACTGTTATTAGCTGACTTCTTTTTAGGCTTTAGTAATACTAATTAACTTATAAAGATTACCTATAAGGTTTTTAAATATATCATTAACTACAAATTCTATAAGGCTATATTCTAGTATACCTCTAATAGCTTTAAGGGTTTATTTAGCAAGTTTTATATTATTAGTAAGAGGGTTAAAGAGTCTATTATAGATATCTTAAAGGCTTCAAACTATAGTATTAAGGTACTCTATCTTCGTTTTATTAGGATATTTAGCAATAGTGCTACGTAGCGTAATACTATTCCACTCTTAGTGGTAAAATTACTTATTTATTACTATTTTAAAGTGCTATCTAATAAGCTTAACTATTTAATTAAATATAAAGCTTACTAATAGCTTTATAGCGATATTTATAAGGTAGAATTTCTTTGTATTACTAGTTAGTATTATAGGGAATGCCTTTATAAGCGCGGTTTTTGTAAAGTTAAGCTAATAGTATTAATCTTGTAGTATTACTACCTTTAGTCTAATAAAGTTAAATATCTTACTACTATATTTATTAGCTTCTTTATAGATCTTAGTAAGATTAAGCACCTTCCTTATATTATTATAGTATTCCTAGGCTTAAGGCATTATAAGAGGTAGTAAGAGGTATATTCTTGCCTAGGCTTAAGGGATAATAGTAGGTTGAGAGGGCTAAGCATATATAATTAGTGGGCTTAATGCTATTAATAATAGCTCTGGCGTAATGTTAGGTGCTTATAATAAGGAATGTAAGTTCTTGTTAAAATAATGCTATTTTTAGCACTATTTTATAGGCCCACTAGTTGCCTAGTTGCGTTGTTGCGTGGCATTGCTGCGCGCTACGTTGCGTAGTTGTGCAACGCATCTTGCGTTACCACCTGAGCAAAGCTACGGCATGTATGACTAAGCCAACTAGGTTACCCTATAGGGAAGCCAAAATTAACTGTAACTAGGGAACTAGTAGTTATATAAAAGGCTGACGTATACTATTCAAATCCTTGAATTTTTCTGGATTTAATGGTATATTGTATATAAAGGGTTGCTTATTAAAGTGCTTAGTTAGGCCACATAGGCGTCTAGTTTGTATGGCCGTGAGTTGATTTTTTACTTTTCTTATACAAATAAATTATGCGGAAAATAAAAAGTAGCTCACAAGACCCTATTAGCGACCTAGTTCTGCCAATATGGTTAGTAGGTCTATAAGAGGACTTAGTAGAATCCTCTTATTGCTCGCAGACCGTCCGTTAGCTAGAAATCAACTATATTCAACTATCTTGGCTCTTAAAGTGAATTATCTATCGTAGTTTAGTTATCTATAGGTCGCAGCGCCCTCTATTACGCTAGCTATCTAGGAATTACTAGGGAGGTCTTCCTATCCCTCTAGTACATTCCCCTTCCCATTTTTAATAGGTTATAAGCCCAGAAGGCCTATAGATTAACTTTATTACACTATATTATTCACTGCGATTACTAGATTTTTGGCTATTAGTTGTGGTTTTACTACACTGTGGGCTCTTATAATTACAAAGGAAGACCGCTAGAATTTAAAGCTTTTCATCGCCTAGCACCCCGCATCGCAACACTAGACCTTTAGTGTTGAAATTCACTACAAACCGCACCTATAATATAATTTATTACAACTATCACCTGTGATTTTATTCACAACCGCAACCGTTATTAATATTATCTACGCTGTAGATACGCTACACTTCCCTCAAAATCACTTCGGACTTTTTAGTATATCCTATACTAAGCTTTTTAACCTATTATATTATAATACATTGCATTGCACTGCGTTGCGCTGCGCTGTACGTTTTATATTACCTATTATTCCTATCTGTGGCTCTTGGTGTTATGAAAATTTTCTCCTAAGAATTTTCACCGGCCTGTTTTTGCCCGCGCATACCTTTGACTTACTTTTCTAGCTAGAGGGGCTCCTTTTAAACAGCCCCGCCACGCATTTTACGTGCGCAAGTAGATTGCATTACAACCAATTTTCTAGCACACGTTATTTGTAACAGGAAGAAAGTCAGAGATTATACACAGGGGTTTTTGAAGATGGCGCCACCTAATTTTAAGGGAAAGGGACCTAGGGCAGGACCTTCCAATCCTAACCCTAACCCTAACCCTAACCCTAGAAACCCTAGGGACCCAAGTCGGATGGATATAGAAGGTCAACCTATAGCTGCCTAAGCCAGCCCTTTGCAACTAGAAATGCAGAGGCAAATTGAGCAACAAGGCAAGACCTTAACTGAATTTATTTAGCATAGTGAGGATAATCGTATTAAAAACAAGGCTAGCATTAATAATCTTTTAAGTAAATTAACACAAACCATATCTACTATACAAGGTCTTTAGACCTTTTCTAGGCCTAAGGAAGAAAATACTAAGGTACCTAGAGAAGATCTAGCTGCTAAATCTTCACCTACGCCTATACTATCTTCTACTAGTAACCTTTAAGCTGCTTTTAATAGAAGCGCTATAAAGGAACTAAATAAGAAAGTACACTCTATTCCTAAGGGAGCTAAGCTAAAAGGCCCTAAAAACTATAATTAGTAAAAGCAAGCCCTAAACATACAATTTAGAGCCCTAGGATTACCTAAATTCTTAGATAATCCAAGTATAGCTAGTTAGCTAGCTAACCCTAACTAGGCTATTCTTTTAATAATATTAAGAGATAGCTGTTAGTTAAGGCCACAAGCAGCTATCTGCTAGTAGACGTCCCCTAAAGAAGCCTATAAAGTCCTTATTAGGCAGTATTCGCAAAGTGCTGAAATCCAGCGTAGTACGCTATACTCTAGCTACCATTCCCTAAATTTTTCAAATTATAAGGGATCTTTAGAGGCTTTTAATGCTGATTTTAATAATTTACTAGCTAGACTACAGCTTTGTAGTGTAGTGATCGCACTAATTGATCAAGTAAATTATTATATTAATGCATTAAAGCAGACCTTTCCTAGTTAGGCTAAGAGATAAAGATTCACTATTAGAGCTTCTAGGGCATAAGGACTGCCTATAAATACCTTAAATTTACAGTTCCTTATGGCGGACTTATTAGAAGAGCAAGGAGATAAATCTTCCCCTATAGCTAAGGCTCTTAGCTATAAGGCTTCTAATAATAACAAGGGAAATTCTAAGGACTAGGAAAAGAACACATCTAATCCTACCCCTAAGAAGGACCCTAACGCTAAGAAAGAGCAGGATATATATATATATATATATTGGATACGCTAGCTAGCTATATATTTGCTAGTACTAGTACTCCGGCTAGTTGGTTGACAGGAAAACCCATGAATGGGGAGAAAAACCCTCTCGCTTCTGTGTTTAGGTTGGCACCGTCCCTGTGGCAGGGCTGTGCCACTTAATAAGTTTCCTGTCGTGGAAAGTTATAGCTAGCTCTCGCTAGCCTTATCCCTAAAATCCGTAAAATCCGAGTTTAGGAGGAAGGATTTGCTCCTTCTAGTGCGCTCGCGGGCCTAGGGCGGCTCTGTCTTAGGTCTCCTTGCTTTTTCTAATAGGAGGTGAATACTAATGTGGTAGGATCCTCACAATTTTTCACTTTTTTGCTAACTCTTCTATAGCCCCACTTTTCAGCTAAGTCCAGTCCGCTTCCGACCCGGATGTGTTATAAACCCTAAGCACCTGCTTCTAGTTATATGTGGGGGTAAGGCCAGGTCCAATCCGGTTAAGGATCGGTTCCGCTTGTACGCCTGTTTCGCAATGTCTTTTTCACTTTTCCTTGTGCTTCACTTTTAACGTTACTATAGTAAATTACTCTACCCCCTTATATATATAAAGGAAGCAATTCCCCTGCGGGATTCTGCCCTCTTTTCTCTCCTTGTTATCTATTTTCTCTCGGGTTTATTTATGCCTTTTTGTCTGCTAGTGCAATTCCAGGTCAGATTTAGTGCGGTTACTGACTATTATTATAGTTCACGTTATAATCCTTATCGTTATTGTCCTACGTTATATTATTGTCTATTTCCCCTATAAGTCCTATCCCTTATTATAGGGGGTACTCTTTCGCTTCTAACTTGCCTAGGAACTAAGCCTGAGCGTTATCCTCAAAAGCAGCTGACTTTAGCTTAAAGGCGGGCTCTAGATAGGGAGCTTTATGTAAGTTATTCTTCTAATTCTATTTTAAGGCTTTTTCGTTTCTAATTCCAGGTAGTTAGGTAAGCCACGGCAGTTTTAGTGCATTTTGTGTTACTCTTAATTAATAAGGACTCCTAGCTATTAGTGTCATGACGTTGTTAGTATAGGCAGCTCTAAGCTAGATAAGTGTTAGTAGCGATTTTGCTAACATTTGGCTAGGTGCTGTGACTGATGCCTGCTTTAATTATTAGGTTTGTAATAATGGTTGCAATAAGGTAATGTTTTACGCTGTGTCTAGGTCTATTTCGCTGCTAATCTGCCTCCTAGCTAAATACCGCAGGGCGTCAAGCCAAGCACTTGTGGTTAACGGAGATCTAAGCCACTATTGCTAGCGGTGCTAAGGTATATGTCTATCTGCGGGGCGAATCCGGGTCTGTTTCGTATCTAATGTGTGCCTATCTTAGGTTCCTAATGATTATCACGATTATATGAGAAAACTCTGTGCTAAAAATTAAAGTAAGAAGTGGAGCGCTTTAGCGGCGGGCCTGGATTAATCCGGTTCTAGTTCTAGTGAGGGCTAGCATAATAAAATAGTGTTCTAGATGCGTTACTTAGACGCTTAAATGGCAGAGACAAACTAGCTCCTAGCCGCCTCCCTTCTAGCAAAGGGGCGTGCTAAGGTAATAGAGAATACTATCCCTATTCTAGAGGAGGAGTGAGGCAATAGACTAAGGCTGGTTTAGGGGCGGCGTTAGGGCGTGGGGGCTAATAATACCTGGCATTAGTAGTTTTAATCAAGAGTTTATTCCTTTTTCGCAGTGGTCTTATCTTATTATAATATTAGTCCCAGCCCTCTCACGCCTCTAAGCCGCCTGTTCCCTAGGGTTCTCTCTCTTTAGCGTCTAACCTAGTTATCCGCATATTATTTTATGTCCTCTAGGGGCGGGGCGGTCTCAGTCCTGTTCCGCTTAAGGCAAATGCCAGGTCCTGCGCTAGCCTATAGTAGTTAAGTCTCCTAGTTTATATAACCCATCTAGCAATAGTTCTCGCTCACGTAGGATCGTCCAGGGCTAGCCTCGCCTCCCATTCGTCTCCGGGCTATCTTTAGGGTCTCATGTGGTTATAGTTACTACAGCTCGTGATAACGTAGTACTGGTCTTCTTCTCCATAGCCGCAGCTGCATATTAGCGATGTCACCCTAGGCACGCCTCTATTATAGAGGAATTTGTTTAGCCCTATCTTCCCTATGCGTAGTTGTACTATCGTTAAAGAGACGTGTTTATCTAGGTTTGTGTGGAATTTTGGATCTCTTTTGGGTCGGGGCATGGTGGGCGGTCCTCGGTAGGTTCTCTTGCGTGCCGGCGGCGGCTGGGCGAAAGAGCAGGATAAGAAGGATTCAAACCCTTCTAAGGCCTCTAGGAAAAAGCAGAAGAAGAAGAGTGGCACTAGGGCTAAAGAGAAAGGAAAGGAAGCTGCGTTTGCTTTAGGCTATAGCCTAGCAACAGGATACATTAAAGAATTAGATTCTAATGAATCTAGCAGCGATAATAGTAGTAATTCTGAATCTGATTCGGATACCTCTAGTGTTACTACCACTAGTAACACTACTACTAAGCCCGCTTTTAATTACTCTAATAATGTAATTAAAAATTCCCTTCTATATAATACTGGTTTCTCTTGTTATATTTGTAATAATAGGGCTTTCTTTAGGGATTTCAAACCCCTAAAGAAAGGCAAATGCGGCCCTATAATTACAGCTAGAGGACCTATCTATCCTAAAGGGAAGGGTACTGCTGTATTTAACATGCTAGTAAAGAAAAATCCACTAGAATATAGGTCTTTAGCTTTGCTAGATGCCTTATATTTCCTAGGCATAGATACGAACCTAGTTAGTGGTTTAACCCACTATCTCTCCAGGGGTTATCTTCTGAAAGATTAGCTTTTCCTAGCTAATAAAAGTCCCTGTGGGTTATTAGAACCTACTAAACACGGCTTCTTTTTGCAAGTTAAAGGACAACTAACCCCTGTAATTTGCAAGCATCAAACCCACCTCTCCTTTATAGGCTCCCGGATTCATCAACATCTAACCCATACAACTTATATGGGGTTTTCCTACCCTATAGAGGTGCAAATTCCACAGCAGCCTACCCTGGATCCAACGGAATATTAGCGAATTGAAGAAATTGACACCGAAGACGACAATAACATCAACAATTCAGTCCTACATCCCACCGGAGCTCCTAGTCAGGCATCTTCTATTATAGGGGATTTAGAAGGTCCATATCCTAATGCGTTAGATAACAATAGTGGCCGTCTAGAATCCCCTGAGGCCTGTGATCCTTAAGAAGCCTAGCACGATAAGGAGCAAAGGGATAGTAGCTCTGAAAAGCTAGATTCTAGTTATAAGAAATTACTAGATTTAGCCCTTCTTTGGCACATTTGACTTGGCCATATAGGGCTCCCCTTGCTAAAGAAATCATCGAAATTAGCTAAAGGGATCCCTGATTTTTCCGCTATTAAAGACAAGGATTTCAACTGCTTAGCCTGTACGCAAACTAAGGCTATTAGAAGACCTAGCAAAAGACCTATTTAGGACCCCCTAGAGTTCTAGATATTCTAGAGGGAGATACGGTAAAAATTAAACCTATACCTTATAATAACCCCGTGGCGTGGTGGTTACACGCTGTGGAGACCTGTTCCGGGTCGCAGGTCGTGGGTTCGAATCCCACACGGGGCACAATTCTAAAGGTCTTGGTCACACCTTTAGAATTGAACCAATCACAGGGCAAGGAAAAGTGGATTTGTGCCCCACTTTTCCTTGCTTTGCAAGCGAATTAAACAAGCTATCTCGCTATATAAATTAGCTAGGATACCCAGAGCTCTAGGGTTATAATTTGAGCTAGGGTTTGCAACTATATTGCATATTTAGTTAGGAATTGGGAACCAGATTGTAGAAAACGGGGGATAATTATAGGGAAAAAATCGTTGTAAACAGTAGCTTAGGTATCCAACTTTGTACGTACAGGATAAACACATATTGCATAACAAATCGTAATAGGTTTTTCACCCAACTAGGCAACTAACTAATTATCTAATTATTAATTGGATAATTAGTAACCTAGTACGGTTTTCCTATTACAAAGCATATATCACCGCAGGAGTACTAGTAAATAGCATAAATTGCTATCTAGCGTAATCAATATATATATATATATACCTTATAATAAGAAGGCCCTAGTCCTTTTCCTTATTGATTGAAAATCACGGTATAAATGGTGCCTCTCATTAGCTAATAAAGAAGGTCAGACCCTTTATAATGCTATTAAGGGCTTTTTAAGGAATTAAAAAATTAATATAATTCGTATCCTAGGCATCTTCATTTTAACGGAGGCACTGAAATTAATAACGACCTCTAACAATGGCTGACTTCTAAGGGAATTTGCTTTAGCACCTCCTGCCCTTATATTCACGAACAGAATGAGCTAGTTAAGCGAGCTATTAGGGTTATCCTCGATTGACTTAGAGCTACCCTATAGTGGTCCAAATTGCCCCTGTATCTCTGGTCTTATATCCTTCTAGCCATAGTGGACTTAGTTAACATCACCGCAAATACGACTAAGCCCCTAACCCCTAAGCAGCTATATCTAGCTGACTTAGAGCCTAAGACCACCTATAAGCCTGACTTCTCGAAAATTAGGGCTATAGGGTCTTATTATAAGGTTCTAATACCTCCGGAGCAGAGATCTAAGCTACAAAAGCTAGCCCCTAGGACTATCCCTAGCCGGTTACTAGCTACTCTAGGTTCTAACGTCTATCTTGTTTATATACCCTCTAAAAGGTCAGTCATTAAGACTAGCTTTGTAAAAATAATAGAGGATATAGGCTCTGTAAGGATCCCTAAATCTTCAGGGAGTTATCCTTTAGAGGGAGGAATCGATGACTTTCTTCGTGATAGTTATCCTCGCAAGATAATCTAGAAATTCAGGATAATCCAAAGCCTGAAAATCTAGTCCCCCTAGAGAGCCGCAGCCCTATAGAAGCCCCTTAAAAGGCACCTATAGGTAATCCATTAGCTAATCCAGACGCTATGGATGTTAACGATTTCAATATAACTTCTTTTGTTAAGGAGTTATGCTTTAAGGCTTAGGAAAAGGCTAAATCAACTAACAACAGTGATTTAAATACCCCTAAGACCTAGAAACAAGCATTAAAAAGCAAGGATAGTCAAAAATGGATAGATGCGACTTTTAACGAATTTAAGCAGCTTTTAACTGCTAGAACCTTCAAATTTATAGGGATAGACTAAGTTCCTAAGGGCCGAAGGATCCTAAAAACAGACTTATCTACAAAGTCAAAAGGGATAAAGAAAATAATCCCCTAAAATACAAGGCCCGCCTCGTTACTAAAGGCTTTATGCAGATAGAAGGTTAAGATTATCTCGAGACCTATGCTGCCACAAGCATCCCTCCTAGTTAGCGAATATTATTAGCTCTAGCAGCTTCTAATAACTAGGAAGTCGAACAAGTCGATTTTATAGGGGCATTCTTAAATAGTCTACTAAAGGAAGCTATTTATATGCAAATCCTAGATGGATTTACTAAATTTGCCAAAGCCACGCCTGAAATAGCTAGATTACTTAAGAAATATAGCTATAAACCTGCTTAAAAGCAAGTTATTTTCCTTTAAAAAGCTTTATATGGATTAAAACAGAGCTCTAGAGAGTGGTAGCAGGCCCTAAAGGACCTTCTTCGCAAGTATGGATTTCACCCCTTAATTTCAGACCTAGCCGTTTTTATAACCCAACTACATCCACATATATAGCGACTTATGTAAATGACTGCCTTCTAATAGGACCCGACCTTAAATATATTAATAGATTAAAGAAGCTTTTACATAAAGCTTACCCTATAGAAGACCGTGGACTAGCCGAATTTTTCCTAGGCGTTTAAATCACTAGAAATCAAAAGAAAGGGACCCTAACTATTTATCAGTCCTAGTACATTTCTGAAGCCCTAGAAAGGTTTGACCTAAAAGATACTAAGCCTGTTTAAATTCCTCTTTAACCTGGAATTATTAAACAAGCAGCAACCCACCTAACAAAATCTCTCTCACCCCCGATTATAAGCTATATTAGTGTATTATAGGGACTATTATGTACTTAATGCTTCTAATAAGACCTGATATTGCTTTTCCAGTCCAGTGGCTTTCTACAGCGCTATCTAAGCCGTTTATAGAGCACTTAAATGCTGCTAAACACCTGCTTAGGTACCTATCTAGCACTATGGGTTATTCTATAACCTATAGAAGGTCTAGATCTGTTATAAACTCTAAAGCCTCTATAACCCTTATTAGATTCTGCGATAGCGACTACGCTAGTAATAGGATCTCTTTAAAATCAACCTATGCTTATTTATTTAAGCTAGCTAAAGGACTTATTAGCTGGAAATCAAAGAAAGCAACTACAATAGCTTTATCCACATTAGAAGCTAAATCTAACGCTTTATGTGAGGCTATTAGGGAGCTAGAATAGTTAAATAGCTTATTTACGGAAATTAAGCTACCTCTAGCCCCTCTAGTCCCGATTTTTAGCGACAACCAAGGTGCTATTACGACTGCTAATAACCCTGCTCTTTATAGCAGAACAAAGCATACCCTACTAAAATTCAACTATACCAGAGAAAAGGTACAGAAGGGTATAGCTAAGGTTATCTATATTAACACTAAAGAGATGCCTGCAGATGGCTTGACTAAGCCTCTACCCTATGATAAATTTCAACAATTTATTAAATTACTAGGTCTTACGAAGTCCTAGCTAGCTTTATAAAATCAATAAAAAGTCGAAAAATAATCAATTAACAAAATATTGGAATTCTAGTTGAAAAGTTATTGGATTTATAGTTAAAAGTTATTGATTTGTTAGAATTTATAGTTGACTTAGGTATCTATTAAAGAGCTAAGTCATTAGGCATTGAATTAGTTATGTCACACTTTTCTAGAGGGAGTGTTAAAATAATGCTATTTTTAGCACTATTTTATAGGCCCACTAGTTGCCTAGTTGCGTTGTTACGCGGCGTTGCTGCACTACGTTGCGTGGTTGTGCAACGCATCTTGCGTTACCACCTAAGCAAAGCTACGGCATGTATGACTAAGCCAACTAGGTTACCCTATAGGGAAGCTAAAATTGACTGTAACTAGGGAACTAGTAGTTATATAAAGGCTGACGTATACTATTCAAATCCTTGAATTTTTCTGGATTTAATAGTATATTATATATAAAGGGTTACTTCTTAAAGTGCTTAGTTAGGCCACATAGGCGTCTGGTTTGTATGGCTATAAGTCGATTTTTACTTTTCCTATACAAATGAATTATGCGGAAAATAAAAAGTAGCTCACAAGACCCTATTGGCGACCTAGTTCTGCCAATATAGTCAGTAAGTCTATAAGAGGACTTAGTAAAATCCTCTCATTGCTCGCAGACCGTCCGTTAGCTAGAAATCAACTATATTTAACTATCTTAGCTCTTAAAGTGAATTATCTATCGTGGTTTAGTTATCTATAGGTCGCAGCGCCCTCTATTGCGCTAGCTATCTAGGAATTTCTAGGGAGGTCTTCCTATCCCTCCAGTACATTCCCCTTCCCATTTTCAATATATACTATAGGAGAGTTAAACGCACCTAACTAATGGAAGAAGAGCTAGACACAAACTTATATAATAAATAAAATAAGAGATAGGAAATATAGTATAATAGAGAGCGCTTAGGCTGCCGCTAGCACGCTAGAGAACTTACTAAGGACTACCCACTATGCCCTAACCTAAAAGAGATCTAAAAGTTCTATATAAACCTAGATAAACACGTCTCTTTAATAATAGTATAACTACATATAGGGAAGATAGGGCTAAATAAATTCCTCTTTAATAGAGGTATGCCTAGGGTAATATTACTAATATGTAGCTATGGCTATAGAGAGAAAGACTAGTTTCACATTATTATAAGCTATAGTAATTATAACCATATAAGACCCTAAAGATAACCTAGAGACAAATAGGAGGTAAGGCTAGCCCTAGACAATCCCACGCAAGCAAGAACCATTACTAGATAGGTTATATAAACTAGGATACTTAACTACTATAGGCTAGCGCAGGACCTAGCATTTGCCTTAAGCGAAGAAAGGACTAAGACTAACCCGCCCCTAGAGGACATATAATAATATACAGACGCCTAGATCAGACGCTAAAGAGAGAGAACTTTAAGGAATAAGCAGCTTAGAGGTGCAAGAGGGTTAGAGCCAATGTTATAATAAGATAAAAATAAGATCACTAGGGGAAAAAGAAATAAACTCTTAATTAAAACTACTAAAGCTAGGTATTATTAGCCCCCTATACCCTAATGCCACTCCTAGACTAGCTCTAATCCATTACATTACTCCTCCTCTAGAATAAGGATAGCATTCTCTATTACCTTAGCACACCCCTTTACTAGAAGGGAGGCGGTTAGGAGCTGGTTTATTTCCACTATTTAAGTGTCTAAGTAATATATCTAGAATACTATTTTATTATATTAGCCCCTATTAGAACCAGACCTAGACTAATCCAGGCCTACTACTAAAGCACTTTACTTCTTACTTTAATTCTTAGTATAAAGCTTTCTTATATAATTATAATAATTATTAAGAACCTAAAATAGACAAATATTAGATATAATATAGACTTAGAGTCGCCCTATAAATAGCCATATACCTTAGCACCGCTAATGATTTTAGCCTAGATTTCTATTAACCATAAATATTTAGCTTAATACCTTATGGTATTTAGCTAAGAGGTAGATTAGCAACGAAATAGACCTAGATATAGTGTAAAACATTACCTTATTATAACTATTATTACAAACCTAATAATTAAAGCAGGCATTAGTCATAGCACCTAACTAAATATTAGTAAAACTACCACTAACGCTTATCTAGTTTAGGGCTGCCTATACTAATAACATTATAGTATTAGTAGCTAGGAGTCTTTATTAATTAGGAGTAATAAGAAATACACTAAAACTACTATAGCTTACCTAACTACTGTGTGGCTAGGATTGAGACCCCTTGAGACCGGTCTCGAGACCTTCGGTCTCTCGGCTGAACAGATCAATCTGGCCACATCGGATCCCTAGTCATAGGCCCCTCGAGACCTTGCTAGTCTATCGGCTTCGTCGGATCGAAATCAGCTACATTTTCAGCTCTGTCAGATTGAAATTAGCTGTATCAGATCCCTAGTCATAGACCCCACAAGACCTTGCTAGTCTATCGGCTTCGTCGGATTGAAATTGGCCACATTGGATCCCTAGGATAGACCCTTTAGTCTATTAGGTTAATAAATCAATCCGGCTGCATTAGATCCCTAGGATAAAATATCCTAGATTTCCCTCCCTTAGATAGAAAATCAACTCTCCCTTTGTGGCCTTTGGCTTGGATTGTTCAAACTGAGATTTTTGAGATTATTCGAGATTTTTGAGATGACTTGAGAAGAACCCGAGATTTCCCCCTTTCACGACTTGGATCCTCGCGATGGATCGAAAACCTCGCAGGCCTCGATATCGGTATCGGGCTCATTTTGCTAACATCGTCAACATCATTAGCATCACCATCGTCATCGTCAAATTCGTTGTTTTTGGGTGGTGGTTTTCGCCCGACAAACTACCTAGTATTAGAAATAAAATAGCCTTAAAATAGGGAGGGAGAGTAACTTATATAAAGCTCTCTATCTAAAGCCTGCCTTAACTAAGCTAAAGTTAGCTACTTTTAGGGGTACCTCTTAAAGAGGCTTAGTTCCTAAGTAAGTTAGAAGTGGAAGAGTACCCTAAGAGGTAAAACCTATAGGAGAAAAAGATAATAATATAATAATAAGTAGTAAGAATAAAGAATATAATATAAACTATAATAAATATTAGTAACCACACTAAATCTAACCTAGAATTATACTAGTAGACTAGAAGGTATAAACAAACCTAAGAGAAAATAGATAATAAGGGAAGAAAAGAGAGTAAAATCCTATAGGGGAATTACTTCCTCTTATATATATAAGGGGGCAGAGTAAATTACTATAGTAGCTTTAAAAGTAAAGTATAAGAAAAAGAAAAAAAAACATTATAAGGCAGGCATATACGCGGAACTAATCCGTAACCAGATTAGACCTAGCCTTACCTCCTTATATATAACTAAGAGCAAGTGCTTAGGGTTTATAATATATCTAAGTTAGAAGCGGACTAGACTTAGCTAAAAAGTAAGGCTATAGAAAAGTTAGTAAAAAGTAAAAAAACTATAAGGATCTTACTACACTAGAATTCACCTCCTATTAGAAAATATAAGAAGGCCTAAGACAAAGCTACCCTAGGCTTATAAGCACACTAGAAGGAGTAAATCCTTCCTCCTAAACTCGGATTTTAGGGATAAGGCTAGTAAGAGCTAGCTATAACTTTCTACAATAGGTAACTTTTTAAGTAGCATAGCCCTACTACAGGCTAGTGCTAACCTAAATACAGACGTAAGAGGGTTTTTCTCCCTATTTATAGGTTTTCCTGTTAACTAACTAGCTGGAGTACTAGTACTAGCAAATTATATAGCTAGCTAGTGTAAACAATATATATATATATAAATAAAGGTGTTTTATTTGTTACTATATTTTTCTAAGTAAAGGGAGTAAATATTTATTCCTTAGATTTCTATAAGTAACTAGTTAGTGCCTTTATAAGCTAACTATAAGCTTACTCTATATTTCTTATTTATATATACTATATTCTACCCCTTATAGTATATAAGTTAGAATCTAGTAAGGCCTAGAGCTAGGGGCTATACTTATCTTATATATTCCTATTCTTAGATTACTATTTTATCTATATTAGTCTAGTAATAGAGTATAATATATATAAGGTTATTTTTCTTATTTATATTCTAGAAAAGGATATATATTATTATTATATAAGTCTAGGAGAGAGGGGTTTACTATAATCTTATACTAGCTTTATTCTAGCTTTAATTAGCTTTATATATCTCCTAATACTACTTACTCTAGGCTATTTAGCGTTTTATTTTATAAGTATTAGGTAGCCTCTTTTCTTCCTAGTTAGACTAACTAGTTCTAGTCTCTCCTAGGGTAAGGCTAGGCTACTAGCTAGTAATTATGTAAGGATGGGGGATAGCCAGGCAAGAACGTATGGGGGCACTTGGTATATTGACTGAAGCTTGCTAGGTCTAAGTGTGCTGTGGGTGCGAGTCGCTGCTTTATAGCCAGTGACTCGCTAGTGTCACGTGGACCTAGCCCTGTGGCATGGTGTGCCCGCGGGTGCGCCCATGTGTTGTGGGCGGGCCTCACAAATTAAGTAGTGAAATAGGAAGGGTATTCCTAGTATCTTACTTTTACTATATTTTATTTTTCCTTAAGGGTTAGGTAAGTCCTAGATTATGCTAGGTATACCCTAGAGTAAAGTATATACTTCTCTTATAGTTATCCTATAGTTATAGGGTAAGATTTCTTACTCTCTTTATATTAGCTAGCTTTATACTTACTATACCTTAGGGCTACTTTATAAAATTTTACTATATAGCTTATTTAAAAGTAGTTATAGTATTACCTTAGCTATAGTATTTTATTATAAGGTTTAGACTAGAATAGCTTTACTTTATAAACTATCTTATCTTTATATATCTTATTTATATTATTTACTTTAGCTAAGCTAAGGATAAGGGTAGTTCTTAGTGTGTTTTTACCTCTAGGTTATCTTATAGTTACCTTAACTATATTTATCTTATTTACTTTTTTATATTTACTATAAGGTTTTTTACTAAGGTATATTTTATAAGGAAGCTGTTGAGTTAACCAAGGGGATTTGGGTCCTATAACCACAGGTCACTAGTGCACTAGTTACTTAATGTAAAGGGTTCAATTCTGCTTATCTTCTAGATCTAGCTATAGGGGGATTAAGGCTATAGATATACCTTAATCCTAGGGATGCCTCTGTATGCGTAGTGTTATAGGTTAAACACGCTGTCTAGGGCGAAGCAGGGCGATAGTCCTATGCGACTAATCGCGTTACTAGTCTAGGTGAGGTAATAAGACCCTGTGCGCTAGTTGCGTACTAGTGCACAGTGGGGCGATAAGACCCTGTGTATCTAATCGCAATTCAGTGCACAGTGGGGCGATAAGACCCCTGTGCAATCGCGCAATTCGACCGTGGTGACGAATTCGTCCGCAACGAATTCGCAGCAATTCTAACACTAGCAATTTTCTCTTTTATTGTGGGCGCAAGAGGCTTAAAAGCGTAGTAAAATTAATTAAAGGAAATATTATAATAAAGGGGTAACTAAGCAGGTTTCACTGCTTTAATTAGTTAGATATACAGGTCTGTTATTAAAGACAGGAAAACAGAGGTAAAGACAGAAGTAGGAAAAAGAGAGGTTATAAGGTTACTTACATAGCTAAGTGGGGCTAGTCGTTAATGCGGCTAATCATATCGCGTGCATTAATTCGGTGGACTTACTTTTTAGTCTAATCCAAACATTAGCCGTAGAGGAAGCTCTAGTAATCTCTCTTTTCTCCTTTAGCTAAAAAGCTTAAAAACGCAATAAAAATCAAATTAAAGAGAAGTGTTAACAAGTAAATCCTTTAGTGGAAATCCACGGCTGTGATTAGTCCAGGTTTATTTTATTCCGGACTATTAATATTAGGGGGAATAAGGGCATTATTAATTTACTAGTCTCTTTACCTAACCTTCCACACATATATTAACCTGGTTGTTGTTAATGAAGGTCTTAAGGCTCTTATTCAATAAGGCTTTTGTTATTGCATTAGCAATATTATCTCTTCTATTAATCTAGCGAATCTCGTGGATCTCACGCCGTTCGTATGATTATCATAATACCATAATATCAATTATAAGTCACTTCTCCTTCGTTATTCCGAGCTTAATAAGGCATTTATAAAGTAAAAAGAGTCTGTATAGACCACAATTAGCACCTGTGGTAACTTCAGCTACTTCATTATGATGTTAAGCGTAGTGTTCACGGCGTAGGTTACGTTAACGCCTTATACTATGCTGTATAGCTCTAATACTAGGGCGCTTCTTATAACCCTTTTGCTTTTTATAAAGCTATACATAATAATGTTACCTCTTATTATAAATTCGGCGCTCTTATTATTGCTTTTATTACCTAAAATAATTACGTATCCTAGTTACAAGCTTAAGTCCTTATTATTTGCAAAAGAACCGTTAATAAAGATATATAGCTTAGCGGATAAGAGATTAATTAGTACGTAGCAGAGGCTATAGTCTTAATATTCTATTTACTAGTGAAGCCTTTTATTTAGTTATTTAATATTGTTAATAGTAATATTATGTTATTAAGCAGTAACAGAGAGGTTATATAATGCTTTAGGCTGACAGATTGTAACGATATATGCTCCACGGGCGTGTTATTTAACGTATTATTAGTGCTTTAAATCCGTAGCTATATTAACAGGCTAAATCTTCTTACTTTAGCCTTTCTAACAGAGGTTTAGCGAGTTATTATCAGATTCGGTTAGCATATAGCTATTTAAGATTAGCGGTGTTTCCGTGGTGAGCCTTTGCTTTGGTTTAGCGGTGAAGTTAGCTTTCTTTAGCTTAGATTCTTCGCGCTTAAAGAAGGCATTATTGCTAAGCCCTAAGGTATTATTAGTTTATATTCTAATGATTCTAAAGCAGTCCTTATTATCTGAAATTAATAGGCATAGGTTATATATTAAAGTGACTATATTAAGGTTATTACAATAATAACAGAAGTACATTAACCACTAGTGTGTTCCTGCTTTCGCAATTCCGTAAAGAGGCTTAATGACTTCTATTACTATTCCTTGTAGATATAAGTGTTTAATCTGATTAGGAAGTTGCGTAATAATACACCTGTTAAGCTTTGTTATTAACTACACGTAGGCTTAGGTAATATTACGGATCTAAAGGCTAATGCCTTTCTTATAAAGGGAAGGGGCTAGGGCTATAATTAATCGTTAACTAGCCTATTAAATGGTTAGAGATTAGGTTAGGATATTAAATTTATTGTAATCACTGTGGCCTTAAATAACTAGCCGTGATTTCTTATATAGTGTTTCTATTCCCTTTTCTTTAACTTCTTAAACTATACAGGATTTAAAGATTTGCTAGCTACTGTGTATGTTTGGGTTAAATCTAATAAATCTAAAGACTTCGCGGGCTTATAAAGCGCTGATTTTATCTTAATTAAAGCGTTTAAACGGGTTACCTAGAGTGGTTATCTTCCTTCTTTACAAAGTTACATAGCTAGGTTAAAATTAGCCTTTTCCTTTACTATAAGGAAGGTTTCACTCTAAATTAGCTCTTTAGGTGGCTAGAGAGGGTTCTTTCTAGGCCTTCTATAACCTCTCTTAGGTATTAGATTTGTGTTAGTTATGGTTTTTAGCTTTAGAGGTTACCCTCTTTATCTTATAGTATGCTCTTTTTCTTCTAGGTTAAAATTATTATTAGATTTATTAGAAGCAGCTTTAGATTCTAGTTCTTCTTATTAGGGATTATTATTATTACGTAGATATAGCTTAATAATAGTTAATTAAAATCTAGTAGGTCTGTATAGCATTTAAAGAGTGTAGCTTTTACTGTTAGTGGTGATTAGCTTGTATAGGCCCTGCTAGCCTTCTTTCTTACGCTACACACGTATATCTAACTATAAGGGCAGTAAATGTGTAAGTATTGTGTTTAGACTATTACGGGCAGTGAGGGTATCTCTAACCTGCCTTCTTACTAGGTATTATTAGGCTTTATTAGTTACTTTCTGTAAGATTATAGCTTATTATATGATAGAGAGGCTTAGTGGTGAATTATTAGCTAGTCACGGGTATAAACTGAATATAAGGAGCGTGGGCATAAGGCTATCTAGCCCTGCTGAATTATTAATGGCCTTAATAGCTATTTAAAGCTTTTAATCTATTATCACGCTTATATTATTACCTAGCTCTTTACTAATAATATTATATACTCTTCTTAGCGGTCTATAGTATTGTTTAACCTTTCTAATACTCTAGTGCGCTTCTATAAGCACTTTATTAATGCTAATTACTATAATACGCGTATAGTTATAGAATTTGTTTAAGGTAAAATTCTTTCTAGTATTATGAACTATCTAGTCTGGAGGACCTAGATAGGTATTAATCTAGCACTCTTTTAGCGTGTTCTAGATGTTATATACCTTTTACTTCTAAGGTTTAAGGAAGCGAGCTGCTTAAAATAAGGTTATTACGTTAATAATATAAAGCATAGGCTTTCTATTAAGGTATATTATATTAATAATTATCTTATAGTTAAAGTTATAATTATCTTTTAATGTAAATTAGAATTACCCTAAAAGGGGCTAGGGCTATAATTAATCGTTAACTAGCCCGTTAGATAGTTAGAGATTAGGTCAGGATATTAAATTTATCGTGATTACTGTGGCCTTAGATAACTAGCCGTGATTTCTTGTATAGTGTTTCCGTTCCCTTTCCTTTAACTTCTTAAACTATGCGGGATTTGAAGATTCGCTAGTTACTGTGTAGATTTGGGTTAAATCTAATAAATCTGAAGACTTCACAAGCTTATAAAGCGCTGATTTCGTCTTAATTAAAGCGTTTAAATAGGTTACCTAGAGTGGTTATCTTCCCTTCTTTATAAAGTTAGATAGCTAGGTCAAAATCAGCCTTTTCCTTTACTATAAGGAAGGTTTCACTCTAAATTAGCTCTTTAGGTGGCTAGAGAGGGTTCTTTCTAGGCCTTCCACGACCTCTCTTAGGTATTAAATTCATATTAGTTATGATTTTCGGCTTCAGAGGTTGCCCTCTTTGTCTTGTAGTATGCTCTTCTTCTTCTAGGTTAAAATCATTATTAGATTCGTTAGAAGCGGCTTCGGATTCTAGTTCTTCTTATTAGGGATCGTTATTATTACGTAGATATAGCTTAACAACAGTTAATCAAAATCTAGCAGGTCTATACAGCATTTAAAGAGTGTAGCTTTTACCATTAGTAGCGATTAGCTTATATAGGCCTTACTAGCCTTCTTTCTTACGCTACACACACATATCTAACTATAGGGGTAGTAAATGTGTAGGTATTATGTTTAGACTATTATAGGCAGTAAGGGCATCTCTAACTTACCTTCTCGCTAGGTATTATTAGGCTTTATTAGTCGCTTTCCGTAGGATTGTAGCTTATTATATAATGGAGAGGCTTAGTGGTAAATTATTAGCTAGTTACGGGTATAAACTAAATATAAGGAGCGTAGGCACGAGGCTATCTGGCCCTACTAAATCATTAATGGCTTTAATAGCTATCTAAAGCTTTTAATCTATTATCACGCTTATATTATTACCTAGCTCTTCGCTAATAATATTATACACTTTTCTTAGTAGTCTATACTATTATTTAACCTTTCTAATACTCTAGTACGCTTCTATAGGCACTTTATTAACGCTGATTACTATAACGCGCGTAGTTACGGAATTTATTTAAGGCAAAATTCTTTCTAGCATTATAAACTATCTAGTCTAGAGGACCTAGATAGGTATTAATCTAGCACTCTTTTAGCGCGTTCTAGATATTATATGCCTTTTACTTCTAAGGTTTAAGGAAGTAAGCCGCTTAGAACAAAGTTACTGCGTTAACAATATAGAGCATAGGCTTTCTATTAAGGTGCATTACATTAATAATTATCTTATAGTTAAAGTTATAATCATCTTTTAACGTAAATCGGAATCGCCCTAGTGACTTCCTGTTAAGTTAATAGTGGTGGCAGACCTTCGTGATCTTCTTAATAACCTTGTTATTTACATCCTCGCCTACGCGATATAAGACCTTTAATAGTCGTTATATAGAAGGATGTCTAAATCATTAATAAAGCTAACGAATTTGCTTTTCTAAGAGAAAGTAAGCGGTTACTTCTATGGCTTCTAGAGTCCACTATAGATATCCTTATTTCCTAATAATTAGCACCCTTTAATCACCTTAAATTAGCACGTTCTTAAGGTTATTAATCTTAACCCTTATGTCATCCATGTTATTAATACTATAGAAGAACGGTGTGCTTATATTAATAATATAAAACGTGATAGGGCTAAAGACTATAGAAACCTTTAAGATTCCTACTAATATTACTAATCTAGCGCTAAATTTAACAGTTTATTGCCTCTTAATAGGTTCTATTATTAATAAGGGTATTCTCTTTACTAGGGCCTTAGCCTAGTTAATACTAGCTGTTAAGAAGCCTGCTGCCCTAGTATTAGGAATAATACCTCTAAATACCTTATTAGAGTAGCGTTCCTCTAATATATAGGTGATTAACTAGGGCCTAAACGGATTCTCCTTGCGGAGAGCATTCTAGAGGGCTTCTTTTCTAAGGTTTTAGAAGATATTACCTCTATTCACTGGCTTCACAGTACTTATAAAGAATTGCGTAACTATTAGCTTACTTTTAATCTCACTAGATTCTTTAACAAAGGCTTTAGCTACATCCTAGGCATCTTTATTATTAGAGCTTTCGTTATCCTCTTTTATAGCGCTATTATTGCCTTTGTAGGTGTTAAAATAATGCTATTTATAGCACTATTTTATAGGCTCACTAGTTGCCTAGTTGCGTTGTTGTAACGTTGGTTACAAGGCGTTGCTTGCAGCGTTTGCCTGCAGCTTTGGCTGTGACCTGCGTTCTTGCACACAACTAACCCACAGGCTTGTATGACTAAGCCGACTAGGTTACCCTATAGGGAAGCTGAAATCGACTGTAACTAGGGAACTAGTAGTCGTATAAAGGCTAACGTATACTATTTGAATCCTTGATTTATTCTGGATTTTATAGTATATTTTATAAATAGGGTTGTTTATTAAAGTGCTTAGTTAGGCCACACAGGCGTCTAGTTTGTATAGCCGTGAGTCGATTTTTACTTTTCCTATACAAATGAATTATGCGGAAAATAAAAAGTAGCTCGCGAGACCCTATTAGCAACCTAGTTCTGCTGATATGGTTAGTAGGTCTATGAGGGGACTTAGTAGAATCCTCTCATTGCTTGTCAGATCGTCCGTATTGTTAGAAATCAACTACATTTAACTATCAAAGCTCTATATCTTGAAGAATCGTCGTATTATAGTGAATCTAGAAGCCGCCGCGTCAGAATCTATTAGAGAGGTCTTCCTATCCCTCTAGCTAGATTCCCCTTCCATTTTCAATAGTAGGCTTAGAGGAAAGCTCTGTATTTGCTATTAGAAGGAGGGTTCCTATGCCTTTTGTTCTTTTACTATCATTGCCTTGCTTCTTAACGATCCTTATCGCTATAATTAGAGGACTAGCAGCTATCTTTTCTATATATAAAGCATTGTAGCCGTCATTAGCAGCCTTAATTACAACCTTGATCGCGGCCTTGATTATAATTAGGGCCTCTAGAGCGCCTATATTAACAATCTGTGAAGAAGTCCTTATTAGTGCGGTTATTAGTATAGAACTAATGTTAGCTAACTTCTTTTTAGGCTTTAGTAATGCTAATTAACTTGCGAAGATTGCCTATAAGGTCTTTAAATATGTTATTAACTACAAATTCTGTAAGGCTATATTCTAGTACACCTTTAATAGCTTAGAGGGTCTGTTTAATAAGTTCTATATTATTAGTAAGAGGGTTAAAGAGTCTATTATAGATATTTTGTCGGGCGAAAACCACCACCCAAAAACAACGAATTTGACGATGACGATGCTGATGATATTGACGATGTCAGCAAAATGAGCCCGATACCGATATCGAGGCCTGCGAGGTTTTCGATCCATCGCGAGGATCCAAGTCGTAGAAGGGGAAATCTCAGGTTCTTCTCAAATCATCTCAAAAATCTCGAATAATCTCAAAAATCTCAAATAATCTCAAATAATCTCAAAAATCTCGGTTTGAACAATCCAAGCTAAAGGCCACAAAGGGAGAGTTGATTTTCTATCTAAGGGAGGGAAATCTAGGATATTTTATCCTAGGGATCTAATGCAGCCGGATTGATCTATTGACCTGATAGACCGAAGGGTCTATCCTAGGGATCAATGTGGCCAATTTCAATCCGACAAAGCCGATAGACTAGCAAGGTCTCAAGGGGTCTATGACTAGGGATCTGATACAGCTAATTTCAATCTGACAGAGCTGAAAATGTAGCTGATTTCGATCCGACGAAGCCGATAGACTAGCGAGGTCTTGAGGGGCCTATGACTAGGGATCCGATGTGGCTAGATTGATCTGTTCAGCCGAGAGACCGAAGGTCTCGAGACCGGTCTCAAGGGGTCTCAATCCTAGCCACACAATATCTTAAAGGCTTTAGACTATAGTGTTAAGGCACTTTATCTTTATTTTATTAGGATATTTAGCAATAGTGCTACATAGCGTAATGCTATTCCACTCTTAGCAGTAGAATTGCTTATTTATAGCCATTTTAAAGTGCTGTCTAATAAGCTTAACCATTTAATTAAATATAAAGCCTACTAATAGCTTTGTAGTAATATTTATAAGATAGAATTTCTTCGCGTTACCTATTAGTATCACAGGGAATGCTTTTATAAGCGCGGTTTTTATAAAGTTAAGCTAATAGTATTAATCTTATAATATCACTACCTTTAGTCTAATAAAGTTAAATATCTTCCTACTGTATTTATTAGCCTCTTTGTAAATCTTTATAAGATTAAGTACTTTCCTTATATTATTATAGTGTTCCTAGGCTTAAGGTGTTATAAGGGGTAGTAAGAGGTATATTCCTAGTTAGGCTTAAGGAATAATAGGAATAGTAGGTTAAGAGGGCTAGGTATTTAGAATTAGTAAGCTTAATGCTATTAATAATAGTTCTGGCGTAATATTAGGTGCTTATAGTAAGAAGCGTGGATTCTTTATTATTAGGATTGGCTTTATATTTAGGTAGAGGTTTAAATAGAACCTGCCTATAGCAATTTACTTATTAATCTCTTCTAGAGGCTATTTAGATTATACTTCTTCTTAGAGTACTCTTTTAAGTGCTTTAGTAATCCTTCTGCTAAATCTCCTTATATATACACTATGTTTATAAAGGAGGTCTTATAGCGCTTTAGTTAGGCCTTTATAAGCTTTATTAAAGAGGTCTTTATTCTAATTACTAAAGTTAAATTAGTAATTCTCCTATTATTCCTAATCTTTATATACTTGCTCTTTATAGTAAAGGATTATATAAGTAATCTTATTATTAAGATTAGTAGTGGTTACAGTCTTAAGGTTAATATTATTACTTATTAAGTCCTAGTCTATTAATAGGTTCTTCTAGCATTATTATATCCGCTTTAGAAGCTCTTCTCTTATTAGATAAGAGTAAGGGTTTTAAGGGTCTTTTATCTAAGAAGTTATAATAAAAGAGAGAAAGGGAAAAAGAGGAGGAGGAGGGGATTTAGCTAGCTTATTAGCTAAGATTCTAAGATAGTTAGTAGGGTTAAATCCTTATAGCACTAGCCCCTAATTAGATAAAGGCTAGTAATTTAATCCTTTAAAAGCCTAATACTATAAAGGCATTATCTTCTCCCTATAGTATATCTTTTATAGAGGTAATTATATGTCTTTTCTTAGTGTTCTCTTACTACTCTGTAATTAGTTATACTAAATCCTTTTTAGTTAAGTAATTACTAATTAGTGTTAAGTTAACTAAGGGGATTCGGGTCCTATAACCACAGGTCACTAGTGCACTAGTTATTTAATGTAAAGGGTTTAATTTTACTTATCTTCTAGATCTAGCTATAGGGGATTAAGGCTATAGATATACCTTAATCCTAGGGATACCTCTATATACATAGTGTTATAGGTTAAACACGCTATTTAGGGTGAAGTGAGGCAATAGTCCTATGTAACTAATTGCATTACTAGTCTAGGTAGGGCAATAAGACCCCGTGCGCTAGTTACGTTCTAGTGCATAGTAGGGCAATAAGACCCCGTGCATCTAATCGCAATTCAGTGCACAGTGGGGCGATGAGACCCCTGTGCAATCGCGTAATTTGACCGTGGTAACGAATTCGTCCGCAACGAATTCGCAGCGATTCTAACAGAAGCCTTTAACTATAATACTAAGGATTTAGTAGTAAAGGGTTACTTCTGGCCTAAAAGTACTAGTAATTTATTTTTAGTTAGTCCTATACTAGGAGGTATTTCCTTTAAATATAATAATTATATTTTTACTAAGAAGTCTTCTAGCTACTACTACTATAGTCTAGCTAGTAGCTTTATTTACTACTATTACTATATCTTTTATACTTCTAGTCTAAAGTAGTTCTTAAATAAAGTTACCCTTAATAAAGACCTCTTTATCCTAGTAGCCTAGTATTTAAAAGGGGGTTTAGGTTTAAGTATTTTTATATTAGCCTTATAGTAATTGTTGGAATCGCATCGCTGCGAATTCGTTGCGGACGAATTCGTCACCACGGTCGAATTGTGCGATTGGATGCACAGGGGTCTCATCGCCCCACTGTGCACTGAATTGCGATTAGATGCACGGGGTCTTATTGCCTCACTGTGCACTAGAACGCAACTGGCGCACAGGGTCTCATTGCCCCACCTAGACTAGCAACGCGATTAGCCGCACGGGACTATTGCCTTACTTCGCCCTAGGCAGTATGTTTAACCCACAACACCACGTATACGGAGGCATCCCTAGGATTAAGGTATATCTATAGCCTCAATCCCCTATAGCTAGATCTAGAAGACAAGCAGAATTAAACCTTTTACATTAAGTAACTAGTGCACTAGTGACCTGTGGTTATAGGACCCGAATCCCCTTAGTTAACTTAACACTAATTAGTGGTTACTTGACTAAGAAGGATTTAGCATAACTAACCACAAAGTAGTAAGAGAACACTAAGAAAAGACGTACAATTGCCTCTGCAAGAAGACGTGCTACAGGGAGAAGATAACGCCTCTGCGGTATTAGGCTTCTAAAGGATTAAATTACTAGCCTTTGTCCAATTAGGGGCTAGCGCTATAAGGATTTAACCCCACTGACTATCTTAGAATCTTAGCTAATAAGCTAGCTAAATCCCCTCCTCTTTCTCTTTTCCCTCCTCTCTTTTATTATAACTTCTTAGATAAAAGACCCTTAAAACCCTCACTCTTATCTAATAAGAGAAGAGCTTCTAGAGCAGATATAATAATACTAGAAGAACCTGTTAACAGACTAGGACTTAATAAGCAATAACATTAACCTAGAGACTGCAACCACCACTAATCTTAATAATAAGATTGCTTATATAATCCTTTACTACAAAGAGCAAGTATACAAAGATTAGGAATAATAGGAGAATTACCGATTTAACTTTAGCAATTAGAACAAAGACCTCTTTAACAGAGCCCATAAAGGTCTAACCAAAGCGCTACAAGACCTCCTCTGCGAACACGGTGTATACGTAGGGAGATCTAGCGGAAGGATTACCGAAGCACTCAAAAGAGTACTCTAAGAAGAAGTATAATCCAAATAGCCTCTAGAAGAGATTAATAAGCAAATCGCCACGGGCAGGTTCCATTCGAACCTCTACCCAGATGCGAAGCCAATACCAATAATAAAGAACCCACGCTCCTTATATGCGAAGCCAATACTAATAATAAAGAACCCACGCTCCTTGTATGCGAAGCCAATACTAATAATAAAGAACCCACGCTCCTCGTCGCAAGCACTTAACGTTACGCCAGAGCCATTATCAATAGCATCAAGCCCACTAATTACAAATGCCCAGCCCTCTTAACCTGCTATTATCCCTTAAGCCTAGGAACACCACAATAACACAAGACCAAAGGTGGTAATATTACGAGATTAATACCGTTAGCTTGACTTCACAGAAACCGCGCTTACGAAAGCATTCCCTGTAATACTAACGGGTAACGCAAAGAAATTCTATCTTATAAACATCGCTATAAAGCCATTAGTAGGCTTCACATTTGATCAAATAGTTAAGCTTATTAGACAGCACTTTAAAACGGCGACAAATAAGCAATTCTACTAACAAGAGCGGAATAGCATTACGCTACATAGCACTATCGCTAAACATCCTGACAAAACGAAGATAGAGTGCCTTAATACCATAACCCTCTAAGCTATTAGAGGTGTACCAGAATGTGGCATTACGATAATCATACGAACGGCGCGAGATCCACGAGATCCGCTAGATTAACAGAAGAGACAATATCGCCAATGCAATGACAAAAGCCTTATTAAACAAGACCCTCAAGACCTTCATTAACAACGACCAGGCCAACATACGTGTGGAAGGTTAGGTGAAGAGACCAGTCAATTAACAATGCCCTCATTTCCCCCAACATCAACGGTCTAGAACAGATTAAACCCAGACTAATCACAGCTATGGATTTCCACCGCAGGATCCACTTATTAACACTTCCCTTTAATTCGATTTTTATTGCGTTTTTGAGTTTTTAGCTAAAGGAGAAAAAGAGAGATTGCTAGAGCTTCCTACAGCTTATGTTCGGCCCTTACAGCTAATGTTCGGATCAGACCAAAAGTGGGTCTACCGAATTGATGCACACGATACGATTGGCCGCATTAACGACTAGCCCCACTCGGCTACGTAAGCAACCTTACAACCTCTCTTTTTCCTACTTCTATCATTACCTCTATTTTTCCTGTCTTCAATAACAGACCTGCACATCCAACCAATTAAAGCAGCGAAACCTGCTTAGTCACCCCTTTATTATAACATTTCCTTTAATTGATTTTACTGCACTTTTAAGCCTCTTACGCCTATAACAAAAGAGAAAAATTACTAGTGTTAGAATCGCATTGCTGCGAATTCGTTGCAGACGAATTCGTTACCACGGTCAAATTGTGCGATTGGATGCACAGGGTCTTATCGCCCCACTGTGCACTAAATTGCGATTAAATGCACGGGGTCTCATCGCCCCACTGTGCACTAGAACGCAACTAGCGCACGGGGTCTTATTGCCCCACCTAGACTAGCAACGCGATTGGCCGCACAGGACTATCGCCCCACTTCGCCCTAGGCAGCGTGTTTGACCTATAACACCACGTATGCGGAGGCATCCCTAGGATTAAGGTATATCTATAGCCTCAATCCCCCTATAGCTAGATCTAGAAGACAAGCAGAATTGAACCTTTTACATTGAGTAACTAGTGCACTAGTGACCTGTGGTCATAGGACCCGAATCCCCTTGGTCAACTCAACAGTAATACTTACTTAGGTAAGGGGAGTAGTGTTTTTATTTACCTCCTTAATAGCTTCTTTAATAACTTCTTTAAGGGCTTTCTTTATGATATAAATATTATTATTATTATTTATCTTTATTTTCTTAGCTTAGGTATAGCTTACTTTTAGGTCTATAATAGCCTAGGTAGTGTTTTATACCTTAGATAGTTTATTACTAAGGATAAGGCTAGTAATCTTTTTATAGTATTTTTATTCTTCTAGGTATTTAAATTAAATCTAGTTTACCTTTAGGTTATTATTATATCTCTAGATATTAAACTATTCTCTACTTATGTTTAGGTAGTAGTAGCTTTATACTAGCCCCCTTTCTCCTTTATTAATTACTATTAGTATGTCTTTCTCTTACTTACCTCTAGCTCTATTATAATATAATATTATAGGAAGGGGTAAAATAGGGTGAGGATTTTGATTATCTTATTAGTTTGGATTTTAGAGGCAATTCCGGACTTGTAAGGTGGTGCGGAAAGATTCGCAAAGTCTTACTAGGTATAGTTATAATAGCATTATTTATTAGATTCTATAAGGGAATAATAATATCTTTACTTTTCTCTTTCTTTTCTAGCTTCTAATTTATTACTTTAGATTTCTTATTAGGGTTTTCCTTAAGATATCTCTTAATATTCTCCCTTAAAGTCTTCCTAACTAACTAATCCTTTAAAGTAGCCTTTAGCTTATAAAGAGTCTTAAAGGAATTATAGTGTTCCTACTACTTTAAAGTATTATTAATAATATAGCTAGAGTAACTAGGGCACTTAGATTACTCTAATTTATTCTTACTACTTAATTTCTCTAATATAAGGGTATTTACTAACTTTACTATACTTTAAGGAGCTTTATAATTATATTTAAACTTAGCTATAGCCTTTAGAAAGTCCTACTTCTCTCCTTTATTTAAGAGATTATTTTATTTCTTCTAGAATAATTTAAATTTACTTTAAAGAGGCATAATAAACTTATAAAGTATTATCTCCTTAGTCTATTAAGTCTTAAGGTCTAGATAGTTTCTCTAGAATACTGTTAGAACAAGCATGATATCAATCGCGCTTGGCAGCCGCAATTGTGGCCGGAAGAAGGTCGGCCCGCGCGACCCCACTTTCCAATCCATAGTCAGGCCCTGTGATAGGGTAGGGCTTGCACTACGTGACCCACACGCACAGCTACCCGTTTTTCACTTCACGAGAGTGCCCTCACTTTTAGCCTCTCTTTTCCCTCTTTCTTCGCTAGCTTAGAATAGATAATTAATAACAATACTATTCTCAGAGCTCACACATTATGACCCTACATAACTAACACTAATTAGTGGTTAACTTCATAGGTAACCACTTTTAAACACATATAAATACCGCAGATTAGTAAGGTTTACATAGAAGAGGCTTTCTTAGAAGTAGTGTGGTTAGGCCTCTTTTGTTTTTAGTAAGAGTAACCTAATTATTATATAATCTATAATTATACTAAGGAAGAAGTTTATCTTAGTCTCTTTTATTCTTTAGTAAGAGTAGCTAATAATAAATAAAAGCCTAAACCTTAAAGAAGAGTTTAACTCTAGTAACTAGGTCTATCCTATTATTCTTCTCCTTAGTATATTCTATTACATAAGAAGTTAACTACTAAGCCTTAGAATCCTTTATAAAACCTCCCCTATAATACTAGAAGTTATTACTATTCTCCTTACCTAAAAATATATACTTTTCCCTAATTCTTTCCCCTCTAAAGCCTATATATTATAATAGTTAATATAAAAGAATAAATATAAGCCCCTATAAGCTAAGAAAGCTCTTAAGTAAGAGAGGACTTTATAAAAGCTATTAAAAAGTATTAGGGAGATAAAGTAAATATCCTCCCCTTTTATATATTCCCTAAACCTTATATAAATATATTATAGAAAAGTTATTCTATAAGGTTAAAGAGTTTAATATTAAGAAAAGTAATATACTTAAGGAACTTATAGTTTATCTCCTTACTAGAGTTATAGATTATAAAGTAAGAAAGGTAATAGAAAGAATACTATTTATAAAGTTTACTTAGGACTTTAATTAATAAAGAGAAGAGATATTCCTTAAAATACTAATCCTAGTAGTAAAGCACCTATAAGATTATCTTATAAATAATAGGGTATATATAATAATTAGCTAATTAATAAAGGTACTTATTAACCTTTAAGAAGTCCTTAACTAAAATAAATTTTATTTTTAGTCCTAAGAGGAAGTTAAAGATATAAGAAAGAGGTATATAGAATTCTAAAGGAAACTTTAAAATAATAATAACTTCTTAAATAATCTTCTTAATAAAGGAGATATTTAAGAGTATTATAGATTAAAGACCTCTTATTCTCTTAATTAAAGCTTACTAAGCGTTACCCTATTAAGGTAATTATATAATAATAAGTATAACTTCCCTATAGGAGGTATTTATTAATATATACCTCCCTATAGCCTTAAACCTATATAGTAGCTTAATAACTATAAACTACACTCCCTCCTACCTAATAGAGAGTGGCTTCTATTAATAATTTACTTGTACCCTTAAAGCCTATAGTAAAATAGATTATTAACCTTATAAAGATATACATATTAGAATAGTAATATAGTGCTAATAACTATAATATCTTTAAGTTAAAGCTATAAACCTTTAAGAGGAAGTATAAGATATTAGATATTAAATAAGAGTAATTAGGCTATATATTTAAGGTTATACTTAAAGGAAAGCCCTCTAATTTTACTTAGATTATCTCTTAAAACTAGAGAACCCTTAAGACTTACTAACTCTAGTTATATAAATAAAAAAGAGGTTTAAGACTAAGAATATAAGACAGAGATATTTTCTTAAGTAGTACTAAACCACACTCTAGAAGATTATTAGTAAGAACTAAGATAAATTAAAGATAGAATGCTTTAATAAACTTATAGAAAAGCTCTTAATCTTATAATAGGCTATACCTAATATAGGTTAATCTAAATAAGCCCTCTAGAACTAGATTATAAACGCTTATAATAGAATCCTAGAGTGTAGGAGTTATATTACTAACCCTCCTAATAGCCTCTAATAGTTCTATAAATAAGTATAGATAACTATTTATCTTATTATAGAAGAATCTAGTAGCTAATATTAATTCCCTACTAATACTAAAACCCTAGACTAATTCTAGACTAATAGAAAGTATAATAGTAAAGGCAAAGAGTTATAATACCCTCCCTAAAGGTATAAAGGAATATAAGGACCCCCTGTTTAAGGAAGTGCTATATATGTAGTAAAGAGAGATATTAGTTAATAAAGCACTTTAAGGAAGAATAGAAGAAGGTATACTAGTGATTTAAGAACCACTATATAGTTAACTTCTCTTTATCCTTATAAGCTTTATATAACTTATTCCTTATATAGTATAAAGGAAGCCCTAGTCTAGACCCTGCTTCTTAACCCTCTAAAGATAATAAGGTTACTTAGTATATAGTAAGCCTTAGATTTAATAATAAAACTAAAGGGAAAGATAGATTAGTGCCTATAAGCTTCTTTACCTATAGTGTAATGCTTAATAGCTAAAGAAAAGTTAAGATTCTTACTAACTAGGCGATAATATATAGATTAAGTGAAAAGAGCCCTTTTAATATAAGGATAGCTAATAAACCTCCTTATATATTCCTGCTTAAAGACTACTACTTATCCGAAGTCTTCTAAGGTATTATACTAGATACTAGGGCAGCCTAGTATTTAATAGTAAGCCGTTTATAATTTATTACATTATAATAAATAATACTAAGGATTTAACTTAATAAAGTAAGAGCTAGGGAAGCGGTTATTAGATTTAGAGGAGGCACGCTAATTATCTCGCTTAGGATAGCTAATGTGCCTACTCCCTTTAGTAAGATCACGTTCTATATAATACTTACAAATACCCCTTTCTTACTATACCTTAATAATATAGGCTAATTAAAGATTAATTTTATTACCACTAAGAATATCTTATAGTAAGGAAGCATTAAAGTTCCCCTAGTATATAAATAAGGGCATGTGTAAATGCTATTAATATAAAATAAGGCGTTAATAGTATAGAATTACCTAACCAAAGTTAAATTACAGCGCTTATATTGCTAATTTAGTTATCTATTAGTTCGCCAGCTTTATAATCTCCTATGTAACTTAGGGCATAAGATTAAGATTAATACTATTAAAGTAGTGATAAGGGTTTACCACTAATATTAAATAAACGCGAATAGCCCCTATTACTTTAAGTTTACCCTTAAGGATAAATATACTATTAACTTTAAAGTAATAGTGGATATTATATACCTTAATAGTAACCACCTAACCCTTTATACTATTAACGTAGCTATAGCTTTTAATGTGGTAAGATTCCTTAAAGATATCTTAGCTAAATTAATATAGGAAGCTCTTAGGGTGTGCTAGATTAATGCATACTAAGGACCTCTAGATTAGATTATTACTAATACTAGCATAAACTTCCGCGGTGAGGAGTTCTATTAATTTGTAGCGTTAATATTAATCTCTATTAAAGAGGTTCTTATTAAGGCATATTACAGTATTAGAAAGGTTAAAAGATATTATAAGCTACTCTAAAAGGCTTATAATATTATCCGGTAGGAATGCCTAATAACCCCTATTGAAAATGGGAAGGGGAACGTACTGGAGGGATAGGAAGACCTCCCTAGTAATTCCTAGATAGCTAGCGCAATAGAGGGCGCTGCGACCTATAGATAACTAAACCACGATAGATAATTCACTTTGAGAGCCAAGATAGTTGAATATAGTTAATTTCTAGCTAACGGACGGTCTGCGAGCAATGAGAGGATTCTACTGAGTCCCCTCATAGACCTACTGACCATATCGGCAGAACCAGGTCGCTAATAGGGTCTCGCAAGCTACTTTTTATTTTCCGCATAATTCATTTGTATAGGAAAAGTAAAAATCGACTCACGGCTATACAAACTAGACGCCCGTGTGGCCTAACTAAGCACTTTAATAAATAACCCTATTTATAAAATATACTATAAAATCCAGAATAAATCAAGGATTCGAATAGTATACGTTAGCCTTTTATATAACTACTAGTTCCCTAGTTACAGTCAATTTCAGCTTCCCTATAGGGTAACCTAGTTAGCTTAGTTATATAAGCCTGTGGGTTAGTTGTGTGCAAGAACGCAGGTCACAGCCAAAGCTACAAGCAACGCTGCAAGCAACGCCTTGTAACCAACGTTGCAACAACGCAACCAGGCAACTAGTGGGCCTATAAAATAGTGCTAAAAATAGCATTATTTTAACACTCCCTCTAGAAAAGTGTGACATAACTAATTCAATGCCTAATGACTTAGCTCTTTAATAGATATCTAAGTTAACTATAAATTCCAACAAATCAATAACTTTTAACTATAAATCCAATAACTTTTTAACTAGAATTCCAATATTTTGTTGATTTATTATTTTTCGACTTTTTGTTGATTTTATAAAGCTAGCTAGGACTTTGTAAGACCTAGTAATTTAATAAATTATTAAAATTTATTATAGGGCAGAGGCTTAGTCAAGCTATCTGCAGGCATCTCTTTAGTGTTAATGTAGATAACCTTAGCTATACCCTTCTGTACCTTTTCTCTGGTATAGTTGAATTTTAGCAGGGTATGCTTTGTTCTGCTATAAAGAGCAGGGTTATTGGTAGTTGTAATAGCACCTTGGTTGTCGCTAAAAATCGGGACTAGAGGGGCTAGAGGCAGCTTAATTTCCGTAAATAAGCCATTTAACCATTCTAGCTCCCTAATAGCCTCACATAAAGCGTCAGATTCAGCTTCTAATGTGGATAAAGCTATTGTAGTTGCTTTCTTCGATTTCCAGCTAATAGGTCCTTTAGCTAGCTTAAATAAATAAGCATAGGTTGATTTTGAAGAGATCCTATTACTAGCGTAGTCGCTATCGCAGAATCTAATAAGGGTCGCAGAGGCTTTAGAGTTTGTAATAGATCTAGACCTTCTATAGGTTATAGAATAACCTATAGTACTAGATAGGTACCTAAGCAGGTGTTTAGCAGCATTTAAGTGCTCTATAAACGGCTTAGATAGCGCTGTAAAAAGCCACTGGACCGGAAAAGCAATATCAGGTCTTGTTAGAAGCATTAAGTACATAATAGTCCCTATAATGCACTGATATAGCTTGTGATTGGGGGTGAGAGAGATTTTGTTAGGTGGGTTGCTGCTTGTTTAATAATTCCGGGTTAAAGAGGAATTTAAACAGGCTTAGCATCTTTAGGTCGAACCTTTCTAGGGCTTTAGAAATATACTAGGACTGATGAATAGTTAGGGTCCCTTTCTTTCGATTTCTAGTGATTTGAACGCCTAGGAAAAATTCGGCTAGTCCACGGTCTTCTATAGGGTAAGCTTTATGCAAAAGCTTCTTCAATCTATTGATATATTTGAGGTCGGGTCCTATTAGAAGGCAGTCATCCACATAAGTCGCTATATATGTAGATGTAGTTAGGTTATAAAAACGGCTAGGTCTGAAATTAAGGGGTGAAATCCGTGCTTGCGAAGAAGGTCTTTTAGGGCCTGCTGCCACTCTCTAAAGCTTTGTTTTAATCCATATAAAGCTTTTTAAAGGAAAATAACTTGCTTTTAAGCGGGTTTATAGCTATATTTCTTAAGTAATTTAGCTATTTTAGGCGTGGCTTTGGCAAATTCGGTAAATCCGTCTGGGATTTGCATATAAATAGCTTCCTTTAGTAGACTATTTAAGAATGCCCCTATAAAATCGACTTGTTTAACTTCCCAGTCATTAGAAGCTGCTAGAGCTAATAATATTCGCCAACTAGGAGGGATGCTTGTGGTAGCATAGGTCTTAAGATAATCTTGACCTTCTATCTGCATAAAGCCTTTAGCAACGAGGCGGGCCTTGTATTTTAGGGGATTATTTTCTTTATCCCTTTTAACTTTGTAGATAAGTCTGTTTTTAGGATCCTTCGGCCCTTAGGAACTTGGTCTATCCCTATAAATTTGAAGGTTCTAGCAGTTAAAAGCTGCTTGAATTCGTTAAAAGTCGCATCTATCCATTTTTGACTATCCTTGCTTTTTAATGCTTGTTTCTAGGTCTTAGGGGTATCCGAATCACTGTTATTAGTTAATTTAGCCTTTTCCTAAGCCTTAAAGCATAACTCCTTAACAAAAGAAGTTATATTAAAATCGTTAACATCCATAGCATCTGAATCAGCTAATGGATTACCTATAGGTGCCTTTTAAGGGGCTTCTATAGGGCTACTCTCTAGGGGACTAGATTTTCAGGCTTTAGATTATCCTGAATTTCTAGATTATCTTACGAGGGATAACTATCACGAAGAAAGTCATTGATTCCTCCCTCTAAAGGATAACTCCCTGAAGATTTAGGGATCCTTACAGAGCCTATATCCTCTATTATTTTTACAAAGCTAGTCTTGACAACTGACCTTTTAGAGGGTATATAAACAAGATAGACGTTAGAACCTAGAGTAGCTAGTAACCGGCTAGGGATGGTCCTAGGGGCTAGCTTTTGTAGCTTAGATCTCTACTCCGGAGGTATTAGAACCTCACAATAAGACCCTATAGCCCTAATTTTCGAGAAGTCAGGCTTATAGGTGGTCTTAGGCTCTAAGTCAGCTAGATATAGCTGCTTAGGGGTTAGGGGCTTAGTCGTATTCGCGGTGATGTTAACTAAGTCCACTATGGCTAGAAGGATGTAAGACCAGAGATACAGGGGCAATTTGGACCACTGTAGGGTAGCTCTAAGTTGATCGAGGATAACCCTAATAGCTCGCTTAACTAGCCCATTCTGTTCGTGAATATTAGGGCAGGAGGTGCTAAAGCAAATTCCCTTAGAAGTCAGCCATTGTTAGAGGTCGTTGTTGATTTCAGTGCCTCCGTCAAAATGAAGATGCCTAGGATACGAATTATATTGATTTTTTAATTCCTTAAAAAGCCCTTAATAGCATTATAAAGGGTCTGACCTTCTTTATTAGCTAATAAGAGGCACTATTTATACCGTGATTTTCGATCAATAAGGAAAAGGACTAGGGCCTTCTTATTATAAGGTATAGGTTCAATTTTTACCGTATCTCCTCTAGAATATCTAGAACTCTAGGGGGTCCTAAATAGGTCTTTTGCTAGGTCTTCTAACAGCCTTAGTTTGCGTACAGGCTAAGCAGTTAAAATCCTTGTCTTTAATGGCGGAAAAATCAGGGATCCCTTTAGCTAATTTCGATGATTTCTTTAGCAAGGGAGCCCTATGTGGCCGAGTCAAATGTGCCAAAGAAGGGCTAAATCTAGTAATTTCTTGTAACTAGAATCTAGCTTTTAGAGCTACTATCCCTTTGCTCCCTATCGTGCCAGGCTTCTTAAGGATCACAGGCCTTAGGGGATTCTAGACGGCCACTATTGTCATCCAACGCATTAGGATATGGACCTTCTAAATCCCCTACAACAGAAGATGCCTGACTAGGAGCTCCGGTGGGATGTAGGGCTGAATTATCAATATTGTCGTCTTCAGAGTCGATTTCTTCAATTCGCTGATATTCCGTTAGATCCAGGGTAGGCTGCTGTGGAATTTGCACCTCTATAGGGTAGGAAAACCCCATATAAGTCATATAGGTTAGATGTTAATGAATCCGGGAGCCTATAAAGGAGAGGTGGGTTTAATGCTTGCAAATTACAGGGGTTGGTTGTCCTTTAACTTACAAAAAGAAGCCGTGTTTAGTAGGTTCTAATAACCCACAGAGACTTTTATTAGCTAGGAAAAGCTAATCTTTCAGAAGATAACCCCGGAGAGATAGTGGGTTAAACCACTAACTAGGTTCGTATCTATGCCTAGGAAATATAGGGCATCTAGCAAAGCTAAAGACCTATATTCTAGTGGATTTTTCTTTACCAGCACGTTAAATATAGCAGTACCCTTCCCTTTAGGATAGATAGGTCCTCCAGCTGTAATTATAGGGCCGCATTCGCCTTTCTTTAAGGGTTTGAAATCCCTGAAGAAAGCCCTATTATTACAAATGTAACAAGAGGAACCAGTATCATACAGAAGGGAATTTTTAATTACATTATTAGAGTAATTAAAAGCGGGCTTGGTAGTAGTGTTACTAGTGGTAGTGACACTAGAGGTATCCGAATCAGATTCAGAATCACTACTATTATTGCTGCTAGATTCGTTAGAATCTAATTCTTCAACGTATCCTATTACTAGGCTGTAGCCTAAAGCAAACGCAGCTTCCTTTCCTTTCTCTTTAGCCCTAGTGCCACTCTTCTTCTTCTGCTTCTTCCTAGAGGCCTTAGAAGGGTTTAAATCCTTCTTATCCTACTCTTTTTAGCGTTAGGGTCCTTCTTAGGGGTAGGATTAGATGTGTTCTTTTCCTAGTCCTTAGAATTTCCCTTATTATTAGAAGCCTTATAGCTAAGAGCCTTAGCTATAGGGGAAGATTTATCTCTTTGCTCTTCTAATAAGTCCGCTATAAGGAACTGTAAATTCAAGGTATTTACAAGCAGTCCTTGTGCCCTAGAAGCTCTGATAGTGAATCTTTGTCTCTTAGCCCAACTAGGAAAGGTCTGCTTTAATGCATTAATATAATGATTTACTTGATCAATTAGTGTGATCACTACACTGCAAAGCTGCAGTCTAGCTAGTAAATTATTAAAATCAGCATTAAAAGCCTCTAAAGATCCCTTATAATTTAAAAAATTTAGGGAATAGTAGCTAGAGTATAGCGTACCACGCTAGATTTCAGCACTCTGCGAATACTGCCTAATAAGGACTTTATAGGCTTCTTCAGGGGACGTCTACTAGCAGATAGCTGCTTGTGGCCCTGACTGACAGCTATCTCTTAATATTATCAAAAGAATAGCCTAGTCAGTGTTAGCTAGCTAACTAGCTATGCTTAGATTATCTAAGAATTCAGGTAATCCTAGGGCTCTAAATTGTATGTTCAGGGCTTGCTTCCACTGATTATAGTTTTTAGGGCCTTTTAGCTTAGCTCCCTTAGGAATAGAGTGTACTTTCTTATTTAGTTCCTTTATAGCGCTTCCATTGAAAGCAGCTTGAAGGTTACTAGTAGAAGATAGTACAGGCGCAGGTGAAGATTTAGCAGCCAGATCTTCTCTAGGTACCTCAGTATTTTCTTCCTTAGGCCTAGAAAAGGTCTGAAGACCTTGTATAGCAGACATGGTTTGCGTTAATTTACTTAAAAGATCATTAATGCTAGCCTCGTTTTTAATACGATTATCCTCACTATGCTGAATAAATTCAGTTAAGGTCTTGCCTTGTTGCTTAATTTGCCTCTGCATTTCTAGTTGCAAAGGGCTGGCTTGGGCAGCCATAGGTTGACCTTCTATATCCATCCGACTTGGGTCCCCAGGGTTACTAGGGTTAGGGTTAGGGTTAGGATTGGAAGGTCCTGCCCCAGGTCCCTTTCCCTTGAAATTAGGTGGCGCCATCTTCGACCCCTGTGTATAATCTCTGACTTTCTTCCTGTTGCAAATAACGTGTGCTAGAAAATTAGTTGTAATGCAATCTGCTTGCGCACGTAAAATGCGTGGCGGGGCTGTTTGAAAGGAGCCCCTCCGGCTAGAAAAGTGGGTCAAAGGTATGCGCGGGCAAAAACGGGCCAGTGAAAATTCTCAGGAGAAAATTTTCACAACACCAAGAGCCATAGATAGGAATAATAGGTATTATAGAACGTAGCGCAGCGCAATGCAGTGCAGCGTAATATAATAGGTCAAAAAGCTTAGTATAGGATATACTAAAAGTCCGAAGTGATTTTAAGGGAAGTGCAGCGTATTTACAGCGTAGATAATATCAATAACGGTCGCGGTTGTGAATAAAATCACAGGTAATGGTTGCAATAAATTATATTGCAGGTGCGGTTTGTAGTGAATTTTAACACCAAAGGTCTAGTGTTGCGATGCGGGGTGCTAGGCGATGAAAAGCTTCAAATTCTAGCGGTTTTCCTTCGTAATCTTAAGAGCCCACAGTGTAGTAAAACCACAACTAATAGCTAAAAATCTAGCAATCGCAGTGAATAATGCAGTGTAATAAAGTTAATCTATAGGCCTTCCGGGCTCATAACCTATTGAAAATGGGAAGGGGAATGTACTGGAGGGATAGGAAGACCTCCTAGTAATTCCTAGATAGCTAGCGCAATAGAGGGCGCTGCGACCTATAGATAACTAAACCACGATAGATAATTCACTTTAAGAGCCAAGATAGTTAAATATAGTTGATTTCTAGCTAACGGACGGTCTACGAGTAATGAGAGGATTCTACTAAGTCCCCTCATAGACCTACCGACTATATTAGCAGAACCAGGTCGCCAATAGGGTCTCGCAAGCTACTTTTTATTTTCCGCATAATTCATTTGTATAGGAAAAGTAAAAATCGACTCACGGCCATACAAACCAGACGCCTGTGTGGCCCAACTAAGCACTTTAATAAATAACCCTATTTATAAAATATACTATAAAATCCAGAATAAATCAAGGATTCGAATAGTATACGTCAGCCTTTTATACAACTACTAGTTCCCTAGTTACAGTCGATTTCAGCTTCCCTATAGGGTAACCTAGTCGGCTTAGTCATACAAGCCTGTGGGTTAGTTGTGTGCAAGAACGCAGGTCACAGCCAAAGCTGCAAGCAACGCTGCAAGCAACGCCTTGTAACCAACGTTGCAACAACGCAACCAGGCAACTAGTGGGCCTATAAAATAGTGCTAAAAATAGCATTATTTTAACAGGATTATTAAGAAGCAAGGTAATAATAGTAGAAGAACAAAAGGCATAGGAACCCTCCTTCTAATAGTAAATACAGAGCTTTTCTCTAAGCCTATAAAGGCAATAATAGCGTTATAAAAGAAGATAATAAAAGCTCTAATAATAAAGATACCTAGGATATAGCTAAAGCCTTTATTAAAGAATCCGGTAAGATTAAAAGTAAGCTAATAGTTACACAATTCTTCATAAGTGCTATAAAGCTAGCGAACAGAGGTAATATCTTCTAAAACCTTAGAAAAGAAGCCCTCTAGTATGCTCTCTATAAGGAGGATCCATTTAGGCCCTAGTTAACCGCCTATATATTAGAGGAATACTACTCTAATAAGGTATTTAGAGGTATTATTCCTAATACTAGGGCGGTAGGTTTCTTAATAGCTAGTATTAACTAGGCTAAGGCCTTAGTAAAGAGGATGCCCTTATTAATAATAGAACCTATTAAGAGGCAATAGACTATTAAATTTAGCGCTAGATCAGTAACATCAGTAGGAATCTTAAAGGTTCCTATGGTTTTTAGCCCTATCACGTTTTATGTTCTTAATATAAGCATACCATTCTTATATAGTATTAATAATATAGATAACATAAGGGTTAAGATTAAGAACCTTAAAAACATGCTAATTTAAGGTAATTAAAGGGTGCTAATTATGAGGAAATAGGGATATCTATAGTGGACTCTAGAAGCCACGGAAGTAACCGCTTACTTTCTCTTAGAAAAGCAAATTCGTTAGCTTTATTAACAATTTAGATATCCTTCTATATAACAGCTATTAAAGGTCTTATATCGCGCAGGCAAGGATATAAACAACAAGGTTATTAAGAAGATCACAAAGGTCTGCCACCACTATTAACTTAACAGGAAATCGCTAGGGTAATTCTAATTTACATTAAAAGATAATTATAACTTTAACTATAAGATAATTATTAATATAATATACCTTAATAGAAAGCCTATGCTTTATATTATTAATGTAATAACCTTATTTTAAGCAGCTCGCTTCCTTAAACCTTAGAAGTAAAAGGTATATAATATCTAGAACACGCTAAAAGAGTGCTAGATTAATACCTATCTAGGTCCTCCAGACTAGATAGTTTATAATACTAGAAAGAATTTTACCTTAAACAAATTCCGTAACTATACGCGTGTTATAGCAATTAGCATTAATAAAGTGCTTATAGAAGCGCACCAGAGTATTAGAAAGGTTAAACAATACTATAGACCGCTAAGAAAAGTATATAATATTATTAGTAAAGAGCTAGGTAATAATATAAGCGTGATAATAGATTAAAAGCTTTAAATAGCTATCAAGGCCATTAATAATTTAGCAGGGCTAGATAGCCTTATGCCCACGCTCCTTATATTCAGTTTATACCCGCGACTAGCTAATGATTCACCACTAAGCCTCTCTATCACATAATAAGCTATAATCTTACAGAAAGTAACTAATAAAGCCTAATAATACCTAGTAAGAAGGCAGGTTAGAGATACCCTCACTGCCTATAATAGTCTAAACACAATACTTACACATTTACTGCCCTTATAGTTAGATATACGTGTGTATCATAAGAAAGAAGGCTAGCAGGGCCTATACAAGCTAATCACCACTAACAGTAAAAGCTACACTCTTTAAATGCTGTACAGACTTACTAGATTTTAATTAACTATTATTAAGCCATATCTACGTAATAATAACAATCCTTAATAAGAAGAACTAGAATCTAAAGCCGCTTCTAATAAATCTAATAATAATTTTAACCTAGAAGAAAAAGAGTATACTATAAGATAAAGAGGGTAACCTCTAAAGCCAAAAACCATAACTAACACAAATCTAATACCTAAGAGAGGTTATAGAAGGCCTAGAAAGAACCCTCTCTAGCCACCTAAAGAGCTAATTTAAAGTAAAACCTTCCTTATAGTAAAGGAAAAGGCTAATTTTAACCTAGCCATGTAACTTTATAAAGAAGGGAAGATAACCACTCTAGGTAACCCGTTTAAACGCTTTAATTAAGATAAAATCAGCGCTTTATAAGCCCGCAAAGTCTTTAGATTTATTAGATTTAACCCAAACCTTCACAGTAGCTAGCAAATCTTTAAATCCTATATAGTTTAAGAAGTTAAAGAAAAGGGAACAGAAACACTATATAAGAAATCACAGCTAGTTATTTAAGGCCACAGTGATTATAATAAATTTGATATCCTAACCTAATCTCCAACCATTTAATAGGCTAGTTAACGATTAATTATAGCCCTAGCCCCTTCCCTTTATAAGAAAGGCATTAGCCTTTAGATCCGTAATATTACCTAAGCCTACGTGTAGTTAATAACAAAGCTTAACAGGTGTATTATTACGCAACTTCCTAATCAGATTAAACACTTATATCCACAAGGAATAGTAATAGAAGTCATCAAGCCCCTCTACGGAATTACAGAAGTAGGAACACACTAGTGGTTAATGTACTTCTATTATTATTGTAATAACCTTAATATAGTTACTTTAACATATAACCTATGCCTATTAATTTTAGATAACAAGGACTGCTTTAGAATTATTAGAATGTAAACTAATAATACCTTAGGGCTTAGCAATAATGCCTTCTTTAACCACGAAGAATCTAAGCTAAAGAAAGCTAACTTCACTGCTAAGCTAAAGCAAAGGCTTACCACAGAAACACCGCTAATCTTTAATAGCTATGTGCTAACCAAATCTAATAATAGCTTGCTAAACCTTTATTAGAAAGGCTAAAGTAAGAAGATTTAGCCTGTTAATATAGCTACGGATTTAAAGCATTAATAGTACATTAAATAACGCGCCTGTGGAGCGTACATCGCTATAATCTATTAACCTAAAGCATTATATAACCTCTCTATTACTACTTAATAACACAATATTATAATTAATAATATTAAATAACTAAACAAAAGGCTTTAGTGGTAAATAAAACATTAAGACTATAGCCTCTGCTATATACTAATTAATCTCTTATCCGCTAAGCTATATGTCTTTATTAATGGTTCTTTCACGAATAATAAGGACTTAAGCTTATAACTAGGATACGTAATTATTCTAGGTAATAAAAGTAATAACAAGAGCGCTAAATTTATAATAAAAGGTAATATTATTATATATAGCTCTATAAAAAGCAAAAGGGTCACAAGAAGCGCCCTAGTATTAGAGCTATATAGCATAGTATAAGGCATTAACGTAACCTACGCCGTGAACACTACGCTTAATATTGTGATAAAGTAGCTAAAGTTACTATAGGTGCTAATTATAGTCTATACAGACTCTTTTTCGCTTTATAAATACCTTATTAAGCTTAGAATAATAAAGGAGAAGTAACTTATAATTAATATTATAGCATTGCGACAATTATATAAAAAGCGCGAGATCCACGAGATCCGCTGGATTAACGGAAGAGACAATATTACTAATATAATAACAAAAGCCTTATTAAACAAGAGCCTTAAGACCTTTATTAATAATAACTAGGTTAATATACGTGTAAAAGGTTAGGTAAAGAGACTAGTAAATTAATAATGCCCTTATTTCCCCCTAATATTAACAGTCTAGAACAGATTAAACCCAGACTAATCACAGCTATGGATTTCCACTAAAGGATTCACTTATTAACACTTCCCTTTTATTTAATTTTTATTGCGTTTTTAAGCTTTTTAGCTAAAGGAGAAAAAGAGAGATTACTAGAGCTTCCTATAGCTTATGTTTAGCCCCTACGGCTAATGTTCGGATCAGACTAAAAGTGGGTCTACCAAATTAATGCACGCGATACAATTAGCCACATTAACGACTAGCCCCACTTGGCTACGTAAGTAACCTTATAACCTCTCTTTTTCCTACTTCTGTTATTACCTTTGTTTTCCTGTCTTTAATAACAGACCTACACATCTAACTAACTAATCAAAGCAGCGAAACCTGCTTAGTCACCCCTTTGTTATAAAATTTCCTTTAATTAATTTTACTACGCTTTTAAGCCTCTTACGCCCACAATAAAAAGAGAAAATTGCCAGTGTTAGAATCGCATTACTGCGAATTCGTTGCGGACGAATTCGTCACCACGGTCAAATTGCGATTGGATGCACGGGGTCTTATCGCCCCACTATGCACTAGAACGCAACTAGCGCATGGGGTCTCATCGCCTTACCTAGACTAGCAACGCGATTGGTCGCATAGGACTATTGCCCCACTTCGCCCTAGATAGCGTGTTTAACCCATAACACCACGTATGCGAAGGCATCCCTAGGATTAAGGTATATCTATAGCCTCAATCCCCCTATAGCTAGATCTAGAAGACAAGCAGAATTAAACCCTTTACATCGAGTAACTAGTGCACTAGTGACCTGTGGTCATAGGACCCGAATCCCCTTGGTCAACTCAACAGATTCTGTTTAGTTTTTAATTTATATATACTACTTAATCTAGTCTTTCTTTAATAATAATACTATATTTAGAGTTTCTTTAAATATTATAAAGGGAATATATACTAGGGTTTAAAGGTATACTAAAGGAGTTTATTTTATAAAGATAGTAAGCATTAATAATATTAAATAAAGTGTATAATTTAAAGATAATAATAATAAGGGCAATTAAAGCCTCCTAGGCTTATAACTATTAAAAGATAAGGATATATATATATATATTGGATACGCTAGCTAGCTATATATTTGCTAGTACTAGTACTCCGGCTGGTTAGTTAACAGGAAAACCTATAATTAGGGAGAAAAACCCTCTTACTTCTGTGTTTAGGTTAGCACTGTCCCTGTAGCGGGGCTATGCTACTTAACAAGTTTCCTGTCATGGAAAGTTATAGCTAGCTCTTACTAGCCTTATCCCTAAAATCCGTAAGATCTAAGTTTAGGAGAAAGGATTTGCTCCTTCTAGTGTGCTTATAAGCCTAGGGTAGCTTTGTCTTAGGCCTCCTTACTTTTCTAATAGGAGGTGAATTCTAATATAGTAAGATCCTCATAATTTTTCACTTTTTACTAACTCTTCCATAGCCTTACTTTTTAGCTAAGTCTAGTCCGCTTCTAACCTAAATATATTATAAACCCTAAGCACTTACTCTTAGTTATATATAGGGAGGTAAGGCTAGGTCCAATCTGGTTAAGGATTAGTTCCGCTTATACGCCTGTTTCGCAATGTCTTTTTTACTTTTCCTTATGCTTTACTTTTAACGCTGCTATAGTGAATCACTCTACCCCCTTATATATATAAAAGGAAGCAATTCCCCGTAGGATTCTGCCCTCTTTTCTTTCCTCATTATCTATCTTCTCTTAGGTTTGTTTATGCCTTTTTGTCTGCCAGTGCAATTCTAGGTCGGATTTGGTGCGGTTACTAACTATTGTTATAGTTCGCGTTATAATCCTCGTCATTGTCATCCTTCGTCATATCGTTATCTAGGAACCAAGCCTCTCCAAGCGTTATCCTCAAAAGCAGCTAACTTTAGCTTAGTTAAGGCGGGCTCCAGATAGGAGCTTTATGTAAGTTATTCTTCCGCTTCTATTTTAAGGCTTTTCGTTTCTAATTCTAGGTAGTTAGGTAAGCTATAGCAGTTTTAGTGTATTTCGTGTTACTCTTAATCAATAAGAACTCCTAGCTATTAGTGTTATAACATTATTAGTATAGGCAGCTCTAAGCTAGATAAGTGTTAGTGGCGATTCTGCTAATATTTAGCTAGGTGCTATAACTAACGCCTGCTTTAATTATTAGGTTTGTAATAATAGTTGCAACAAGGTAATATTTTACGCTATATCCGGGTCTATTTCGCTACTAATCTGCCTCTTAGCCAAATACCACAGGGCGTTAAGCTAAGCACTTGTAGTTAACGGAAATCTAGGCCACTATTACTAGCAGTGCTAAGGTATATGTCTATTTACAGGGCGAATCCAAGTCTATTTCATATCTAATGTGTGTCTATCTTAGGTTCCTAATAATTACTATAATTATATAAGAAAACTTTACGCTAAAAATTAAAGTAAGAAGTAAAGCGCTTTAGTAACGGGCCTGGATTAGTCTAGTTCTAGTTCTAGTAAGGGCTAGTATAATAAAATAGTATTCTAGATACGTTACTTAGATGCTTAAATAGCGGAAATAAACTAGCTCCTAGCTACCTCCCTTCTAGTAAAGGGGCATACTAAGGTAATAGAGAATGCTATCCCTATTCTAGAGGAGAAGTAAAGTAGTAGGCTAAGGCTAGTTTAGGGGTGGTATTAGGGCGTAGGGGGCTAATAATACCTAGTATTAGTAGTTTTAATTAAGAGTTTATTCCTTTTTTACAGTAATCTTATCTTATTATAATATTAGTCCTAACCCTCTCTTACCTCTAAGCTACCTATTCCCTAGAGTTCTCTTTCTTTAGCATCTAATCTAGGCGTTTGTATATTATTTTGTGTCCTCTAGGGGCAGGTTAGTCTTAGTCCTATTCCGCTTAAGGCAAATGCCAGGTCCTACGCTAGCCTATAGTAGTTAAGTCTCCTAGTTTATATAACCTATCTAGTAATAGTTCTCGCTCACGTAGGATTATCTAGGGCTAGCCTTACCTCCTATTTATCTCTAGGCTATCTTTAGGGTCTTATATAGTTATAGTTACTATAGCTTGTAATAACGTAATACTAGTCTTCTTCTCTATAGCTGTAGCTATATATTAGTAATGTCACCCTAGGCATGCCTCTATTATAGAGGAATTTATTTAGCCCTATCTTCCCTATATATAGTTATACTATTATTAAAGAGATATGTTTATCTAGGTTTATATAGAACTTTTAGATCTCTTTTAGGTTAGGGTATAGTGGGCAGTCCTTAGTAAGTTCTCTAGCGTACTAGCAGTAGCCTAAGCGTTCTCTATTATACTATATTTCCTATCTCTTATTCCACTTATTATATAGGTTTACATCTGGCTCTTCTTCCCTTAGTTAGGTGCGTCTAACTCTTCTATAGTGTAGTACAGTCTTAACTAACTATAAGGTGGTTTAGATTATCTCCGCTATCCTATTATTAGTAATTCTCTCCTTAAACCTCTGTTTAACTATATTTAGGTATAGGTTAAGTAGTAGCATTACTATTTCTACTTCTAGCTATGTAATAGGGGTGGCTTTAAATGCCCCTATAATAACCTAGAGGTAAGCAAATTATTTTACTATAAAGTTTTTTACTATTCCTTTAGGTTTCCTCTAGCTTTAGTTAGGGTATAGTATACGCTTACTCTATAGGTAATAATAGGTTAGACTACTTATATGTAAAGGAGTCTAGCGTCCCTAAAGCTATATCCTTATACTAAGGCTAATAATATAGTAAGGGTAAGCCTTTACTAGGCTAATTTTCCCTTTAGAATATTCTTATAAGTACTCTAGTTAAGTTTTCTATTTACCTATACTCCTAGGAATTAGTAGGACTCTATAGGTATTATCTCCTTATCTCTAAGTTAGACCCTAGTCTAGGGGGTTATCTAAATTTACTAAAGTATATAAGCTTGGTTTTTAAGGGGTTAAACTTTACTCTTACTTCCTTTACCTATTTTTATATACCTTTTAGGTAGCTTTAAGTCTTTTCTAAGTCTATACTATATTTTTCTAAATACTATAATATTAGTATTATCTGTAAATCCTATTACTACTATGCCTAGGATAGAGTAAAGGTATATATATAACTTAGTAAAGTATAGTAAGAAGAGGATAGGGGAGAGTAAGGAGCCTTATAGGGTGCTAGCCTTAATCTTAAATAGTTATAATAGGTCTTTATTAAAGCTAAGCTAGCTTATTCTACCTATAAGGAAGCTTTATATTACTATTACTAGCTATAGTAGTACGCCTATCTTAACTAGGAGGGTAATAAGGTAGGGGTAGCTAACTCTATTAAAGGCTATAGATATATCTATTTAAGCTAGTAAGGCAATGCTGCCTCTTTCCTAGGCCTCTTATATATATTCTATTAAGGCTCTTATTATAGTTTCTATTAACCTATTTCTCCTATTACCTATTTATAATTCTAGAAGAAGGTTATTTGCCTTAGTATAGCTTATAAGCTGCCTTACTATTACTACCTCTATAATCTTACCTATTATATTAAGTAGTAATATAGGCCTCTATATATTAGCTTTTCTTATCTCCTTTATTATTTTCCTAGGCTTCTTAATCACTATAACTCTAGTAGTTTAAAAGCAGGCTAGAAAGTACCTTACTTTTAGGGTAGTGTTAAGTAGCCTTATAATTATATCCTTTACTAGGTTATTACAGGCTTTAATAAGGCCTACTAGGAGTTTATTATCTCCTAGGGCCTTCTAGCTAGCTATACCTAAGAGAATATCTATAATTTTAGCTCTTATAAATTACTCTTAGGCTAGAAAAAGGGTGTTTTTAAGTTTAGGGAAGGAAAGGTTAGGGATATAGAAGAGGTCTACTATTAGTTTAGGGAAAATCTTTATATAAGGACTTTAGCTTTATTAGTGTGCGCTATAGCTAGGTTAGGGTTGTTTTTAGTTCTCTCTAGGTCTAGTATTCTTAGGAGCTTAGGGGGCCTAGCTCCTAAGTCTAGCCTATCTCTCTAGTCTTTAGATACCTCTGTCCTTTTCCTATATATTAGTATTTTTAAGGGCTTCCCTCTATATATTTCTCTTTTCCTCTCTAATAGTGTATTCTTAGTTTATCTCTGCCTCTTTATACGTATTCTAATTTATATTAGTCTTATATTATCTCTATACCCTCTTCGCTTACCTAGCTTTAGCCACTACTTCCTTTACTTTTCTAGACCACTATACCTCTAGCCTAGGGAGGCCTTAGGGCCTCCTTAGTGCCACTCTCTCTACTATTTATTAGAGGTTTATAATAAGCTATTTTATATATTAGTCTATCCTATCTTAGTTATAGGGGTTTAGAGTAAGTTTAGGCTAGAGTTATACTAACGCTTTTACTTTTATAAATAGTCTATTTATTGCTTACTAGTTATGCCTTATTATTAGTAAGGTATAGTCCTAATTACTAGAGTTAATGCTAATTAGCTACGGAATATAGTCAGAGCCTAATATATCCGCCGCGCTATTGTAGTAAACTTATATATTATGTGAAACCTATGCTAGGTTAATTATACTATCTCTATCTCCATTATGCTATCTAGTGAGTTCCCCTTAGGGTATTACTAATTAAAGTTACCACTAGCTAGTGAACTCTAGTAGCTCTTTTACTCTATTACTAGTCCTATTATATTCGTCCTATAGCGGGTGTTTTTAGTTAAAATTACTTATAAAGACACTTCTTTCCTAGGGCTTTTCCTTATTAATTATATAAATAGGGGTGTTCTATTTATTACTATATTTTTCTAAGTAAAGGGAGTAGATATTTATTCCTTAAATTTCTATAAGTAACTAGTTAGTGCCTTCACAGGCTAACCATAAGCCTACTCTATGCTTCTTATTTATATATACTATATTCCACCCCTTATAATATATAAGTTAGAATCTAGTAAGGCCTAGAGCTAGGGGCTATGCTTATCTTATGTGTTCCTATTCTTAAATTACTATTATATCTATATTAGTCCAGTAATAGAGCGCGATATATATAAGGTTATTCTTCTTATTAATATTCTAGAAAAGGACGCGTATTATTATTATATAAGTCTAGGAGAGGGGGTTTGCTACTATCTTATACTAGTTCTATTCTAGCTTTAATTAGCTCCGCGTATCTTCTAATACTACTTGCTCTAGGTTATCTAGCGTTTTATTCTATAAGTATTAGGTAGCCTTTTTCTTCCTAGTAAGGCTAACTAGTTCTAGTCTCTCCTAGGGTAAGGCTAGGCTACTAGCTAGTAATTAGGTAGTAAAATAAGAAGGGCGCTCCTAGTATTTTGCTTTTACTATATTTTATTTTTCCTTAAGGGTTAGGTAAGTTCTAGACTACGCTAGGTGTGCCCTAGAGTAGAGTATATACTTCTCTTATAGTTATCCTATAGATATAGGGCAGGATTTCTTACCCTCTTTATAATAGCTAGCTCCACACTTACTATACCTTAGGGCTACTTTATAAAATTTTACTATATAACCTATTTAGAAGTAGTTATAGCACTGCCTTAGCTATAGTAATTTATTATAGGGTTTAGTCTAGAATAGCTTTGCTTTATATACTATTTTATCTTTATATATTTTATTAGTATTATTTACCTTAGCTAGGCTAAGGATAAGAGTGGTTCTTAGTGCGTTCTTACCTCTAGGTTATCTTACTATTACCCTAATTATATTTATCTTATTTGCTTTTCTTATATTTACTATAAGGTTTTTTACTAAGGTATATTTTATAAGGAAGCCTTTAACTATAACGCTTAGGATTTAGTAGTAAAGGGTTACTTCTAGTCTAAAGGTAGTAGTAATCTATTTTTAGTTAGTCCTATACTAGGAGGCGTTTCCTTTAAATATAATAATTATATCTTCGCTAAGGAGTCTTCTAGCTATAATTACTTAGTCTAGCTAGTAGCTTTATTTACTACTATAACTATATCTTTTACACTTCTAGTCTAAAGCGGTTTCTAAATAGAGTTACCCTTAATAAGGACCTCTCTGTCCTAGTAGCCTAGTATTTAGAGGGGGGTTTAGGTTTAATTATCTTTATATTAGCCTTATAGTAATACTTACCTAGGTAAGGGAGCGGTGTTTTTATCTACCTCTTTAAAGGCTTCTTTAATAACTTCTTTAAGGGCTTCCTTTATAGTATAAATATTACTATTATTATTTATCTCTACTTTCTGAGCTTAGGTATAGCTTACTTTTAGGTCTATAATAGCCTAGGTAGCGTTCTATACCTTAGATAGTTTATTACTAGGGATAAGGCTAGTAATCTTTTTATAGTATTTTTATTCTTCTAGGTATTTAAATTAAATCTAATTTACCTTTAGGTTATTATTATATCTCTAGACATTAAACTATTCTCTGCCTACGTTTAGGTAGTGGTAGCTCTATACTAGCCCCCTTTCTCCTTTATTAATTACTATTAGCGTCTTCTCCTCCTACCTGCCTCTGGCTTTGTTATAATATAATATTATAGGAAGGGGTAAAATAGGGTAAGGATTTTGATTATCTTATTAGTTTGTATTTTAGAGGCGATTCCGGACCTGTAGGGCGGTGCGGAAAGATTCGCAAAGGTTAAAAGATAAGGATAAGATAGGTTAATAGAAAGCGTTTAATTTATTTAATTAGAGGTATAGATAGCACCTAACTTTTGTACCTAAAAGGTATATAGTGCGCTATAGTACTATCTAACTAAATCTGGTATATCTAATATATTGTATCCACCATTGTCTTAAGGAGGGTTTCATCCTCATCAGCGCGGTCAATGCAAGAGGTCAATGCTCCCCTAACACTACTAGCTAGCAGATGCCAGCCACACCCACACAGCAGGCCCACGCTGTCCACGGTCGGGTACCGCCCACATGCTACAAGGAATAATCCGCAGTCTGGTCAAGGACATCCCCCAAAAAATGTTATCCTTACCCGGCAGGCACTTAATATGCTAACCAGGCCTCTTACGTATGGCCTAGGGCCTCACGCGCAGTGTATTACTTGTTAAGGTACCCTACGTACGAGCACATGATTGTGAGGGTTTGGAAAGACTTATTCAATCTACCTAACGATCTTGTTACAAAGAGGAAGAATTAACGAGATAAAAGGAGAGATCCAGGGATCTCTCCTGTAATATCCTCTACGTGCACTGACCATGACGTTGGTTGTATAGGCAACCATTGGACATGGGTATTGCGACCGTGGTCGCGATCAATTATATCGTGACGACGCAACGAGGCCTTCGGCCGAGTCTCCTTTAGGGTCTAACCCGTCACAATGATCGTCGCCAAACACGCTGCCCAAAATACTACTATTAAGTGCCTAGTTACTAGAAAAACTATAAGGGGCACGGAGCTTATTTAACCATAAGCGTACTTGAAAACTAATAAATTAATTACATTACATTACAGAGATGAGAAACTAGAAACCCTTGAGGATTAGGCTACCTAGTTACATAGTTAATGCTTAGGAATGGGTTATAAGACCTTTATTTATTAGCGTTATTACTATTAGCATTAGCTAAGTGCTTATTTACAGCTTAGCCTATTATAATAACTAACGGACTCTAGAGTTCGATTTACTTAACTGCAGTATGTTTACTATAACTAGGGTTTACGAAGAAGCCAGAAATGGATTTAAACCTGAATTATCTTGACTGGGGTCTACCAGTTTTTTTCATAGCTTAGACACACCAGTCAAGTGGATCCAGGTCAAAGATCCATGTACAGCCTCTCCAGGAGACTCCAACCATTTCTTCATACACTAAATTCCGCTGCTGGCTTCTTCATAGGACCCAGCCAAGTAGTAGTAAAGTAGACCCAGGTCAAAGTATTTTGCGCAATAATAGCTTCCTGTCTCCACACTCTCTCATCATTTGGCAGTATGGCGCTATGCATACATGCAGTCAGGAAATTCTCATAAACTGCCAAATGTCGATTCAAAAACTTGGCCAGTTAAACCACACAGCATTTTGTTGTTGAATCTGTCTTTTTATCTCTTTTTCTAGTCCAAATGAGGATTTTGGCGTTGAGGAAAGTTAATTGCACAATGTTCTGTAACTAGAGGAAGCTACTTTTGCGCAGAATAATATGTAATTCTATAAGTCTTCGAGTGGTGCTGCATCCTGACAGGAGCGGCTGTGAGGGGAAAGTGAGACTCAACTATGAAAAACATAGACCGAAGTCTCGTCACCACCAAGCAGCACAAGTTCTGGTCTCCGGTGATATGATAATTGACGCCGTAGCCTGGCCGTTCGCGCCACAACATGGCTGAGAAAACGCGCTAAAGGTTGGGTGCCGGCAGAGGACGTCTCCACTAGCCGGAGGACATGCCCTGCAAGTTGGAAGAAATGCCCTGCAAGGTACGTGAAAAACGCGGCCGCTTTTGCCAGAATTTAGCAGTCCGTACCTGCTCCTCGAATGGGAGGAACAATCCGCAGCTGTCTAGATGAATGCCGCCACTACTAACAAGACGATGATCTAATTGGAACATGAGTCAGGCAAATGTGGAGTTCAAGATGTTCAGAACGTGTTTAATGATTGCAAAGCGGCAAAATGTCATTGCAAAGATGTGATTGAACACAATGGAAATTGTCCAGAACTCAAGGACAACGGAGCACGTATGGGATTGCGGGATTAGAGTGGAAACATGTATCCAAGGTAGAGAAGCTATGGAAAGCAGTGGGGTTTCTCATACCCTCAAGATTCACCGCCTCTAAAAACAAGGTTGATTGATGATTGCTAATAGCACCGTATTTCCAGCGAAAGTATTACCAACGTGTGCGATCGGAGAGTGTACAGACATTAGATATCTTGGATAGTCATTTGAAGAGCTATAGAAAGCTTCATGGAACGACAATCATGTGAATCATGTTTCTCTCCAATGATCAACCCAATGGATTTTCCCCGCAGCCGCTTCAGCTGAGATGCGCTTTTCTGGTTCATGTTGCATCAAGCCCTCCATCACACTTAACAGACTACACAGTGCCTGGTAGTCGCCTTCCGTGCAGTCTGTCTTGTCAATACAGTCATTGGCCTCCGTGTTCGAAATGATGGCTTGTCTGCGCGGTTCAAAGCTTTGGTTGAGACGACCGAATGCGCTTCCTGCTATTATCAACGTAAGCAACGCAACACAGGAAAACAAAAGGAAGATTAACCAAAAAGCCGATGGACAGAACAAAACTAAGAGAAGGACCACACCAAACCCTCATCTTCCCTAAACAATTTTCTTATGAAAAAAACAGAGGATGAAAAGAAATGAATACTAGAAATACTAACGTAGAGGAGTGAACTCGGGGTTTTCTTTGACCATCTGCAGCCACTGAAGTTGCCAATTTGGAGGTAACGGCCCTATAACCTGGATTTGTTTCTGAATTTCTTTTTCTTTACAAGAGGGAAATCCAAATGGACCCTTCTGATAAAACAAGTAGTGAATCTACAAAAGACACAAGCCACAATCAGTAATAGAACGACGTAGACCTGCTGCTACGGCAGACTTACCACACAACCTGCTCTCCATAGATCGTGCCGATAATCGAAGGAACCGACAAAGAAAGTTTCTGGGGATCGAAGATCCGGAGGTTGGGCGATATGTGACCGGGTCTCACCAATAGGAAATGCTTCTCCCCAATCTATTATGCGAATGTCCTCCTCTGGACAATCATACCAGCCTTTCCAACAGGCTGTTTCTACAAGATGTTTCGGAAGGTTGTCTGGTAACGGACATGCTCCGGTATACTCTGCAATGAAGGGGTCACCTCCAAGAGCCTCTAGGATATGGTTCTCCTCCTCGTTTTCTAGCAAGCTCTGGCAGGTGAAAGCAACATTTCCTGGAGATATATCTACTCAAATTAGCCGTTGTTGGAAGATGTGATTGGTTGACAAAGGATAGCCTTTTCACCATACCTCCATGCACAATTCCAGATGCATGCATGGCATGAATAGCCTCCAGAAGTTGTCTGGAAGCCCTGAGAATTGTATCTGGCCGAAAGGTTTCTTGTACCTCCACGTCGTTGTAAGCTTTGATCATCAAAGACACCGTTGGTCCTAGAAGTTCAGTGACAAGACATGTATGAATCCCGTTCGGCCCATGATGTTGGAAACTCTGCAGGAGTTGAGGAAAGTATCTTGCGTCTGGTGGATTGCTGGATACATGTTTTTGTTGGATGGCCATAAAAGCTATTATGTCTGTATCTTCGTCCAAAGAGCTTGTTGAAACCCTGGCCTGTTTGATCTTCAGAGAGACCCATTGCCTGTGACAGGTTAGGATTTAGGGATCGAAGTGGCTCAACGTGAAGGGGCCTTGAAGGGGCCTTGAAGGGGAAAAAAAGAATATCCCTACTCTCGGTGGTTGTCTCTCGCCAGCCACACTGTTGAATAGCCCCCATATCCGAGTTTGTACCGAATCGTATACCTGCCGTTATGAAATGTATCACCAAGTGCCACTGGGTGAAAGCCCCTGATACATAGCGCTCAAGTGGTTCGTGGGGTAGAACGAGACCGACACGACGGTATTTATCCTCCCAAGAATAACCGCCTGGATTTCGTGGTTGAGCTGTCGACCCATGATGCGAAATCCCTGGAAACATGGTTTTATGTAGTGCAAGGAGTACAGGACAATCCAGAACCTTGCTCCTGAAGGACTTGAATAGAACGGAGCTGATCCAAGGTGGGGCGTTCGTAATCGTGGCCACGGGGACAGCGCTGTTGCCATTGGATATGACTATAGGTATCAGGGTACGAAATTGGCTGGGATACGCTTTCCATCGCCTTGTGCCCCTACCAGCCCAAATCAAGCGAATTTCACAAACCACATCCATCATCATTCTTTTAAAGACAGACTCTAGTCACACAAGGTACAATGTGCTTGACCAAAACTCAAATTAAGATGGGGAGCCAAACGATCTAAGTCTGGCTCCGCGTAACATATCTATCCCATTTAGAGCTCGTCTCTATACTGCATATCCGACACATACAGGCTTAAAGTATTGCAATATCGTAGTGCAACACGCGACAGACTTTTTCTTTCTTCCAAATGATTTTATTTTCTTTTTAAACAAATAAACTATTCCGACCAATTCGAAAATCGCCGCCTTCTATCCCGGAAGCATGACGCTACTGTCACAAAAGTAGTAAGCCTCGTGCAGAGCATGAAATGACAGCCCCGAGCGCCACAAGATCCAATAGGCACTTTGTCTCATTCTCTCCCGAGGGAATTCCGTACGCCAAATTTAGGCGCTTACACTCTGCAGGTAGGGGTTTCATTTGCGGCGCTCTTGGTTGAATGTGCTTCTTTTGGATATCTCCGGCACTGCTCAGAGGATGACGAGGATGACGAGGCTGATGCCTGAGGCTGCGATGTGAGGCTGTGAATATCCTCAACACCCCACGCTTATATTTTAGAAGTAGAAAACGGACGCTAAACCTGGACGGCCCAGGTATAGCCTTTGAGCGCTCTGGTCTTGTCAGAAGGTAGGGGTCATAAGATGTGCAAAAAAGTGTTCAATTCGATCAGTCAGAGGTGCAGACGGCACCCGACTTTTGTACCTAAAAGGTACACAGTGCGCTATAATACTATCTAACTAAATCCAGTACTTCTAATACATCGTATCCACCAATGTCTTAAGGAGGGTCTGACTATTAACCTGCGATATTATAGCGTTATTAAAGCCTTTACCCTAACACACCCCCTAGCTAATAGTTAAAAGTGAAGCTATAAATTATATATGTTATGTAGGTTTTTAGTTAATTTCTCGTGTTATTAGATAGCTTAGGATTATTTATAATCCGATTTTCTAGTAGAAGTCCTAATGCTTTTGTCCTATAAGAGGCTTTGTGAATCCGTTAGCAAGTATCTTAGAGGTCTTTATCTAATTAACCTTAATATTACTAAGGGTATATTACTCTTAAATCCATATCTAATTCATATCTAGATGCTTTAGGCTTATCTAGAGCCTCCTCTCTTTATATTTTATAATATAAATCGTCTATTAATTATTACACTTGTTAAAATAATGCTATTTTTAGCACTATTTTATAGGCCCACTAGTTGCCTGGTTGCGTTGTTGCAACGTTGGTTACAAGGCGTTCCTTGCAGCGTTGCTTGCAGCTTTGGCTGTGACCTGCGTTCTTGCACACAACTAACCCACAGGCTTGTATGACTAAGCCGACTAGGTTACCCTATAGGGAAGCTGAAATCGACTGTAACTAGGGAACTAGTAGTTGTATAAAAGGCTGACGTATACTATTCGAATCCTTGATTTATTCTGGATTTTATGGTATATTTTATAAATAGGGTTATTTATTAAAGTGCTTAGTTAGGCCACACGGGCGTCTAGTTTGTATGGCCGTGAGTCGATTTTTACTTTTCCTATACAAATGAATTATGCGGAAAATAAAAAGTAGCTCGCGAGACCCTATTAGCAACCTGGTTCTGCCAATATAGTTAGTAGGTCTATGAGGGGACTTAGTAGAATCCTCTCATTGCTCGCAGACCGTCCGTTAGCTAGAAATCAACTATATTTAACTATCTTAGCTCTCAAAGTGAATTATCTATCGTGGTTTAGTTATCTATAGGTCGCAGCGCCCTCTATTACGCTAGCTATCTAGGAATTACTAGGGAGGTCTTCCTATCCCTCCAGTACATTCCCCTTCCCATTTTCAATAGGTTATGAGCCCGGAAGGCCTATAGATTAACTTTATTACACTGCATTATTCACTGCGATTGCTAGATTTTTGGCTATTAGTTGTGGTTTTACTACACTGTGGGCTCTTAAGATTACGAAGGAAAACCGCTAGAATTTGAAGCTTTTCATCGCCTAGCACCCCGCATTGTAACACTAGACCTTTGGTGTTGAAATTCACTACAAACCGCACCTGTAATATAATTTATTGCAACCATTACCTGTGATTTTATTTACAACCGCGACCGTTATTGATATTATCTACGCTGTAGATACGCTGCACTTCCCTCAAAATCACTTCGGACTTTAGTATATCCTATACTAAGCTTTTTGACCTATTATATTACGCTGCACTGCATTGCGCTGCGCTACGTTCTATAATACCTATTATTCCTATCTGTGGCTCTTGGTGTTGTGAAAATTTTCTCCTGAGAATTTTCACCGGCCCGTTTTTGCCCGCGCATACCTTTGACCCACTTTTCTAGCCGGAGGGGCTCCTTTCAAACAGCCCCGCCACGCATTTTACGTGCGCAAGCAGATTGCATTACAACTAATTTTCTAGCACACGTTATTTGCAACAGGAAGAAAGTCAGAGATTATACACAGGGGTCGAAGATGGCGCCACCTAATTTCAAGGGAAAGGGACCTGGGGCAGGACCTTCTAATCCTAACCCTAACCCTAACCCTAACCCTAGTAACCCTGGGGACCCAAGTCGGATGGATATAGAAGGTCAACCTATGGCTGCCCAAGCCAGCCCTTTGCAACTAGAAATGCAGAGGCAAATTGAGCAACAAGGCAAGACCTTAACTGAATTTATTCAGCATAGTGAGGATAATCGTATTAAAAACGAGGCTAGCATTAATGATCTTTTAAGTAAATTAACGCAAACCATGTCTGCTATATAAGGTCTTCAGACCTTTTCTAGGCCTAAGGAAGAAAATACTAAGGTACCTAGAGAAGATCTGGCTGCTAAATCTTCACCTGCGCCTGTACTATCTTCTACTAGTAACCTTCAAGCTGCTTTTAATGGAAGCGCTATAAAGGAACTAAATAAGAAAGTACACTCTATTCCTAAGGGAGCTAAGCTAAAAGGCCCTGAAAACTATGATTAGTGGAAGCAAGCCCTGAACATACAATTTAGAGCCCTAGGATTACCTGAATTCTTAGATAATCTAAGCATAGCTAGTCAGCTAGCTGACCCTGACTAGGCTATTCTTTTGATGATATTAAGAGATAGCTGTCAGTTAGGGCCACAAGCAGCTATCTGCTAGTAGACGTCCCCTGAAGAAGCCTATAAAGTCCTTATTAGGCAGTATTTGCAGAGTGCTGAAATCCAGCGTGGTACGCTATACTCTAGCTACCATTCCCTAAATTTTTCAAATTATAAGGGATCTTTAGAGGCTTTTAATGCTGATTTTAATAATTTACTAGCTAGACTGCAGCTTTGCAGTGTAGTGATCGCACCAATTGATCAAGTAAATCATTATATTAATGCATTAAAGCAGACCTTTCCTAGTTAGGCTAAGAGATAAAGATTCACTATCAGAGCTTCTAGGGCACAAGGACTGCCTGTAAATACCTTGAATTTACAGTTCCTTATGGCGGACTTATTAGAAGAGCAAAGAGATAAATCTTCCCCTATAGCTAAGGCTCTTAGCTATAAGGCTTCTAATAATAAGGGAAATTCTAAGGACCAGGAAAAGAACACATCTAATCCTACCCCTAAGAAAGACCCTAACGCTAAAAAGAGCAGGATAAGAAGGATTCAAACCCTTCTAAGGCCTCTAGGAAGAAGTAGAAGAAGAAGAGTGGCACTGGGGCTAAAGAGAAAGGAAAGGAAGCCGCGTTTGCTTTAGGCTATAGCCTAGTAATAGGATACGTTAAAGAATTAGATTCTAACAAATCTAGCAGCAATAATAGTAGTGATTCTGAATCTGATTTAGACACCTCTAGTACTACTAGTAACACTACTACCAAGCCCGCTTTTAATTACTCTAATAATGTAATTAAAAATTCCCTTCTATATGATACTAGTTCCTCTTGTCACATTTGTAATAATAGGGCTTTCTTTAGGGATTTCAAACCCCTAAAGAAAGGCGAATGCGGCCCTATAATTACAGCTGGAGGACCTATCTATCCTAAAGGGAAGGGTACTGCTGTATTTAACGTGCTAGTAAAGAAAAATCCACTAGAATATAGGTCTTTAGCTTTGCTAGATACCCTATATTTCCTAGGCATAGATACAAACCTAGTTAGTGGTTTAACCCACTATCTCTCCAGGGGTTATCTTCTGAAAGATTAGCTTTTCCTAGCTAATAAAAGTCCCTGTGGGTTATTAGAACCTACTAAACACGGCTTCTTTTTGCAAGTTAAAGGACAACCAACCCCTGTAATTTGCAAGCATCAAACCCACCTCTCCTTTATAGGCTCCCGGATTCATTAACATCCAACCTATACGACTTATATGGGGTTTTCCTACCCTATAGAGGTGCAAATTCCACAGCAGCCTACCCTGGATCTAACGGAATATTAGCGAATTGAAGAAATCGACTCTGAAGACGACAATATCGACAATTTAGCCCTACATCCCACCGGAGCTCCTAGTTAGGCATCTTCTGTTGTAGGGGATTTAGAAGGTCCATATCCTAATGCGTTGGATGACGATAGTGGCCGTCTAGAATCCCCTGAGGCCTGTGATCCTTAAGAAGCCTAGCACGATAGGGAGCAAAGGGATAGTAGCTCTAAAAAGCTAGATTCTAGTTACAAGAAATTACTAGATTTAGCCCTTCTTTGGCACATTCGACTCGGCCACATAGGGCTCCCTTGCTAAAGAAATCATCGAAATTAGCTAAAGGGATCCCTGATTTTTCCGCTATCAAAGACAAGGATTTTAATTGCTTAGCCTGTACGCAAACTAAGGCTATTAGAAGACCTAGCAAAAGACCTATTCAGGACCCCCTAGAGTTCTAGATATTCTAGAGGAGATACGGTAAAAATTGAACCTATACCTTATAATAAGAAGGCCCTAGTCCTTTTCCTTATTGATTGAAAATCACGGTATAAATGGTGCCTCTTATTAGCTAATAAAGAAGGTCAGACCCTTTATAATGCTATTAAGGGCTTTTTAAGGAATTAAAAATCAATATAATTTGTATCCTAGGCATCTTTATTTTGACGGAGGCACTGAAATTAACAACGACCTCTAATAATGGCTGACTTCTAAGGGAATTTGCTTTAGCACCTCCTGCCCTTATATTCACGAACAGAATGGGCTAGTTGAGCGAGCTATTAGGGTTATCCTCGATTAACTTAGAGCTACCCTACAGTGGTCCAAATTGCCCCTGTATCTCTAGTCTTACATCCTTCTAGCCATAGTGGACTTAGTTAACATCACCACGAATACGACTAAGCCCCTAACCCCTAAGCAGCTATATCTAGCTGACTTAGAGCCTAAGACCACCTATAAGCCTGACTTCTCGAAAATTAGGGCTATAGGGTCTTATTGTGAGGTTCTAATACCTCCGGAGCAGAGATCTAAGCTGCAAAAGCTAGCCCCTAGGACCATCCCTGGCCGGTTACTAGCTACTCTAGGTTCTAACGTTTATCTTGTTTGTATACCCTCTAAAAGGTTAGTCGTTAAGACTAGCTTTGTGAAAATAATAGAGGATATAGGCTCTGTAAGAATCCCTAAATCTTCAGGGAGTTATCCTTTAGAGGGAGGAATTGATGACTTTCTTCGTGATAGTTATCCCTCGTAAGATAATCTAGAAATTCAGGATAATCCAAAGCCTGAAAATCTAGTCCCCCTAGAGAGCCACAGCCCTATAGAAGCCCCTTAAAAGGCACCTATAGGTAATCCATTAGCTGATCCAGACGCTATGGATGTTAACGATTTCAATATAACTTCTTTTGTTAAGGAGTTATGCTTTAAGGCTTAGGAAAAGGCTAAATCAACTAATAACAGTGATTCGGACACCCCAAGACCTGGAAACAAGCATTAAAAAGCAAGGATAGTCAAAAATGGATAGATACGACTTTTAACGAATTTAAGCAGCTTTTAACTGCTAGAACCTTCAAATTTATAGGGATAGACCAAGTTCCTAAGGGCTAAAGGATCCTAAAAACAGACTTGTCTATAAAGTCAAAAGGGATAAAGAAAATAATCCTATAAAATACAAGGCCTGCCTCGTTGCTAAAGGCTTTATGCAGATAGAAGGTCAAGATTATCTCGAGACCTATGCTGCCACAAGCATCCCTCCTAGTTGGCGAATATTATTAGCTCTAGCAGCTTCTAATGACTGGGAAGTCGAATAAGTCGATTTTATAGGGGCATTCTTAAATAGTTTACTAAAGGAAGCTATTTATATGCAAATCCCAGACGGATTTACCGAATTTGCCAAAGCCATGCCTGAAATAGCTAGATTACTTAAGAAATATAGCTATAAACCCGCTTAAAAGCAAGTTATTTTCCTTCAAAAGCTTTATATAGATTAAAACAAAGCTCTAGAGAGTAGCAGCAGGCCCTAAAGGACCTTCTTCGCAAGCACGGATTTCACCCTTAATTTCAGACCTAGCCGTTTTTTATAACCCAACTACATCCATATATATAGCGACTTATATGGATGACTGCCTTCTAATAGGACCCGACCTTAAATATATTAATAGATTGAAGAAGCTTTTACATAAAGCTTACCCTATAGAAGACCGTGAACTAGCCGAATTTTTCCTAGGTGTTTAAATCACTAGAAATCAAAAGAAAGGGACCCTAACTATTCATCAGTCCCAGTACATTTCTGAAGCCCTAGAAAGGTTCGACCTGAAAGATGCTAAGCCCGTTCAAATTCCTCTTCAACCTGGAATTATTAAACAAGCAGCAACCCACCTAACAAAATCTCTCTCACCCCCGATCATAAGCTATATTAGTGCATTATAGGGACTATTATGTACTTAATGCTTCTAACAAGACCTGATATTGCTTTTCCGGTCTAGTGGCTTTCTACAGCGCTATCTAAGCCGTTTATAGAGCACTTAAATGCTGCTAAACACCTGCTTAGGTACCTATCTGGTACTATGGGTTATTCTATAACCTATAGAAGGTCTAGATCTGTTATAAACTCTAAAGCCTCTACGACCCTTATTAGATTCTGCGATAGCGACTACGCTGGTGATAGGATCTCTTCAAAATCAACCTATGCTTATTTATTTAAGCTAGCCGAAGGACCTATTAGCTGGAAATCGAAGAAAGCAACTACAATAGCTTTATCCACATTAGAAGCTGAATCTGACGCTTTATGTGAGGCTATTAGGGAGCTAGAATGGTTAAATGGCTTATTTACGGAAATTAAGCTGCCTCTAGCCCCTCCAGTCCCGATTTTTAGCGACAACTAAGGTGCTATTACGACTGCCAATAACCCTGCTCTTTATAGCAGAACAAAGCATACCCTGCTAAAATTCAACTATACCAGAGAAAAGGTACAGAAGGGTATAGCTAAGGTTATTTACATTAACACTAAAGAGATGCCTGCAGATGGCTTAACTAAGCCTCTGCCCTATGATAAATTTTAACAATTTATTAAATTACTAGGTCTTACGAAGTCCTAGCTAGCTTTATAAAATCAACAAAAAGTCGAAAAATAATAAATCAACAAAATATTGGAATTCTATTTGAAAAGTTATTGGATTTATAGTTAAAAGTTATTGATTTGTTGGAATTTATAGTTGACTTAAATATCTATTAAAGAGCTAAGTCATTAGGCATTGAATTAGTTATGTCACACTTTTCTAGAGGGAGTGTTAAAAATGCTATTTTTAGCACTATTTTATAGGCCCACTAGTTGCCTGGTTGCGTTGTTACAACGTTAGTTACAAGGCGTTGCTTGCAGCGTTGCTTGCAGCTTTGGCTGTGACCTGCGTTCTTGCACACAACTAACCCACAGGCTTGTATGACTAAGCCAACTAGGTTACCCTATAGGGAAGCTGAAATCGACTGTAACTAGGGAACTAGTAGTTGTATAAAAGGCTGACGTATACTATTCGAATCCTTGATTTATTCTGGATTTTATAGTATATTTTATAAATAGGGTTATTTATTAAAGTGCTTAGTTAGGCCACACGGGCGTCTAGTTTGTATGGCCGTAAGTCGATTTTTACTTTTCCTATACAAATGAATTATGCGGAAAATAAAAAGTAGCTTGCGAGACTCTATTGGCGACCTGGTTCTGCCAATATGGTTAGTAAGTCTATGAGGGGACTTAGTAGAATCCTCTCATTGCTCGCAGACCGTCCGTTAGCTAGAAATCAACTATATTTAACTATCTTAGCTCTCAAAGTGAATTATCTATTGTGGTTTAGTTATCTATAGGTCGCAGCGCCCTCTATTGCGCTAGCTATCTAGGAATTACTAGGGAGGTCTTCCTATCCCTCCAGTACATTCCCCTTCCCATTTTCAATAACACTAGATAATTAAGAGAGGCAAAACGTGGATGTTAATATCGCGTAGTAGACGGCCTAGTGATATGCGCTCTTTCGCGCCGTAATTTAACGCAAAGAGCTTTACTTTAGTGCTTAAGGTTATTATATAATATTGTCTACCTAACTTCTATTTAATCGCGGCACTATATATAATAAAGACATAGCCTTGCGTTAATTTCCTTATATTAGGGTTATTACTAAGAGAAGCATTAGTGCTTAAAAAGAGCGTGTTAAAGCTATTATCCCTAGAATATTAGATATAAAGCTTTATTGTGCACTAGGTATATCTAATAATGCCTTTAGCGAGCTTAATATGCTTAGGTAAAGGGTTTATTAAAAATATAGTAAGCCTTAAGGCTACAAAAGCAACGTCAGGTCTTCTAATAATGTAGATATAGACTAATAATCCTATAATAGCTTAGAAGAGGTTAATTTCTTTTTAGTGGCTTAACCATTATTCGGATAAATAGTAGCTATATAAAGAGGAGCTATTAAGCTCTTTAAATTATCCTCTATAATATTAGGAAGGAATTTCTGCGTAATCTTATAGATATATAATTCTTAGGATAACTATATCTCCTTTATGGCTTAATTTTAAATAATCTTAATCCCTAGAAACCACTTTAATTTACCTTAATCCTTAATATCCAGGTGGTTTATTAATTAATTATATAAAGCTTTAAATTCGTCTTTAAATTCGCCTGGATACATTACTGTTAAGTTGACTAAGGGGATTCGGGTCCTATGACCACAGGTCACTAGTGCACTAGTTACTTAATATAAAGGGTTTAATTCTGCTTGTCTTCTAGATCTAGCTATAGGGGATTAAGGCTATAGATATACCTTAATCTTAGGGATGCCTTTGTATACGTGGTGTTATAGGTTAAACACGCTGTCTAGGGCGAAGTAAGGTAATAGTCCTGTACAACTAATCGCGTTACTAGTCTAGGTAAGGCAATAAGACCCCGTGCGCTAGTTGCGTTCTAGTGTATAGTAAGGCAATAAGACCCTATACATTTAATTGCAATTTAGTGCACAGTGGGGTAATAAGACCCTGTGCATCTAATCGCAATTTAACTGTGGTGATAAATTCATCCGTAACAAATTCGCAGTAATGCGATTCTAACACTAGTAATTTTCTCTTTTTGTTATAGGCGTAAGAGGCTCAAAAGCATAGTAAAATTAATTAAAGGAAATGTTATAATAAAGGAGTAACTAAGCAGGTTTCGCTGCTTTAATTAGTTAGATATGCAGGTCTGTTATTAAAGACAGGAAAAACAGAGGTAATAATAGAAGTAGGAAAAGAGAGGTTATAAGGTTACTTACGTAGCCAAGTGGGGCTAGTCGTTGATGTGGCTAATCGTATCGCGTGCATCAATTTGGTAGACCCACTTTTGGTCTAATCCAAACATTAGCCGTAGAGGAAGCTCTAGTAATCTCTCTTTTCTCCTTTAGCTAAAAAGCTCAAAAACGCAATAAAAATCGAATTAAAGGGAAGTGTTAATAAGTGGATCCTTTAGTGGAAATCCACAGCTGTGATTAGTCTAGGTTTAATCTATTCTAGACCGTTAATATTAGGGGGAATGAGGGCATTGTTAATTAACTGGTCTCTTTACCTAACCTTCTACACATATATTAGCCTAGTTATTGTTAATAAAGGTCTTAAGGCTCTTGTTTAATAAGGCTTTTGTCATTACATTAGCGATATTATCTCTTCTGTTAATCTAGCGGATCTCGTGAATCTTGCGCCGTTCGTATAATTGTTGTAATGCTATAATATCAATTATAAGTCACTTCTCCTTTGTTATTCTAAGCTTAATAAGGCATTTATAAAGCAAAAAGAGTCTATATAGACTATAATTAGCACCTATAGCAACTTCAGCTGCTTTATCATGATATTGAGCGTGGTATTTATAGTATAGGTTACGTTAACGCCTTGTACTATGCTGTACAGCTCTAATACTAGGACGCTTCTTATAACCCTTTTGCTTTTTATAAAGCTGTATATAATAATGTTACCTCTTATTGTGAATTTAGCGTTCTTATTATTACTTTTATTGCCTAGGATAATCACATATCCTAGTTATAAGCTTAAGTCCTTATTATTTATAAAAGAACTATTAATAAAGACATATAGCTTAGTAGATAAGAGATTAATTAGTATATATATATATATATTGGATACGCTAGCTAGCTATATATTTGCTAGTACTAGTACTCCGGCTGGTTGGTCGACAGGAAAACCCATAAATGGGGAGAAAAACCCTCTCACTTCTGTGTTTAGGTCGGCACCGTCCCTGTGGCAGGGCTATGCCGCTCAATAAGTTTCCTGTCGTGGAAAGTTGTAGCTAGCTCTCGCTGGCCTTATCCCTAAAATCCGTAAAATCCGAGTTTAGGAGGAAGGATTCGCTCCTTCCAGTGCGCTTGCAGGCCTAGGGCGGCTCTGTCTTAGGTCTCTATGCTTTTCTAATAGGAGGTGAATACTAATGTGGTAGGATCCTCACAATTTTTCACTTTTTGCTAACTCTTCTGTGGCCCCACTTTTAGCTAAGTCCGGTCCGCTTCTAACCTAGATGTGTTATAAACCCTGAGCACCTACTTCTAGTTATATGTGAGGGGGTGAGGCCAGGTCTGATCCGGTTAAGGATCGGTTCCGCTTATACGCCTATTTCGCAATATCTTTTTCACTTTTCCTTGTGCTTTACTTTTAACGTTACTATAGTGAATTACTCTGCCCCCCTTACACATATATAAAAGAAAGCAATTCCCGCGGGATTCTGCCCTCTTTTCTCTCCTTATTATCTATTTTCTCTCGGGTTTATTTATGCCTTTTTGTCTGCTAGTGCAATTCTAGGTTGGATTTAGTGCGGTTGCTGACTATTGTTATAGTTTACGTTATAATCCTCGTTGTTGTTGTCCTGCGTTATATCATCGTCTATTTCCCCTGTAAGTCCTATCCCTTAGGGGTACTCTTTCGCTTCTAACTCGCCTAGGAACCAAGCCTCTTAGAGCGTTATCCTTAAAAGCAGCTAACTTCAGCTTAGTTAAGGCAGGCTCTGGATAGGGAGCTTTATATAAGTTATTCTTCCAATCCTATTTTGAGGCTTTTTCGTTTCTAATTCCAGGCAGTTAGGTAAGCCACGGCAGTTTTAGTGCATTTTGTGTTACTCTTAATCGATAAGGACTCCTGGCCATCAGTGTCACGACGTTATTGGTATAGGCGGCTCCAAGCTGGATAAGTGTTAGTGGCGATTCTGCTGACATTTGGCTAGGTGCTATAACCAACGCCTGCTTCAATTATTAGGTTTGTAATAATGGTTACAATAAGGTAATGTTCTGCGCCGTGTCCGGGTCTATTTCGCTGCTAATCTGCCTCCTAGCCAAATACCGCAAGGCGTTAAGCTAAGTACTTGTGGTTAACGGAGATCTAAGCCGCTATTACTAGCGGTGCTGAGGTATGTGTCTATCTGCGGGGCGAATCTAGGTCTGTTTTACATCTAACGTGTGCCTATCTTAGGTTCCTAATGATTATCACAATTATATAAGAAAACTCTATGCCGAAAATTAAAGTAAGAAGCGGAGCGCTTTAGCGGCGGGCCTGGATCGATCCGGTTCTAGTTCTAGTAGGGGCTAGCATAATAAAATAGTGTTCTAGATGCGTCGCTTGGACGCTTAAATAGCAGAGACAAACCGGCTCCTAGCTGCCTCCCTTCTAGCAAAGGGGCGTATTAAGGTAATAGAGAATGCTATCCCTATTCTAGAGGAAGAGTAAGGCGACGGACTAAGGCCAGTTTAGGGGCGGCATTAGGGCGTGGGGGCTAATAATACCTAGCGTTAGTAGTTTCAATTAAGAGTTTATTCCTTTTTCGCAGTGGTCTTATCTTATTGTAATATTAGTCCTAGCCCTCTCGCGCCTCTAAGCCGCCTATTCCCTAGGGTTCTCTCTCTTTAGCGTCTAATCTAGTTGTCTACATATTGTTTTGTGTTCTCTGGGGGCGGGTTGGTCTTGGTCCTGTTCCGCTTAAGGCAAATGCCAGGTCCTGCGCTAGCCTATAGTAGTTAAGTCTCCTAGTTTATATGACCTATCTAGCGATGGTTCTCGCTCGCGTAGGATCGTCCAGGGCTAGCCTCGCCTCCCGTTCGTCTCCGGGCTATCTTTAGGGTCTTATATAGTTATAGTTACTACAGCTTGTGATAACGTAGTACTAGTCTTCTTCTCTATAGCCGCAGCTGCATATTAGCGATGTTACCCCGGGCACGCCTCTATTATAGAGGAATTTGTTTAGCCCTATCTTCCCTATGCGTAGTTATACTATCGTTAAAGAGACGTGTTTTTCTAGGTTTATATAGAATTTTTAGATCTCTTTTAGGTTGGGGCATAGTAGGCGGTCCTCGGTAGGTTCTCTTGCGTGCTAGCGGCGGCCTAGGCGTTCTCTATTATACCATGTTTCCCATCTCTTATTCCACTTGTTGTATAGGTTTGCGTCTAGCTCTTCTTCCCTTAGTTAGGTGCGTCTAACTCTTCTGCGGCGTAGTATAGTCTTAACTAACCGTAAGGCGGTTCGGATTATCTCCGCTATCCTATTGTTAGCAATTCTATCCTTAAACCTCTGTTTAACTATGTTTAGGTATAAGTTAAGTAGTGGCACTGCTGTTTTTACTTCTAGCTGTATAATAGGGGTGGCTTTAAACGCCCTTACAATAACCTAGAGGCAGGCTAATTGTTTTACTATAAAGTTCTTCACTATCCCTCTAGGTTTCCCTCCGGCTTTGGTTAGGGTATAGTATGCGCTCGCTCCATAGGTAATAACAGGTTAGACTACCTACGTGTAAAGGAGTCTGGCGTCCTTAAAGCTATATCCCTATGCTAATGCTAATAATATGGTAAGGGCGAGCCTCTACTAGGCCAATTTTCCCTTTAGGATATTCTTATAGGTGCTCTAGTTAAGTTTTCTATTTACCTATACTCCTAGGAATTAGCAGGACTTTATAGGCGTTATCTCCTCGTCTCCAAGTCAGACCCTAGTCTAGGGGGTTATCTAGATCTACTAAAGTGTATAAGCTTGGTTTTTAAGGGGTTAAACTTTACTCCTGCTTCCTTTGCCTATTTTTCGCACACCTTCTAGGCGGCTTTAAGTCTTTTCTATGTCTATGCTATGTTTTTCTAAATGCTGTAATATTAGTGTTATCTACAAATCCTATTACCACTGTGCCTAGGACAGAGCGGAGGCGTGTGTATAACTTAGCGGAGTATAGTAAGAAGAGGATAGGGAGAGTAAGGAGCCTTATAGGGTGCTAGCCTTAATCTTAAATGGTTATAATAGGTCTCTGTTGAAGCTGAGCCGGCTCGTTCTACCTGCGAGGAAGCTCTGTATTACTATTACTAGCCATAGCAGTACGCCTATCTTAACTAGGAGGGCGATAAGGTAGGGATGGCTGACTCCGTTAAAGGCTGCAGATATGTCCATTTAAGCTAGCGAGGCAATGCCGCCTCTTTCCCAGGCCTCTTGCACGCATTCTGTTAAGGCTCTTATAGCGGTTTCCGTTAACCTATTTCTCCTGTTGCCTATTTGTAGTTCTAGAAGAAGGTTATTTGCCTTAGCATAGCTTGTGAGCCGCCTTGCTATCGCTGCCTCCATGATCTTGCCTATTATGTTAAGTAGTGATATGGGCCTCCATGCGTTAGCTCTTCTTATTTCCTTTGTTGTCTTCCTAGGCTTCCTAATTACTACGACTCTAGCGGTTTGGAAGCGGGCCGGAAAGTACCTAACTTCCAGGGTAGCGTTAAGTAGCCTCACGATTGCATCCTTTGCTGGGTTATCGCAGGCTTTGATGAGGCCTGCTAGGAGTTCGTCATCTCCTAGGGCCTTCCAGCTAGCCATGCCTGAGAGGATGTCTGCGATTTCAGCTCTTACGAATCGCTCTTGGGTCGGAAAAGGGGCGTTTTCGAGCTCGGGGAAGGAAAGGTCAGGGATATGGGAGAGGTCCGCCTTGGGAGCTCGGGGGCCCAGCTCCTGAGTCTAGCCCATCTCTCCAGTCTCCAGACGCCTCCGTCCTTTTCCCATGTATTGGCATTTTTAAGGGCTTCCCTCCATACATTCCTCTTTTCCTCTCTGACGGTGCGTTCTTGGTTCGTCTCCGCCTCTTTATACGTGTTCTAATTTATATTAGTCTTGCGTTGTCTCTATGCCCTCTTTGCTTATCTAGCTTTAGCTACTGCTTCTTTTGCTCTTCTAGACCACCATGCCTCTGGCCCGGGAGGCCTCAGGGCCTCCTCGGTGCCACTCTCTCTGCTATTTGTTAGAGGTTTGTGATAAGCCATTCCGTGTACTAGTCTATCCCTTCTTGGTCGTGGGGGTTCGGAGCGAGTTCGGGTCGGAGTTGTACTAACGCTTCTGCCTTTGCGAACGGTCTATCTATCGCTCGCTAGTCGTGTCTTATTATCTATAGGGTACGGTCCTGACTACCGGAGTTAATACTAATTAGCTGCGGGATATGGTCAGAGCCTAATATATCTGCCGCGCTGTTGTAGTAGACTTGTAAGTTATGCGAAGCCTAGGCTAGATCGATTGTGCTGTCTCTATCTCCGTTGTGCTGTCTGGTGGGTTCCCCTCGTAGCGTTACTAATCCGAGTCGCTACTAGCTAGTGAACTCTAGTAGCTCTTCCACTCTATTACTAGTCCTATTATATTTATCCTATAGCGGGTGTTTTTAGTTAAAATCACCTATAAAGATGCTTCTTCCTAGGGCTCTTCCTTATTAATTGTACGAATAAGGGTGTTCTATTTATTGCTGTGTTTTTCTAAGTAGAGGAGTAGATATTTATTCCTTGGATTTCTATAAGTAACTAGTCGGTGCCTCCGCGGGCTGACCACGAGCCTACTCTGTGTTTCTTGTTTATATATACTGCATTCCGACCCTTATAATATGCGAGTTGGAATCTGGCGAGGCCTAGAGCCAGGGGCTATGCTTGTCTTGTGTGTTCCCATTCTTGGATTGCTATCACGTCTATGTCAGTCCGGTGACAGAGCGCGATGTGTATAAGGTTATTCTTCTTATTCATATTCTAGAAGAGGACGCGTATTATTATTATGTAGGTCTAGGAGGAGGGGGTTCGCTGCTGTCTTATGCCAGCTCTGTTCTGGCTCTGATTAGCTCCGCGTACCTTCTAATACTGCCTGCTCTAGGCTATCTAGCGTTCTGTTCCGCGAGTGTTAGGCGGCCTCTTTTTTTCCTAGTGAGGCTAACTGGTTCTAGTCTCTCCTAGGGCGGGGCTAGGCTGCTAGCTGGCGATTAAGTGGCGAAACAGGAAGGGCGCTCCTAATATCCTGCTTTTACTATATTCTATTTTTCCTTAAGGGTTAGGTAAGTCCTAGACTACGCTAGGTGCGCCCTAGAGCAGAGTATACACTTCTCTTATAGTTATCCTGTGAATGTAGGGCAAGATTTCTCGCCCTCTTTGTGATAGCTAGCTCCGCACCTACCGCACCTTAGGGCTGCTTTGTAGAATTTCGCTATATAACCTATCTGGAAGCAGTTATAACACTGCCTTAGCTGTAGTGATTTGTTGTAGGGTTTAGTCTGGAATAGCTCTGCTTTATATACTGTCCTGTCCTTACATATCTTATTAGCATTATCTATCTTAGCTAGGCTAAGGATAAGGGTGGTTCTTAGTGCGTTTTCGCCTCTAGGTCATCTTGCTATTACCCTAATCACATTTATCTTATTTGCTTTTCCTATATTTACTACGAGGTTTTCTACTAAGGTATATTTCGTAGGGAAGCCTTTAACTATAACGCTTAGGATTTAGCGGTAAAGGGTTGCTTCTAGTCTGAAGGCAGCAGTAATCCATTTTTAGTCAGTCCTGTATTAGGAGGCGTTTCCTTCGAATATAATAATTATGTCTCCGCTAGGGAGTCTTCTAGCTATAACTACTATAGTCTAGCTAGTAGCTCTATTTACCGCTGTAACTGTGTCTTCTGCGCTTCTAGTCCGGAGCGGTTCCTAGATGGAGTTACCCTTAATAAGGACCTCTCTGTCCTAGCGGCCTAGTATTTATAGGGGGTTTGGGTTTAATTATCTCTGCGTTAGCCCTGTAGTAATGCTTGCCTAGGTAGGAGAAGCGGTGTTTTTATCTGCCTCTTTAATAGCTTCTTTAATAACTTCTTTAAGGGCTTCTTTCATAGTGCGAATATTACCGTTGTTATTTATCTCTGCTTTCTTGGCTTAGGCGTGGCTTGCTTTTAGGTCTGCAACGGCCTGGGTAGCGTTCCATACCTCAGATAATTTATCGCTAGGGATAAGGCTAGTAATCTTTTGTAGTATTTTCGTTCTTCTAGGTATTTAAATTAAATCCGATCCGCCTTTGGGTCATTATTGCATCTCTGGACGTTAAACTGTCCTCTGCCTGCGTTTAGGTGGTGGCAGCTCTGTGCCAGCCCTCTTTCTCCTTTATTAATTACTATTAGCGTCTCCTCCTCCCGCCCGCCTCTGGCTCTGTCGTAATGCGACATCGTAGGAAGGGGTAAAATGGGGTGAGGATTTCGATTATCTTGTTGGTTTGTATTTTAGAGGCGATTCCGGACCTGTAAGGCGGTGCGGAAAAGAATCAGCTTCTTTGATTAATTAGTATATAGCAGAGGCCATAGTCTTAATATTCTATTTACTACTAAAGCCTTTTATTTAGTTATTTAATATTATTAATCGTGATATTATGTTATTAAGCAGTAACAAAGAGGTTATATAATGCTTTAGGCTAACAGATTGTGGCAATATACGCTCTATGGGCGCGTTGTTTAATGTACTATTAATGCTTTAAATCTGTAGCTATATTAACAGGCTAAATCTTCTTACTTTAGCCTTTCTAATAAAGGTTTAGCGAGTTATTATTAGATTTGGTTAGCATATAGCTATTAAAGATTAGCAGTGTTTCCGTGGTAAGCCTTTGCTTTGGTTTAGCAGTGAAGTTAGCTTTCTTTAGCTTAAATTCTTTACGCTTAAAGAAGGTATTATTACTAAGCCCTAAGGTATTATTAGTCTACATTCTAACGATTCTAAAGCAGTCCTTATTATCTAAAATTAATAGGCATAGGTTGTATATTAAAGTAACTATATTAAGGTTATCACAATAATAACAGAAGTACGTTAACTACTAGTGTGTTCCTGCTTCCGCAATTCTATAAAGGGGCTTAATGACTTCTATTACTATTCCTTGTGGATATAAGTGTTTAATCTAATTAGGAAGTTACGCAATAATATACCTATTAAGCTTTGTTATTAACTATACGTAGGCTTGTGTAATATCGCGGATCTAAAGGCTAATGCCTTTCTTACAAAGGGAAGGGGCTAGGGCTATAATTAATTATTAACTAGCCTGTTAGATAGTCAGAGATTAGGTTAGGATATTAAATTTATTGTGATTACTATAGCCTTAGATAACTAGCCGTGATTTCTTGTATAGTGTTTCCGTTCCCTTTCCTTTAACTTCTTAAACTATATAGGATTTAAATATTTACTAGCCACTATGTAGATTTAGGTTAAATCTAACAAATCTAAAGACTTCGCAAGCTTGTAAAGCGCTGATTTTATCTTAATCAGAGCGTTTAAACAGGTCACCTAGAGTGGTTATCTTCCCCTCTTTATAAAGTTATATAGCTAGGTTAAAATTAGCCTTTTCCTTTGCTATAAGGAAGGTTTTACTCTAAATTAGCTCTTTAGGTAGCTAGGGAGGGTTCTTTCTAGGCCTTCCACGACCTCTCTTAGGTATTAGATTTATATTAGTTATGGTTTTTGGCTTTAGAGGTCTTCCTCTTTGTCTTATAATATGCTCTTCTTCTAAGTTAAAATCTTTATTAAATATATTAGAAGTGGCTTTAGATTCCGGTTTCTCTCGTTAGGGATTGTTATTATTATATAGATATGGTTTAATAACAGTTAATCAAAATCTAGCAGGTCTGTATAGCATTTAAAGAGTGCAGCTTTTACTATTAGTAGTAATTAGCTTATATAGGCCCTGCTAGCCTTCTTTCTCACGCTATATATATATATCTAACTGCAGAGGTAGTAAATGTGTAGGCGTTGTGTTTAGACTGTTATAGGCAGTAAGGGTATCTCTAACCTGCCTTCTCGCTAGGTATTATTAGGCTTTATTAGTTACTTTCCGTAGGATTATAGCTTATTATATGATAGAGAGGCTTAGTGGTAAATTATTAGCTAGTTACAGGTATGAACTAAATACAAGGAGCGTGGGCATAAGGCTATCTAGCCTTACTAAATTATTAACGGCTTTAATAGCTATCTAAAGCTTTTAATCTATTATCACGCTTATGTTATTACCTAGCTCTTCGCTAATAATATTATACGCTCTTCTTAGTGGTCTGTAGTATTATTTAACCTTTCTAATGCTCTAGTGCGCTTTTATAGGCACTTTGTTAACGCTAATTGCCATAACGCGCGTATAGTTATAGAATTTATTTAAGGTAAAATTCTTTCTAGTATTATAAACTATATAGTCTAGAGGACCTAGATAGGTATTAATCTAGCACTCTTTTAGCGTGTTCTAAATATTATATGCCTTCTGCTTCTAAGGTTTAAGGAAGTAAGCTACTTAGAACAAGGTTACTGCGTTAATAATATAAAGTATAGGCTTTCTATTAAGGTATATTATATTAATAATTATCTTATAGTTAAAGTTATAATCATCTTTTAACGTAAATTAGAATTACCCTAGCGACTTCCTATTAAGTTAACAGTGGTGGCAGACCTTCGTGATCTTCTTAATAACCTTATTATTCACATCCTCGCCTACGCGATATAAGACCTTTAATAGCCGTTATACAAAAGGATGTTTAAATCGTTAATAAAGCTAATAAATTTGCTTTTCTAAGAGAAAGTAAGCTGTTACTTCCGTGGCTTCTAGAGTCTACTACAGATGTCCCTATTTCCTAATAATTAGCACCCTTTAATTACCTTAAATCAGCATATTCTTAAGGTTGTTAATCTTAACCCTTATGTTATTTTGTCGGGCGAAAACCACCACCCAAAAACAACGAATTTGACGATGACGATGGTGATGCTGATGATATTGACGATGTCAGCAAAATGAGCCCGATACCGATATCGAGGCCTACGAGGTTTTCGATCCATCGCGAGGATCCAAGTCGTGAAAGGGGGAAATCTCAGGTTCTTCTCAAATCATCTCAAAAGCTCGAATAATCTTAAATAATCTCGGTTTGAACAATCCAAGCCAAAGGCCATGAAGGGAGAGTTAATTTTCTATCTAAGGGAGGGAAATCTAGGATATTTTATCCTAGGGATCTAATGCAGCTGGATTGATCTATTAACCCAATAGACCGAAGGGTCTATCCTAGGGATCCAATGTGGCCAATTTCAATCCGACGAAGCCGATAGACTAGCAAGGTCTCGAGAGGTCTATGACTAGGGATCTAATACAGCTAATTTCAATCTGACAGAGCTGAAAATATAGCTGATTTCGATCCGACGAAGCCGATAGACTAGTAAGGTGGTCTTAAGGGGCCTATGACTAGGGATCCGATGTGGCCAGATTGATCTGTTCAGCCGAGAGACCGAAGGTCTCGAGACCGGTCTCAAGGGGTCTCAATCCTAGCCACACATTATCTATGTTATTAATGCTGTACAAGAACGGTATGCTTATATTAATAATATAAAACGTGATAGGGCTAAAGACTGTAGGAACCTTTAAGATTCCCACTGATGTTGCTAATCCAGCGCTAAATTTAATAGTCTATTACCTCTTAATAGGTTCTATTATTAATAAGGGCATCCTCTTTACTAGGGCCTTAGCCTGGTTAATACCAGCTGTTAAGAAGCCTGCCGCCCTAGTATTAGGAATAATACCTCTAAATACCTTATTAAAGTAGCGTTCCTCTAATATATAAGTGGTTAACTAGGGCCTAAATAAATCCTCCTTATAGAGAGCATACTAGAGGGCTTCTTTTCTAAGGTTTTAGAAGATATTACCTCCGTTCACTAGCTTTACAGCACTTATAAAGAATTGCGTAACTATTAGCTTGCTTTTAATCTCACTAGATTCTTTAACAAAGGCTTTAGCTATATCCTAGGCATCTTTATTATTAGAGCTTTTGTTATTCTCTTTTGCAGCGCTATTATCGCCTTTGTAGGCTTAGAGGAAAGCTCTATATTTGCTATTAGAAGGAGGGTTCCTATGCCTTTTATTCTTCTACTATCGTTGCCTTACTTCTTAACGATCCTTATTATTATGATTGGAGGACTAGCAGCTGTCTTTTCTATATATAAAGCATTATAGCTGTCGTTAGCGGCCTTAGTTGCGGCCTTAATCGCGATTAGGGCCTCTGGAGCGCCTATATTAACAATCCATGAAGAAGTCCTTGTCAGTCCGGTTATCTATATAGAACTGTTATTAGCTGACTTCTTTTTAGGCTTTGGTAATGCTAATTAACTTACAAAGATTGCCTATAAGGTCCTTAAATATATTATTAACTACAAATTCTATAAGGCTATATTCTAGTATACCTCTAATAGCTTAGAGGGTTTATTTAATAAGTTCTGTATTATTAGTAAGAGGGTTAAAGAGTCTATTATAGATATCTTAAAGGCTTTAAACCATAGTATTAAGGCACTTTATCTTCGTTTTATTAGGATGTTTAGCAATAGTGCTACGTAGTGTAATGCTATTTTACTCTTAGTAGTAGAATTACTTATTTATAGCTATTTTAAAGTGCTATCTAATAAGCTTAACTATTTAATTAAATATAAAGCTTACTAATAGCTTTATAGCAATATTTATAAGATAGAATTTCTTTGCATTACCTATTAGTATTATAGGGAATGCTTTTATAAGCGCGGTTTCTATAAAGTTAAGCTAATAGTATTAGTCTTATAATATCACTACCTTTAGTTTAATAAAGTTAAATATCTTCTTACTATATTTATTAGCCTCTTTATAGATCTTTATAAGATTAAGTACCTTCCTTATATTATTATAGTGTTCCTAGGCTTAAGGTATTATAAGGGGTAGTAAGAGGTATGTTCCTAGTTAGGCTTAAGGGATAATAGGAATAGCAGGTTAAGAGGGCTAGGCATTTAGAATTAGCAGGCTTAATGCTATTAATAATAGTTCTGGCGTAATATTAGGTACTTATAGCAAGGAGCGTAGGTTCTTTATTATTAATATTAGCTTTGTATTTAGGTAAAGGTTTAAATAGAATCTGCCTATAGTAACTTGCTTATTAATCTCTTCTAGAGGCTATTTAGATTATACTTCTTCTTAGAGTACTCTTTTAAGTGCTTTAGTAATCCTTTACTAGATCTCCCTGTATATACACTGTGTTTATAGAGAAGGTCTTATAGCGCTTTAGTTAGGCCTTTATAGGCTTTATTAAAGAGGTCTTTGTTCTAATTACTAAAGTTAAATTAGTAATTCTCCTATTATTCCTAATCTTTATATGCTTACTCTTTGTAAAAGGATTATATAAGTAATCTTATTATTAAGATTAGTAGTGGTTATAGTCTCTAGGTTAATATTATTACTTATTAAGTCCTAGTCTATTAATAGGTTCTTCTAGTATTATTATATCCGCTCTAGAAGCTCTTCTCTTATTAGATAAGAGTAAGGGTTTTAAGGGTCTTTTATCTAAGAAGTTATAATAAAAGAGAGGAGGAGAAAGAGAAGGAGGAGGGGATTTAGCTAGCTTATTAGCTAAGATTCTAAGATAGTTAGCGGGGTTAAATCCTTATAGCACTAGCCCCTAATTAGACAAAGGCTAGTAATTTAATCCTTTAAAAGCCTAATACTATAAAGGCATTATCTTCTCCCTATAGCACGTCTTCTTATAAAGGCAATTATATATCTTTTCTTAGTGTTCTCTTACTACTCTGTGGTTAGTTATGCTAAATCCTTCTTAGTTAAGTAACTACTAATTAGTGTTAAGTTAACTAAGGGGATTTAGGTCCTATAACCATAGGTTACTAGTGCACTAGTTACTTAATGTAAAGGGTTTAATTCTACTTATTTTCTAGATCTAGCTATAGGGGATTAAGGCTATAGATATACCTTAATCCTAGGGATGCCTTTGTATATGTAGTGTTATAGGTTAAACACGCTGTCTAGGGCAAAGTAAGGCAATAGTCCTGTGTAACTAATCGCGTTACTAGTCTAGGTAAGGCAATAAGACCCTATACGCTAGTTGCGTTCTAGTGCATAGTGGGGCGATAAGACCCTGTGCATCTAATCGCAATTTAGTGCACAGTGGGGCGATAAGACCCTATGCATCCAATCGCAATTTGACCGTGGTGACGAATTCGTCCGCAACGAATTCGCAGCGATGCGATTCTAACAATTACTATAATATTATCTACGTAGAAGAATAGGATAATTCTACCCTTTATAAAGATATAAGGGTTTTCTTTCCCTTAGATAAAGCCTATCTTTAGTAGGAATTGCGTTAGATATAGGAACTATTATCTTAGAGCTTCTCTAAGACTATATAAAGCTTATGTTATCTTCTAAAGACAACCTTTTGCCTTTAAGCCTTCTAGTGGCTTATAGAAGACAGGATCTTTAAGCTTTATATAAGGGAAGGCATTCTAAATATTGTATTATTAGGTGTTAAAATCGTTTGCGTAGTAAACGGCAAGTAGTATGCGTAGGGATTGCGAAGTAAGCGTAGTAGTATAGTTATTAAGATCGTTTTTAGTTGTTAATTCCCTTATATTACTATTCATGCTTTAAACTCTATAACTATACCTTTTTATTAGTTTTATACTTAAAAACCTAACTAAGATTAAAAATCTTCTTATTAGAGTTAAGATTAAATGCTTTCTTTAGGATATCTTCCTAGTAATTTAAGGATAGAAGCTTATTAACCTCTTTTATAATTACTTCCTTCTAGCGGTTATAATATATTAAAGCTATTGCTTAATAGTAATAGGTAGGTTCTAGAGGTATATCCTTAATTCTTAGACTATGCTAGGCACCTTATAGTGCTATAGCAAAGGCTAAATAGGATTAACTCGCCTTCCTAGATTCCTTTTAATGCCTTTTCCTAGTAATAATATTATTCGGATCTATACTATTATCTTAAGAGTGTAAAGCCTTAGAATATAAATACTCCTAGTCCTTACTGCCTTTAGTAGTGATTTCACTAGCATTAGTAGTAAGCTCTACGTGTTCTATTATTGCCTTATGCATAAAGCTATTAAACTCTTAAAAGAGCATATTATCTCCTTACAATAAAAGCTTTATAATCTCTACAAAAGCGGAGTGCTTATAAGAGGAGTTAGGAGGGGTTAGAAGAGCACTAGATTAACTCCTTCTTATTAAGAGGCTTAAAAAGGTGTTTCTTCTCTAACCTAATCGTTTTTATTTGTTATATTCGTTAGTATTAAAAGAAGATTATTATCTTTAAGCTCTATTCTAATAAGGGCTTGACTAACCTCCTCGTTAATGTCTTCGGCCTTAAGCTTAGTAAGTAGGTTAATTATTAGTACCTTCTCTTTCTAAGCTTCTTTAATCTTTCTTTAGGTTTAAAGAAAGCGTTCTTATTAAAGCGAATATAAGCTAATATAATTACCTTTTTATTCCTTAATGTTAGAACCTAGATAATATATTATGACTTTCCTTTATACCTAATAAGGTACCTAATATAAGCCTTTGCTTAAGCTATGGTATTAAGTTATTTAATTTAACGTGTTTAAGAGCTTTCGTGGTTATTGGAAAGGCCTTATAACCATAGGCTTATACGTGTGATATTATTGGCTTCTGGTTTTCCGCTATCTGTGAGTAGGCAGGTACGGTTTTCCTAGCCTAATTCCACTAAAGCTTGTATAGCATAACCTAATTTCTGTGATGCTTAAAAGGTGTCTAGTTAAGAAAATACACTGTAGTATTAAAGACTTTATTATTAAGCTTATAAGGGAGCTATGCCTCTAAACTTAAGGTTCTTGCCTTCTACTTCACCACCCCCTAGATCTCTTTGCCTTACTATTCTAACTAGGTATTAAGGGAGCTGAATTGTAAACTAAAATGCCTAAAAAGGCTATTTTATCTCTTATTTCTCCTATAAAGAGGGCTTTTTAATATTACTATGTAAAAAGCGTAGTTAAATCCTAAATTATATGCTTAGAAAGCTTATTATTATATAAAAGTAATTGCGAATCCTGTCCTTTAATTTAAATAAGTAAAAGAAGCGCATTAAGGTTATAAGGCATGTAAATACACACTAATACCTATTGCTATTCTAGCATTTAGAGTTATAATAGTCTAGATTAACTAATAATCCGTAACCTAGTCCTTAAGGAAGTCCTTTAGGTGCTGCTTTTAATCTCCAGCGCTTTACTTTGCCTATCGCACATATCTCACACTGCGTGAGGCTAGGACCGGTCATTCTAACGCCTAGCGTTGCATTCATGAGCTGTGCAAATGCCTCCATGTGTAAGGATGGGGGATAGCCAGGCAATAACGTATGGGGGCACTTGGTATATTGACTGAAGCTTGCTAGGTCTAAGTGTGTTATAGGTGCAAGTCGCTGCTTTATAGCTAGTGACTTGCTAGTGTCACGTAGACCTAGCCCTATAGCATAGTATACCTACGGGGTGCGCCTATGTGTTATAGGCAGGCCTTATAATTACCCCCTTTCTAGCTAGGCTCCTAAATAGCTTAGGTATTACTAGTTAATATACAGCTGTTTGCTAGGTGCTTGTAACTATATTACTAAATATAAGCATTATAATAAAATAATAATCTATTCCCTAGTAATAGGTAACGCTTATATATAAATTCGCCTACGCTTTACTATCTTATTATAAGCTTTTCTCTTTCTTATTACTAGTTTAATTCCCTATCTCTAATTTAACTTTAAATATATTACTACTTTATTACTAGTTTATAACCTTTTTACTATTCTAATAGAGGTTATTTACTTTTATCTATATTTATATATACACTATCTTTAGACTAGTTACACTAACTTTATAAAATATCCGCTAATTAAGATTATTTTAATAGTAATTATATGTAGTTTTCCCTAGGCTTTAGTTACTATAGGTATTAAGGGCAAATAGTCTAAACGTTATATCTAATGTAATAAATGTAGTAATATATGTAAGATAGTAAGTCTCCTATTATTCTCCTATTCTATAGTTCCTAATCGCTAACTTTTATATACTAGGTAATGCTTACTTTAGCTAGCGATTTTCTTAATCTTATAATTATTTATAAATAAGTCTAATCTCTAATAGACGCTACCCTCTCCGTAAAGGATAAGAAGGATATTACTATGTTTTTAGTAGTAACGCGCTATTACTTTACTATATGCGTTATGAATTTAATTAACGGGTTTAATTATACTAATATAGCTTACTATATTACCTTTAGGCTAACTAGTGTAGCTAAGGCACGCTAGGTTAGTTAATTTTAGCCCTTTTGCTAGTTCTTTACTTACCTTTCTATATAGGCTACCTTTATTTTATACTAGAATTATCTAGTGTTTTAATAGTAGCTGTAGGTTTCTATAGTTACTACTACGCTATCTTTTCCTCCTCTAGTATATATATAGCTTTTAGCTATCTTTTTACTAGATTCTTGCTAACTCTTTTATAAGAAAATCCTAAGGAAGCTATAGTTACTGTTATGAACTAGCCTTAGGGCAGCTGCAAACAAGCGTTTAAAGTGCGATTATTATTCTTAGAGAGGAAGGAAAGAACAAGACAAGAGGTCGCACAGCGCCTAGCTATATATCCCTCTGTGCGTAGTCTGTGCGCATAGCGTGTGTAGTAGCCCTAAGTCCTAAGCATATTTGCACATAATATATATCCTTCTCGCACACTCTTTATACCCTTCTTATATACCCTCCGCGTCCCTTCTATACTTAAGAAAGACCTAAGCCTTAAGCTTAAGTCTATAATATACCCCCTTCTTACCCCCTTTTCCTTACTTCTTAGGAAAAAAATTTTATACCCCCTTACTTCTTATCCTCCCTTTACTTTTCTATATATATTCTAGTAGTCTTACTCCTCTAAGAGTAAATTAAACTACACTTATTTTTATACCTATTTTAAACTATTACTTATTTATATATTCCCCTATTTTACCTTAAACCTATCTAGTGCCTTTGTAAGGGCTTAGGCTTTGCCTAAGCATTAGTTGTAGCATGTACAACAAGAGGGCTAATAGCGGATAACACGGAGATGAGTAGGGGCCTGAGCTAAGATAGCAAGGGTGGGGATTAAGGCTGAATATAGGATAGCAGGGGATGAAGATAAGGCTAAATGTAAGATAGCAGGAACGGAGATAAGATGGCAAGGGATTGGAAGAGATAGAGACAAGATAATAAGGGGATAGGAAGAAGCGGTGTAAAGATAATAAGGGGATAGGAAGAAGCGGTGTAAAGATAATAAGGGGATAGGAAGAGAATAGATAGGATAGCTTAGGATAGTTAAGGAGTATAAGGGGCACAGGAAGGGATAGGTTTCCTACCTTCCTTTCTTCCCTCCTTAAGTTTCTCAATATCATATCAACGCCTAATAGCAGTTGCCTTAGGGCCAGTCCATAACAGCCTTAGTGTTTTATATATTCTCTAGGGGTTCTTATATTAGCTATATATAACCTTTTTATTTTACTAGAATATTATAATTTAATCCCTAGCCTAACGCATTCTTAGCTATAAGAATCTCCTTTACCTAGTACTCTATAAGATTATTATTTGTATTTATTATTATTAGCTCTAGTAGTAGTCTTTTATTAGCTAGCTTTTAACTTAGTAATAGGTTCTTTACTACTCTCTAAACTAAATTTACATAAAAGACTAGGTGTAGTCCCCTAGGAATATCTAGCTTTATAGTTAATAGTGTTAGTACCTCTAGTACCTTATACTTAGCTATAACCTAGTCTAGCTTCTTATATAGGCGATTTATTTTAATATTCTTAAGACTTAGCTACACGTAGTCTTTAACTTAAAAACATTCTATAAGTCTTTAACTACTATTTGTGTTTTCCTATTGCTATTACTAGACAAAAGCTATAGCCGCTTACGTCAGGTCTATACTCTCTTTTAAATGCTGTAAGAATGCTTATACTTGCCCTTTCGCTAAAGTCCTTAAAGCTTCTATAAATAGTAGTTCCTAGATTATAGGTATTGAAAATGGGAAGGGGAATGTACTAGAGGGATAGGAAGACCTCCCTAGTAATTCCTAGATAGCTAGCGCAATAGAGGGCGCTGCGACCTATAGATAACTAAACCACAATAGATAATTCACTTTGAGAGCCAAGATAGTTAAATATAGTTGATTTCTAGCTAACGGACAGTCTGCGAGCAATAAGAGGATTTTACTAAGTCCCCTCATAGACCTACTAACTATATTGGCAGAACTAGGTCACTAATAGGGTCTTGTAAGCTACTTTTTATTTTCCATATAATTTATTTATATAGGAAAAGTAAAAAATCGACTTATGGCCATACAAACTAAACGCCTATATGGCCTAACTAAGCACTTTAATAAGCAACCCTTTATATACAATATACTATTAAATCTAGCAAAATTCAAGGATTTGAATAGTATACATTAGCCTTTATATAACTACTAGTTCCCTAGTTATAGTTAATTTTGGCTTCCCTATAGGGTAACCTAGGTAGCTTAGTCATATATGCCGTAGCTTTGCTTAGGTGGCAACGCAAGATGTGTTGCACAACCACGTAACGTAACGCAGCAACGCCGCGTAACAACGCAACTAGGCAACTAGTGGGCCTATAAAATAGTGCTAAAAATAGCATTATTTTAACAATACTTACTATAGTTTATAATTATATAAAACTAGTTTTTCTTTACTTAACTATAGCTATATATAGGTAATATTACCTTAAGTATATCTCTTTAAAAAGGAACTTATTTAGCCTTATCTTTCCTATACATAGCTAAATTATTATTAGGAAAATATACTTATCTAGGTTTATATAAAACTTCTATATTCTCTTAAAGTTAAGGTATAGTAAGTAATCCTTAGTAAGTTCTCTAGTATATTAGTATTAGCTTAAGCGCTCCTAATTATACTATATTTCTGTGAGGCCCCGCCCACAACACACGGGTGCACCCTGTAGGCACACCATGCCATAGGGCTAGGTCCACGTAACACTAGTGAGCTACTAGCTATAAACTAGTAACTTGCACACATCACACACTTAGACCTAGCAAGCTTTAGTCAATATACTAAGTTTTAAGTGGCGTTCAATACCCTGTATATACACCTTGTGCCTCCATAACAGCTGCTAGCCTGCAGGGCACACTTAGCTAGCTGATTGCAGCTGTTAGAGGGGAACCTGCCAGCTGCATAAAGAGGGGTTTGTACCTCTGCAAAATCATACAGGGGTCATATTGTACAGTCTGGAAATATTCCGTACGTGGCCGCTTGTCAGGTCGGAGAGGGAGTCGGGTGGCCGGCCACGGGTTAATAAGAAGAGACTACTCTGCATGTGTTTGGATGTGAATTCCGTGCAACATTTGTTTTCACTCTTTTGATGCAGTGTGCTGTAACTGACTGCTTGTTTCTGGTCATTCCCTGGAGATGCCTATCGGCTGCGGCGGTTCTGAGAATCATGGATCGACGAGGTCTGCTCTGTCGTCTCCAGAGTTGGACGGGTGCAGACTTGATCACGGGCTTTCCTCGTCTTTCATGACACAACACGACAATCATGCATACATGCGTGCACTACACGACATGACTGATGCACAGAAAACATATACTTTCAATGGAAGCAACCTCACTGTCCAATTTCTTCCTCCAATACGCTACATCATGAGGTCCCAATACCACGCCCTCCCCACCCAAAAACAACAACAGATAGATATTCAACGCCGTCGCGCCAGTCTGGAGACACCTCGATTACTTCGCCGACGCTTCTAATTCGGTAGTACATGTCAATGCTCCATCCAGGACTGGGCATTTCCCCGTTTTCCCATCGCGCCCTTCACGATGCCATATAGCCGTGGCCGGCAATCTATGAAGGCCACGACCCCTGTCCTATTTTCAGGCCAGAGGGGGTATCTGTGGTATGACAAAAAGAACAAGGAAATAAAAAAAAAAGTACCAACCCGAGAAAGGGGGAAAGAAAGAACCATCATCATAATCTTGATATCCAGGTCCGCCTTTTTCTTTTGCTGACATGCTCATCAAATGCTACAATTTGCTCTCTTGCGCCACTAGGTACGCAGTTTCTTTCTGGAGGTAGTCATCGTTTAATGACCCCGGACTTCTCAACAGTGGGAAGCTCCTGGATGGCTGCCGTGATGATGTTCAGACCCTTGCGGAGCTCAGCCTCGGTGATGACCAGAGGAGGCGCAAATCGAATGATATCGCCGTGGGTAGGTTTGGCCTGCCGCAAGACGCGCTGGTTAGATCCTCATCGTGACGCTGTACTAAGCACGTTGAAAACTGTTGGCACTTGAACTTACTAAAAGACCCTTCTTCTTTAGGAGCATGCAGAGATCCCACGCAGTACGACCAGAGGCTGCGGACTCATCAATGACAATGGCATTGAGAAGACCCTTGCCACGAATAGTCTTGATGATGGGAGACTTGAGAGCCGCAAGGCTGTCCCGGAACAGGTTGCCCAGACGTTCAGCGTTGGCAATCATGTTCTCTTCCTCAATGAGCTCCAGAGCTCGGATGGAAACGGCACAGCCCAGAGGGTTACCTCCGTAGGTTGATCCGTGAGTGCCGGGCTCTACAACCAACATGACCTCCTTGCTGCCCATGACAGCACTGACGGGGTACATGCCACCGGAAATAGCTTTGCCCAAGGTAACCATGTCGGGCTTGATGCCGGACCATTCGGACGCGAGCATTCGGCCAGTTCGTCCAATGCCGGTCTGAATTTCGTCGCAGATGAGGAGCACATTGTGCTTCTTGCAGAGAGCATGGACCTTGACGAGGTAGTCCTCGTCTGGTACGACCACACCAGCCTCTCCTGGATGGGCTCGACAAGAAAGGCAGCAGTGTTCTTGCCATGGGCCTCAAGAACCTCGTCAAGGTCGGCGACGTTGTTGAAGCGGATTGGCTTGCCCGTTGTAGGGCTGGTGGCGCCAATGTTGGGAATGTAAGGACCATAGTTATCCTTGGACTCGGGGTCGGTGGATAGAGTGATGGCCGTCATCTACCAAGGCACGCAACGTATCAGTTTGCAGTTGTAAAGAGTCATGGGTTTTTGGTTGGGGGTTGGGATTTGGGGGTTGCGTCATGCGCAGCGACAATGGAAGCCGTAAAGAGCACAACGAGGACAGGTGAGAGACTCTTACCGATCGACCGTGGAAGTTGTCGGTGACACAGAAGACGAGCGCCTTGTCCTTCTCAACGCCCTTGGCCTTGTAAGCCCACTTTCGGGCAATCTTGACGGCAGTTTCGGTAGCTTCGACGCCGGTGTTCATGGGCAAAACCATGTCGTAGCCAAAGACGTGGCGAATCTTCTCCGCCCACTTGGGGAAGACGTCGTTGTGGAAAGCACGGGAGGACAGCGTCAAGCGGCTGGCCTGCTCCGTCAGGGCTCTGACAAGTTCGGGGTGGCAGTGGCCCTGATTGACAGCGCTGTAGGCAGAGAGGAAATCAAGGTACTGACGGCCCTCGGGGTCCCAGACATTGACGCCCTTTGCCTTGGAAAAGACGACGGGAAGAGGGTGGTAGTTGTGAGCGGCGTACTCGTTTTCGGCCTTGATGGCCGCCTCTGTGGACGTGGCGTGGTACTGGGAGTTGGCACCGGCGACCTTGGGAGCGTCGGCCTCTGCGTGGGGAGCCATTTTCAGAGCAAAGGGGATTCCAAATGAAGGCTTTAATTGTTTTAGGATGGGCCGTTGTTCTCTTTCCGATGTGGTCGCAGAGATGTCAAAATGCTGGTGATTCGGTGGTTACTGAAGAGACCAGGACGCTACTATTATAGTCTAGAATGCGAAAGACGACGGGGGAATCAACGTTGGAAAAGGAAAAGATCCGAGCAACCATCTGCATCTGGTTGGAGGGGCACAGACAAGACGCCGACGGCTAATGATGGGCACCACGAGGCAGCGAAAACAGGCAGAGTGCCGTGAGTGACGTCGAAGCGTGGCCACGGGTTCTTCTTGGCTGGTCTGAGCAGGTTAACCCGAGCTGGGCCGGAGAGGGGTACCTGCTGCCCACACTCGCAGCCGCGCATGAGCCAAGTATTTCCATTCGATACTTGTCTGCCTTGGCAGCTATTGCCACGGGACTTGAGCAACTCAACGCCAAGAGCAATGATATGCTCCATGCGTCTTGTCTCTTGCCTCATGCATGTAGTACTCTGAGTGCAGCAGCAAGGGCAGCAGCAAGCTGAAAGGCCTGGCAAGTGCGCCCGAGATCGGCCGCTGCTGTGAACGGCTGGCACGCAGCTAGACCGCCCCCTTTTTCCCAAAACACGCACCTGCTGACATGGCCATTCGAGTGAAGCATCATGGCAACCCCACATCTGATATTCTTCGCAATCAGCGCAATCGACCGACTTTTCTCCAGAATCTCATCATCATTCGCCTCGTCAACGCCTGGTGGATCAACACCTTCTTCCAGCCTGATGAGTATTTTCAGTCCCTCGAGCCCGCGTGGCAGCTTGCCTTTGGCTCCAACAGCGGCGCCTGGCTTACTTGGGTATGTATACCTCAAGATCCCTTGTACATGATCCGTATCAACTTGAAAAAAAAAGAAAAAAAACCCCCAATAAAAGCTGAATCACGTTTTTTCTAAACAACGACCAACAGGAATGGCATCATCAACTGAGGTCCTCGCTTCACCCAGTCCTCTTCTCGGCAGGCTACCTCATCGCAGACTGGACGTCAAAGCTGCTGCCAACCGGCAACATACTACGGGCTGCCATCGTCGTCGGGTCGCCCAAAGTACTGCAAGCTCTATGTGCTGGTCTCTGCGACTGGTTCACATGGCAGCTTGCGGTCAAGATCTTTGGGCCAAATAGCAACACGTCCTTTTTAGCCGTACGTCCACTGCACATCCCGACCATCTGTCAGTGCCAGATACTAACAAGCAAACCCCTCCCTGCAGCTATTTCTTCAACTCTTCAACCCATGGCAGTGGTACTGCTCCACACGTACCTTTTCAAACTCCTTGGAAACAACTCTCACTGTCATGGCACTGTACTACTGGCCCTGGAGCATCTTCAGTGCCGCAACGCCGACCAAGGAGAATCCGAAGCCCGTCAATGTTTTGGGGAATATAGGCAGTCTTCGTCGCTCTCTCTGTCTGTCCGCCTTGGCAGTCATTCTCCGACCCACGAACGTCCTCATCTGGGCCACCATAGCTGGCATGGCTTTGACCAGAGTCTCATTGAAAGGCACCTCGCCCATAACATGGTCCGTGGTATTCGTTCTCACTCGGGAAGCCATCCTGTGCGGCTCCCTTGTTCTCGGCATATCAGTTGTATCAGATTACTTCTTCTTTGGCTTCTGGACATTCCCGCCCTACAACTGGCTTAATTTCAACTTGTCCAAATCCCTAGCTGTCTTTTACGGCCGAAACCCGTGGCATTACTTTCTGTCTCAGGGGTTGCCTCTCCTCTGTACCACCAGCCTCCCATTTGCACTATGGGGGCTCTACAGGCCCGGCGCGGCCACATCGTCCATCAACGAGACAAACATGCTACGAATTCTCTCCTCCGCCGTATTCACCACCATCGCCGCCCTGTCCTCCATCTCCCACAAAGAAGTCCGCTTCATCTATCCCCTCCTTCCTATTCTCAGCATCCTCGCCGCCCCATCCGCGGCGTCCTTCTTCACCTCCCCTCCTGCGAAACCTTCCAAGGCCACCAGCTCTCGCCATCGAATTCGCAACAAGCCATGGCTCCTCGCAGCGCTGACCATCAACTTCATCCTAGCCGGCTACCTTTCCTTCCTTCATCAGCCGGCTCCTCTGAACGTCCTCTCCTACCTGCGTAAAGAGTACGAGCGCATCCATCCTGCATCCGCCCTGCTAGCACACACCACTCATCAGGCACCAACGAAACAAGACGAGCTATTCGCCTTGTTTCTCATGCCATGCCACTCTACGCCCTGGCGATCCCATCTCTATCATCCTGGCCTGGATGCCTACGCGCTGACCTGTGAGCCCCCGCTGCATACACAGCCCAACACCCCTGAGCGGGAGAAATACCGAGACGAAGCAGATCGGTTCTACGACAATCCCATAGAGTTCCTGAAGACTGAGCTGTTTGTGCCGGAGCGTGGGATGCGCATCCCCGATATATTGTTGGTTTCGAAGGCATCGAGCCCTGGTTACTTGAATTCCTGGACAGCAAAGAGGGCAAGGCGCTTGGCATAAAATTGCGTCGTGTATGGGGGTTCAACGGCTTCTTCAACGAAGACTGGCGAAGATCAGGCCGAATGCTTGTTTGGGATACGGGTGTTTATGACAATGCGCCGCCGCCGGAGAAGGAGACGGAATAGAGAACAAGAACAAAGGCGGCATCGAACATCGGGTTACACGAGTGCACAGATGTTCAGTGTCGAGATGTTGTGGAATGTCATTGTATAGATTGTTAATTATGTATGACTGGTCGAAATATATCCACCGTGGGGTTACATGTCATGGGTTGGAAAAGGCAGCTTACTGACTCCCCAAATACAACCCTTCCATTTTCCCGCGCATGGAAATTAGTGGCGGATGCTGCAAAATTTTGAACGATAAATAAGAAACTAAGGCCCCGAAGGATGAATCTGACAAGGTGATAAATAAAGATTAAATAAAACAAATAACAATCAAACCAGCAGGCAACCTCCACATCCGACTCTTTTGGAACCTCTCTCCCTTCCTTTAGAGGCCTTGTATGAAGCATACCCGTCATCGCAAACCTTCTTTTCGTCCACCGCTCTCGTTCGTTTCAGAAATGCCGGGCTCGCATAGACTGAAAAAATACACCAAGGCGGGGCAAGACATGCGTGATGCGGACAGGCGCAATGTCCAAGCACAAATACGATCGGACAACAAGCAACAAGGGGAAGCACAAAGTCCACGGGAAAAAAAAAAAAAAAAACCACTGTTCGAAGAGCAACCATCGCTCCGTGAGCAGCTGGTTTGGGTATTGCGATAGGCAAAATTTCAATATCCAAAGAAAACGCCAAGTCATCATCACACGATGTATCCCGTCTTATTCTCGCTCAGGTAACAGTTCTGGGGTTCGATTCCGTAGCCACAATCTCTGATGACGCGGGGCTGGCTTCGACTCCGCATTTTGAGGCTGTGCTATTGATTCATTCGCCGCTCGCTGCGTTTGAGTTGGTCGCTGAATTTGTTCACTGTGTGTTTCCTTGGCCATTTCCGGAACAGTGTCGAGCTGGCTTTCGGTGGCAGATGGCTTCGTCTCCTCAACAAATTTAGCCCCTTCTTGTGGTGCATCATGAGCGTCATGAGAAGGAGCCACAGGGGTAGCGGCCGCCGAGTTCAAAGTTGACTCTGAGGGTTCACCTGGCCTCTCCCTTGATGTCTCGTCGTCGTGTGGTTCTCTTTTCATGTCCAAGCTCTTTCCACGAGAGACTAGGGCAGCGCCTAGTGCCTGGCGGTCAGTATGTCGATCCTCAGGCGGTGACTTATTACGGCGCTGTTCTGCGTTTTCTTTGGCCTCCCGATACTTGTTCTTGATCCAGCCAATGGGACCTTTGGGGTCGTCTTTGCCATTGTCTCTGTCGCCATCGTGGCTGCTCGCGATATCGATGGGATGCGATTCTGACCCGCCGTCCTGTGCGAGGCTTTTACAGGGTCTACTGCCCCCACTGCCGATAGTCGTCGTGCTCGTCTCAGCACCGGCGTTTGACCAGATGTTGGTTGGAGGCACGGCTCCCGAAGATCCGGAGGAGCCACTGTTTTCATCTTTTCTGGTTCTGGACAGTCTCCAGCGCTTCTTCTTCTCCGTATCAGGATTTTCCGATTGAATGGCCGAGTGACCCTCCGTCATCTGATCCAAATCAGAACCCTCATTGAAAGAAGAGTGGATCGACGCAGGCGGTGATTTTGTCCCTCGCGTACTGTTGTCAGGATGCAGGCTGTGAGAGGTGTTTTGTGACGCGCGAGGAGTGGCTTCGGATGAAACCTCGTCCTGTTGATATAGGAGCGGAGGTTTTACCACCGGTGCAGAAGTCTCGCGCAAGTCAGTTGAACGCTCAGCAACATGCCGCGGAACTGTAGATTGCACCATCGGGTTTGTCGGCGCCGGAAGGACTATTTGCTCCGACATGTATTGAACAGACTCCATCGGGTTGGATGACTCGAAAGCCGGCGAGGCAGCATTCGAGTGCGGCAAAGAAGCGTTGGAGCTGTGGGCGCTAATGTTTACGCTGCCTGGTATCCTCTTCTTCTTCTTCAACTTGTTTGGCTGTCTCTTCTCGCCACCTTCGGCAGATGACCGCTGAAACAAGCCTTGAAGGTGTCTCTCCTTGGCAGGGGCCGGAGTCGACTCGCGAGGAACATCCAGCAATCTCTCTTGACTTGGGCCTGCCACTGGGGCTGTTCTACTGGCCGGCAGCACAGGTGAAACCGTTGCAGAGATGGGGGTTGGGGCTCGTGATTCTGATTCTGGTATAGCCATGACTGGTCTTACTGGAGTCATAGGCTCCAAGCGGGCTGGGGAGTGGTGACCAGGACTATCGGCTTTCCTGAATTTGCCTCCTGCCAAGGCGGGCGACTTTTGGAGGGCACAGTGTTGCTTCTTGCAAGCCCACCGGTGGCAGGAGTGGCGTGAGATGGGCTGTGAGATCCAACACTTCCTTCGCCTCTCGAATGCTTGGAGGACACAGATCGGTTTCGGCGAATCTGTCCCTCTTTCCTGACACTGTCTGCGCCAGCACTAGCATTGGAGGCGGTCCTGGTGACACCTCTGACGTCCGGAGTTGTGGGCGTCCCTGATTCGACTTCCTTCTTTGTATTCTCATCGGCAGCGGTGCCTTGCATTCCAATCAGAAAATGGTCTTGATTCTCTATCAAGAAAATCAGGACACATTGGTTCAGACGGTACTCTTCAGGTGCCATTGCGTGATTAGGGTGTGAAAGCATGCCCGGCTGGAAGATTGCAGCCAAGTTTTGGGAATTCATTCGATTCTCGTCCGATTTTGCAGCGAACACGGCGAGTAGGTCGAGAATGTAGAGGAGAAGCTGTCTGTTCAGGGGCGGCAGTTCCGTAATTAGCTGTTGATATTTCTTGATGGCAGCTAGTTCGTCAAAGTTGTCCACGAATTGGGGGCCTTCGGCATCCCCTGAAGGTTGCTTCGTAGCGCCTCGAAGAGGATCGCGGAATTTCTCATATAGGCCCAGAGGCACCACCGGCTCAGGCAGATCATTAAGATACCGGCGGAGGACGTTCGCGGCGTCGTGTACTGTATAGCCCTCCCAGACAAGTCCTTTGCCGTATCGATCAGGTGAGTTGAAAACATGTTTTAATTCTTTGATGCGTTTCTCTGAGCCGCTGAGTCGGAATATACCTTCAACGCCAGTCGCTGTGACAAGTTAGCAGATGGAGACGCAAGTATCGCGCTCTTGGCAGGTTCGAAATTACCCTTCTCTTTAAGGAATACGCCGCATTTAGCGACTACAATGGGAACATAGCCATATATATAGCTTTGACCGTTCTCGTCAATGAGAGAGATTGCGACATTGGCATATGTGATGCTCTGACGCAATGGGACTCCAAAAATGCCGGGTGCTCGACTCGTTTCTGCTACGCGTGTTGTCAGCACATAGTCTCGCACGGAAGAATAGTCAGAGGAGCGAAGCAGAAAGGGGTCCAACTCCAAGCGGTAAACTGAAGACGATTTTCTCCTTCCATTCTTCTCGGTCCATGTTCCATCTTCTTACCTGGAGGCTGTTCGTGCTGCTTGGAAGGTAGTTTAAATCCTTTCCACCACGATTTCAGGTCCCGTTTGTTAGGCGGCGAAGCTGGGGTAGCTCCAGCTGGCGACGGACGATACGACGAGCTCGTTTGATTGGCGGTGGGAATCGGAGAGGTCATTGTGAAGAAAATTGCGCAGTAGGCCAGGACCCAGCGACGCTGAAATCAATCACGTTGGCCGAAGAGGGCTGAGGAGGGCTGGGCGACTACGTCAGCAGCCGGCTCGAGTCCAGCTTCCGCTCCTCGACGCCCTCCAGACCGACCGTGCGACGACGGAATGGCGGAGTGGTATCCCTGCAGTGAGCGCTGCGTAGAGCGTGGGTGGAATCAAGTCAAGTGCTCACTCGTGTTTGGTTGATGATGGTTGGTGATGGTTGATGATGTGCGACGATGCTTGAGCCAGCGCTTCAGTTTCGCGATGACGACGGCCAGCGATGACTCGGGGGGACTGGAAGCGACGAACTCGCGGGCGCAGGCAAAGGTGGGCACTTTGTGTGTGGTAATAATGGGTTGGTGCGGGAGTGGTGGGAGTGGTGGGAGTGGTGGGAGTGGTGGGAGTGGGAGCAGGAGCGGGATGGAAATGAAAGCGGAAGCCGCCATCGACGACTGAACTTTGCTTGCGTTGCGGGTCAGTTGGTTTCCGGCCTGCAGGGTGGTGGGTGTGTTGGTGGGGGTGGTGTGTGTGGCGGGTGGGTGTGGTGTGTGTGGCGGGTGTGGTGTGTGGCGGGTGTGGTGGGTGGGGCACTGAACAATGCCTAATAATAATAGCCCTGTAGCAGCTCGATGGCGTGGTCGACTCGCCTCCGTTGCTTTGCGACCGCCGACAACACGGTCAATGTTCCATCAATCCACTGGGATAGATGATCTGGGAACTGGGACATATGATATGAATCGGTGGCCGCACTCCGTTTTGGCTCGCTCGATTGGAATCCAGCGACCGAGACATTAGATGTTCGGCCAGACATTCCCATCACACTTCTTCGCCTCAAACTCCCTCGATAACCCCAATGGCTGGCAGCTTAAAGTGCATGCATTGATTGATTGATTGATTGCATGCCAGCAGTATTCCACATCCCTCTTCAGTCCATCTGAATCACTTTCCATGAACCAGCCGGCGGTCGGTCATACAAAAAAGATGCTTCAAAGCAACTACAAACTTCCCGCTACCAAGCACAAGCAAAAACGATGATGCGGACCCACAGCCCGATGAAACAAACCATCATTTCACCCGAAATCCAATCCCTTCAAAACCACATCCAACCAACCGACCAACCCTCCGAATCTGGCCCCCAACGCACCCTCCACCATGGACATGTCCGTCTACCATCCCCGAATCTCGAATACTCAGAAGCTCATTCAATCCCACCAGGTTAACACAAGCCGAGCAGCGCACGCTAGAGCAGCGCATGCAGAAGCGCCAAGTAAAGGAGTTCATGGGCGTACGTATCCCTTTTCTCGTCGACCCCCCTCCCCCAAATCCTAAGCTAACGTAATATGCTCCCCCTCCCCAAAAAGGCCTTCGGCGGCCTCGTAGAACACTGCTTCACCTCGTGCGTCGACGACTTCACCTCCAAGGCTGTATCGACCCGCGAAAACGGCTGCATCAACCGCTGCGTGCTGAAGTGGATGGCTACGCAGCAGCGCGTGAGCGATCGCTTCCAGGAACACAATGCGCAGCTTACGCAGCAGATGCAGAATAAGTGATGCCTCGATGGGACGGAACCGTGTGTACCTGGCGTTGAGAAGCACCAAAAAACTTGGGAAGCGTTAGGGCCGTGAAGAGGAGGGAGGGATATGTATGATATCAGGGGTGCGCAACATTATTCCTGGGATATGGGATACATGGGCGCTGGGATAAGCATCTATGTACTTTTGTATGGAAAGGCAACGGGATAAGTTGCATAATCGGGCGGGATTTAGCACTGTCATGTGCGTGGTCCTGCCTTGTCTGCCTTGTTGAAAATCAGCCGAGAAAATCTCCATCTCTTGCATGACGCGAGCGCTTTCTCATTGCAATCACTGGTTCCGCGCGCGTCAGCTAACTGCAAGTTTTGTCAATATCTTGGTTCAATATGCTATATATATCAGACTCGCCACAACTTGTCTCAATTTTTACAACAAGATACTCTTAAATAATGCGGCCCATTTTATTCCAACGCCTGGTCCCAGTACGTCCCGCCATCTATCAAAATGCTCTTCACTGCCCAATAAAGTCATCTTTGTTTCTTTCTGAATTATACTTGGGCCACCCACTAGTCCAATCGAGTTCAATTCAACTCTCAAGCTCTTCACTCAGAACGTCTCTTACCGTCTCGAGCTGCGAGACCACCTTTCCTCCAGTATGTTCTCACTACCACCCGCGATCCCCGGTTCTCTGCGAGTATTTTTCCAGTCTGTCTCGCGGGCTCCCAACGGCAACAGCCGCTCTTTGAGTAACCTCTTGCTCGATAGCCAGAATTCAACATTCTCCAGGACACTGGTTGCGTCCCATTCAATGTTTGGGATGTCCCTGTCATTGTTTGCTCGCAACGCCGAGATGACTCTAGTGAGCAGCGCCAAGGAGTGTATCTCAGAGGCGGCTAGCAGGGTGAGATACTGCGGTGAAGAGTTTGATCTCGTTCGAGATGCCCCGGGTGCCTCGAAGCGATCCGCACTGGCGTCTAGCAGGTGAGAAAACTGATTCAGCACATAGGTGATTTCGGGGGCGAGAGTGGCGCCGAGAGCTGCGAGCAGGTTGAGCATCAGTGGCAAGAAACCCTTTACCCAGATGGCATAACATCTTTGTGCGGCGGGCGTGTCTGCAAAGGGAAACTGTGGATCTGAGCATGTACTTGGACAGATTTGCGGACAGTAAACTGCTGAGAACACCATCACAGGCCAGTTGCTCAGCGACCAGGGGCAGGGTCGAGAGCTCCAGCAGGAAAAGGACGCTTAATTCGCCGTAAACAGGATCGCCTTGATGTGCCAATTTGTCGGCCCACGAGAACAAAGATGTAGCTGCATTGACCACGTCGTGTGCTGCCATGATGTTCAGAATCTGTGTTTGGGACTGATCCATGTTCGGTAGGCTCAGACAGGCTTGCAGGATGGCCGTCAACAAAGCCAGATCCTCTGGGAAATCTCAGAGTCATTGTCGTGAACGAGGCTCGCGAGCGTGCGAAATCCCCTTCCAACCACATGATCCAGGAGGTTGAGCACAGTCTGCGTCACTGTGACCGTTGAGCCGCCTAGATCCACCGCTGAATCGGAAACGCCCTTGTTTGCAGAATGGTGATATGATCTGAGAGTGACAAACAGGGCTTTCAGCAGCGTGCGGTAGTAAGCGATGGATTCTCTACTAAATGGTTCTTCGACGCCGTGAATTGTTCCAACAAGGGTGCCTAGCAATTGGTTGATGTCCTGGACAGCGACGGACAGCTTAGCAAGCCTCTGCACCAAGACCAAGGCCAAGCTTGCCCGTGCGTCAATCAATTTGGCAAATATACTCTCAGATCCAGGCACGCCTTGGTTCGCGTTCAAGCACTGTTGCGCAACTTGGAGCATTTGCTTCGCCACAGTTTCGTTGTCTGGTAGGCTGGTGCTTAATTCAACCAACAAGAATTCCCAGGCATGGAACAAGGCCTGGAAAGATATTGATTAGGGGGCGCGGCACGACAGATGAGGCAAGCAAGGGGCAAGCAAGAAACTTACTATCTGAGCATCGACCAGCGACAGGTTTGCATTTGCTAGCTCCATTTCGTACTTGAACCCGTTATCCTTTCGCCCAAGCCAACCCGGATCATACCTCAACATGCGGTCAGCTCGCTCTACGTCATAGTAGTAGTTTTGCCCATTTCTCGAGGTTCCAGCAGTGTTCGCTTGAAGTTGTCTAGTGAGCAGCCCGCGTATTTGTTGGAAAAGTTTTTGGCAAAGTTATTGTGCAGAGATTTGTTGTACCCTGCCACCTCCACTCCATCACGCAGGTAGTAATCCAGGTCTGCAACAAGGCTCTTTGCCAATGCATCTGGCCCGCTCTGATGTCTTGAATGATACAGTTGCATGGCTAAGGTCTCAGCAACATAGGCCGCTATCCTAGCATCAATGCTCGTCCGGATGGCATCGGTTTTGACTGTCAAGTGCGATGGTTTGAGATCGCGTACATAAGCCCGCAGTCCATCAATGTAGGAAGTGTCTTTGAGAAGGGTAAATATCGTCCAGGGCCAGTAGTTCTGGGCTGAGGCGACAAAGTCCAATATGGCCAAGGATTCTTTCGTTTCAAGTTCTTTCAGCTTCTTCAGCTTCCTGAGCGCTGTTGCAAAGACCGAGTCTGCCGAGAGCTCGCTCTTTTTGTTTTCTTGCTTCATAGCTTCCCGCGGGGTTTGCCCAGTTAATAGACAGTTTGACATCCATTGCTGCTTGTTGCGGAGAATGGAAGAGAAGAACCTCCATATTGTGCCAACCTCCAAAGCCAGATTGAAAGGCCGGCCGAGATATGCCAGAACTTGGAGGAAGGACTTGGAGACTTGAGGTCCCAGATATCCAAGAAGTGATGGGGATCTGACGCGTCAGAGGCTGCATTGACCACGAGCGCTTCAAGCAGATTGATAGACGCAGCTCTGAACATGTCAGACGCAGCACACAAACGGGCCAAAAGAGTAGAACTTTTGAAGAGATATGTCTCAATCATGGCGGACGACTTTTCCAAATATTTCGCGGCCCGTAGGAGGGTGCTCGAGAAGCGCAACATGGAGTTTGTTTGACGCAAGGCAATCGAGTTGCAGGTAGGGTAAATGGTTGTGTCGGCCCTTGTGAGGGCTGTGATGAGCGAGGAGAGTATGGGCTGGAATCGAAGTGTGCCGCTTGCTGGCGTCATAAAACAGTCGATGATGTAGGAGGCCGCTGGGCGCAGGCAGGAAACAAGGCAGTCAGAAGTCGGTGACTCGCCCATGCTGTAGCTGTATACCACCAGTTTGTCCAGAACAGGAACAACGCTATCCAGTAACGATGTGCGACTGTTTTCTGTATCGAAGCGCCAAGTGGATGTGCTCTCGAACACGTCTACCGAAGCGTGTGCGATGGCCATGCCAACTTTAGTCAGCACCTTGTCTGCTGTGCCCAGCCAAGTATTCAACTCTGTCTTTTGTCTCGAGGCAAGTTTGTTTCCTGCCCGACGCTGGACAGCTGAGGTCATGGCAGTGTCAATCAGCTCGGAAAATAGCAGGAGTGATGACTTTAAGAAGTCGAATCTCTCCGAAACTAAGTCGAGATTGCCTGTGATCTTGGCCAACTTCCCTGCTCTCGACTCGGAGTTGAGCAATTCACTTCGTGCCAAGTAGGACCATACCCGACTCGGCTGGGAGGGCAGAATTGAATCCAGAAACTTGACACATGCAGTCAATACATTGATAGCAGCCTCTTCGCTCGAGGCAAGTTCATCTTGCATAAAGTAGTCCATGGTTTCACATATGACAGTAACGATATCCTTTCCGCCGCTGACGTGTTTGCTCATTTCGGCCAAGAGGTCACTCTCCTCGAGGACAAGACTCAGACTGGACCGTGGGCCCGAGCGCAGATACTCCATTCGAAAGAGCGTTGCAAATAGTGAAATGACTTCAGCAATCTCTTCTGGCTGGAGCATGCCCAATTCACATCTGTAACCCTCCTTGGCGAGGTTGATCTCGAGCTGTCGTCCAAGTAAAGACAACGATGAGTGAAGGTAATCCATGAGAACCACTCTGCCAGTATCAGTGATGAATCTCCCATAACTTCCGACAGGAAGTCTGTAAGCATCGTCCTCAATGTACCGTCTACTCCACGAGGGAGACAAGGCTATGAGCGGGACTTCCTCCAAAAGGACGAATGCATTAGTGTTCTCGTCCTCTTGGACCAGTTCATATGCCTGGAAAGAATCTGGAAGCGTGAAGGTTATTGTCGGAGTGGCTCTCAGCAACGATAGGATGAAGTCGGATCTATTTTGGTCGGATGAGTCGCTAGCGGCAGTACAGAGAGCTTTGCACATGCTGATGAATGGGAGAAATTCGTATGGGTATCGATCAAGTGCCTGCTGAAAATAAAATTCCATGGTGTCATCATCTTGTAGCATGCTTGTCAGGACATCCTGCGACACGGCCAATTCCTGTTCCGGCAGCAGTTGCCAATACTCCCGGCCTTGAGATAACTGGGCGACAAGAGTGCTGACAGGCTCTGATTGGTATCCCACGAGAGGGTACGAGACCTTGAGAAGTTCGAGGAAAGTATGTCTCAGGCGGGCACTCAGCAACGGAGTCATGCTTCCCTCCGCCGATGGTCCCAGACTAGCTGCCATATTAGCCATGATGTCGAAAACTCTTCCATGTGCCGTGGCTCCCGATGCAAGCTGCTCAACAACTTGCTGATCTTTTGCCGAGGTCATATTCTCGAGAAAGCCATCAAACTTGGAAGATTCGATTGAGAATATGCTTCCAGCAGAGTTTCGCCGTGCCATTGGTCGAATTGCACCACCAGATTCAAACGTCTCGCGGGCATTCTGTTGCAGAAGATTGTCTCTCTTTTCGGTTCGGCTCTGATACGACACGTTCATGCGATGAAGGAGAAGCGTCCATGCGAATATTACCGGCGTCGCACTTTCGCAGTCCATACTTGCCGCATTGATCACACTCTTGTGTACTTGTTCCAGGACATCCGACAAAATCAGATAGGAATCATACATGTCATCGGACGGAGTTGGGTCCTCTTCTCTTTCAGCCAAGAACGTCAAGGATCGAGCTGGCTTAAGAAGGCTTATAGAGACGCCCACCGCCAACGTTTTCAAAGGCATCGTCAATTCCCCAATAGCTTCATTAATCTGTGAGAAAATGGAGTCAGTGTTAGTTTTCTCCCCCTGACCCAACGTTGAGGGACGATACGAACAGGTTGAATGGTGTCAAAAAAGTTGTACATATCCATGAGCGAAAACCACTGATTGAGCACGCTCGACGGTGGAAAATCAGTACCCAGACTGTCCACTGTTTGAAATACGACCGAGAGCGAATGAATAACTTCAGTGAGCAAAGTTCGTAGCCAATTTAGCTCGATGTCGTCCTGAAGTATTAGTTTGTCGTCGGTAATTGATCTCAGACCAGCTTCCAAGCTCGCCATGCTCGAGGTAGCCGTCCTGAGGTAGGCCGAGAGAAACGAAACGCTTTCATCCTTGACATTTGTTGATGCTTGCAGCTTATAAAGCTGCGCCAACTTTTCGCAACCAAGTGCAAAAATCGGCAATCTCCCGTACAACCTGATAGATTGCACGTAGTCCATAGTCATCATGTAGTATCGTCGTTCGCTCAGAAAAACGTCAAATAGCCGGCGCTTTCTGGAGTCGGCTTTTTCGAAGTCGGTGGATATCTCATCAGCATCGAGAGCTGCTCCGGCACCCAGGTCATTCATGAAAGATGTCGTGTGACCATTTTGAATGCCGGCCGCTTCCTGTAGATTCGTCGCATCTTGGGATGACAGCGGCCCGATGAGGTGTAAAGAGGGCCGAGATTGGAGCTCAAGTACAGCAATGCGCAATGCAGCAACCAAATTCAGTTTCGCACTCCTGCTCAGCCATTCGACGTCGTCTTTGAGGGGTTTGGTGTCGTGTCGCTCAGTCGCCGCCGAGATCAAGTTGGCCGGAGCTGTTCTGGTTTCGAAGTCTTTCTTGGTAGCTTCATTCGGCGGCGCAAAGACAATGGCTGGATCTTTCAAGAGAGTGTGAAGATATTCGTCGGATAGAAAATCGATTACTTCTGCGCTCCTTTGTCTCCTTCCAGAATCATCCGACAGCGCCATAGCGACATGTTTCCAAGACCTGAACAGTCAAATGAATGTTAGCAAGAGACGTGACCTAGCAAAGGTATTTATTTGAGTTGGGAAGCTCACAAAAGCACCCGCTCGCCCGAGAGACAGTCTCCCAAGGAGGGAAAGTATTTACTATCAGACACCGGCGCCATTGCCACGAGCGTCAATGAAGTGGCAGTGGCACGCGATGCATCACCTTGGGAAAGATGGGGGATGGGGATGGGGATGGGGAAAATGTGATGATGTTGACGCGCTCCAAGCCACGAACCCAATAATCGACGACCTGCCCTGCTCGCCTAGCAGAGAGAGCTCATGAATGAACTTTTTGGCTGGAGCTCCAGGGGACCGACCACCCCGAAGTTCAGCCGGTTCGGCCCCCGGCCGCGACTTGCAGCGAGCGACTTGCGCCAGTAGGGATGGCCAGACCGGACGTATTTGCGCACTGTGTACATCGACAACCCTTGCGAGCGGATAAAACCCAACTGCATCACGTTGAAAGCGGTAGGTTTCAGGTTCCCTGCGGTAACTGGTAACTGCGGTAAATTCGACTTCATCCATCATTCAGGCACTTACCCAATCTTGCGGATTTCAGGCACATGTGGATCAAATGCCTCATCATTACATGTATGCTACTCTGGCACTCACAGAAATACAGTGCATACAATTGTCGCCAGACTGTGGTCTGCGACTTTTTCCCCATCACTCATGGTCGAAGCATCCGACTCACTTCATAATCGAGCTCAATAACCATTGTTGCCAGCCATACTAGTATTACTTGGAGCGTCTTGGCGATATCTGAGCTTTCTTTAAACAACACAGCCCAGTACAGCTGGCTCTGAAGTCCTCCTTATAAAGATGTCGACTCCCTCTCTGATTGATCATTCACCCCACCAACCTGAGCCGTCACCTCGGGTGGCAACAGCATCAAACCTCATCCTTATCGACAATTACGATTCTTTCACTTGGAACATCTACCAATATCTCGTTCTCGAGGGAGCTACGGTTCACGTCTTCAGAAATGACCACATCACTGTGGAGGAATTGATCAAGAAAAACCCAACACAGCTCATCATCAGTCCCGGACCAGGCCATCCCGCCACCGATTCCGGCGTGAGCAGGGATGCTATCCGACATTTCGCCGGCAAGATTCCCATCTTTGGTGTATGCATGGGACTGTAAGTGATGGCAAATCTCCTACAGCATCAGCTAGAGGAAAAAAAATACTAATAGCAAGTAATCAGCCAATGCATATTCGATGTATATGGAGGTGAAGTTGTATCCGCCGGAGAATGGTTGCACGGCAAGACTTCGCCACTTACTCACGACTCCAAGGGCGTCTTTGCCGGCTTGGATCAAGGCCTTCCTGTGACTCGATATCACTCTCTGGCAGGAGCTCATGTGACGCTGCCTGACTGTTTGGAGGTAACGTCTTGGGTGGCCAAGGACGACGGCTCGCCAGGCATCATTCAAGGTGTGCGTCACAAGAAATTCGCCGTGGAAGGAGTGCAATTCCATCCGGAGAGCATTCTCACCGCTCATGGGCGCAAAATCATCAAGAACTTTCTGCATATACAGGGCGGCACCTGGGAGGGGAATGAGCAGCCTCAACAGTCGGCATCCACTAACGGCGCTGCTGTTGCTGCTGAGCCGAAAAAGAGCAACATATTGCGGAGAATTTACATAGGTCGCAAAGCTGCCGTTGCATTTCAAAAAGGGATTCATTCTCAAAGGATGTCCGACCTTCAAGCCGCGTATGACTTAAAATGTGCTCCTCCACAGGTCCCTTTTGTTGCCCGACTCAAGCAATCGCCGTTCGATGTAGCTCTCATGGCCGAGATCAAGCGAGGATCACCATCCAAGGGCGTGTTCGCTCTTGAAATCAATGCGCCAGTGCAAGCGCGAAAGTACGCGCTAGCTGGCGCCAGTGTCATCTCAGTCCTGACCGAGCCCGAATGGTTCAAGGGTAGCATCGAGGACCTGCGCGCCGTCAGACAAGTACTAGATGGCATGCCAAACAGACCAGCTATCTTGCGAAAAGAGTTCATCTTTGAAGAATACCAAATTCTGGAAGCAAGACTGGCTGGAGCGGACACAGTCTTACTGATAGTAAAGATGCTCGAGACTGAAGTGCTCGAGCGACTGTACAAGTACTCTCAATCGTTGGGAATGGAACCGTTGGTTGAGGTGCAAACAGCCGAGGAAATGGAAACCGCAGTGAAGCTTGGTGCAAAAGTCATTGGAGTGAACAACAGGAACTTGGAGAGTTTCGAAGTAGACTTGGGCACGACTGGCCGATTGCGGAGAATGGTACCCGACAATACGCTGATATGCGCCCTCAGTGGTATCAATAGCCACAAGGATGTGTTGCTGTGCAAGAGTGACGGTGTTAATGCAGTCCTTGTTGGCGAGTCAATCATGCGAGCACCAGATGCCGGCGCTTTCATCACAGAGCTTTGCACGGGCTCCAAACCTTCAGAACAGAAGAAGAAACAGCCAAAGCCTCTATTCGTCAAGATTTGCGGGACTCGAAGTGCCGAAGCGGCAAAGCAGGCCGTCGAGTCCAAAGCCGACTTTGTCGGAGTCTGTCTAGTCCCTGGATCCAAGCGATGCGTCTCTCATGAGACAGCACTGGCCATTGCCGACGCTGTACATGCTTCTGGCAACAATCTTGCTGACAGAATCCAAGATTCTATCCCAGATACCAGTGCCACTGATTACTTTGTTACGGCAGCGAACAGGCTCCAAGGCCCAGGAACGCGTCTTGTTGGTATCTTCCAAAACCAGCCGCTGAGTGAGGTTTTGGAGAAGCAGAGACTGTACAATCTTGATCTGGTGCAGCTCCACGGCGACGAGCCCATCGAATGGGCCAAGGTCATTCCTGTCCCAGTCATTCGAGCTTTCAAGCCTGGCGACGTGGGCATCGGATTGCGCGGTTACCACACAGTACCCTTGCTTGACCCTGGTGCCGGGTCTGGGAAGCTGCTGGACCTGTCTGACGTGAAGGCTGCCTTGGAAACAGACGCTGATCTGAGGATCTTCCTGGCCGGGGCTTGAACCCAGACAACGTCACGGAAGCAGTAAATGCTCTTGGGGAGTTCAGTGACCGTGTCATTGGTGTCGATGTCAGCAGTGGTGTCGAGGAGGATGGGAAGCAAAGTTTGGCCAAGATTGCTGCTTTCGTCAAGGCCGCGAAAGCGATCCGATAAAAATAGACAGTCTCACTCCTAAGGGCAAGACCTTCGCTCTTCACAAATCCCTCTCTTCTGCTTGTCGCCCGTGAACCTGTTTCCCGCCAACTGCTCAGCAACTGTCGACACCAATTCCGTCTCTCACCCCCAGCTGCCACAGCACAGCCAGCAACAAGTTTCGCAATCTTCTTGCCTCCCCAAAAATGTCCTCATCTTTATCCCAGTGACGGACCTATCCCTCTTATTTCTCCATTCAGCATTCCATTTTTCCACCGTCATACAAAGCGCTTTTCAAAGCCTGTGAATCAAGCCAAACATGGCCCCCAGAACTTCAAGCACAAAGTCATCGCCATAGCTGGCCCGCCTCCCGACGGACTAACCATAGACAAACTCAAGCACTGGACCGAGATTCGCAAAGGAAGATTCGCGCACGAGCTGGACGAGCATGTCACGCATTTGCTTTGCACAAAGGAGCAGTTCAAGCAACGAGTTCCACGAGGTTCGTCGGCCACCAAAAAAACCAACCAACCAACCCCTTCTCATTTCAGGATTTTCCTTGCCAGGAACTGACTGACTTCTTACCTTCCGTGAATAGTAAGAGAAGGCCTCAAGCGCAAGAGATTGAAGATTGTCGACTTTGACTGGTTCGAGTTATCTGCCGGCCCAGGAAGAGTCGAAAAGGTCGCAAAGTACTGCTACCGACACATGCTCAAGAAACAAGAGGCCACAAGGCGAGAGAGGAAACGGATCGAGAGAGGCAGGTGCCTGGCAGAGAGATTTGTAAACACGAGTACGTGGGAAATCAAAACACCGTCGCCAATTTCTCGCCGAGGCTCGCTCACGACAAAAACGCCGTTTGTGTAGATCTCTACCGCGTGCACTACGATGATTACAATTTCCGCTACCAAGTCAGCTTGGTTCGTGAGAATTATCTGGAGTCGGGACATCGGGAGCGGCACGTTCTTTACGTATGTACAAGATTTCCCACCATCCATGAATTAGAAAATTGCTGAAAAAAAGGGGGCGTGATGGAATCAAAAGCTCTTTGAATCCATAGCCAGACCGCCTCTGTTCTTGTTCGCGGCCAAGTACTTCCGCCGCAACGGCGACGCGCAACCCGCCTACTTCCGACAGAGTGAGTGCTCGGGACTATTCGACGACGAGTTCGGGCACTTCAAGCGCTTCTTCCGGGCCAAGACGGGGATTCAATGGGAGGATCGGGTCGTTCTCCATGGCACGATGCCTGCCTCGTTCTTTGCGTATACGCCGCCGGTTTGTGACGCTCCCTCCGCCCGCCTGCTACCTTTGCTGCTACCCCTGACTTCTTGCAACATCCCGACTGACATGACACTTGGTGTTGTTGAAAGAATCGCGGCAAGCCTGTTGGGCGGAACGGCTTGTTTTCTGCAACCATGAGCCGGGAATTGAATGCCGCGCTGCGAGGACTACCTGCTCTGGCGATCGAGGAGCAATTGGGTCAAGACGATGAGGAGATTGGGACGGAGGCAGTTGGTGATGCGATGCTCCAGGAGGAGGAGGAGGAGGACGACGACGACGACGACGACGACAAAGATGATGGCGTGGACTGGTCTTTGATCCATGTCGAAGATGCTAGTGACTTGGAGTCGGGTGGTGTCGAGATGGAATGGAGCGACAGTGAGGATCAGGACGACCTCGAGATACTTGGAGATTCTCCCAACACGAGCTCGTCTGACGAGGAGGGCAAGATGGGACTGTGTTTTGAACTGTCGTCTGATGATGATGAAGATGTCTGCATGGGCGATATGGCGGCCTCAGGTGAGGATTGAGACAAGGGCTAGTTTCAACATGGCATTTCCTTATCATGGGAGCAAAACGACGGCGTGTGCTCGGGTCGAAATGGGACCGCGTCGGTTCCATCACATAAACATGGTAGGTTTCGGGAATTTTCAAATGTTCAGTACGATTAGTACGAAAAAAAAACTATAATCGTTATTCGTTCATGAACAATACACCCGACGTGATAACTTACAAAAGTCAATCGATATTTACCCAATCGCCCCATCGTCAGAATCTCAATTTAGGCATCACGAAAACCAGCAACAGCAGTCCAACCATAAGGCCATACACCCACGCGAACAGCATCATTCGCCCCCACCAGCCCCTGCCCTCCGTCATCCTTCTCAACGTGCCCATTCTCCCTCTTGCCGTCTCCATGCTCTGTTCCGTTTTAGAGATTCCCTCTCCCGCTTTTTCAACAACGTCCTTGTCGGCGTCCAGGGTTGAAGAGAATTTCTGGGAGCTCGCTTTCAGCGCGCTGGCCATTTTGAGAATCGACTCGGAGAGCGAGTCTTGCTCTGCTCTCTGCTGGTCGAGTATTGCTTCGGCGGTGGCTGTGGACGTCTGTGGCTCGGCGGGCCTGTGGCGGCTGGCGAACAGGGCGGCGCGAGCACTAGTATGTGCTGGGGGCGATATCGATGTCGATGATGTGTTGGCATGTGCAGACGAGCGAGACCGGAGTTCCTGCGTGGTTTGTGTAACTGGCGAGGAGGAAGGTGGTGCAGCTGGTTGAGCAGAGTGTGATGATCGAGGGGACTCATGCGTGGGCGTGGGTTCGCGAGAAACAGAATCAGAGGGAGTATCGACTATTTGAGGCACGTCTCTCGCATCTGAGGATAGAGAGTCCATGCTTTCGCTGGGTGTCCGAATTATGCCTGCCAGGAGGTCCTCCTCGTCCGAACTATCATCTTCGTCATTTGCCATCTGTGTTCCATGTCAGCGAAATTGCCGAAATACCCGTAGAATTCGTCGTCGTCGCCGTCTCACTTGTCTCAAATCTTGCAATCGGTCCAACAGCGTCTCCAGCCTGTCCCGATTGATGTTCAGGATGTTTCGTGTTTCGGTTCTTTTCGTTGGCGCCTTGACCTGCGAGGCATCTTGCTCGAGCTTGGTCAAAACGGAGCGCGCATGACCCAGATTCTATGCCATGTCTGTTAGTCCATTCATGCACAAGCATGCGTCTCTGGCGACCCTTTAGGCAGGCCGTACCGACTCTACTCTGGTTCTCTCGTACTCGCTTGTTCTGAGTCGTCGCTCGCGCTCGGGCGTGGGATGGAGGACGTTTTGTTCCAATCTCAAGAGCAGTTGTGTCAATTCTGCCAGAGCCGCCTCAGGAGATGATGCAGCCGTTTCTGAAATCGCCGAGGATTGCGACACACGGGCCATCTTTTCAAGTAGACAAGTAGAGGGTCACGACACGGTGTATGAGGAGGAATTCAGAGGTGACGTCGCGAGCAAGGAAGCTTGTTGACGCCACATGGCATCGATTGTTGGTTGGTCTGGGTCTGGGTGGGTGAGAGGGGTGGGTGGTGAGAGGGGTGGGTGAGGGGGTGGGGTGAGGAATGGAAATCCGCCCGACTCCAACCAATGGCTTTAACACGGAAGACGACCCATTCTCTGACCCGGGGATTGCAAATAAAACATGCATGCGTGAGGCAGCCCGGGCTTGGTCAACATGTAGCTGAAGCAGATTACAACGAGTCATCCATACATGGCAAAGTCAGCAGTAGACTGAGTCAATGGGACCCCGGTAATCTGTGACTTCCATCATGAACTTCTCCGGATGTCGTAGTCTGGACGAATAAAGCCAAGTCGTCGGTGAGCTGACTAGATTGATGTTGGTCGTGGAAAGCCTCCCTTTCAAACGTGCGCAGTTGTTCGTGTTTGTGAGAGCTGGTCAATTCCTAGCCCGTCGCGTCGGCTAGTGCTGGAGAAAAGAGTTAAATAATGCCAAAGACCAGTAGTATCAAAATGCCAAATCCGCTGAACTCCGCTGTGTGAGTAGCTATTTCCCTTCCGTGTTTCTGAACATGCGAGCCTCTCCCGAATACACTCTCCCTTCCCCCTTCCCCTTTCCCTTTCCTTTCCATTTCCATTTTCCGTTTTCCGTTTTCCGTTTCTCATGTATTGGCGTGTGCTTATGCGTGTGCGTACTGTTTTAGTTTTCTTTTCACCATCCGCGCTGGAGAGACTGATAGAAGGAAAAACAAAAGACCATAGAAAGGGAAAACAAGATAATAAGACATAAAAGGCCCAATAGCCACAACACAGATCATACCATTATCAACCACGTCCCTAGTCCAGCGCTCATGCAACACCCAAGGTGGTAGACGTCGTGTCTTCCAATGTATTAGGCTGACTAAAATAGTCGAGAGTCGCCTCACTCTGACGCGAACCGAAAAAAAAACACAAATGTGAAAAAGGGAAGAAAAATTGAAGAAAAACACTTGCTCCCAACGCCAGTCCAATGCAGTCTTGATGCGATGTCGACCGTGAAACGATGGCAGAATTGCGAAATTAATTAAGACGTTGCAGGGCGTGCGTTATCTTTGTGGTCATGAACAAGTTTGAGAGCTAGGCCGTGGCCAAAGCTTTGCAGATTTCAACAGTCAGTCTGTATGCAGCGATCCCCGGCAGGAGCATGCATCTCACTCATGTGAAGGGCATTCATCCAATACATTTGGTCGAATTCAAGTTTGGTGCTGATCATCCCCCTGCTCGTCTGTGTGTTCTTCGGTGTGTGTAGATTCAGCATCAGACGAAGCTGACGAGCCAGATGCGGACGAGGATGCCGAAGTTGTCTCTTCTCCTCGGTTACCACGACTCGTGGCATTACCAGAGAGCGTTCCGGAGGAGCCCATACTGTGATAATCTTCCATAGTGGCCTCGTCTGGCGTTTTTGACCCCATGTTAGCTCGTCTCATCGCCCTTGCGGCTTTCAGATGCGCCTCTCGGGCAGCGTCCAAAGCCCGTTCAGCCCGGATCTGCTTTTCCCACATGGAGGCGTATCGTCCATTGGCGTCTAGTAACTCATCGTGAGTCCCTCTTTCGACAATCTCGCCGGCATGAAGCACGATAATTTGATCGGCGTGAGTAATGGTGGACAGTCGGTGTCTGTAATTTGATAAGTTTCGTTAGCAACAAGGGACAGACATAAATTAGACCAAGGCAACAATCGCCGACAACGCCGTGATTGAGCAATTGACTTACGCGATAATCAGGAGGGTACGGCCCTCTCCTATATTCCACACGTTGTCCTGAATCTCTTGCTCAGTGTGTGTGTCTAATGCTGAAGTCGCTTCGTCCAACATGATGATTCTGGGGTCCTTGAGGATTGTCCGAGCGATAGCAACACGCTGTTTTTCGCCTCCACTGAGCCTCAGTCCACGCTCTCCAACTTGCGTGTTGTATTGATCTGGGAAACCCATGATGCGATCGTGAATGCTTGCGGCTCGGCATGCCGCGAAGACATCTTCCTCCGTGGCTGAAGGGTTTGCGTACTTGAGATTGTACATCAGAGACTCGTTGAACAAAGTCGTGTCCTGTGGGACAACTCCAATCTGCCTACGGACCGAGTCGATTGTGAGGTCTTTGACATTTTTGCCGTCAAATTCGATGCTACCCTCGTCACAGTCATAATAACGAAACATGTGACGAAAGAGGGTAGATTTGCCGCCGCCCGACTCACCAACGAAAGCAGTGGTGGTTCCCGGAGCACAATCGAAGCTGATGTTGCGCAACGCAGGCTTGCGCCTGTCGTAAGCAAAGCTCACATTCTTCCACCGGACGTGACCACGGAAATTTTCCAGCAGGACCGCTTCTGGGAGTCTACAACTGTTGGCTGAATTTTGAACAGCTCCAGAAGGCGCTCGCCGGATATCATGGCCTGTTGCACAGTTCTATAGAAAGTTCCGAAAAATTCAATGGACCCTGGAGCTGTGTCAAGTAAGCCACCACGGTGAACCAATTTCCGGGTGTTCGCACGCCCACGGCGACTTGCCACCCACAGACCAAGGTAGCCACAATCCTTCCGAGGTTGAAAACAAGAGTCTGGCAAATGTTCATCAGAACCATGCCCATCTGGACATTTGCCTCAGCTCGTTGGAAGACGGCGACTTTGTCTTGGTATCGCCTGGACTCGAACTCTTCCGCGTTGAAGTACTTGACAGTTTCATAACTCGATATGGAGTCATTCTTGACGGCTTCCTCTTCTCGGTCCGCGTTCGTCATTTCTCGCCTTTGGTCGGCTCGTGTGGAAGCCATCTTGATGGTCATGTACAAATACCAGCAAATATTGACCAGGTTCAGCTCGGCGTAAAACGGCCCAAACATTCTGTAGAACAAGAAAATGGAGAGAAACAAATCAAATAGCATGGGAATTACTTGAAATGTGACCTGTTCAAGAAACTGATTGATAGCTGAGCCCTTGTTCAAGGCGGAAAGAACCTCGCCAGTACGCTTCGACAAGTGAAAGTCAAGACTGAGACAATGGACGTGGTTGAAGGCTGCTGTCGTCAATCCTCTGTAGGAATATTGCGACACAGGGATCCATAGGAGGGATCTCAGGACCCCTAACAAGCCTGTTGGACCCTGCAAGATCCAGAGCACTCCCAAAGTCACCAAGTCTCGGAGTGGGAAGTTGTCCGTCGTTAGTGGCTCCCACGACGCACATCTTGGATTGCCTGGTCTAAGTGGTCGACAACTTTACCAATTTGCCAAGGAACCGACACATTGACCAGTCTCTGAATGACCACGAGAATGAAGCACAGCAGCACTTGAAGTTGCAGTCGTGTAGAGTCCTTCGGCCACAAGTATGGAAAGAACAGAGAGTATCCACGAACGTACTCCCACCAGGTTCGGCGAGGAAGCTTCTCGGGACGATAGAAAGCCGCTTGATCCTCTTTTCGTGAAGTGCCATAGGCGGAGGCCCGTGTCGCACTTGACAGTGTTCGTTTGCGAGATCGTCGTTCTTGAGATCCGTAAGCCTGCCCTTCCGTCGTCGCGTTCGTTTCGTACGTGCCGGCTGCCCGTCCATTTAGCAGCGGTGTGGACTCCGTACAATGTGCAGCCTCGAGTTCGTGGTCTCGGCGTTTGACTTTGAGGACCCAAGCGATACAGAAAAGGCTGATAAGTGCCAAAGGTGTAGTAAACGAACAAAGTACAAGACCAAGTCAATCTTGGTCCAGTAATCTATGCAAGTCTTGTCATCACGAAGATCGGCAGTTCGATTTGAACGGACGAAGTGACAGTCGGTGGCAGCGATAAAAGTCGTGATGAAGAGTGTCAGTTCACCAACGAGGCCCAAGATCCAAGTTGCAAGATGTATGATGTTGGGACCTTTTTTCCAATCGAAGAGCGAAAAGAGAATGTATAGGTAAAAGAAGGTGGACCCTATGACATGGACCTAGAGTGAGGTAAAAATGTTAGCCAAATCAAGAAACGATCCCGCGTACTGAGATGAGTCCGGCGACTCCCTCAATTTCCAGAAGTGTCAGGCATAATCGGTATGGGTGGGGCCGTTTCTTTTTCTTTTTCCTCTTCAACGTGTGTATACACATGTATTCAAGTATCAATTCATACAGACGCGCATGTGAAATTTGTATAAACGCGCACACAAATAGAAATGAAGAGCGGGGGCGACAGGCATACGTACCACACTGCATTCACCTGCCCATGGCAAGCCCTCTTTAGACCATTTGTAGGGGTTTTCATGCCAAAAAGCATGAACGAACATGGACACACCCGTACCGACGTAGCTCAAAAATACAACGGCTACCAGATAACGGAAAACGTTCTTTGCTGTTGGGCCGAAACGGGGCCCCAGCTTGCGCTCACCATCATCTCGCCTCTTACGCTTCGTGATGGGCAGTGGCTTGCCGCCGGGTCCTTTGAGTGTGGAATGAACAATGTCCTCTTCCTTCTTGGCGTTGTATACGCTGTACCAGGCAGCTCCTGTTACAAACGCAAGAAGAAGAATCAAGGCATAGATATACTGAGTCTGGCGAAGAATGGCATCGCCTCGGCTGACGACATCAGTTGCAGACCCAGGGTCTCTCGAATCGGGAGGCTGGTTCTCGTCGGTGATGCTCATGGCGAACTAGAAGCAGCTGGAGTGTTAACAAAGAAAAGAGGAGACAGGCAAGTGACCAAAAAAGGGTTAAAAACCCCGAGCAAAGCGGGATAGCTGGGGTGTGACGGAGGACGTACAGAGAGAGATGGAGAAGAGGCAAATCACCTGGAGCAAACCATTGCCCTGCCAAAGTCAATTGGCAGCAGCTGGCGAGATGCAAACGAATGGGCAGGCAGGAACAAAAGATTGCTCTTCTTGCACCGCAGTGACGAGAGGCCCGAGGGGGAGGGAGAGGAGAGGTTTTGTGGGATGTTGTAGAGAAGAAAAGAGTGAATCCGGGTTGGAGAAGTTGGTTGCAAATGTAGTACAAAAGCCGACTGCCAAGACGTTCTCAGGTTACCTGCCTGCCTTCGTTGTAGGTACCTGCTTAGCGTGTCTGACCCTTGTCACTGCTCGAGTACGCTGCTGCCCACTGCCAACAACTCTGGCATCTGTCTAGCCACCACCACGGGGCCCCTCGCAGACCGACCAACCTGCCTGCACCTGCCTGCACCTGCCTGCACCTGCAGATACCACCCACACCACACCACACCAATGCCACGCCACAACAACATCAGGCCAGGCCGGCTAGAGCTGAGGAGGCGATGGGCACGATGGGCACGATGGCGATTGTGGCCGCGGATGCTAAAGTAGGTGTAGTAGTGCCCAGGGCCCATTCTGCTAGCTCACATCCTCTCGAGGGCACTTGACGGCACACCCGTGCCTCTGCGACTTGTGACCGGACGAATCCTTGGGCTCTTACTAATAGCGGCGACGGCGGCCAGCGAACCGAATGCTCAAACCTTCTTTTGAACCACATACACCACATACCCGGAAGAGTCGATCGAGTCGCATGCCCACGCCTCGATGTTCAGATGTGTTCACAGTCAGAGTCCCACACTCTACCAACCACACCCCGATCCCTCATCCACCCCAACCTCCACCCCGCACCCACTCACCTCACTGGTCTGTCACTTGTCTGTCACTTGTCTTGTCTGGCACTTCTGGTCCGCAGGCCTGTTTTACCATTTTGCCATCGACACCGACGACTCGGCTTGACAGGGTAAATCGCCGTGAATCGCCCCTCACCTCCCCACCCATCAACCATCCAGATTTGAGCAAGACGCGAAGGCCAGATTCTGAATGCTTCGTCCACGTACTCCATACTCACGTCTTTGTGCTCAAGCATATGCCACTCTTTCTGTATGTGGATCTATCTACCTGTGTGTCTGTGCATGTCCTTGAACCCCATCAAGTATTTCCTGCATGACATCCACAACCAAGATCTTTATGCCCAGCAGCAATCGGATCATCAAGAGTCATGAATGGATGGATGAATCGGCAGAGATCAAGTGCCATTGGCAGCTGCCATGACATCCAGCCCTGCTAGACCCAACCCCATCTCCAACTCGACGTCAACTCTTTGCCGTTTGTTCGTTCTGACTCGACAATTGGATGGATGGTGTGCCACAACTCCAACTTCTGAATGCCCAGTGACCAACCTAAACCCATTCGATCCATTGTCTTCCTCCCATGATGGTCATCGCTCGATTTCTCGCTCCGTTTTGGCTGGCTCGTCAGTCAAGAGGACCAAGAGGGAGTCAGCCACCTCTTCTGGCCGGAAACATGGTCCGCGATAGGCTATTGACTGCATCCCTCTCGAGCAGTAAGTAGTACGTCAGCAGCTCTCCAATAGGGTCTCTGACGCGCTCTGCCGGTATTTGTGGAGGCGTTCCTACTTAGGCTCTCTTTTCGCTCTCCTTTCAAGGCCTCCGATGGAAGCAGCTGACTTTGCCACAAGGTGGCAACAGGATACACGTACGCCACGCCCGCCCCGGGGCATCATGAGAAATACTCCGGAGCGACGAGAAAGCGTTCTTGGTGCTGGTGCATCCTCAATTCACGATGGGTGCCTGCGTAATGCTGTTCTTTCTTGTTTCCAAGTTACATATTTTCTGCATCCTTCATTCGTTTACTGTACCTCTTTGATACTACTCGGAATTTCAAAGCAAAGCGCGGAGACGACGAGCTCAAGAATATTGAACAAGACTGTTATATCATTCTTTCAGCGTTCCCTATTCAATTTCTGAAGCAAGTCAAAAGCTTTATAAATAGCAGCAAAAGCGTGCGGCAGTAGAAGTGTGTCAGTTGCGTGACCCTCGATTGAAGTAGGCCCGGCTGAATGATAGGCATGGTACTCCGTACTCAGTTCGTAAACTCTCTCAACTGAGACAAGAAGCTAAGACGACCTATATTTGGTCAGACGGCCGGGACAGTCTCGTAGATGGCTGTTGTTGTGGAATCCCCAATTATGAATCAGTCGGATGCCTAATCGAGGCGTCATTCTGTTCCCATTTCACCCACAACTCTCACCATCGGACTCGACTGCCAGTTGACTGCTCCGTACCCGGTCCCAATTTCGCCCATTTTGCATCGGCACACTGTTATGAAAAGAAGCTGCGATGCCTTGATGTAAAGTAATCATCATTGGCTCGGGCAAATCACATCACGGGCCCCCTTCAAGTACGGAGCAGTCAGTCCCCTTATCTCGAAAACGCGTCCGTGGTGACCAATCCCGCGCACTCAACTATCATCCAACGGCATCCATGGACTCCATGCATGTCTGCATTAGTAATTCTCGCATTTTTGTTAGGTGAAGGGGTGCAAGGAAGCTAGACCCCGGTCTGTTCTGGTTTGCTCTGTCACGTCGAGATTGAGGTTAATTTGTGGGGTATGCTCTAGATGTTTTTGTTTGCCCATGGAATTCTTCCCGCAACATGTTGTGACAAACGAGACGTTTCAACAGTGCTTTTGAGCGCCGAGTGGGGTGGTTTATTAACCGACCAGCCTTTTGCTTTCGAATCACATCACACACACAACTACTGTTACCGAGATTCGTCAATTCCTTGTGGCCCCAGTCTCGGCCGTTGGTTTCTCGTGACCCGAAATAACCCAATTCGGAAGTGGAAATCCCAAATTGCGGTGTCCAACTCGAACAGCTTCTGAGGCTTTGGCGTGGAGTGATGGTCAAGTCGCGATCTTTGTCCAATTTTCGGTCAACGTCGTCTTCAGTCACAAAGCGTCTGGTTTGATTGACAGATGCGGTCGTTCGTGGATCGCCATCCGTGCGAAGGTGGATGGTGGATGGAAGGTCCGTGCACTGTGCACTGTGCACTGTGCAGTGCAGGGGACGTTCACCCCTTCTGGGAAGGACCAGGAACGTGCTCCTGCTTCTTTCTCCAGGATCCAGGGTCTTTGCCTTTGGCATGCTTTCTCCGAAAGTTATGTCCTCGCGTCTGTCGTTGCACAAGCCTCATTAGAAGTCTCCTTCGAAAGTGTATCGATGTTCCTTTGTCCACCCGCCGCATGAGGTCACCGATCCCAGGAGAATGGGCCGACCCTGCAAAGTGCTGGCTGCGTTCCAGGTGCAACTTGGAAGACGCCGGCTCAGGCCGGGCCCCTCGCACTGTCAGCATTTCGTGCCCGAAGCTTTACGAGGCTCTAGCTTTACGAGGCTCTTTAGATGCCCTCCTTGGCCATGTGTCCAGGGTTCAAACCCAAGAGAAGAGAGCCTTGCAAGGATACTTGCAGATCAAGGACGGTCCCTTGTACGGGCGTATGGAGGGAGTTATCTGCCATTGGTTCCTCTCTCACAGAGGTTTGTCCATCGATTGAAGAGACCAAAAGGGTCAACTGCGAGCTTCAAGATTCACAGCACTAGTTTGAACTCGAGTCTGCACTCTCGGCATATTGCATCAGGAATGGCTGAGGGGTGAGGCGCTTGAGGAGGTCTTCATTCTGTACCCCGAACCTCCCAAATCAGGAACTCATCGAAACATGCATAGTCTGTTGAAATCGCACCATGGCCTGCTCAGCGACCTCAGCAGCGGGCGAAATCAAAGCTGATCGACAGCGATTCAAGTTTACTACCAGTACGCACAAACAGAGGGCGCTCAGACCAAATTACGGTCACTTTACTGCGTCGATATTTGGGGAACAAGAGTGCGGTCTGTTGGCATATCGATCAGGCTTTTGGAGAGACCACTCTATTAGCCCATGTTCGGTCGTGCGCGCATCCATGCAGATTCCCGGGAAATCACTGTGAGAGAAGAGACAACATACAAACCCTGGCGTTTTGATAAGCCGCCTGGCGTGCGATCCGTCCAACACCATATGCATCAATTGATAGCTAAGGGCAAAAGCCTTTTAGCGGACAACTTGATTCCATCCTCCGTGGTCCATCCTCCGGCACGGGCGGGATCGGTTCCGTCCTCCATCTGTACCACTATTGTTCCTGAGCCACACATGACGGAGGAGCTATCCATGCAAGCGCGTCGTCGACCCGACGCGGAATGCTTATTTGGCCAAGGTTGCCGCAAACAAAGAGAAAAAGTAATGTTCGATCGGTGAGGTCGGCGCTTGCTGCTATTGGGGAACGAGAGGAGCTACTAATGTGTGAACAAAGGTCCGTTTCCTGACCGGTACCTGATGTAGTATCGCGCCGCAAGACTTAAGCACGACCTAACAGCTTCATGCTGGGGCTCTTTGGCGTACATGGATTACGGGTCTCTTGTCTTAAGGCACACTTGTTGTTTGGCGGTATGTGGCCGTATCACTCTACATTTTTGTTCTTCTATGCCACTCCAGTCTCGTTCGGAAAGCCGCAGTTACCACAAGCGACTTGCACTCATATCCGGTACGCAAATGTCTTTCAGTTTCACTTTTCCGGGGCCGTTCTTTACAAACTCGTTTTCTGGATTTCACTGGGGTTTACCCTTGTTCCCGCCTTCACCGCTACTAAAGAAAACGTTCTGGCAACAATGCTCACGACAACGTAGCGCTTTGGCTGCACCACGATTTTCAGCCCTTGCAAAGCATCCTAGAGATAAATGCCAACTCAACCCGAAATGCCCACACATTCATCACCTCTCGTCTTCCTTCAGCGTGGAGTGGTCCTGATCGCAGTACTTCGTAAAGTCGAATCTGTTGCAGCAGGGGTTCCACGCTTCACCGCACTAGGATCATCCCGGAAGTCGATCGCGATAGGTTGTAGTGAGACTTGTCTAAGCCCGACAAGGACAAATGCATTATTCTAAAATAGCGCAGGTTAGTGCATCGACTTGAGCGCTTCAAACGGTGAAGTGTCGGTCGCTTGTGGTCAATCTCGTCGTGCAAGTGGGCAGGAGCGTTTCAGTTCGCTGGGCCTAACGAAACTCTGATAGCCCAATCTCCATCTTCTTTCATGCTCTGCTCGTCGAGAACCGCTGATACGTAAGACTATCAGATACCACTCTCTATGAGGAAACGATGATGACAGAAGGTTCCGATTCGATTCGGGAAGCTGTCACGGTCTGCGGAGGCCAAGTGGCTTCTAGCGGCTGCAGGATGCGGCATGCGGTGCTTTTATATCATGTCATATAACAAGGTCCAGTGACCGGGAAATTGGGTGATAGTCTAACGCACCCATTTTGACGCTGAAGATGGCTACGAGGGGCCAAGTATGACCGACTCCCGACTCCTAGAGGCGCCATGATGATGGTATCACCTGGAAGGCTAACTGGCTTTACAGGGCCAAGATGTGATGCGCAGCATTATCCTAATCGAAATCACGGACGGTCCCGCGCCGCATTTCTCCATGGGCAAATCGACTTTTTTTCAGGCTGTTATGCTATGCTATCTGCTACAAGGGATAATGAATTCGAATTCTGTCATACCGGCAACTTTGTCCTAGATTGCAGTCAATACGTTGGCAAAGCGCACACGAAAAGCGCCCTTACCATAAGTCTGCCGTTTGATTAGTTTCCCGTATAGCGTCCACTTTCCCGCCCTATCAGTCGCTAATCCATGTCGCCTCAACTCTTGCGCTCGCTTCACCTAAGAATGATGTAGCATTAGCAATACTAGCAGATCATCGAATCCTCGGACTTTTGGTACTCCTCAATGAGAAACTCCGGCACTGTCTTTTACTTCTTCTTTGACGGATTTCGGTTTAGGAGGTGGAGCTGCACTATGCCCTTTCGGTTTGACTTCTCTCAACGGTTGTTGGCCCAGGATGTAACAAAGCAGAGCCCTGCGTATAATGTGGTGTCACGAAGGTCACGAGGTTGGCAAAACCGGTCAGCACACTTATCGCCACTCACACGCCTTTCTAATAAAATCATGGGCGGCAGCACTCATCCGGCGGCATCGTTGACGTTCGACAATGAATTTTCGCTGTTCGCGTTTGCTCGGTTATAAACCACATTGCCGTCACCCTATATATGCCTTGCCTTCCGCTGGATTGGGTGAGATGCCGCAGGTTCTGCTTTCGTTCGCTGTCAACGTCATGATACTCATCGTTCGTATAGTTAGTTGTAGTCGGATGTGGGATGTGACGTTATTTTATGGTCTCGACTCACGGGCTCGGCTTAGACTAACTCTTAGCTACTGCCACCGCAAGGCTGAAAGTGGGAGACACAAAAGTACCACTTGTGCCTTTGCATAGTATTGTACATAAGTCGGTTAAGGGGTGGTGAGGGGTGGGGTGTGGGGTGTGGGGTGTGGGTTTGGCACATGAAACAGCTGAAGTTTCTACATCCATCACGAAGCATCTACATACTACTCCTCGGCCAACGCATGAATGACTGAGTACATCTGACCGAGTACATCAGGACATGAACACCATGATGCAAATTGCAAAAGGCAAATGCCACTCGGATAGATGCTGCAATTCCGCCGTCATGCCACTCTTCGACGTGGTAATTCTCTTTAAAGGCCAGAATCACCACGTTAACCATGGTTGCAGATACGTCGCTTTGCACATCGATATGAGGTGCATCAATCATCAAACCATTCTTTCTTGGCCCGACCATGACGAAGAAAGGACAAAGAAGGCAGCACCTCAGAGATGGCGCCCGTTTCGGAAGCTGCGCGTCTAGTGACGTGCCACGTAAAAGGTAGATCTTTCCCGAAGCCATAGGAAGCGCGATGAGCTATTATTAGCCACTCTCCAAAAATCATCATGACAGACACCTCTTTCATCTTGTCTGACGCCTTGGGAAAGAATCCTGACCACGGCTTTGACAGAGCTAGTCGAAGAAGACGAAGAGACAGCTGTCGCATTACTTCCGCGGTTGATGTGAGGACAGTATACACGAGTCTGCTTTGAGTATTCAGAAGAAGTTCTTTGAACGGGAAGGCGATACTGCATGAGTTTTTTCACCTTGGATTGCTGTCAGGAATAGTTGTCTCGTGTTGCATCTGATGAATCTACGTCTGCACGCAAATGCGCGCATACATGCAATCAATCGTGTGGGCGTGCTCTGGCATACTCCACATCATTCATTCACCACTGCGTCTGCGGGTGCCTGGGTATAGTTTGCAGAGTATGAAAACGAGTCTACAATGCGGGTATCACCAGTACATGTCGGCGACGCACGTCTTTAAAGAAACAAGAAAAAGGAGTCGACTGCAAAGCAAAAGGAGACACGAGTCACGTTATCGAAACAAAGATTCACAATGCACTAGGTGCAGGGGTTGGGGCCATTCTATCTATTGCATTGGATGCGGTGCGACGGTCAAGGTTGCAGAGAACATGGTAAGACAAGATTCGTGGTTTGGTGCCACATGCTGCGAATCGGCATGACGGAGGAGATTCCTCGTATCTGGCATCGGTGCGTTTGAAAGCCAAGCCCCGGCCATGGATGGAGATGGAGATGGGATGGGATGGGATGGGATGGATATGGCAACGCACGTCAACCCTCACACGATGGCTTCTCTCCTTTCTCATTTTTTTTTGTTGCTATTTACTGACTAGGCTTTTACTTTTAGGCGTCAAGCGAGGCAAGGACAGTTGCTGGGTGACAGGTTAGGCATCTACTGTGTCTACCTACCTAGGTGGGCTTTGACTGCTTTCGCATACGTACGAAAACCCCGAAACTTCAAATGAGGATAGGCGGACCATGTGACGTTGGTGCAGCGTCGGTTCGACTCGGATCGCATGGCATGGCATGACGCGGCATGGCGAGATATAACACGGCATGGCAAGACAAGACACGGCATGGCAAGATATGACACGGCATGGCAAGACAAGACACGGCATGGCAAGACATGAAAGGACGATTGCATTGAATTTGATCTGCTTTCCACGTCCATGTCGAAGGGTACTTTGGAAGTCAAGCAAGCACGTTTCGGACGAAAGAGAGGGCTGTGCTTGGATCTGCTTCCCAGAGGATTTCTTCGACAAGGTTCCCTGGCATTGACGATGAACATGGACGGCGTCAGGGGTCCTGGCAATACGCCCCGGGAGCAGACCCGGGGTAAAAGACAAGGAAAATGCCACGACAAGGTGTGGAGCTCCATGTTCGTGCAGTAGCTCTACACACGAGAGCGGTCTGGCATTGGTACATGTATTGTCGACTTGTCCGTCTTGTTGTTGCACCGGCTTTCCGCAAAGTCCGTCACGGCCACATACCCATCCTCGGTGCCAATTGTTGGGTTCTAGATTTCTCATCAACCAATGAATGAACCGACCAACCGACCAACCGCCCAACCGACCAACCGCCCAACCGCCCAGCCAGCCAGCCAGCCCGACCTGTAACTATGGACGACATTGTCCTGATTCTGGGATACAGGGAACTAACTACATACAGACGGGGCGTCAACAAATGGTCATTTCTTCGTAGCTTGATTCAGCGAGGGTGGTTGGTGGTTTACTCTCACCGCCTCGCGGGCGCCGTGCTTGCTTGCCTTGCCTCTCTCCGCCTGGCCATGATGAATAGCCGATGTGGCTAGCCGAAGCTGGGGGCGGAGATATCCCCGAGTAAGTTTTCCTTTTTTCTAAAAAAACTTTACATTTTCCGAATGGCATTGCCGTTGGGCTACAAATTCGTAGTTGATATGGGTTTTTTTTTCAAGGTTGAGGCCCAACAGTGACATCTGGTGCCATATTAGCCCTCCACCCCCAGATCCCAACGTGAAAGAGGTCTCACTGCAGACCAACTTCACATCCTTGACACGCATAACGTGGATGTCACCACGTCATCATTATGATTGTACTGTACGGTCGGGGTATGTAACAGTAATTGCCATGTCGCTGGGACTGATATCGGGGGTTCTTTGTTCGAGCGCGCAGCCAGGCGGGGCTGTATTTGGGGATTGGGGAAGAACGGCGGGAGAAGGAGTTGTCGCGTCGTAGGGTAGGTAGTCGGGACGGGCCGTGATGGTGTTGCGAGCCCCGATTGGGAGGGGTAGTTCGTTCACTTTTATTCACTGGCGTTTCTCGAGGAGAGGTGTTCGGGGTACAGACGTGAAGCCGTGAGTCGTTATCGGACGACACAATCATGGACTTGACGTGAGTGACGGCTCTGCTCTGCTCTGCAGGGTAGCTGGCCGCGCTGCCAAGCGGCCCACCCGGGAAACTGAAATGGGACAGGCGCCGATGGGCCGAGGCGGGGACAGACAGCAATATCCAACGTCCAGCATCCAACCATCCCAACGTCCAGCATCCAACCATCCAACCATCCAACCATCCAACCATCCTCAAGCGACGGCATACAAAACAGATCTCCCAGGCGCAACGCCCACAATGTCGCAACAGCCCTCAACACCAGTCAAAGTCCCTCCTCCGCCGCCAACAACACCCCCGCGACGCTCGACCCCGACCTGCGCTCCCAAATAAACACCCTCCTCCTCCGCGACGGCCACGTCACAAAGTACGTCCCTCCTGTCCCCCGTCCCCCCGTCCCCCAAACAAACACCAAACTAACCGTCCACCTCCCCAAACAAACAAAAACAACAACAATAGAATCCAAGAATCCCTCCTCCACGCCCTCAATTCAAACTCAGCAAACTGGCCAACCCTCATCCAGTCCCACGCCCTCTCCCTCCTCCGCTCCGGCGAAATAACCACCTACCCAGCCCTCCTCCGCCGCATAATCGACGACGTCCGCGAAGCCTCCTCCCCCTCCCCTCCCCCTCCCCAGGCGGCAAACCCAACGGCGACGCGCCCGCGGCCCCCAAGAAGCTCAACGGCACAGCCGCCGAGAAACCCAACCTCGCCATGCCAGAGTCCGTCATCGAGGAAGCGCTGCGCGTGACGAGGACAGCCTGGAGGCCGTGTGCGAGATTGACGGCGAGACGGGCAGCTGACTCGCTGGCCCTGGCCCTGGCTAGGTCTCGATAGCCGGGAACCAAAAACACACAACAACACGGTGACGGGGGTTTATGGAACGGGGGGGATAAGAAAAACCGTCATACTGGGGCCCTGCCCTTTTCCTTCCCTTTACACTCTGGAACTGGAACTGGAACTGGGATGGGAAAAACAAACACCTTGTTGCAACCAACACGCGAGGAGTAAATAGGAGGGGGAAATGGAATCCATACCAGGAGGACAGCCCCATCGACGCGCATGGTCCCCACTTACCACGGCTGAGCCGTGCTGCATCTTCCGAAACAGAACGTCTCGGGACAATGCCGCTTATGAGCTCGGGGGCCGAGGAAACAGGGGTATGCAATGAGATGGGATAGGATGGGACTGGAAAAGGACAGCGTGTCATAGACTGACGGAGGACCCTGCGTTAATACATTTCGAGTTCGCTGGGGCTCTTTCTTTCCGCCGGTTGCGAAACGGAATGAAACCACGGCACAATAAATGGCATACCATTGTCAAAATGTCAAAAACAGAGTGATTCCACGGCACAAGAGCATACAATTGTGAACATTGCACGTTTCCGCCATGTAGAACAGGAAGTCCGAGTCAATTTACTGAGCAGGCCAGACAAGCATGTAATGAATCGGCGTTTTACGTGCTAAAGCAAAATATCTGGCTTCTAATTGTGCCACCAAGTATCAAGTTCGTCATGTCAACAATCCCCCTCGCGACCATCTTCTACCCCATCTACCATTTTTACCAACTCCCAGAATCCCAAAATAGCAGATACACGCGAGAACACGACAAAACATAAAAAGACACAGCTTACCGCGTGTCAACTCGGTTGTGTGGCGTGCGCGCGCGCAAGGTTTCATCCAGGTGTGCGCCAAGGAGGAAATTTAATTACAGGGACCGGCTTCGCGTTCATCTCCAAATCGTTGCCGGGCCGCCAACTGCCCTTAGTCGTAGAGATCATCGTCGTTACCGGCATCACCAAAGCCGTTGCCGCCGTTGCCAGATGCCTGGCCGTCGGCGCCTGCCTCGGGGAACTTGAAGAAAGCGCCGGGCCCGGCATTCTTCATTTGCTGGGCGAATGCCTCGTACCGGCGAATCTCGACGTCACTGACAGACTTGCGGGCCATCTGCATAGCCTCTTCAAAGTGTGACTTGGTCAGCTCGGGAACAGGGTCCTCGGCCTCCTCATCGACTTCCATCTCGTCGCCAGCAGCCTCACGAGCCTTGGTGCGCTCAATGTCGACACCAATGGATTCCTTGATGGCAATCTTGACAGCACGCTGGGTAATGAATCCAAGATCGGCACCTGAGAAGCCGTGCGTCTTGCTGGCAACGAATCCCAAGTCAACGTCAGAAGCAACAGGAGTTTTACGCAGCTGGGCCTTGAGAATGCTCAAACGGCCGACCTCATCGGGCAGCGGCACGTAGATGAGAGAGTCCAGACGTCCGGGACGACACAGAGCAGGGTCAAGTTGCTCAGGTCTGTTGGTAGCGCCAATGACAAAGACGTTCTTCTTGGAAGTCATGCCGTCCATTTCTGATCATCAGGTTAGTATCATCCTCCAACGGCATCCAAGTTTAGAGTATTCTCATATTTCAACTTACCCGTCAGAAGCTGGTTCACAACACGGTCCGAGGCGCCACCGGCATCTCCAACGGAACCTCCACGAGCCTTGGCAATGGAGTCCAACTCGTCGAGGAAAACAATGCATGGAGCAGCGGCACGGGCCTTGTCGAAGATGTCACGAATGTTGCTTTCCGATTCACCAAACCACATGCTGAGCAACTCGGGACCCTTTACAGAAATGAAGTTGGCGGCACACTCGTTGGCGACGGCCTTGGCCAACATTGTTTTACCGGTACCGGGAGGACCGTAGAATAGAACACCTCGCGAAGGAGAGAGACCGAATTTGAGGAACTTCTCGGGATGGTCGACAGGGTACTGGACTTGCTCTCGAAGGTCCTGCTTGACTTCCGTGAGACCACCAATATCTTCCCAGCGGACGTTGGGAACCTCGACAACGGCAACCTCGCGAAGAGCAGAGGGGTTGGAAACACCAAGGGCGAAGCGGAAGTTCTCCATGGTGACACCAAGAGAGTCCAGAACCTCGGCGTCAATTGTATCCTCGTCAAGGTCAATCAAGTCCATTTTTCTCGGATCTGCTGCATAGCAGCTTCTGAACATAGAGCAGCAACGTCAGAACCGACGTAACCATGGGTCTCGGAGGCAATCTGCTCCAGATCAACATCATCGCCGAGCTTCATGTTCTTGGTGTGGATCTGGAGAATCTCGAGACGACCGGTGGGGTCGGGAACGCCAATGTCGACCTCGCGATCGAAACGGCCGAAACGACGCAAAGCAGGGTCGATGGAATTGGGTCGGTTAGTGGCGGCCATGACGACAACATTGGATCGAGCCTTCATGCCGTCCATGAGGGTCAGCAGCTGGGAGACGACACGACGCTCGACCTCACCATTGGTCTTGTCTCGCTTGGGGGCAATCGAGTCGATCTCATCAATGAAGATGATGGCAGGCGAATTCTTCTCAGCCTCCTCGAATGCTTTACGCAGATTGGACTCGGATTCACCAGCCATCTTGGACATGATCTCAGGGCCATTGATGAGGAAGAAGAAGGCACCCGTCTCGTTGGCCACGGCACGGGCCATGAGCGTCTTGCCAGTACCAGGAGGACCATACAGCAAGACACCACGAGGAGGCTTGATACCGATGGACTTGAACAGTTGAGGGTGTCGCAGAGGCAGCTCGACCATTTCTCGAATCTGGGCCATCTGCTTTCTGCAACCACCAATATCATCATATCCAACCTCGTTGAGGTTGTTCTCCTCCTCGTCTCGCTCAATAGGGTCACCCTCGCAGTGAATGACTGTATCTTGTGCAACAATACCGTACTCTGGAGGGTCGACTTCCACAACCTTGAACTCGACTTGCCGCATGCCACCTCGCACTATGAACAGATCACCTTGGCGGACAGGTCGATAAGCCTCTCGGAAGTAAGGAGCAAGGAAGACATCGAACAAAGAGCCGGTGATGCCTCGACGGTGTCGGCGATGGGCAGGACGGCAATTCGTTTGGCCTGGCGCCTTGTTAGTGGTTGCGTTTCAGGGGGTGGTGATAAGTCGTTATGTCGGGACTAGTACTTACGTATTTGATGTCAGGGCAAGGCAGAATGGTGATCATGTCGCCGTGCTTGACACGGAGGTTGTGGCGAACGACTCGGTTAATGCGGGCGCTGCCATCATCAAGCTCCTCATCGGCAAGGACGATGAGAACGGTGTCCTTTCTCTTCTTGCCTCGAACCAGGACTGTGTCACCTCTAAACAGCTGCAGAGCGTCCATTGTGGCTTCAGACAAGGCAATGATACTGTTGTCATCGTTGACGGCATCGGTAACCCTGAGGAGAGAGGACGAGTCAGTATTTTCCAATGACGTGTCTGCATGATGCTGGGAGAGCTAGAAAAACGTACATAAGCTGGTTGGGCTTCTTCTTCTTCTTGAGAATAGCAGTGGCAGTGTCATCCTCCTATGAGACAGTTAGAAAATGCCAATGTTACAAGCTTATCGGTTTGTTGGGGGTAGAAACGAACATGTTTGACGTCAGCGCCAGAAGGGTCACTAGTTGCGAAAGCGTTAGCCATGGGTTGCTGTCGAGAAAGCAGAGAAGCTTCGATGAGGAGCATCAAAAAGCGCGTGAAAAACTCACGTCAAGTTGACCTTCTTCTTGTGGTCCTCAGGCTGCGATGCCATGATGTGATGGGTGCTTCGCCGCAGCTATCTTGTCGTCGAGAGGGTTTGGAAACGTGGCCGAGACCGCAGGCAAACGGAACGTTGACGACGTTGAAATATAGGGCCTCGCGGTATTCGGGTCTTCCCCAAAGTACGAGCACGACAACCGTGGGGGTATCAGGGTAGGCGTGAGAATTTGAAGAGGGTGGTTGGGAAGGGAAAAGCCAGACGGAGGGAGATGAAAGACGTGAGGGTTTGAGAGGTCGAGATGGCCCGGTCGGTTGGGTTGGAGTTCTGAAGCAAATAGCAGCCCGCACCTTGTTGGAGGTACAGGAGATTGGCAGCAGGTACCTGAGAAACGCGTCAAGGAACCCTACCAACTACGAGTACCGCGGACTTTGTATCACTCACACGGATCCAGCGTTCTCCATCCACTAGTAGGCGGCGTGCGGGCCAATGACATCCCCGGGTGCCTTGACCGGACCGGAAGATCGATGATGCACGCAACGAAAAGTGGAAGCTTCTGCGGCCTTCCACACCCGCCAGGGACGAGACAACTACTAAGCAAGCTCCAGGCAGCTGGGCAGTACGTGTTGGACCCGCATTGGCGAGGACTCGAATCACAAGTGACGGCTCCAGGAGAGTGATTCGAGACACGGTCGCCGAAAATGCACTTGTCAGAGCGTGGTGCTTTATGTATGTATGGGCATTGTCGATGGGACATGGCCGCCAAACCGATCGCATGTCTAACATCTGCTTGCCTTGAATCGTCTGGAAAGACGAGGCAACAACCTGAAAATGATATGACCTACCTACCAAACCAGCTGCCGTCAAGAAAGAAGACTGTAATCACGAACGCATCCATAACGGATTGAACCCTCGCTGAAAGTCCCCTTCACTCATCCTTGCCAAATGCATCGTTCAAATACCTCACAAACACCTCCCTCATGCCATCGCTCGCCATGTTCCCAACACTCTCCAGCCCAATCCCACCCCTATTCAACCCCACAAAGGCCCTCCGTAACCTCTGCAGCTGCGGCAGCGCGAGCTTCTTGCCCGACGGTAGATCCACGACCAAGTCCTCCTTGCCGCTCGCGTTCAAAGGGATCTTGACTTCGCCGCCGCCATCGTCGACCTGCTGCTCCAAAATCCTCTTGACGATATCCTGGGTTTCGCGTTCCAAAATGTACAGGTAATCGCCACTGGCGTCGCGACCGCGCTGAATAGTAGATTGGTTCGGTTTAATACTTTTACGTCCCTCGCCGGCCATGGCATCCCAGAGGCAGTCGAAGATGCGCTTTGTCTGAGCCTCGGTGTCGTTCCATAGTATGGCAAAGAGTGGTGAGTCCCATCTTGTCATGGGATTTGGTTCCTCGTACCGAAAGACGAGGTTGTCCCAGTTGCTCTGTTGATATGGCTCTGCTGGAGATTCTGCGCCTTCAGGTTGCCCTGATCCATCACTTGGTGGAGTCTGCTCCTCCGTGGCATCATCCGAGGTTTCTTTGTGCGGGTGCGGGTTTGTCCTCTGTAGCCTCTCCTCGTTGACCTGTCTAGCCTGGTCCACCGGACATGCGACGCGCAAGATGCAGTTGGGCGTCCGCACGGCTTTCGCTTCGCAATGGAGCTGGTACCGCCAGCCCTTTATATAGTTCAGGCCATCCAAGATGACAAAGTCCTTGTCGGACAGTACACGCTTCACCGCGCCATAGAGAGCTGCTCGAGCGTCCTTCTCGGACGAGTTTGCTGATCGTGTGTGCAGGCGCACTGTGTCGGGTGAGAGATCGTACACAGCGCGAGATATTGACAATGAATCGTCGGATATGAGGTGAAGTCTGTATTTAGCGGGATCCGTCTCTGCAATCCGGGCGGCCAGGTAGTCGTAGAGCTGCTTCGCGCGGGTGGACTTGCCCGACGTGGGGAGGCCCGAGACGATGATCAACTGCGCGAGAATTATCAGCGGGCATGACTTTTGGTTAAAGGGGCTTCAACTAATGGAACATAGGGAGCAAATCTCAAGACATACTGGCATCGAAATTGAATTGCTGTGTCTGGGCACGACGAAGCGCGATGTGTCACTGGTTCCAACTTTTGGACGTCGATGTCAACTTTTTGGTGGGGCTCGAGAACGAAACATGTCGCAAGGCACATAAGGGATAATGTACGCACGCACAAATTGGTGGCCAAGTCGGCTGCGCCGCTTTTTTGATAGAAGCAGTCAGTCAGTCAGCTTGCCCATCACGCTGTCAAAGCACTGAGACATGTTCCGCTGGCCAGGCTTGTTTAGTCCGTACTGACGCCTGGCTTTGTTGAGGCAGATCCAATCCAATCCATGCCCAGCAAAGGCATCGACTTGTCGGCCTCACCCACGTATTGATACCCAATTGCCTTTGCGCAGCACAGCAATCACAACGGCACAATGGCGATTCCTATGGAAAGACTCGGCCGACGGGGTAAGCGCTTCAGCCTTGGTCGCATTGCCGACGCAGACGCAGACGCAGACGCAGACACACCAATGGCTCGTAGAACCTCACCCAGTTGACATGTCCATCAGCCCTCCGCTCAGCCGACAACGACGACGTCGAGCGCGAATACGACAGACTTCGCGACCAGGCTCGTCTGGAGAATGACAAGGCCCACCAGGCCTCGCAGCGCGTATGTTCCATCTACCCATTTTGCTCAGATTCAAGACTTACAGAATGCGGCCACCTGGTGGTTCAGTCCCAAGAAGCGTTTCGCGCCGGCGACCACGAATCCTCGGGGAATTATTCCCGCGAGTCCAAGCAGCATTACGCCAGACGAGACGACTACAACCGCCAAGCAGCCGACTACATCTTCCGCGAGAACAACGCCCCCGGCAAAGTGGACCAGGACGCCGTTGACCTCCACGGACTGTATGTCGAAGAGGCAGAGCGAATCCTGGAGCAGCGCATCCGGGCGGCCCAGTCCCGCGGACAGGAGCACCTGCATGCGATTGTGGGCAAGGGCAACCACTCGACGGGCCATGTGCAGAAGATCAAGCCCAAGGTGGAAGAGCTGTGTCGGGAGCTGGGCTTGAAGTATCGGACCGAAGAGAATGCAGGGAGGATGTACATCAACTTGCAGGGCGGAGAGCCCCTGCAGCCTGGACAGCACGGCGGTGGCCAGCAGCAGCAGCAGCAGCAGCAGCACGGAGGGCAATATCACGGTGGTCAGCAACAGCATGGAGGACAGCAACATGGTGGCCAGCAGGGCCAGCAGCAGAGCGAGATGGACGACTTGGTTGGCAAGTTGTTGCCGAGGATTCTCAGGAAGTTGGAGAAGGCTTGCTGCACGGTCATGTAAAGGGGGATAGATGTCTTTTTTTTTCTTTTTTTTGTATATTTTGACAAGGGCATTTCGGCCTGATTTAGACAAGATACCAGAGTTGGATATGTGCAAATAAATGTCTATTCAAATTGCTCATCGATGACGTGTTGAGCGAGTTTGCTTCATCATTGAAGGCAGGGATGAAAGGGTTCCTGGGTATATAGGAGCTGCCTTTGCTGCAAAGGTTGTACAGTTACAAAGGCTATACAAAGGCTGCCAAGGCTGTCATGAGAAGGGATATGGGCAAGGTGTATCTGAGCTGCCAGGAATACAATAGCATCCCAACGTGAATCCCACGGCTTCTGATCTGATTGAACTCCTTTTTCTTTTCTTAGCGAAGCAGGCAGGCGAACATGTGCTCTACGCAACAAAACGAGCGATGCAAAATGGCAAGTCACAAGTCATCGTCAAGGTACAGTTAGAAACAAAGTACCTTGATCTATAAAACCCGTTTCTGCATTTGAAGAAAATACACATGGTCCCTTCACAATAATAAGTCATAGATTACAACAAGGCCCCCTACCCTATGCCTTCAAGCTATCTCAAACGTCGATCGGATAGGCCTGTTGCGATGTAACTGCGAACAGTTGCGAGTAGTGTACGGAGTGAGAAGAGAAGGGAATCTTCGAGTCCAAAACAGTGGAAGCCGGGAATGCTTCTGGAAGGACTGGACCAGCGCTACAGCGAGACCCGTAAACGGGTAAACGGGGCAGGAACTGCGGACTAGTAATAAGCAGCCAGAGTTTTGTCTGTTCTTCATCCAACAAAGGGTTGATTACAAAATAGCACTCTCCAAGAGGAGACAGATCAGGAGGCATCGCCACCCCAGGCGGTCAGCAAAGCGCAGGATTGACAGGGGGCTTTTGGGATCTAATTTCGACGTCTGATTCCCTGAACACAGATCAAAAAGTTTCCATCCCTGTCAGGAAATGGGCCCTGGTTCGGGAAGGAATGTTGCTGCACCCGACAGGTCTTCGGGGTGCAATCCCACGTTCCGTGGCTTCTCTAGAAGCATTGACTTTGTGCATGTGCATATGTATGTGTGTGTGTGTGTGTCAGCCGCAAAAAGCCGCCAGGCAGTGTTATTGTGGAGGCCCTCGAGTCTCATGCAAGCCGGGTAATAAGAGGGAAATTGCACAGGTTGGAAAGAGCCAATGAGCCAATGAGCCAATGAGAGAGCCCCTATTCACGCTTTTTCTTGGCCGGTATTCTCGCGGCTGGCGGCAGGTTTGCCGGTGGCGGCCGAACAACGATCAAGGATAATCCAGAACGATACCCCATCTCATGCTCTGGATAGTCTGGATAGAGAACGATAACATTCCGTCGCCCAGTACGCCGTAATCCATCAAAAACCGTCGCATTATGGGTCGATCGGCGCAAGTGAACGCTTCCCCGCTGAGAAAAAAACACCGGAGAACGAACATGGAAGTCTGATGCTTAGGACTGCCGCGACGCGTCAGTGTCCATCTTTATATATATAAGGAGGTCGAGCTCAAAAAGTCGTGTCCCCTGCACAAGACCCCGGACAAGGACTTAATTAGCCAGCGGGGTCGGAATTTCCCAGGTAAATTAAATAAAAGGCATATAATAACTATCGCGAAGATCGCGAAGGGCGCGAGGGTCAAGCTGACGGTCGGAGGGTTCAAAGGGTTGTTTTGCAATCATTAGAGTTAGAAGACGAAGCTGCTGCTGCTCTTGATGATGATGAAAGAAGGTGGATTGCAGACCCTGTCCTGATAACCTTAATGCCTTGGATTCTAATAATGTGGGAAGAATCTAATAATAACTAGGATACGTCGCTTTCGTATGTAGTTTGTATGGCAAAGGTACCTATTTTGATTTTCCTCGTGTTGTTCTATGTAGGCTATCTGTATGCCTGAGGCTACTACATTAATGCCTCAGGCCACGCTGGGCAGCAGGGACACGACTTTTGAGCTCGACCTCCGTATATATATAAATATATATATATAACACATGTTGCACGCCTTCTTGCGCGTCCATGCCTTCTGTTGTCTCGCAGGCACTCTCATGAAGAACTGCACGATTGTTCAATCTTTCCATATTATGTGCAGGCTCTGCTCTCTGCTTCGGTCAAAACGCGATACTCAAATATTCTGAATTACAATCACATTGCTCATGTGAACAATACCGTACGCACTCAAATTTGTTTGGCATACCTAATTTACCTAGGGGTAATCGCACCCACTTTCGCCGACTACCCGAAATATGTATGGTGGCTTCTGGTTGCGGATTGGAAAGTGCCGAGGACGGAACATGCATCATGGCGTTGCTTGGCTTGTCCGAGTGGGACCTTTCTCCCCTGCCTTCCAAGTTCTGGTTTCGTTTCAGGATCCACCCTCTCTGCGCCGAACCGGGAGTTGGGAGAGGGAGGGAGGGCTTGCCCTTGCTTGAGCAAAACTCTCTCGCATTTACATATTATTACGCAACCCCTTTGGATGGGCGGGCACATTCACTCCACTCTTTGTTGCACATACGTGGTGGTTCCCCCAAATTTGAAAGCTTCCAGAGCCCGTTGATTGCTGCGCTGCACCACACGCCCTCCACAATTCTAATTCTTCCAGGGCCCTCCTGCTGGAACTCGAATGGAAGCCAAGATGACTCTCGATCGATCCGAGCAAGTCTCGTGGACACCCACCATAGATGACCCCATCGGCCTGCCAGGTTCCTGGAATGATCAAACGTGGCCGTGATAGGTAATGGCGATGCGAGGCAAAGCTTGTTGTCAGCGCACCAGACTGTGCCAAGAATGATGGAAGCACTCTGTGCCTGACAAGTTAGCTTGCTTGCTTGCTTTGGCTGGTGATACCCCTGACTCCATAATACACCCAAACATGCTCTTCAATCCGTACACCTGAATCCTTGTCAGATTTTGCACGAGTATACATAATACAACAGGAAAATGACCCAATAGCAAGGAAACAAGGGAGACAGGGACTAATATTTAAAAGGTGCCTTTATTTTACTAGTAACCTACATAGAAACGGATATATTCTTTTGTGGCGCTGTATACCCTGTGCAATTTTCTATTACTTGCAGCTGTTATGTAGAGTGGACCGAAAAACTAGAGGGCATGTAGATTTGTAAAATAATTCAGGGGCAAGAGTGTTATACCCTCATGAGATGAGATCCCTAACAGCTCCACCCTCTGCAGCGACTAACAGCTGTTAGTGGCTTCCCCACGTGGGGCTTGTAGTCGTGCAAAATTATTCAGGGACTTGTTGTACATTATTACTCAATCAAGTGCAGTGCGCAGATGCAGATGCAGGTGCAGGTGCAGGTGCAGGTGCAGGTGCAGGGCAGAGCCACCCCTTGCATCACCACTTCTTAGGAACTAGGACAGGTCAGGACGGGCCTGGCGTGGGATCCCCTAGACCCGATTCGTTTGAGCCCAAAGTGTTGAATCTACTCGGGTGGCAGCCGAAAGCGGCATCTTGGTCCAAGGCTAGACAGAGTAATAAGCAGGCCAGAGTCTACTACTCATGCGCTTGTGAGGAATTCACGAGCAGAGTGCTTGCTTGCTAGTCCGGCCTGTCGTGTGGTGTTGTGTGGTGTGGTGTGGTGTGGTGTGGTGTTGTGTCGAAACAAACTGGACCTGCCTGCGTTTCCTCCCCTCAAAGGGCCTTACTAATCCAAGATTGGCTGGCTGCCTCACTCCTCCTTCCAGAAGACCAAGTACATGCACTACTGCTCCGGCCCGGCTGCACATCGCCCCATCTCGCGCTTGCCGGCCGTCCGCCCACCAGACCAGACGCCGCCTTCCCAACAAGTTCCCAAGCAGAAGAAGGGCAAGTCAAGTCAAACAAGTGAAGGCCACTTGCAAGGTCAACTGGTGAATCAGGTCACCAAGAAAGTAAGATCCCGCCTCGCCTTGTCGTCCACCTCGATCCCTGCCTCTGATTGGTTGGTTTCGCCTCCCGTGCTCCCCAAGTGCGTCTCGTCTCTCTCTGTTGGCCCCAGTCCCAGTCCCAGTCCCACTAGCCTGACAACTTTGTTCAGAAATCGTCCTTCACCCACCCCCCATTCTCCGTTCGCAGTTCTCCATTCTGCCATTCCACTTGTGCTGCCTTCTGCTGCCTTCTACTATCTTGCTTGCTGCGGACCAGACACCCTCTACCTACTACCCTCTTCTCCCCTCTCGACACGCCTCTCTCATCACTCTCTCTAACCTTGCCGTTCGTCTGGCCCCCTTCTCACCTCATACATACATACGTACATCTCTTCACATCTCGTCGTTCGCGCGCCGCTATTGATCTTCAACTCAATTGGCACTTGCTGCTGCTAGCGGGCTTCATCTTTCTCCATCCGGTAGGTGGTGTCTCTCGTCTCTCGTCTCTCGTCTTCTCGTTGCACCTCTGGCGGAGCAATTCGCCATGGTCACCGACGGTCCCATTGGCCCCCTCCCCCGAAGGAGGCGTGAACCAGTATCCCCCCCATGTACCCGCACGAGTCGTGCCTCCTGTCAAACAATACCAGACAGACTCTTGCCCCCTTGTTGGCCCTGGCCATCTACACTCTCGGAAATCTCTGGCTTCCTCTTTCTCCATCTTCCTCCTTCTGCCTTTTTATTTCTGCCTTGCCTTCCTTGCTTTGCTGTACTTCACTGTACAGTCACACCAACCAGTGACCTTGCGATTGCTTTTGTCTCTGTTGGCCTCTCTTTCTCGCGCCGACCCCTATTCGCTAACGAGGCCACGTGTTGCAGCAGCTTCAAAACAGCTGCCACCTTGCCCTCAGCCACGCAGGCCCCGGCTGCGAGCGTCCCAAATCGCTACGAACCGTCGTCGTCATTTTATTCAATCCTACCGTCACCAGTCGTCAGGATGGGGTGTGGAATGAGCACAGAGGAAAAGGAGGGCAAGGCCCGAAACGAGGAGATTGAGAACCAGCTGAAACGAGACAAGATGATGCAGCGCAATGAGATCAAGATGCTGTTACTGGGTATGTTGAGTTCGAAATCCATTCCTTAGCGACATGAGGCATCAGACGGGTCAGGCACTACCGAAAGCACAGCTCGCAACTGTTACTCAGATACTTGCCCGCCCGCCTCTCGCTCCATAGTTTACGGCCCGACACCTGGTATACTGACTCGACACTTCGACAGGTGCTGGTGAATCTGGAAAGTCCACAATCCTCAAACAGATGAAATTGATCCATGAGGGAGGCTACTCCCGCGATGAGCGCGAGTCTTTCAAGGAAATTATCTTCAGCAACACCGTTCAATCGATGCGTGTCATTCTTGAAGCTATGGAATCACTTGAGCTTCCTCTCGAGGATCAGCGCATGGAGTATCACGTTCAGACAATCTTCATGCAGCCAGCCCAGATTGAAGGCGAGGTGTTGCCACCCGAGGTCGGTGGTGCTATCGAGGCCCTGTGGAAGGACCGTGGCGTACAGGAATGTTTCAAGCGATCCCGCGAATACCAACTGAATGACTCTGCGAGATAGTGAGTTCAATGACCCACAAAAGTCGCCCAGCATAAGCGGTATGCGACAAGCAAAGACTGTTCACACGAATCGTCTCCTGACTACTTTGACAATATCACTCGTATCGCTGCTCCTGACTATATGCCCAACGATCAAGATGTTTTGCGATCGCGAGTCAAGACGACTGGTATAACCGAGACAACCTTTATTATCGGAGACCTGACCTATCGCATGTTTGACGTGGGCGGCCAGCGATCAGAACGAAAGAAGTGGATTCACTGCTTTGAAAATGTCACCACTATTCTCTTCCTTGTCGCCATTTCTGAGTACGATCAGCTCTTGTTCGAAGACGAGACTGTCAACCGTATGCAAGAGGCTTTAACACTGTTCGACTCCATTTGCAACTCTAGGTGGTTCATCAAGACGTCGATCATTTTGTTCCTCAACAAGATCGACAGATTCAAGGAGAAGTTGCCTGTCAGCCCAATGAAGAACTACTTCCCTGATTACGAAGGTGGTGACGACTATGCTGCCGCTTGCGACTATATCCTCAACCGATTCGTGAGCTTGAATCAGCACGAGACGAAGCAAATTTACACGCATTTCACATGCGCCACCGATACAACTCAGATTCGTTTCGTCATGGCCGCCGTTAATGGTATGTTGCTACGACCAAGATGGACTATTTGCGAGTGTACACGGGCATGCGGGTTACTAATTTCTTTCTTCAGACATTATCATCCAGGAGAACCTCCGCTTATGCGGCCTCATTTGAATACATATTTTGTTTCAGGTTTTTTTGTCTTGTAATACGAATACCCTCAAGCTCGATTACGACCACCCAGAAGGGGTCTTGGAGACACGGCTCACGAATTTTTCTTCATTGTAATCGTATCAGCGACGGCGGCAATTGATTTTGCTAGCGGAAATGTCCCCTTCACCGTGCTTATTACGCTGCAATCGAGATCAGTGGCAGGTCGACGGTCTTGATGTCCGAATCAGCCGACGATTTCCTCTAATAGAGATGTGCAATGCATGTGTACGCACACGGTACGAGGAAATCTATGTATCTGACCGCACTAGTAGAGAAAGGGGAATAGTGCATTGAACTGGCAGGATCTCGAACTAGGAACGAGGAAATATACTCCATGGCATTATTTTCTATTTTCGTTCACTTTTGGAGAGAACGCGCGATGCCCTGCGTTGCGTTGGCGGTGGCCATCTACTTTGTTTAATTACGAAAAAAAAACGATTTTTCCCCATTATTTTTCTTTGGTTTTTTCTTCTTCTACATTGATTCTGTCGTCTTCCACTTTGCGTGTGTTTGAGCTATCGTCTCGTTTTCTCATATTTTACCCGCTTTCTCAGTGTTCGTTGAGGCTTGTTTGGAGGAAAATTCAGTCAAAGACACAAAGTGTGGACGACAACGACACAGTATAGTGCGATGGTTGGAAATCAAGACACGGGTGATGATGTATCAGTAAAGTAGGGGCCTTTTACTACAACCCATCTTGTAAACAGAAAAAAAAACAGAGATACAATGGTACAGGACAAGTGAGGTATTTAGTGACATGCCCAGTATCAACGCAGATATTTAGTGGCGTGTGAGAATCTGACGTCATTCATTATGCCAAGAACTTATCACAAGACGACATATACAACATGGATGGTGGATGGTGGATCATAATCACGAGCGTCATTCTTCAAATATTTCTATAGACGGAAGCTTGTTCTATGCTACTTTCAAATGCCCGGCACGGCTCTTATGTGATATCATACACGTTTTGTCAACGTGCATCATGTGCCGAGGCCAGCGTCCGGGAGTGTGTGCACTCAACTGTCCAAGTATCCCTTGTTTATGTCATCGAGTTGCCCGCAAATTGGTTTGTATACCTGAACTGAACCAGTTATCTTTCTGGCTTGCCTTGAGCAATATATGACGAAAGCAAATGCACGTGTCGCAGTGGCACTACGTTGTGCTGTTAATCTTGCAACCAATAAAAAAAAAAAAAAGATTCCAAAGTAGGCAAGTCGGGGTGGACCACCGTGTTCACCTAAGGACTATCCCCTGAAGATGCCTTCTTCTTGTCCAGCATCTGCCGTCTCAGTTAGGATGGACCACGGCAGGATTGGCTTGATGGTTCCCGAATTGCGACTTACTTGCTCAAGAATACTCCTCTAAACCAAATCATAAAACATCATGCCATTTGTGGCTTTCAATCGTTACGTCTCATCCTCTATCAACGCAAAATAGAAGCATTTGCCGCAAAACGAGAGACGTGTGCCTTGTTTGCGCCACAGATGTGCCGGTTGCATCCAGCATCGTTGCATCAACGCTGCCTTCAACTTGAGGTTGCCCCAGGAGCCACCATCCATTGAAGCGTCGCCCGTTTGACTCTGCTGGGCTACATGAGTCTGCTGCTCCTTTGCTGCTCGGCTATGCCTTCTGGAGTTTGCAGGAACTCATCGAATTCTGCAATTCGCATGCCCAGTTCCTTAGCTGCGGCCTCGATCCTTGCAATATAGCGGTCTTTCTTCGAAAGCGCTATGGTATCTCCCATGACGCTGTTGATCATACGTCTAGTAGGATCACCCATACCCCACAGAGCAACATCTGCCTGAAAAGATGCCATCACTGAGGGCGAATTTGCTGAGAGCATGGAGGGTTGCTGAAAGTTGATCATCGGACCAGGCTGAACAGAGGGCGTCTGTGCAGTTGGAGTGAAAAGCGAAGGCTGAGGATTGTTGTTCTCTAATTTGTAGAATGGTGTTAAAATCTACATGATGAGTAGGAAGAAAAGCAGGGCTAGGGACCGACGTACCATGAAACGTACACCTCGAACCACTCGCGTTGAACCAACAGTTGGTGCAACTACCGCACATTTGGCCGTCATACACGACACATTGGGTCCACGGCCCGTGACCTTTGTGACAGTTTTTGCATGGACGATCCGCTACCTCGCCAGTGACGTGAGCCAACAAGGCTTCGACATTGCTACGTCTCTCGATGTTGAGCTTCTGGTCACGACGTCGTTGCGCCGGCTCTCGTCGTGCAGTCTCGCCCGCCAGCTTTTTACAAAGCGTACTATCGATCTTGACGGACTGATACGTCCTCAAGACTATATCTGCTGCGGTTTGGACAGGTACTGAATGATCATTCTTTACTGACACATCGTGGTTCTCCAAAGATGAATGCGATGGGGAAGTCATATTGCCTGCGAGATGATGCTCATCTTCATCTAAGTGAAATCCTCCTCCAGTAGTGTCGAATGCATTCTGCATGGAAGAATGAAGACCAGCGATAGAAGTCGAGTCATGACCAATTCCCCTCCACTTGTCAGGTGTATGCCATTGTCCGGATGACCGTTACTACCGCTGGCTGCCAACTGGTTTACCTGTGCGGCGTCGTGATTGACGTCTGAATTAGCTTGCTGAGCAAACTGCCCCAACTGGTCTTGAGCTGTACTAGGCAATGACGACTGGCGACTGGCGCGACGGCCGGCGTTCCCGAGCTTTGTGACTTTGCTGGCTTTGCCCCGCGGGGCATGACTCTCTGGCCCGTAGTTGAGCCCCAATGGAGGGCTTGTGGTGATATGGACGACACTGATAGATCTTGCGGGAATGGATAATACGTCGTCGAGGCAGCCGGCGACAGCTGGCCAAAGTTAGCTGGGAGGCAGTTGGCGTTTTGGGTCTCGTCGCAGCGGCTGGTCCAGCGGGCGTCCATTGTGGGGATCTGATTGGCCCGAAGCCCGGCTGGTGCTGGTTTGGGACAACAGAGTTGTAGTGTCTCAGTAGCACATGCCGCCCTAAGACGACTCAGAAAAAAATATAAATAAGAAAGACAGTCTCATCAGCTCGTGGCAAGGGAACTCGTGGCATGGAGAGAGGACGAGACAAACGAGATGAATAAGTGAATCGGGTCAGAGATGTTGTTGCATACAACGCGAGGTTGGTGCCTCAGGTGTGAGGGAAGAAAGCTCCCAATGCAGAAGCAGCAACTCACTTCTTGCTCACTTTCCCACTCAACAAGAGGAGGAAGAGGGGGACCTCGCGTTGACAAGCACACACACGCACACACGCGCGCGATGACCAGAGAAAGTTCCTAAGCAGAAAAACTGTCTTTCTTTCTTTTTCAATTCTGGATGATCCGCTCGACTCGTCACCGCGGCTACGTAACCTTGATCAACGTCCAACCGGTTGAGGATCCCATATCCCAGATGCCCTACCCTCTGTGATTTCCTTCCACTGCTGTGCAAACTCTCTCAAGCCGCCCTCGCCAGCCATACTCGCATCAACAACCTCCTTGGGCAGCTTATGAGCAGAGTATTGATGAGTACTGAAATTGAAAGCCGCAGGGTCATCCTTCTCGATAAGTCTGAGCTCTGGCAAAGCATTGGGCTGGTAGTCGACCTTTGTGTCATCGTCCGTCTCTTCAGCAGCTGTTTCGTCACCGCCTATCTCTCCGACGTGGTCACCCGCAGAAGACCCAAAAAGCGGATGCTTCACCTCCGTGTCAAGTAGTTCTTGCCATGAGAATAACAGTGTGTCAGTTCGCGGGGCCCAAGGGTTGATATCCATCAGGCGGATTTTACCCAGACCATCCTCAGCTACGGGGTCCTCGGGGATGTACACATCAAAGGTGAAGCATGCGTCGGGAAACGAGAGCCTCATTTTCTCTTTGAAGAAAGTATTAATCTTCTTCCACAACTGAGGCCTGAGTCCGTCCAAGAAGGTGTAGTAGTTCAAGTCCCGTTGGGTTATGCCGATGAGAGAACGTTGTTTGACAAAGCAACGGAACTCGAGTGCGACATGTGGCGTAAAAAAGGTCGTAGGACAAGGACAGGCGCAAACGGCCGAGACGGCGGAGTTGACGTGCACCTGTCAAAGGCATGATCAAGATCATGGGAGACAAACGATGAGGATTTAAGAAGCAAGTATATGTCATTCGGTGATGTGCATTTCAGCGTGTTCTGGTGTGGCGACACCCATTTGGCATCCTTGGGTGTCGACCAGTTCAACTTGGGAGCCACGGCGCCCCCAAGCTCGGCTATGACCTCTTTGATTCTGTTGTGTGTTTCTGGAAATCGTTCATTTGGAGGTAATCGAGGTGCCTCATCCTCATCATCCTCATCTGACGAGTCATCGTCCTGCCTTGCTCTGGGGTTGGCAGCTGCGCCAGTGGAATGCCATTCGGGATCAGACGACGCGACACCCCCTCCCTCTTCGGCTAGCAAGATACCGTCTTCTTGCAGATAAGCAACAGCAGATTGAGGTAGCGAGATGATTCTAGACTTCAAGCAAGAACTTCGATAGTTTGGAAACCATGAGTCGTATGAGCAATTCTGGATATGGTCTTTGCTCACGGGGAAACACAAGGTCCCCGCCATCTTGAGGGGTTGAGTCCAGACCGGGGGAAATGTGGCATAGTTCGCGAACGAGGATGAATTTGCAGTGAAACTTGAGTAAGTACTTAGGTATGAGTGGACAAGAAAATGAAGATCCAAAAGGCATTTGTCAGGATAGTGACTCGAGTAGAAACGTTCAAGTTCTTCCTTGACTTACTACAAAAATTATACCTGCGACAACTGTTGAAGATACCGCAGCCTCACATTGCAGCCTCACATTGCAGCCTCACATTGCAGCCTCACATCGCAGCCTCACATCTGAGGCATCCCTCTTCATCCCTCTTCATCCCTCTTCGTTCGTTGATGCAGCTTCTCGCATCTCGTTTGTTATCGCGATTCATCGGTAGGCTTCATTTGAAGACCTCGAATCACTTGTTAATAGATTTGAAGCTTATATAGCTTCCTTTTTCCCTCTGATAGATTTCCTAGATAGTCAATCTTCATCTTCTCTTCTTTCCACTCTTTGCATTATTCCACAAGTCCACCTGGTGGACCAGGTGGTGGCATTTTGTAGCGTTTCCATTCCCTCTAACTGGCGTCTATCCTTTTTAAGCATTTAACTTTTTACAAGTTAGGCCCCTATTGAAACTACAACACTCTCACGATTTGCGATGGCAGACGCGGCATACTACGAGACTGTTACCAACAAGTCGACTTTCAAAAAGCGTTTCAAAGCAGAACAAAGAGTCCCTTTCATCAAACTTGACCATGTTGCCGCTAATAAATGGGGGCCCCGAGCTCTTTGGATTGGCTGTCAAACCCAAGGTAGTCCAGCACCTGCCAGTCTTGTCCGAATTCACGCCGTCGTCAAACGAACCGACACCAAAAGAGATTGAGAAGTTTATAAATGGGCCGGGCAGTAATTACATGTCCAGAAGCGAACACTCTCTCGTCAGGGATCCGACTATTGGGGAATCACTTGGCCGTGCTTGGGCGGCTCTTGCAAGATTTACCGCTCCTCATGATGAGCCTCGGTCAGACGAGGAAGGTGATGCCGAGATTGTGGTTCGCAATCGAAGCGGACTCGGATCCAAACTACGCAAGAAGATTATGTTGATTCCAGTATGATGCAGGTCGACTCAAGCAGTTCAATTTCCGACGAATCTAAGGGAACGCCGTCCTCTGTTGGCTACGTTGATAAGAGCTCATCATCTGCGCGAGCACGTAAGGAAGACGAGACGCTGCGACTTTTCTCTTGTGTCACTCGGCACGTCTTGCATTATGCTTTTCCTCAAGAAAATGATGTTGTGGATCCGGTGGTCGAGTTCCGCGACCATGCTTCCTGGTATGATGCTTCTACCCCGAATGGGAGCCGCCGTGTGGTAGCTATGGATGACAGGGCTCGTGTTGCGACAAATTCGCAATGGCACGCTGCGGCAGACGAATGACTATGTGATGTTGGTTGAGGCCAAGAGTGAATTTCAACGCAGAGTGAATGGCAGACCAATCCTTACGGATGAATGTCTCGGCCAAATGACTTGCGAAACGATGGCGGCCAGGCTTAAAGATTTCTCTGAAGGACAAAGTAAATTCAAAGATGGAAGGTACCGTTGTTTCCTGCTTATTTTCAAAATTCCTCATTTCGAATATTATTACAGTTTACTAATAGTGCAAAACAGTATTATAATTGCTCACCCTACACAGCAATTCGTCTGCTTTCTTCAGTTTAATGTGAATGACTCATATCTCAAAGCCTTTGAGGAGGATTTCATTTCAGTGCCACCAGCCTTCCTACATGTATATATAACAAATTATTTGGACCTGAGTACTAAGGATGGGAGGAAGAGCTTTCTGGAAACGATGTCCAGTTTGATGATTTGGGCCAGAAAAGACTAGCATATTGTATTGCTAGCGGTTGCCCGCATGACTACCATGCGTGTCTAGTTGAACAAGGACAGAAACTCCATCGCAACACTACAGAATACAATTGCAATCACCAAAACTACTTCAAATGATTCCATCCTAATAACCCGCTGTATTAACAGTAGCGTATACTCGAACACCACTCGCCTAACACAAGCTGGCAGCAAACCACCCCAATATCACCTGTCGCCAGCCTCACTTCCACCACAGAGAAAGGGAAAGGTACGGGAAGTCCAAGGACTATAGGGGCGAGAAGTCCATGGATCCCAAAAATTCGAGCGGGTGTCGGTTACATCATATTTCAGGCGAATGCCTCTTTGAGAGGTAGATACTATGAGCATGTTCCAGGAGAAATAGAGGTCAAAAGGTCAACAACTCGCCCCTCGACAGGTGCAAATAAACCAAAAGCAAACATCATCGCTTCCAGCTCAAATGGCATGTCAGATACCAGCCATTGTTTCGCAGCAGCAACAGGCCATTCCAGCGCATCATCACTTGCAACAGATGAATCCTGTTCACACAATGCCTCCGATACAGCCCGTGCCCCAGGTGCCACCTGCCCAGCCGATATATACAATGGCCCAAGTGCTGCCCACGCAGGCTGTGCGACAAGCACAACCCACCCGGCCTCATCTGTTTTCAATTTCAGGAGCCAATGGAGCACATGGAGCCCATGGAACCCCAAAACAGAACGTCCGGCGTGTCAGACGTCAAAGCACTCCAAGAGCCTACGAAGAACGACCTCGAGGTCCGAAAAGCTCGCTTATGTCTGATGAGGATTGGGACTCGGAGGGAAGCGAATACATGACCCCATGGTCCTCCATCACCTCGGGCTCGCGGCCGTACTTTCACGTAAGGTCTAGCAAGTACCGACACCGACGCCCGGATCGCCCAGAAGAGTTCGGACACGAAGTGGCCCGTCAACACAACAAACGAGACGGGCATCACGTCGGCCACGGGTTAGACAGCAGACCTCGTCGCCGCGGCGAGCTGCTGGAGGAGCCGACGGACGAGGATGTTTACCAACCAGAAAGACGCTGGGAAGCACCCAGGGCGCAATCATATATGAGATCCAGGGAAGAAAGGGGTGAAAGACGTTATACTATCGACGGTAGTATGGAATACAGGACGCCTCTTGTATGTTTTGGAAGGTTGAAATCTTGCTTGAGTAAATGCGAGCAACCCTGTTAGTCATCTTGTAGTAGCTCATGTCACTGGCACTGGTGGTATTTCTTCCTGCCTCCTCCATTGAGAGCATGGAAGTGAATGAGGGATTGTCGGTCGGCAATGACAAGATATTTGTCGACATTGACCGTTGCGGAAGGAACAATTATGGAGACGATCCTTATTAATAAGTCGCGACCCGCGTTCGCTCTCTACTTTATGTGACTGGCCAGGACGCGACAAGAGGTGTGGGGTGGGCTGTTCCTGCGCTGAAGTACCGAGTGCCTGCAAGCTCCAACGCGACGATGCATCACAAACTTCTTGCAGACGCTTTTTGCTTGTCGGCATTCACGACCCCGGGCCAGGTGCATCGGAACTCCCTAATCAAAACCCGCCAGCGACTCTTGTTCGTGGCCGCATATCATTGACCTGGTCCTGTGGTCTATTACGCATGATTTGAATCACTTCCGTCGTATATGCTACGCCATCGCCCACCCGCATCTGTTTATGACGGCCGGCATCACCAGCCTACCCGTTCGTTTCTCGCCGGCCTCACGCAGCCTGTTGCAGAGAACCAACAAGTTGACTCAGGCTCACGTTCCCTCTGCCACTTCGAGCGCCATGGCGGGGACCATGTTCCAGAAGGCTAATCAAGCGTACAAAAATGCTGCACCGCCGCAGCGTCCTGTGCTGGCAAAGCAGCATTTTCCTTCCAGCAGTCCAACTCCATCCAGCTCTGATATTCGAGATCAATTCAGAAAGCCAAATTCGACTGGATCGGTGGCTGCAGCTGCTCCTGTGTCGGCGAAGACGACACAACATCACACAACCCCACTAGATGATCGACCAGTCAATCCGACACTCGCCTCGGGCAATCGAGGACATACCTCCAAAATCTCGTCACTGTATTCCGCAAGTTCGAACTCTTTCAAGCCTGAGCCTGAGCCAAGCTTTATAGACCTTACTGGGGGTCAAGTGATGCACAACAAAACACAAGAACCTGTCTATTTCGCCGAGGACGATTTTAGCGATGATGCCGACCTCGACCTCGACTTCGAGGCGCCATCAGCCCTTCCCGTACAGCCTAAACCGTTGGCGAAAGAGAATCTCCCGCCACGTTCCCCTTCAGTGTCGTCCCAGAATGTGACGGCAATACCTTGGTCGTCCTCGCCTGTTTCACACATGTGTCCTCCAGTCAATCGTACAGCTTCTGCCGCGTCTGATATGTCTCATTCGTCGTTGAAACGGGAATCGTCTGGCGACGTTGAGATAATAGAGGCCCCAGTCCCCAAAAAGGTCAAGAAGAGAGTCCTACCCGCCAGTTTCCGCAAACAAGAGTTCCCTGAGGGGGAAGATGAGAGGGACAATGGTTTCGTCGCGGATGGGATGAAGACGCCAGCGCAAAAAGCAAAAGCACTCTGGGACACGTCTGCCAGTGCGATCAAGGAGCAGAAGAAGATGCTCAAGAATCAAAACTCCCGCAACGCGGACAATGAACCAGATGTGGTTCCTGAAAAGATGCACGATGTGGAAAACCAAGCTGCCAAGTCAGTTCCCATTTCTCTAAGCAGTGAGCAAGAACACGTCCTTGACATGGTCGTCAATAAAGGTCAAAGTGTCTTTTTACTGGACCTGCTGGTGCTGGAAAGTCGGTCCTGATGCGAGCTATCATTCAAGAATTAAAGAGAAAATACAGCCGAGACCCAGAGCGAGTTGCTGTCACTGCCTCTACAGGTCTTGCCGCTTGCAACATTGGCGGTATCACTCTGCATAGCTTTTCCGGTATTGTCTCAACCCCCCTTTTTTTTTCTCCTTCTCCGGGGAAAAAAACGAACGAAGAAGGCTAACTGTGAGCTAAGGTATTGGACTCGGAAAGGACGCCGCTTCAATTCTAGTAAAAAAATCCGTCGCAACCCCAAGGCGAAAAATAGATGGCTACGAACAAAGTGTCTCATCATTGATGAGATTTCCATGGTCGACGGCGATTTGTTCGACAAGCTTTCTACAATTGGGCGAACCATCCGCAATAATGGTCGGCCTTGGGGAGGCATTCAACTAATCATTACGGGAGACTTCTTTCAGCTTCCCCGTGCCAGACTCAGATAAGCGAGAAGTTAAATTCGCCTTTGATGCAGCAACTTGGAGCACGTCTATTGACCACACTATTGGCCTGACACAAGTATTCCGTCAACGAGATCCCGAATTTGCCAGAATGCTCAACGAGATGCGCATTGGCAAAATAAGCCAGGACACCGTAAACGCGTTCAAAGCCCTATCAAGGCCTCTGAATTTCGATGACGGAGTGGACACAGCCGAACTGTACCCCACTCGTGCGCAAGTGGAAGGATCCAACGAGAAGAGACTTCGAGATCTTCCAGGACAGATCCATCGTTATGATGCCATGGACTCGGGGACCCAGCCATTCGGGACAAGCTTTTGGTCAACATGATGGCACCAAAGGCATTGGAGTTGAAGGTCGGCGCCCAGGTGATGCTAATAAAGAACTTGGATGAGTCGCTAGTAAATGGATCCCTGGGAAAGGTCATTGCCTTCTCTGACGAGAAGACTTTCGAAATGGGAGGCAACAACGTATACGATGGCTTGATGGAAGATTCCATGTCCAAAGCCAAACGGAAACTGGCAGCATTTAGCCGAGATTCTGACTGCGGTTCATCTACTCATCAGTATCCTGTGGTTCAGTTCATTTCTACGGGAGGCGTGCCTCGTGTTCTCCTCTGTCAACCCGAAGAGTGGAAAGTCGAGTTACCAAATGGCGAAGTTCAGGCAAAGCGTAACCAGCTACCGCTGATCTTGGCTTGGGCGCTTTCCATACACAAGGCTCAAGGGCAAACGTTGGAACGTGTAACAGTCAACTTGGGTAAAGTTTTTGAGAAGGGCCAGGCATACGTTGCTCTTAGTCGAGCCACGACACAGCACGGCCTTCGTGTGCTGGGATTCGAGCGGTCCAAAGTTATGGCCCACGAAAAAGTAGTGGAGTTCTATGCAAAATTGTACTCAGTTGAGGATGTTGCGAAGGGAAGGCCTACGACGATTGCCGACTTTATCACCAACAAAAAGGCACGACATCCTTTCACAAGACGCAGGCGATCAAGAGTACGAGTATGGACGATGATGAGGAAGCTATGGCGTCTTTTGGCTATTGATAGGATATACTTTGGTGAATCGCATTCGTGGGCTGAGACGCATCATCTAGATATGGCGGCTATGATTATATGAAGGCGGTTTTTTTTTTTTTCTCAAAGAAAGACTGGCGTTCCGGAGGAGCATCTAATTGTCCCAGCTGATGTATATCTCGTGGTTACATGAACCGTGGTTACATGGACATTAATTTGAGGACTCTTTCGCTGCATTGTGTGGTCTTTTTTTCCAGATTGGGAGCGATGTGCAGTGTCCACAATGTGACTGATGCACGGTGGAGTTGAGTGAGCAACAAACGCCGCATTCGTCATGGGATTGGGATGGTGGGTCTGACCAATAAGTTTGCGCTTATCGATAAGGAAAGGTGTGTGGCATGACTCCCAAAGTGGGCGGCCAGCCAGCCTTTTCAAGACTTTTTGCCTGACGACGTTCTCAACCTCGGGAGCCCACCAACTCGTGCGCGCATATCACATTTCATTGCGACAAACGGAGCAGCGTACTACGGCTTCGCGAGTCTTTTTCGACTCCTCAGGAGCGGTGCAGGTCGATTACGACAGCTCTCGAGACTGCCTGCCGGCTAGAGCAAGTTGTCTCGTGCGCAGCGGATCCCTCCAGCTCAACGACGAGGAGCCCATCACGAGCACACCCAACGTATCAAGCGTCTCGGCTCAACTCCTTGATCGACTCGATAATCCGCCACGGCGGGAACTTACACAGGGGACTTGGTTGTTTTAGACCGAGCGGCTGTGTATCCGAATGATTTCTTTGGTGTGAGGTGGCAAAGAGCCGGCAGTCTGCTGACGCCAACAACGCCAGGGGTGTGGTAGCGATTTGAGAGGCGAAGATTGTACAATACCGATTTGCCCTGAAAAACTTGGTTTCTCTCCCCTCTTCTGGCGGAAATTCTTGATTCGCCAGAAACTCGACAACGATGGCAAGTCAATTTATTGGATTGCATATGAGGGTTGTGCTCCGTGAGCCTGCCGGGTATCGTCTCACGGGCATTGTGAGAGATGTCGAAGCGGGAGTAGTCTCACCCTGGCTAACGGTATGTGCTTATCCAAGCAATTGTCAGCAGCGGTGCGAGCTGAACGCAATGGACTGTCACTGACTCCTCACGTGCTGTAGTCTATATCGCTGCGACGCAGGAGACGGCAGCGCAGATGAAGATTGATGCCGCTAACATTGCCGATCTTTCTGAGATACCCGTCAACTATGCGTCACCAAAGAAATACGCTTCACCTTTACCAGGAATTCATCCTTCACATCGCCAGCCCCCAATACCACAGAAGCAGCCACAACAACAGTCCTTCGTTGATCCGGCAATTCTGAGTGTAGGCAGACGGCCGAATTCCCGCACACCGCCCGCCACTGCCGCCCGGTTCCAAGAGCGGCCCGATAACATGGGAAATCAGCCGCATGCGCCTGGTGGCAGGGGGCCTGAGCAGAACATTCTGGATTCCATTCAGGGCATGAGAGTAAGCCAAGGGAGCAATTCAGGTGACAAGACACCGACCGCATCAGAAACTCCATCGCAAAAGAGGAAGACTCGTTCAAAGACGTCCAAACCATCCAAGTCTAACAACGTCGTACAGCCACATGGATCTCGAGGCAACGGATCTGGTATGGGTGGCCACGGCAGGGGGTGGAGGCAAACACCCATTCTGCAGAGCACATCCTCCTTCCAGCCCTTCAACTCTCTCAAAAAGAATGGCAAAGTTATCAAAGAGCTTGCCGACAATGGGTGGGCATCGGAAGATGTCACGGAGGAAATGGGTGAATTCGATTTCGAAAACAACCTCGCCAAGTTTGACAAGCGCACCATCTTCGATCAAATGCGCAAGGAGGATGAGGTGGACGAGTCAGAACGTCTTGTATCGCACAATCGCCGACCAAAACCCGGCACGAGCGGGGGTAAGAATTTACATCATACGGAAATGGTGTTGGAAGTCCCTACCTCCTTGGGCGGGCAGAGTGCCGATTTTTGGAACAGTGAAGCAGATGTCATGGTGAACGAGCCAGAGAAGCTGAGTGGCCGTGAAGCACGGAACGGGAATGCTGGGCAGGGCGTCAAGCCTAGGGCAGAAAGCAAATCCGGGGTGTCTCGGCGGTCACAATCTCGCAAGGCCAGCGGTGTTGTGACCAGCCAGCCGCTCAGCCGCGTTAACTCGTCTGTACGTCTTTCCCAGTCGTCCACGAGACGCGCTACCCCAAAGACGGGGTTTCGCGATGCTGATGACCGCCTGCAGCAACGGGTTGACCAGCCAGGCCTGTACCTCGTCCCCTCAAACCGCCGGCTTGAAGCCATATCCACGCTGCAAATGCTAAACCTAGAAAACATTGCTGCTAACGAGCTTGGGTTCTCGGAAGCCCTCATGGCAGAGAATGCCGGCCGTGGTATAGCCGAAGTAGCAGTCGTCGCACTCTCTGATCCAGCCATCATAGTACGGTTCGAGCTGGCACTTGCCAGCTCACTAGCCGATGGCTCCTCATCATCTGGCGCTTCCACCATTGTGGTGTTGGCTGGAAACAACAAATCTGGCATCCGTGCGCTAGCCGCCGCTCGGCACCTACGCAACAAAAGCTTCGACGTACTGGTGTGCCTAGTTGGCATGGATCGAGAAAAAGACCTGCTGGAGGACCTAAGAAGACAGATACAGCTTTACCGCGCATTCGGCGGAAAGGTCCTTCACAAGAACGATTTCTTTGAGCACTTGCGAAAATCGGCCTCCTCGGGAACCCCAGTATTCGCGTCCCTCATCATAGATGCGCTGCTAGGCTTGACGATCTCGTTTGAGGAACTCCGCATCGGCGACCAAGCTACTGTCTACGAGCTGATGGAGTGGGCAAACCGCAACGAGGCGTTCGTCATGTCCGTGGACGTCCCCACCGGCATTGATCCCACGTCAGGCAAGATTGCCGTTATCGACGGGGCGCCCCTCTACGTGAAGCCGAGATATGTTGTTGCCATTGGCGCCCCAAGAAGGGTCTGCTCGAGGTAGTTACGCCGCCTCCAGACGGTAGACCAGGTGTCCTGAGCAGTGCCGCATCCGATGACGAATGGCGACTTTTCATAGCAGACATGGGCCTCGGGAGTGCAGTGTGGAGGAAAGCAGGCACCAAGATTCGCAAAGGCATCGACTTTGACGGCAAATGGGTACTGGAGATGCGGTACCGCGGCGTGGATGTCGACTATGACGAGGATTGAGGGGTGTTTACGACTGATAAAATCCCACGACAAGCTGGGATGGAATGGAATGGCTTCAAGCGGTATTGTTCATGGTTCGCACAATCAAACGGGTCAATCATACATGGCGAGAGACGGGCTAGAAAAGTTGCATAGCTTTGGGCGTTAAATTCGGTTTCTTTGCTGGAAGATGTTCTACATTACGCTATTTTCCTTTACTGCTTTCCGTCGACAGACGATGTATCTACTGCTAGCGTTCCCCCTCCCCCTTTTTTTTTTAACGGCCTAGATGGTAATCCTAGGTTTAATACCCACGCTCTCGAATATTGCTGTGTATTGTAGTCTGAGTTGGCGTCATGATTTGTGGTCACACCAATGCTCGTATACTGGCATATACGTACCTCTAGTCATGGCACAGATTCGTGAAAGGCTTTACAAACTTGATTCAAAGTTTCCACTCCAAGTTTTCAAAACACCAACCAACACTTCACGCACCGTGCGTTGGGTGATAACCATGTTCCTCAATGTCGGAACAGGGACAATGTGGGATTGGATTCCTCCTCCCAATGCCTGGGTCATCTTGCCGCCTGGTGTAGAGCAAAGCGTCTGTGATTTTAGCGCTCGTCTGCCACTGGTGTCGCAACGCAAAAGAGTTGGTGCTTACTATCTAACTGCAAGTTGGGCGGAGAACAAGCCAACGCGTCAGTTCGAAGCGTCCATCCTGTGATACATCGCAGGTGCAGGCCTGACTTCGAAGCGCTTCGCAGAGAGAAGGGAGGGCATCAGTATTGAAGTTCTCGCGAAGGAAAACTCTGTTGGTCGTGTTTTCGGATGCATTCGTACTGAAGATAACATTGGCAAACTTGGAACCTGTAAAGGCACTCGGAGTAACTTGATAAGTGTATGGTGTTGGTGTTGGTGTTGGTGTCAGTGTCAGTGCAAGGTAATAATAATGGGGCTAGCCAATAATAGAGTGAGACTGTCACACACTGTGTACATTGATGGTTCCACCTCATGTACATACGCAATCGACAAAAGCGGCGGCTTATCGGCTTGTCTCGCCTGTCCGATCTTGCATAACACTCATTGCAGAACGCAGGCATTTTTCCATTAACAACACCCGTTTCAGGCAGTTAATGGCACTATCAGTGAGAAGACCTCGGCTCGTTGTAGCTGTATAAGTCCTAGTCATGTGCGATCCTCCGCGTGACCCGTGCTTACGAATCTAGGTTCTCTAGTTGGCCGGTCAGGGTGGACCCACCAATGTCCGTCGTGGGATCATCTCGCGTCTTGCCACAGCAGAATTATTCTTCCGTTCCGGTTTTTTTGGGATGGCACCGAACTCACCGCGCGGCTCGCTCGCGCCACTTTCATGTTGCATCATTCAAACCAGAACTTCGCGAAGCAATGACTACCGGGTCACACCTAGGTCAAAAGGCCTGGTTCAAAGAGTTGACACCAATAACTGACCTCATAGTTCGTCATCATGAGAGATTGCGCAATCCTTTTTCCTGGACATCTGCCGACCTAGAAATAGCGGGTTGTCGGTTCGGCGATGTGGAAACTTGCGCAGCTTCTGCTTTTGACTCAAGCCAGCAGTGCGGCCATGATGACATGTCCGAAAATGTCCAAGAACTGGCAACGGCTAGGCGACTCAAGTTGAAGGAGTTCCTCGTTGAAATCTTGCTTAGAGATGAATTTAAGAGGGACAGGTAAAGAGAAACCAACAATCCCCAATCAAGATCACAGACTGCTAAGGCGTTCAATGTCCAGCAACTCAACCAAACTCTTCTTTGCCGGCCGCTGTTTCCACGAAACATGCATTGTCTCATTTTCAAGCAAGCATAGCTCCCACCCCCAGACACCGGTCCAAATTGGCTATGGCGACTATACGAGCATTGAAGCTCAACGCAATTTCCCTCACCCGCGTCGTGCCGGGCAGACCAGTTGTCGGTATAGGACAAAGATGGACGACTGGTCGTCGGATGAGTATATATATTGCGTATTACTCTCTCTTGCTCAACAACGCAAGGGCGTAAAGAACGGAAAAGGTCGAAGACCGGCCGGCGAAAGCCAAGATTTCGCGACTTTCCTATTTATAAGGTGCGTCTACTGCATCAGTGGCAAATTGTGTAGGAAGATGTGTCTAATAGTTTCAGTCACGCCTAATCCTGACGAACGGCCCAGGCGCAGAGTTCATATACATCTTCGAAGCCGACATCCCGGCCATCGTTCTCGAGACTTTTGCAATGCCAGGCAATAGCAAAGAGCGGACAGACTGGCTTGTCATCCGACGGAAAGAGATCCCCTTTCAGCCGTATACGACCTTTCGAAAGCGACTTATAAATGTGTTGACGGGCAAGGCATCAACACCCGTTTCGGTCGGCGAGTCATTCAGCGTGGAGCGGAAGCACGGCTCAAGCTGCGACCCTGCGCCAGGCCAAGCAGGAATTGAAAGACACGCCGTCTCCGTCTAAGTTGGGTCATCTCCAGGGCATTCACTACCCGAATTCAAGCTAATGCGACACATATATATCCAACGATGTTCCGCTTGTGGCTGCATGGTCTTTATCTCTCTCCAGATGGCTATTGCAACCACGCAGGGCAATTAACCTCTGCGATAGAACGCGTGGTATGTGTGGTGTTTAATACAAGAACCCCAGGAAGTACCTTTACACAGAAAAACACATGTTGAAGAAATTTCTCTGGTTTGGGCTCAGTTGCTGCTGCGCACGCAAAATCCGTCGCTACGTGTTTACGTATTCCCGCAGTAGACACAAGACCCTGAGATTAACAATGACGTCAAAGCTATTGGTGAATGAAGCTAGTTCTTAGGCAAGATAGTTTAACAAAGTAATAGATAAATATCGGAGACTTATTGAGTGCTCACGTCTTGTGTGGCTTGGGCCGCTTGGCCCATGGCCTTCCGCCACGCGACCCGCAGTGCAGCCGAAGGTGCCGAGAGTGCTGCATGTTTTATGGTGACGTCGTCTAGATGGAAGCTGCCGCGCCACGCCTTCATTGCCTGCCCCCTTCATTCCATCTTCATCTTCATCTATGTCCACCTCTGACGTTCGTCACCGCACGTGACCCTGAATTTGCCCACGCCTTCAGAAATCAAAGTTGTTGTGACACGATTATTCACAATCTGCTCAATTCATGCGCAAGAAATTGCTCCAGGTCCATTACCCATTTTGAATCCCGAAGGAGCAACGCCAGAGGCGAGAAAAAATTCGAATCATTGTTGAAGCCTCGGCGCGGCGCGCAAATCTCATCTCTCCTGCCCGGTCCCCTACCGCGACGCCAGGGGTAAAAAAAAAAAAAAGAAAAAAACCCCCAAACATTGACGATTTGTTTTCCCCTCCTACCAACTAACCAGCCAGCCAGCCAGCCCCCATCCAGCTCATCCAACCTTGCAGACAGATACCACGAAGCAGACGAGCTTCGGTCCTTCTTGTCCAACAAAATGTCCGAACCCTTCCCGCTGCTCAGCAGCCCCGCCGAGCAATTGCACAGTCTCGAGGCCGAAGGGGCGCGACGACGCAGGAAGTCCAGCGGCTTAGGAGGCGACATTCGCGCCGGTGACACGGGAGCGCCGGCACTGGCATCGAGCAAATTGTCGCTCGACCATCATCATCATCAAAACCACAGCGGCAGCGGCAGCGGCAGCGACGGTGCCAACGGCTCTGCCTCGTCGTCGGCATCGGCGGCTGGAGCGACAAGCTCGTCGTCCTCTTCCTCCAAGAGACTGTCAAAACGCCGCCGCGCAAGAGGCCTCGCATCGCGCGTGCGTCAAACCTGCGTCAAACACACATGGGTGCTTCCGCTGGCCATCCTCGCCGTCTGCCTGTCCGGCTACGCCCTCAATCCGACGGAAGCGAACCCCCTCCACAAATTCATATTCCTCTCGTACCGTCTCCCCATCGAGAACCCCGATAAGCCCGTCCATTATGGCAAGGGACCCTGGGACATGGCCTTTGTGGCCTTCTACACCATCGTCCTCTCCTTCACGCGCGAGTTCATCATGCAAGAGGTGCTGAGGCCCTGGGCCAAGAGGGCTGGCCTCAAACGCAGCAAGCAGGCTCGGTTTATGGAGCAGGCCTACACGGCAGTCTACTTCTTCTTCCTGGGCCCCGCGGGCATGTACGTCATGTCCAAGACGCCGGTGTGGTACTTCAACACGCGCGGCATGTACGAGAATTTCCCCATCGCACGCACGAGGCCCCCGTCAAGTTCTACTACCTCTTCCAGGCCGCCTACTGGGCGCAGCAGGCCATCGTGCTCGTCCTTGGCCTGGAAAAGGCCCGCAAGGATTTCAAGGAGCTCGTGGGCCATCACATTGTCAGCCTGGCTCTCATCGGCCTCAGCTACCGCTTTCACTTCACCTACATGGGCATCGCCGTCTACACCACCCACGACATAAGCGACTTCTTCCTCGCCACCTCCAAAGTCCTCAACTACCTCGACCACCCCTTCGTCGGTCCCTATTTCTTCCTCTTCGTCTGCGTGTGGATTTACATGCGCCACTTCATCAACCTCAAAATCATATGGTCCATCTTCACAGAGTTCCGCACCGTCGGCCCCTTTGAGCTCAACTGGGAAACCCAGCAGTACAAGTGCTGGCTCTCCCAGTACATCTCCACCGGCCTGCTCTCTTCCCTGCAGGCCTTGAACCTCTTCTGGCTATTCTACATTGTCCGCATCGCATACCGCTTTATCCGCGACAGCACAGCCGACGACGATCGCTCCGACGGTGAAGACGACGGTGAAGAGTCCGATGCCCTCAACGAGAAGAAGAAGCCCGTTCCTGTCCTGGAGGTCAATGGCAAGCCTGTCAAAGGGACATCCCACTGATCCATCACAAGGCCCCACGACGAAATGACAATGACAACGAAAATGCCGAATCAGCTCAGTTCCCTCCTATTCGCAGTCTATAATCGACGGCATGTACCACAACCGGCGCTGAATCATTTCATCATTACGGAACACTCGCTCCAATGCTTGCGCACACATTATTCACACCTTCGCTTCCAGTAACAAACTTGCAATATCGGGGGCCTCAACAATCCTCCTACGACGGAAACAAATCAGAACAGGATATCTGGTTAACGAGTCCAAAGAACACTAGCATCAGAGTATCTGTATTAATGGCAATGAGGGGGTGGAAGAGGAGAAGGGGAATTGAGTCATATTATATTTTCCATGGGCCCCCGTGGTTCTTTTTCTCAACAAGGTCTGTGGTGGACCGAGTTAGTCTTTCTTGTATTATATATCCTTGTTCTTCTTCATTTCAATCTTTGGTAGGTAGCTGGCCTCACTGAGCTTACGGCCTTGATGTCCTTTGTTCTTCTCCTCATCCTTTAATAATACCTATTCTCTTTCCCCTACTTGTTCTGCATTTGCCCAGGCATTTGCTTCACTTGGACTGTCATGGTCGCAAGCTAACGCAAACTTCCGACCCTGTCGAGCCATTGTCCTGTCTTGTACCACGGTGGAGATATGGAACACTGTTAGAACAAGCATGATGTTAAGTTATCGTACGCGATTCCCCTGAAGTATAAACCAATTGATTGGTGGTAAAAGATGCTTGATTAATCTTTCTGTGACTGCTAGAGGAAGAGAAGAGAGGATGATCTATTCAGCTACGTGCGTGCCTGTGGGGCTAAGCTATATGTACGATGTGTGGTCACGTGATGTGACAGTTGCCGCCAATCGTTTGGCGATGCCCTCATCGCATTCTTATGTTCCCTTATTGCTTAGCAAATTTCTGCAAATAACCCCTTCACATCAGGTCTGCAAATCGTCTAATCCCTATTATTCTTGTCTAAAGTGTGGCTTCTACCACATGCTTCTCTTAATCTAAGAGACTTCCCAGGCCTCCATAGGCTAGGTAGATCTACCCGTTATGTATTATGCTAATACCGCCATATTTGCATTAATTATCTCTAATCTCTATACTTAGAAAGCTACATGCCTTATCTATATATTAATAGTATCTATATTGTCTGGTATAATAACCCTTTCTTAAGTTATCTAAGTTATTATTACTATATTATTATTAATTACCTGTATTAATCTTTTAAATGCTATATTATTTCTCTTAATTATGTTTATAGCTTATTTAAGAATTTAGATTTGCTTTTCTTTATTATTACTTAATTAATATTTCTTTATTATCTTCTCTAATATTACTAGTAATAGTATGATTACGCCTAGTAAAGGTGTAAATTTTTGCCTATTTAGTAATACTAAGAATTTTAGTGGTAGTAGCTTTATTAATTTATTAACTACTATAAATATTATTATTAGTTACCCTAAGATTTTAATATTATTTATTTATTCTCCTACTAGAATTGCTTTTTATTATCCTATTCTTATCAGGGGCGTTCAAAGCCACCCCCATCGTATAGCTAGAAGCAGAAACAGCGGTGCCACCACTTGACCTATACCTTAATATAGTTAAACAGAGGTTTAAAGAGAGAATTACTAATAATAGGATAGCGGAGATAATCCAAACCGCCTCACAGTTAGTTAAGACTGTACTACGCTGTAAAAGGGTTAGACACACCTAACTAAGGGAAGAAGAGCTAGACGCAAACTTATATAATAAGTAAAATAAGAGATAGGAATTATAGTATAATAGAGAACGCCTAAGCTACCGCTAGCACACTAGAGAACTTACTAAGGACTGCCTACTATACCCTAACCTAAAAGAGATCTAAAAGTTCTATATAAACCTAGATAAATATATCTCTTTAATAATAGTATAACTATACATAAGGAAGATAGGGCTAAATAAATTCCTCTTTAATAGAGGCATGCCTAGGGTAATATTACTAATATGTAGCTATAGCTATAAAGAGGAAGATTAGTATTATATTATTATAAACTATAGTAACTATAATTATATAAGACCCTAAAGGTAGCCTAGAGATAAACAGGAGGCAAGGCTAGCCCTAGATAATCCTACACGAGCGAGAACTATTGCCAAATAGGTCATATAAACTAGGAGACTTAACTACTATAGGCTAGCGTAAGACCTGGCATTTGCCTTAAGCAGAACAGGACTAAGACTGACCCGCCCCTAGAGGACACATAATAATAGGCAGACGCCTGGATTAGAAAGAGAACTCTAGGGAACAGGCGGCTTAGAGGCGCGAGAGGGTCAGGGCCAACGTCATAACAAGATAAATTGTGAGGATCCTACCACACTAGAATTCACCTCCTACTAGAAAACGCAAGGAGGCCTAAGACAGAGCTGCCCTAGGCCTGCAAGCGCGCTAGAAGAAGCAAATCCTTTCTCCTAAACTCGGATTTTAGGGATAAGGCTAGTAAGAGCTAGCTATAACTTTTCACAACAGGAAACTTTTTAAGTAGCATAGCCCTACTATAGGGACGGTGCTAACCTAAATATAGAAGCAAAGGGTTTTTCTCCCTATTTATAGGTTTTCCTGTTAACTAACTAGCCGGAGTACTAGTACTAGCAAATATATAGCTAGCTAGCGTATACAATATATATATATATATATCCTATTCTTATTACCTATATCTCTTTTACCTTATTCTTTTTCTGTTAGAATCGCATTGCTACGAATTCGTTGCGGACGAATTCGTTACCACGGTCAAATTGCAATTGGATGCACGGGGTCTTATCGCCCCACTGTGCACTAGAACGCAACTGGCGCATGGGGTCTTATTGCCTTACCTAGACTAGTAACGCAATTAGTCGCATAGGACTATTACCTTACTTTGCCCTAGATAGCGTGTTTAACCTATAACACTACGTATACAGAGGTATCCCTAGGATTAAGGTATATCTATAGCCTTAATCCCCCTATAGCTAGATCTAGAAGATAAGTAAAATTAAACCCTTTTACATTAAGTAACTAGTGCACTAGTGACCTGTGGTTATAGGACCTAAATCCCCTTAGTTAACTTAACACTAATTAGTAATTACTTAACTAAGAAGGATTTAGTATAACTAACCACAAAGCAGTAAGAGAACACTAAGAAAAGACATATAATTGCCTTTATAAGAAGATATGCTATAGGGAGAAGATAACGCCTTTATAGTATTAGGCTTTTAAAGGATTAAATTACTAGCCTTTGTCTAATTAAGGGCTAGTGCTATAAGGATTTAACCCCACTAACTATCTCAGAATCTTAGCTAATAAGCTAGCTAAATCCCCCTCCTTCTCTTTCTCCTCCTCTCTTTTATTATAACTTCTTAAATAAAAGACCCTTAAAACCCTTACTCTTATCTAATAAGAGAAGAGCTTCTAAAGCAAATATAATAATACTAGAAAAACCTATTAATAGACTAGGACTTAATAAGTAATAACATTAACCTAAAGACTATAACCACCACTAATCTTAATAATAAGATTACTTATATAATCCTTTACTACAAAGAGTAAGTATATAAAGATTAGGAATAATAGGAGAATTACTAATTTAACTTTAGTAATTAGAATAAAGACCTCTTTAATAAAGCCTATAAGGGCCTAACTAAAGCACTATAAGACCTCCTTTACAAACATAGTATATATATAAGGAGATCTAGTAAAAGAATTACTAAAGCACTTAAAAAGTACTCTAAGAAGAAGTATAATCTAAATAGCCTCTAGAAGAGATTAATAAGTAAGTTACTATAGGTAAGTTCTATTTAAACCTTTACCTAAATATAAAGCTAATACTAATAATAAAGAACTCACACTCCTTATTACAAGCACCTAACATTACGCCAGAGCTATTATTAATAGCATTAAGCCTACTAATTCTAAATGCCTAGCCCTCTTAACCTACTATTCCTATTATCCCTTAAGCCTAACTAGGAATATACCTCTTACTACCCCTTATAATACCTTAAGCCTAGGAACACTATAATAATATAAGGAAGGTACTTAATCTTATAAAGATCTATAAAGAGGCTAATAAATATAGTAAGAAGATATTTAACTTTATTAAACTAAAGGTAGTAATATTATAAGACTAATACTATTAGCTTAACTTTATAGAAACCACGCTTATAAAAGCATTCCCTATAATACTAATAAGTAATATAAAGAAGTTTTATCTTATAAACATTACTATAAAGCTATTAGTAAGCTTTATATTTAATTAAATAGTTAAGCTTATTAGATAGCACTTTAAAATAGTAACAAATAAGCAATTCTACCGCTAAGAGTAAAATAGCATTATATTATATAGCATTATTACTAAACATCCTAATAAGATAAAGATAAAGTGCCTTAACACTATAGTTTAAAGCCTTTAAGATATTTATAATAGACTCTTTAACCCTCTTACTAATAATATAGAACTTATTAAATAAACCCTCTAAGCTATTAGAGGTGTACTAGAATATAGCCTTATAGAATTTGCAGTTAATAACACATTTAAAGACCTTATAGGCAATCTTCGCAAGTTAATTAGCATTACTAAAGCCTAAAAAGAAGTCAGCTAATAATAGTTCTATACTAATAACTAGAATAATAAGGACTTCTTCACGGATTATTAATATAAGCGCTCTAGAGGCCCTAATTGTAATTAAGGCCGTGACTAAGGCCGCTAATGGCGGCTATAATGCTTTATATATAGAAAAGACAGCTGCTAGTCCTCTAATCATAGCGATAAGGATTGTTAAGAAGTAAGGTAATAATAGTGAAAGAATAAAAGGTATAGGAACCCTCCTTCTAATAGTAAATACAAAGCTTTCCTCTAAGCCTATAAAGGCAATAATAGCGCTGTAAAAGAAGGTAATAAAAGCTCTAATAATAAAGATGCCTAGGATGTAGCTAAAGCCTTTATTAAAGAATCTAGTAAGATTAAAAGTAAGCTAATAGTTATATAATTCTTTATAAGTGCTATAAAGCTAGCGAATAGAGGTGATATCTTCTAAAACCTTAGGAAAGAAGCCCTCTAGTATACTCTCCATAAGGAGGATTTATTTAGGCCCTAGTTAACCGCTTATATATTAGAGGAACACTACTTTAATAAGGTATTTAGAGGTATTATTCCTAATACTAGGGCGGCAGGCTTTTTAATAGCTAGTATTAACTAGGCTAAAGCCCTAGTGAAAAGGATGCTATTATTAATAATAAAACCTATTAAGAGGTAATAAACTATTAAATTTAGCGCTAGATTAGTAATATTAGTAAGAATCTTAAAGGTTCCTATAGTCTTTAGCCCTATCACGTTTTATATTATTAATATAAGCACACCGTTCTTATATAGTATTAATAACATAGATAATATAAGGGTTAAGATTAATAACCTTAAGAATGTGCTAATTTAAGGTAATTAAAGGGTGCTAATTATTAGGAAATAGGGATATCTATAGTAGACTCTAGAAGCTATAGAAGTAATCACTTACTTTCTCTTAGAAAAGCAAATTTATTAGCTTTATTAATAATTTAAATATCCTTCTATATAACAGCTATTAAAGGTCTTATATCGCGCAGGCAAGGATGTGAATAAGAAGGTTATTAAGAAAATCACGAAGGTCTGCCACTACTATTAACTTAATAGGAAGTCACTAGGGTAATTCTAATTCACATTAAAAGATAATTATAACTTTAACTACAAGATAATTATTAATATAATACACCTTAATAGAAAGCCTATGCTTTATATTATTAATATAGTAACCTTATTCTAAGCGGCTTGCTTCCTTAAACCTTAGAAGTAAAAGGTATATAATATCTAAAACGCGCTAAAAGAGTGCTAGATTAATACCTATCTAGGTCCTCTAGACTAGATAGTTTATAATGCTAGAAAGAATTTTACCTTAAACGAATTCTATAACTATACGCGCATTATAGTAATTAGCGTTAATAAAGTACTTGTAAAAGCGCACTAGAGCATTAGAAAGGTTAAATAATACCACAGACCGCTAAGAAAAGCGTATAATATTATTAGCAAAGAGCTAGGCAATAACATAAGCGTAAAAATAGATTAAAAGCTTTAAATAGCTATTAAGGCCGTTAATAATTTAGCAGGGCTAGATAGCCTTATGCCCACGCTCCTTGTGTTTAGTTTATACCTGCGACTAGCTAATAATTCACCACTAAGCCTCTCTATTATATAATAAGCTGTAATCTTACGGAAAGCAACTAATAAAGCCTAATAATACCTAGCGAGAAGGCAGGTTAGAGATGCCCTTACTGCCTATAATAGTCTAAACATAATACCTACATATTTACTGCCCTTATAGTTAGATATGTATGTGTAGCATAAGAAAGAAGGCTAGCAGGGCTTGTATAAGCTAATTGCTACTAATAGTGAAAGCTGCACTCTTTGAATGCTATACAGACCTACTAGATTTTAATTAACTATTATTAAGCTATATCTACGTAATAATAACAATCCCTAATAAGAAAAACTAGAATCTGAAGCTACTTCTAACAAATCTAATAATAATTTTAACCTAGAAGAAGAAGAGTATACTATAAAACAAAGAGGGCGACCTCTAAAGCCAAAAACCATAACTAACACAAATCTAATACCTAAGAGAGGTCGTGGAAGGCCTAGAAAGAACCCTCTCTAGCCACTTAAAGAGCTAATTGAAAGTAAAACCTTCCTTATAGTAAAGGAAAAGGCTAATTTTAACCTAGCTGTGTAACTTTGTAAAGAAGGGAAGATAACCACTTTAGGTAACCTATTTAAACGCTCTAATTAAGATAAAATCAGCGCTTTATAAGCCTGCGAAGTCTTTAGATTTATTAGATTTAACCTAAACCTATACAGTAGCTAGTAAATCTTTAAATCCCACATGGTTTAAGAAGTTAAAGGAAAGGGAACGGAAACACTATATAAGAAATCATAGCTAGTTATTTAAGGCTACAGTGATTATAATAAATTTAATATCCTAACCTAATCTCTGACTATTTAATGGGCTAGTTAATAATTAATTATAGCCCTAGCCCCTTCCCTCTATAAGAAAGGCATTAGCCTTTAGATTTGTAATATTACCTAAGCCTACGTGTAGTTAATAACAAAGCTTAATAGGTATATTATTGCGCAACTTCCTAATTAGATTAAACACTTATATTTATAAGGAATAGTAATAGAAGTTATTAAGCCCCTCTATAGAATTGCGAAAGCAGGAACACACTAGTGGTTAACGTACTTCTGTTATTATTGTGATAACCTTAATATAGTTACTTTAATATACGACCTATACCTATTAATTTTAGATAATAAGGACTTGTTAGTTACGCAGGGTCGTAATGTGTGAGCTCCGAGAATAGTATCGTTATTGATTATCTATTCTAAGCTATTAAAGAAAGAGGGAAAAGAGAGGTCAAAAAGTGAGGGCACTCTCGTGAGGTGAAAAACGGGCAGCTGTGCGTGTGGGTCACGTGGTGCAAGCCCTGCCCTATCACAGGGCCTGACTGTGAATCGGAAAGTGGGGTCGCGCGCGCATACGAGGCGCGCGCGGGCCGACCTTCTTCCGGCCACAATTGCGGCTGCTAATCGCGATTAATATTATGCCTATTCTAACACTAGGAACTCTCTCTTTTAACATAATTATTAATACATAATATTAATAGTAAAAGAGAAAAGAAAAGAAAGGGGATAAGGTAAAGCAAGTAGCGGATAAATATAAAAGGGATTAACTTAATAAAAACCCTATATAGGTATGTAGTAAAGGGAAACAAGGAAAAATAAAACTCTATTACTAATAATCCTTCTAAAGGCTAAGCAGGCCTCTAACCACAGCCTTTTAATTCTTATATCATAAATAACATTCACGCGCCAATCCTCTCCCCCCGCCCTATTTACTATCATAGTCTTCGCTTCCCTATACTTAGTGTATATAACACAGGGACTGTAATAGTTCCTTTATAATAGCCACCGGGGGCCCTAATAGGTCTCTGGCAGCCCTTACTAGGTTAGGGGTGATAATTAAAGTAGCTCTTATAACCTAACCTAATAAGGGCTGCAGTTCTAGGTATAAGATGCCTAATAAGGGCTATAGTTCCTCCTCCTTCTTCCTTAGGGGAATTTTTACCTCCCCTATAGTATTAGGGCCAATTCCTAATACTATTACCTATAGTAACCCTCTTCCACGCAGGTTACTTACCCTTCCATCCAGATTATTATCCAGTTACTAGAGATAAACTACTCTAGTGCCTTATTTAGCAATGCCTTTGTAAAGGCATTAGCTAGGTTATTAGCTCCGTTAATCCACTAGATCTCACAGAGTTTGCGGCGTTTGTATAACTACTGTAGGGCTATAATATTAATTATTAGGCGCTTTTCCTTAGTAGTACTAAGCTTAATAAGGCATTTATATAAGGAGTATAAATCTATATATATCATAACCAGGGTTATAGGTATGTTCAATCAGTCCGTGATTAATCCAAGGGTCGTTGTAATCGCGTGGGCTATGTTAACGCTAGCTACTATACTATAGACCTTAGAGGCAAGCACACTTTGTGTAACTCTTTTGCTCTTAGTTAAGCTAAAGTACATAATATTACCTTTGATCGTGAACTTGCTATCCTTATAGTCTTTATTAGCTATAATTAGAATATAGCTAAGTTATAAAGTAAGGTCCTAATTGTTTATAAAGGACTTATTTATAAAGGCATATAGCTTTACTTTAGCAAGGTTAATTAGAATAAATATTAGGCCCCTCTCTAGGTTATCTATCTACTATTAGATCTAGTGGTTAAGGGCTTTAATGTTCTTAATTATTAGTTCCTAGTATTATATAGCAATAGATAGATTATAGCAAGCTTCTAGTTAGTAGATTAAGGCAATATAAGCGCCCTAAGCTTATTATTTAACGTACTTTTACTTTGCGTTTATTAGTGGGATTACATTAAGCTTGCCGCTTTGCCCTTTTATTAGAGGGAGATAGCTGCATTAGCCGCTATTATAATAATACCTCCGTTAAAGGTAAGGGGTTGTTCTCTATTAGGAATTGCTTTGGCTTTGCCACAAAGGCCGTAGCGGTTAGTTACTTTTCTTCCTTTTTAGAGAACTCCTTATCTAATAGCCCTAATATACCATTAGTTTGTATACCTACGCATGCGAACTTAATGCTTTCCTTCTTCGTCACTAGCAGGCATAGATTATATATAAAGGTCTCTATCTAGAGCTTCTCTCTGTAATGCCTGTAGTATATAACCTACTAATACGTTCCAGCCTCCGTAATGCCATAGAGAGGCTTAATTACCCTCATAATTGTTCTATTAGGGTATTAGTCGCGAATCTAGATTAGGAGCCTAGTAAGGATTATCCTATTTAATAGGGTTTGTGATTAAACATAAGCTTATGTAATATTATAAATCTATAAGACAAAGTCTTTCTTTATTAGCAAGGAGCTATTACAAGGATAAGGCATTAACTAGCTTATTAAATCATTAAGGCTTATATTAGGATGTCTTGTTTTGCCTTATTGCTAAAGCCTTAGATAATAAGCCGTGATTTCTTGTACGGCTAGCCTGTCTTCCCTTTTACCTCGTTAACAATATAGGAGTTAAAGATCCTTATACCACTGTGATCTTTCTTATTAAAGGTTATAAATTTAAACACGCCTTAGTTAATTAAGGCATTAATTTTAGCCTTAGTAAAGAGCTTAAAGGGCTCTCCTAGGGTTATAATAATGCCTTCCTTGCGTAATCAGATTATAAGGTTTAGGTTAGCTTCCTCCTTTACTAATATAAACACGTTAGTCTTATTAACGATTACTAGGGGTTCTTACGGGGTCTGCCTAGCCTTCTCTTTAGCGGGATCTCTAGGACCTTATCCGCTAGTTTATCTTAAGCCTCTTACCCTTCTTCCTTAGGCAGCTATTCTTAAGGTATTAGGACTTCTCTATTAGGATCTATATAATAGGGCCTAATAGAGGTTAACTAGAAGGTTTTTAGGCCTTGCAGGAGATTAAGTATGTAGGTCTCTCTATTAATAGAGAGGAGGTTATATAAGCCTTGCTAACCGTTGCCTTCGCGCCACACTTAGACTAGTAATCTAAGTGGGAGGTTAAGGGTCTTTGCTATATCTAGGCCATTCCTTATAGTAAGGGCTTTATTAACTTTCTAGATAGTATATAAGCGTTTAATCTCCTTTATTACCTTTTGTACAGTAATAACGCGTTATAAGATATCTGGTAATAGAGGGGATTTGCTAGTTATACATAGGTATACACTAAAGATAAGGAGAGTTAGAATAAGGCTATTTAGTCCTGCAGTGTTATTAAGGGCTTTTATAGCTATCTATAAGGTAACTAGCTTAGGGGTTATTAGGCATTCCCACTAGATAATATTATAGGCCCTTTAGAGTGGCTTATAATATCTTTTAACCTTTCTAATACTATAGTGTGCCTTAATAGGAACCTCTTTAATAGAGATTAACATTAATGCTACAAATTAATAAAACTCCTTACCGTAGAAGTTTATGCTAGTATTAGTAATAATCTAATCTAGAGGTCCTTAGTATATATTAATCTAGCACACCCTAAGAGCTTCCTATATTAATTTAGCTAAGATATCTTTAAGGAATCTTACTATATTAAAAGCCATAGCTATATTAATAGTATAAAGGGTGAGGCAGTTACTATTAAGGTATATAATATTTACTATTACTTTAAAGTTAAAGGTATATTTATCCTTAAGGGTAAACTTAAAGTAATAGGGGCTATTCGCGTTTATTTAATATTAGTGGCAAACCCTTATCACTACTTTAATAGTATTAATCTTGATTTCGTGCCCTAAGTTATATAGGAGATTGTAAAGCTAGCGAACTAATAGATAACTAAATTAGCAATACAAGCGCCGCAATTTGACTTTAGTTAGGTAATTCCATGCTATTAACGCCTCATTCTACATTAATAGCATCCACATATGCCCCTATTTATATACTAGGGAACTTTAATACTTTCTTACTATAAGATATTTTTAGTGGTAATGAAATTAATCTTTAATTAGCCTATATTATTAAGGTATAGTAAGAAAGGGGTGTTTATAAGTATTACGTAAAATGTGATCTTACTAAAGGGAGTGGGTATATTAGCTATTTTAAGCGAGATAATTAGCGTGCCTCCTCTAAATCTAATAACCGCTTCCCTAGCTCTTGCTTTATTAAGTTAAATCCTTAGCATTATTTATTATAATACAATAAATTATAAACGGCCTACTATTAAATACTAGGCTACCCTAGTATTTAGTATAATGCCTTAGAAGACCTTAGATAAGTAGTAGTCTTTAAGCAGGAACATATAAGGAGGTTTGTTAGCTATCCTTATATTAAAAGGGCTCTTTCCGCTTAATCTATGTATTATCGCCTAGTTAGTAAGAATCTTAACCGTTCTTTAGCTATTAAGCGTTACGCTATAGGTAAAAAGCTTATAGGCACTAATCTATCTTTCTATTCAGTTTTATTATTAAAGCTAAGGCTTGCTATATACTAAGCGACCTTATTATCTTTAGAGGGTTAAGAAGCAGGGTTTAGACTAGGGCTTCCTTTATACTATGTAAGGAATAAGTTATATAAAGTTTATAAGGATAAAGAGGAGTTAACTATATAGTAATTCTTAAACCGCTAGTATGCCTTCTTCTATTCCTCCTTAGAGTGCTTTATTAACTAATATCCCTCTTTTCTGTATATATAGCATTTCCTTAAACAGGGGGTCCCTATATTCCTTTATACCTTTAGGGAGGGTATTATAACTCTTTGCCTTTACTATTATACCTCCTATTAGTCTAGAATTAGTCTAGGTTTTTAGTATTAGTAGGGAATTAATATTAGCTACTAGATTCTTTTATAATAAGACAAATAGTTATCTATACCTGTTTATAGAACTATTAGAGGCTATTAGGAGGGTTAGTAATATAGCTCCTATACTCTAGGATTCCGTTATAGGCATTTATAATCTAGTTCTAGAGGGCTTGTTTAGATTAACCTACATTAGGTATAGCCTATTACAAGATAGAGAGCTTTTCCACGAGTTTATTAAAGCATTCTATCTTTAATTTGTCTTAGTTCTTACTAATAATCTTCTAGAGTGTGGTTTAGTATTACTTAAGAAAATATCTCTATCTTATATCCTTAGTCTTAAACCTCTTTTTATCTATATAACTAGAGTTAGTAAGTCTTAAGGGTTCTCTAGTTTTAAGAGGTAATCTAAGTAAAATTAGAGGGCTTTCCCTTTAAGCATAACCTTAAATGCGTAGCCTAATTACTTTTATTTAATATCTAATATCTTATACTTCCTCTTAAAGGTTTATAGCTTTAACTTAAAGATATTATAATTATTAGCACTATATTACTATTCTAATATATATATCTTTATAAGATTAATAATTTGCTTTGCTATAGGCCATAAGGGTGTGAGTAAATTGTTAATAGAAGCTACTCTTTATTAGGCAGGAGGGAGTGTAGTCTATGGTTATTAAGCTACTGCATAGGTTTAAGGCTATAGGGGAGGTATATATTAATAGGTACCTCTTATAGGGAAGTCATACCTATTATTATATAATTACCTTAATAGGGTAATGCTTAGTAGGCTTTAATAAAGAGAATAAGAGGTCTTTAATCTATAATACTCTTAAATATCTCCTTTATTAAGAAGATTATTTAAGAAGTTATTATTATTCTAAAGTTTCCTTTAGAATTCTATATACCTCTTTCTTATATCTTTAACTTTCTCTTAGGACTAAAAATAGAATTTATTTTAGTTAAGGACTTCTTAAAGGTTAATTAGCACCTTTATTAATTAGCTAATTATTATATATACCCCGTTATTTATAAGAAAATCCTGTAAGTGCTTTACTACTAGGATTAGTATTTTAAGGAATATCTCTTCTCTTTATTAATTAAAGTCCTAAGTAAACTCTATAAATAGTGTTCTTTCTATTACCTTTCTTACTTTATAATCTATAACTCTAGTAAGGAGATAGGCTATAAGTTCCTTAGGTATATTACTTTTCTTAATATTAAACTCTTTAACCTTATAGAATAACTCTTCTATAATATATTTATATAAGGTTTAGGGAATATATAAAAGGGGAGGATATTTACTCTATCTCCCTAATACCTTTTAATAGCTTTTATAAAGTCCTCTCCTACTTAAGAGCTTTCTTAGCTTATAAGGGCTTATATTTATTCTTTTACATTAACTATTATAATATATAAGCTTTAGAGGGGAAAGAAATAGGGAAAAGTATATGTTTTTAAGTAGGGGAGGATAGTAATAACTTCTACTATTATAGGGGAGGTTTTATAAAGGATTATAAGGCTTAGTAGTTAACTTCTTATATAATAGAATACACTAAGGAGAAGAATAATAGGATAGACTTAGCTACTAGAGTTAAACTCTTCTTTAAGGTTTAGGCTTTTATTTATTATTAGCTACTCTTACTAAAGAATAAAAGGGACTAAGATAAACTTCTTCCTTAGTATAATCATAGATCTTATAATGATTAGGTTACTCTTACTAAAAACAAAAGGGGCTTAACTACACTACTTCTAAGAAAGCCTCTTTTATATAAACCTTGCTAATCTGTGGTATTTGCGTGCGTTTAAAAGTGGTTACCTATGAAGTTAACCACTAATTAGTGTTAGTTACGTAGGGTTATAATGTGTGAGCTCTAAGAATAGTATTATTGTTAATTATTTATTCTAAGCTATTAAAGAAAGAGGGAAAAGAGAGGTTAAAAAGTGAGGGCACTCTTGTGAGGTGAAAACGGGCAGCTGTGCGTGTGGGTCACGTGGTGTAAGCCCTACCCTATCACAGGGCCTGACTGTGAATTGGAAAGTGGGGTCGCGCGCGGGCCGACCTTCTTCCGGCCACAATTGCGGCTGCCAATCGCGATTGATATCATGCCTGTTCTAACAGGACTGCTTTAGAATTATTAGAATACAAACTAATAATACCTTAAGGCTTAGCGATAATGCCTTCTTTAAGTATAAGGAATCTAAGCTAAAGAAAGCTAACTTTACTACTAAGCTAAAGCAAAGGCTTACTATAGAAACACCGCTAATCTTTAATAGCTATGTGCTAACTAAATCTGATAATAGCTTACTAAACCTCTATCAGAAAGGCTAAAGTAAGAAGATTTAGCCTGTTAATATAGCTATAGATTTAAAACACTAATAGTACGTTAAATAACGCGCCCGTGAAGCATATATTGCTATAATCTGTTAGCCTAAAGCATTATATAACCTCTCTATTGCTACTTAATAACATAATATCACAATTAATAATATTAAATAACTAAATAAAAGGCTTTAGTAGTAAATAAAACATTAAGACCGCAGCCTCCACTATATACTAATTAATCTCTTATCCGCTAAGCTATATATCTTTATTAATAGTTCTTTTGCAAATAATAAGGACTTAAGCTTGTAGCTAGGATATGTAATTATCCTAGGTAATAAAAGTAATAATAAGAGCGCTAAATTCATAATAAGAGGTAACATTATTATATATAGCTCTATAAAAAGCAAAAGGGTTATAAGAAGCGCCCTAGCATTAGAACTATATAGCATAGTATAAGGCATTAATATAACCTACGCTATAAATACCACGCTTAATATTATGATAAAGTAGCTAGAGTTACCACAGGTGCTAATTATAGTCTGCATAGACTCTTTTTGCTTTATAAATGCCTTATTAAGCTTAGAATAATAAAGAAGAAGTGACTTATAATTAATATTATAGCATTGCGATAATTATATAAACGGCGCAAGATCTATAAGATCCGCTAGATTAATAGAAGAGACAATATCGCTAATATAATAACAAAAGCCTTATTAAATAAGAGCCTTTAGACCTTTATTGACAATAACTAGGTTAACATACATGTGGAAGGCTAGGTGAAGAGACTAGTAAATTAACAATGCCCTTATTTCCCCCTAATATTAACAGTCTAGAACAGATTAAACCCAGACTAATCATAGCCGTGGATTTCCACTAAAGGATCTACTTATTAACACTTCCCTTTAATTCGATTTTTATTGCGTTTTTGAGCTTTTTAGCTAAAGGAGAAAAAGAGAGATTGCTAAAGCTTCCTATAGCTTATGTTCGGCCCCTACGGCTGATGTTCGGATTAGACCAAAAGTGGGTCTACCGAATTGATGCTCGCGATACAATTAGCCACATTAACGACCAGCCCCACTTGGCTACGTAAGCAACCTTATAACCTCTCTTTTTCCTACTTCTGTCATTACCTTTGTTTTCCTGTCTTTAATAACAGACTTACACATCTAACTAACTAATCAAAGCAGCGAAACCTGCTTAGTCACCCCTTTATTATAATATTTCCTTTAATTGATTTTACTGCGCTTTTAAGCCTCTTATGCCTACAATAAAAGAGAAAATTACTAGTGTTAGAATCGCATCGCTGTGAATTCGTTGCAGACGAATTTGTCACCACAGTCAAATTGCGATTGGATGCACGGGGTCTTATCGCCCCACTGTGCACTAGAACGCAACTAGCACATAGGGTCTTATTGCCTCACCTAGACTAGTAACGCAATTAGTCGCATAGGACTATTGCCCCACTTCGCCCTAGACAGCGTGTTTGACCTATAACACCACGTATGCAGAGGTATCCCTAGGATTAAGGTATATCTATAGCCTTAATCCCCCTATAGCTAGATCTAGAAGACAAGTAAAATTAAACCCTTTTACATTAAGTAACTGGTGCACTAGTGACCTGTGGTCATAGGACCCAAATCCCCTTAGTCAACTTAACATTTTCTTTATTAGGGTAAGTTACTTTTTAAGGTTATCCTATTATATTCCTAGATAGCTATCTATTAGTAATTAATCCAGGATCCTAGCATAGCTATCTAAGTTATTAGCATATGTAGCGTTGCCTTTACACGCTGTTTTCCCTAAATAGATCTGGCTAACGCTAGCATTATAAGTGTTTTTCCTGTTATAAGATAAGAATCGCCTAATTTCTTAATTAGACTATAGTTAGATAGTTACACTATTAATTTAGCGAATATTAAGAATTCCTTAATAAACTTATTATTATATAGTTATGTCTTTACCTCTAGCATTATAAATCTCTAATAATTTATACTAAAATTCTGTATTATTAAGTAAATATTATTATTATTAATTATTTCTTTTACCTTTTATATTCACTTTATAGCCTCTAGGGTATTAAGCTTTATATTCTCTATATTATAACTAGTCTAAATAAAATATAATAGAAGTTAAATATAGGAAATATATAGTATTAAAATAAAGTTAAAAATGAAAACAAGGAATATTTTAGAATATAAGATATTATATAGTTATATAGCTATAATAGCTATTATAAGTCCTACTCCTTATTTTTCGTCTAAATCTAAATTACTTATAAACTATTTGTTAATTTAGCTACTGCTACTAATAGTAACTATTAGTTATATATTAAAGCTAGGTTCCTAAACTTAACTAAATATTTAACTTCTCTTATCTTATCCTTCTAGGCTATAATTGCTTTAGCTTTGTGGTCTACTAATTAAATTAGTGCTATTATTCTAAATCCTTAATTAAATGCGTCCTTATAAAACTATTTAAAATAGTGAATCAAGATAACTAGATAAATTCGCTAATTATCCGGTATATTATCTAGTCTAACTAATACTTTGTGAGGCCCGCCCACAACACACGGGCGCACCCCGCGAGCACACCATGCCACAGGGCTAGGTCCACGTGACACTAGCGAGTCACTAGCTATAAAGCAGCAACTCGCACCTATAACACACTTAGACCTAGTAAGCTTTAGTTAATATACTAAGTGCCCCTATATATTCTTACCTAGCTATCCCCTATCCTTATAATTCTCAAGCTTTAACCCTAGCTACCTAAGAATATAATAGGGGAGAACCTAACAAACCCCTAGTATAGCACTAGAGGTAACGCACAAAACCACGAATAAAGATAGTACCCTAGCTTCTAAAATAGTTAGCACCTAAGCTAAATTAGGAGAACCTTTAATTAATTCCTAATAAGCTATAATAACTAAATAAATTACTTAACTTAAAGAACTAAAGAAATTATAGGATAAAGAGAAAGAACTTATCTAGTTACTCTAACTAAACGTAATAGAAAAGCCCGCAAAAAGGTAGCAAAGATCTAGCACCTCTTTAAGCAGTAGCCGCAGTAAGGTTAAAGTGTGTAACATTATAGAACTAACGCACCTTACTAACCCTTAAAAACACAAAATATAGTTAAACGACCTAAACTATGCATTTATAGGAGCGAAATGCAAGTTCTAACGTAACTACTAAAAATCCTCCTTACACTTAACTATATATATAGGGACTATAGGGCAAGATAAGACTAATACCTTAATGAATAGTTAGCTAGTAACTAAGAAGAACTTAAAGATAATTAGGAGGCGTTCTAATCTTAGATACTAACACTACTAAAGGACTTAGCTAACTGTAACACGTAAATTACTATAATGCTTAAGAACGCAAAGTAACGTAAAGGCTAGAGCCCTATTAAGTTTAGTATTTACATAGATTCGCTAGAGAAATATCTAGAAAGAGCCTTAGAGAAGTCCTATGCCCTTATATTCTTTGTAAAACTACTCCCTAACTTATAGAACTACCTTAACCTATATACCTCTATTATTAGCAAAACCCGCGAAGAGGTTATATAACTTGCTTAACGATTTTAGGAATTAATGCTAAAGAATAAGCAAAAGCCTAACCACTTATAAGAGAGGTATTTATATAAGGCTCCCTAATACTAAAGGCGTGATTTACTATATGGTAACTAACTATATACTAACTAAGATAAGAAAGAGGAAGAAAAGACTCCTACTACACCCCTAAATAATAAGGAAGTTAGATAGGGCCTAACGTATTATAACTACGGGATTATAGGTTATATAGTAGCTTAATGCTATAAGCTAAAGAAAAACACTAAAAGGGTTAGGAAAACGCCCTAAGGCAGAAGTAAATGCCCTTACTTCTACCCTGTAAGCTAAAGTACTAATAGGGTGTTGTTTTCACACACTAGTTACTATTCATAGGTATAAAGACATAGTAATAGCAGCTAATCTAGATAGTTACGCTAAGGTTAATATTATTAGCGCGGAATTCGCGAAGACCTATGGGTTATAATAAGCAGAGATTACACCTCCTACCCTTAAGGTAATAGGGGCTCTTATAGTTTCTTAATATAGCGTATATTAGGTACCCCTTATGATTATAAACTTAAGGGGAGAATAGAAAGACCTTAGGCTCCTATATATTACTGTTAATAGGGACCTAAGAGTGGAGGGAAGCCCTGTATTAATTAGGATGCATACACTTATAGAGGAATAAGTGTACCTTTACTTACACTTATAAGAGTAGTGGTTTAAGAAAAAGAAGAAGGCCTTTTACTACTAACTCCTCGCAAATTTGCTAAGGTAATGTGAAACAAGACTATTATATACGCTATTATAGGAGTTATAAAGGACGAATTTATTACGTTAGAAGATAATAAGGAGGCGAAAGCATATAGAACCGTTAAAGATATCCCTAAGGATTTACAGGAATTCAGAGACGTCTTCGCATCTAATAAGGTAAGAACCCTACTATTAAAGAAATTAACTAACTACGCAATTAATCTAGTACTAGGGGCTACACCCCTTATAGGCTTATTTACCCTCTCTCTTAAAGTAAATTAAAAGAGCTTTAAGAATATATTAATAATAACCTAGTAAAAGGCTGTATAAGGCCTTCTAAGAGTCCTGTGAGCACGCCTATTCTATTTGTACTAAAGAAGGATAGAACGCTCTAACTATATATAGACTATTAGGGACTTAACAAAGTGATATAGAAGAATCGCTACGCTCTCCCCTTAATTTTAGAGATCCTAGACTAATACTAAGGGGCTAAATACTTCTTAAAGATTAATATTAAGGACGTATACTATTAAATTCGCATTAAAGGGGGCGATAAGTGGAAGACTGCCTTCTATACGCATTATAGCCACTACAAATACCTTATTATACCTTTTAGATTAACTAACGCGCTTACTACCTTCTAAAGTTATATTTATAAGGCGCTTTACAGGCTAATAGACACTATTTATATAGTGTATCTAGATAATATCCTTATCTTCTCTAAGATATAAGAAGAGCATACTGTATATATTAAGGAGGTATTAGAGCGTATAAGAACCGCAAAACTATACGCAAAACCCTTAAAATGCTTGTTTTACTAGGACTTAGTTAAATTCCTAGGATTTATCCTCTTAGTTAACGGAATCTTAATAGATATAAGCTAGGTATAAACTATTTAAGATTAGAAAGAACTAATAAGCTTTAAGGATATTTAATCCTTCCTTAGATTCTATAACTTTTACTAACGTTTTATCTATAAATACTCTAGGATTATAGTACTACTACACACACTAATAAAGGGTAGTTAAAATAGTATCTAGACTAGGAAGTTTATATTTAGAGTAAAGGAAAAGGCAGCATTTAACTAGCTAAAAGACGCCTTCTAATAAGCCCCTTTACTTTATTATTATAACCTAAGTTAACCAGTGCGTATTAAGATAGATGCCTTAGTCTTTATAATAGTAGGAATCTTATCCTAGCAAGATAATAAGGGTTATTAGTACCTAGTGGCCTTTTAGTTAAGGAAGTTTATAAACACAGAGCGAAATTATAGCATGGCTAACTAAGAGCTATTCGCTATCGTAGAGTTATTTAAACACTAGTAACACTATATTAAAGGGGTGATGACCTTAGTGGAGGTCCTGTTAGATTATTATAACCTACAGACCTTTATAAACTAACCAAAGCTTAACAGAAGGTAAGCTAGATAGTGCATATTTCTATGCCTATTTTACTTTATAATAAGACATAGACTAGGGAAGAGTAACCCTATAGATATACTATTAAGAAGGTTTAATTATAAGGGCAAACCTGTGATAAATTAAGCGCTATTGCTAGAACTTTAGAGGAAGCTAGTACTTACTAAGAAAAGGGTAGTAATAGAGATACTAATGTATTAAGGAAGACGTAGTAAGACGCCTTTAGGGAAGGAAAATGTCCCTATCTTAGAAGAATAATGTAGTAAGACGCCTTTAGGGAAGGAAAATGTCCTAGTTATTAGAGATTAGCTTAGCGAGACGCCTTTAAGGGAGGAAAATGCCCTAGCTAAAAGAGATTAATATAGCAAGACGCCTTTAGGGAAGGAAAATGTCCTAGTTAAAAGAGACTAGCTTAGTAAGACACCTTTAAGGGAGGAAAATGCCCTAGCTAAAAGAGATTAATGTAGTAAGACGCCTTTAGGGAAGGAAAATATCCTAGTTAAAAGAGACTAGCTTAGTAAGATGCCTTGAAGGGAGGAAAATGCCCTAGCTAAAGGTATTAGAGCTGCTAAAGAACTAGCAAAAGATTAGCTAGATAAGGGTGATTTTAAAGAGGCAATAGCGTGTGTATAAGGCATTAGTATACTAGAGATTCAGGTAGCTATAGCATTACCGAATCCGTATCTAACTGAATTAAATAAGCCACTAGCTTAATTGCTATAAAAGGCATAGGACTAAGACCTAGATTTACAAAGGCAGAACAGTAAGGTAAATTCCTTAGCGAGAAGTAAGGGAAAAGCTAGCCTATAGTCGCGTAGCGTAAGGGGTCTCCTAATGTACTAAGACTAGGTAGTTGTTTCTTAAGAGCCTATCTTATAATAGGAGCTTCTGTGGCTATACTATAACAATCCGCTAGCGGGTCACTTTAGTGTTAAACGCACGCTTAACCTATTAAAGCGTTATTTTTAGTGGCCATAAATAGGAGTCGTAGTATCTAACTATATTACAAGCTATAGTATATGCTAGTAGGTAGTAGCTAAAAGGCATTGCCTATATAGAACACTTAAATCGCTACTAATACTAAGGTAACCCTAGGTAAAAATCTCTATGGATTTTATTATAGAACTGCCTATAACACAGGTTAATAAGCGAGAGACTAACGTAATCCTAGTAATTGTAGACTAATTCACTAAGTACTCCGTTTTCCTCCTAGTATTAATCACTATTAACGCAGCTAAATTAGCAAAACTATTCTATAAGGAAATTAAGCTATGATTTAGAGCACTAGAGGGCATTGTGTCTAATAGAGGCCTAGTCTTTATAAGTTAATTCTAGTTAGAGCTATACTACCTAGTATGTGTAAAACGTAGGCTTTTAATAGTATTTTACCCCTAAACTAATAAGTAAATAAAGCAAATAAACTAGGTCCTTAAACACTACCTCTAATACTTTATTAAGGAGAACTAATAGATATAGGTAAAGCTACTGCCTATAGCTTAATTTACCTATAATAACGCAGTAAATAAGACTATAGGTTACTCCCTAAACTACATACTTATAGGTTACTTACCAGAGTTTTACCTAGCTCTTAGGGGTAAGACTACAGAGGAGAGGTGCCTAAAGCTTACGCGCGCATTATAAAGTTACATAAAGTTAGAGAACGGTTAAAGTAAAACTAGGCAAAAGCCACTAAAGCCTAGGTAAAGTACTATAATTAATACTACTAACCTCTAACTCTAAAAAGAGAAGACTTAGTGCTATTATTAGCAAAGAATATTAGGCTTAAAGATATAAAATAAAAGCTAACCCCTAGATTTATTAGACTATTTTAAGTGCTTAATACTATAAAGAAATAAGCGTACTAACTGGCGCTACCTAATAAGTATAGCTAACTATATAATATATTCTATGTTAGCCTATTAAAGCTATAGAACTGCTAGGAAAACGCTAAAGATAAGAAAATGCTAATACTAGACCTTAAAGATAAAGAGAATAAGTATAAAGTTAAAGAAGTAAAAGATTATAGAAAGACCTATAAAGGTAATAAGTACTTAGTGAAATAGAAGGGATAGCCTAGTAAATATAACTAATAGATCCCCGCTAAGGACATAGAGGGCGCCTAACGCGCTATTTAAGCATTTTACTAAAGAAAGGTAAGTAAGAAGGGTGGTGAGATATAAGCAAGTTATAAGTAAAAGGACATAGAATTATTATAGAAAAGGCATAGCACCGCTAGCTACTATTAAGAAAACTTAACCTAAAAGTCTAGGCTATACTACTAATAAATAAAGGAAAATATGCCTAAAGCGTAAGCAAAATAATAGGAAAATTCTTTATAGTAACACTAGGGCGGGTTAAAAACGCATCCCCTTATACCTAAACTTAGCATTATTTTCGTCCGCCTAGATAACCTTCTCTATAGCATAATAAAATCAGTGTAATACTATAGCCTAGGCTATATAGCCCAGGTCTAATAGGCGGAGTTAGAGGACTATTTTTGCTTCTTATATAGCTATAGCTTCCTTAGGATTTTCTTATAAAAGAGTTAGTAAGAATCTAGTAAAAAGACAGCTAAAAGCTATGCGCGTACTAGAGGAGGAAAAGATAGTGTAGCAGTAACTATAAAGACCTGTAGCTGCTATTAAGACACTAGATAATTCTAGTATAAGATAGAGGCAGCTTATATAAAAAGGTAAGCAAAGAATAGGCAAAAGGGCCAAAATTAACAAACCTAGCATACCTTAGCTACACTAGTTAGCCTAAAGGCAACATAGTGCGCTATGTTAGTATAATTAAAACTATTAATTAGGTTCACAACACACGTAGCAAAACAGTAACGCGTTACTACTAAGAACATAGCGATTTCTTCCTTATCCTCCGCGGAGAAGGTAGCGTTTATAAGCGATTAAACCTATTTATAAATAATCATAAGATTAAGAAAATCACTAGCTATGGTTAGCATTACCTAGTATGTAAAAGTTAGTAATTAGGGACTACAAGGCAGGAGAATAATAGGAGACTCACTGTCTTACACGTATTACCACGCTTCTAGCATTAAATATAGTGTTTAGACTACTTCCCTTTAATACTTATAGTAATAAAAGCCTAGGGGAAACTATATATAATTACTAGTAAAATAATCTTAATTAGAGGGTATTTCTTAAAGTTAGCGTAACCTATCTAAAGATAGTATATATATAAATAAAGGTAAAAGCGGATTACTTCTATTTTAGTAATAATAATATAGCAAATATAAGGTAAATTAATAGTTTAATTAAAGTTAAACTAGAAGAATAAGAATAGGGAATTAGACTAGTAATATAAGAGAGAAACACTTATAATAAGATAGTAAAGCGTAAGGGAAATTATTTATAAGCGCTACCTGTATTGCTAGGGAATAGGTTATTGCCCTTCTATTATAATGTTTGCGTCTGGCAATATTGTTACGCTTACCTAGCGAATAGCTACGTATTAGCTAGCAATACCTAAGCCGTTTAGGAGCCTGGCTAGAAAGGGGGCAATTATAAGGCCTGCCTATAACACATAGGCGCACCCTGCGAGCACACTATGCCACAGGGCTAGGTCCACGTGACACTAGCGAGTCACTGGCTATAAAGCAGCAACTTGCACCCATAACACACTTAGACCTAGCAAGCTTCAGTTAATATACCAAGTGCCCCCATACGTTCTTGCCTAGCTATCCCCATCCTTACATACTTAGTCTCCCACTTTAAAGAATTTGCTAATATGTTTTTAATTATAATATAGTTTTGTTTAGATTGCTGCTATTATAATCGCATTATACGCTTGTAATCGTTCTAGTGGCTTATCTAGTATCTCTGGTTCCTTTAGATATAACAGAGACACCACGTTATTAGGTAAGAAACCTATAATAATCTAGTTTAGTAATTATCCTGTTATTTTAATTACTATATTATTAAACTTAAACTACAATTATAGTAACGTCTATTACTATAAACAGCTATTATCTAGTTATATAAAGTACACTTAAATAGCTAACTTAATCTGTTAGAACAAATATCATATCAATTCCTTCGCAGCCGCGGATGTGGCCGGCGGCAGGTTGGCTCGCGCGTGTGCGCGCGACCCCCACCTAGGCGCCCGCAGTCCGGCCACGTGATAGGGCAGGGCCTATGGCCACGTGACCCACACGCGGCAGCCTTTTATTCTCACGAGAGTGCCCCTCTTTTGACCTCTCTTTTCCCTCTTTCTTTAATAGCCTAGAATAGATAAGTAAATGCAACGCATACTATCTATTCTCTGTCTCCGTCCCTATGCAAGATAGGAGTCCTGATATCAGGAACCCTGTGTGAAACCTACATAATCGTTTATATAGTTTGTTCTATCTGTCCGTCTGTTTACGGATAGTATGCTATTAAATGTAATAGTTTTATTCTAACTAACTTCTAAAATGCTTTTACAATACCGCTAGAAATCTCTAATTATAATTGCTTATAATTACCTTAGGTATTCCTGTTAGTTACGCAGGGTCGTAATGTGTGAGCTCCGAGAATAGTATCGTTATTGATTATCTATTCTAAGCTTCTTAAGAAAGAGGGAAAAGAGAGGCTAAAAGTGAGGGCACTCTCGTGAGGTGAAAACGGGCAGCTATGCGTGTGGGTCACGTGGTGCAAGCCCTGCCCTATCACAGGGCCCGCTTGCGGGGCGAAAGTGGGGCCCGCGCGCGCGGGCTAACCCTCTTCCGGTCGCAATTGCGGCTGCCCAAGCGCGATTGATATCATATTTGTTCTAACACTGGGAACTCTCTCTTTGACATGATTGTCAACGCATGATATCAATCGCAAAAGAGAAAAAGAAAACAATGACAACACAGCTCGTACATCAATATGAAAGAGGGAAGGAAAACAAGGGCCATACGTGCCCGTGGTGGTGAGAAAAGAAGGGAAAGGGCAGTCCGCCTCCAACAACCTTTCAAAAGGATAAGCGGGCCTCTCCCGAATCCTTTGCCTCTCAACATCGTCAATAACATCCGCGCGCCAATCCTCGCCCCCCCGCCCTATCCACCGTTACGGTCTTCGCTTCCCTGTGCTTAGTGTACATGACACAGGGGCCGTGACGGTTCCTCCGCCATGGCCACCGGGGCCCTGATGCCGTCACCTGCGGTGACTATCCTCCGCGCAGGTTACGGTCCTCCGCGCCGGTTGCGATCTTCCGGGCAGGTTACCCACCCTTCCATCTTGCTCTTAGGGGTCTTGGTCAGGGATGCCCTTGTTGTGAAGGCATTGGCCAAGGCCAGGTCCTCCTGCCTAACTTCCCTGTACAGGCAAGGGTTCCTCCTATTATTACTGCTACTAAGCATAGGTCCCTCTGGAGCTTTTCTCTTTAATGCTTATAGGTAACAATATATAGACCGCCTAGGTAGGGTCTGCCTGGCCATCTCTTTAACGGGGTCTCCGGGGTTCTGGCCACTAGTCCTTGTTAGTCCTCTCTCTCTTATTTAACCCGTGCCTCTATCTCTTTAGTAACCGGCGCCGCCGGGGCAGTGGCATTCCCTTGTTAATTTGTTTTATCAAAGGTCTTAAGATAGGAGGGGTTATAGGTTATAGAGTTAGGCAAAGAGGTTAAGAAGCCTTAAGAGGCAGGCGGTCTTGGACGTTATTATTAAGGATATCCTCTATGAAGTTATTGTCAGTCCTAAGCTCCTAGCTGAAGATTAGGTACTTCCTTTATGCCTCTTCTACTTCTACTAGTGACTAGCCGCGGAATTCTTATTAGTTAAGGGCCTCTTTCAAGCTAGAGACCACGCTTGAATTCCTATTAACCGTTATGTAGACCCCACGGTGCAAGAGGTAGTCTCGAAGGCATCTTATTACCTTAGTCGGTAGGTTCTGGAAGGTCTAACCGTAGAAGTCATAAGAAAACTCTGTAAAGAGGGTCCTTCTAGTTACTTAGCAGCCTTTGTATTCCTCAAGCCTAGCGAGAATGTAGGCCACACGCGTTATTGTTGTTTGCTCGTTGACCATAGCGGTTTGTAGGCTTCGGAGGGGGTTTTGTGAAGGATCGCGAGGCTCGGCGGTCAACTTCTTGCGTGATGGAACGCACCAAGGAGAAGAACAATGGGACAGATAGCTGCTGGAGTTGAACTCTTCTTCGAGGTTTGGGCTTCCGTTTATCGTTGGCTACTCTTGCTAAAGAACAAAAGGGACTAAGACAAACTTCTTCCTTAGCACGATCACGGATCTCGTGATGATTAGGTTGCTCTTACTAAAAACAAAAGGGGCCTAACCACACTGCTTCCGAGAAAGCCTCTTCTATGTGTCCTCGCTGATCTGCGATATTCGCGTGCGTGTGAGAGTGGTTACCCGTGTAACCACTGATCAGTGTTGGTTACGCAGGGTCGTAATGTGTGAGCTCCGAGAATAGTATCGTTGTTAATTATCTATTCTAAGCTTCTTAAGAAAGAGGGAAAAGAGAGGCTAAAAGTGAGGGCACTCTCGTGAGGTGAAAAACGGGCAGCTGTGCGTGTGGGTCACGTGGTGCAAGCCCTGCCCTATCACAGGGCCCGCTTGCGGGGCGAAAGTGGGGCCCGCGCGCGGGCTAACCCTCTTCCGGTCGCAATTGCGGCTGCCCAAGCGCGATTGATATCATATTTGTTCCAACAATTCCCTAATTAGATATAAGTAATTAATTATATAACTTCCTTGTGCATATTGCTACTATAATATTGTTTTAATAAGGTTCTAATATAGTCTATTTGCTAAATTTGTTAATAATTACTAGTAAGGAATTGTTTTCTTCTATTAATATTAGTAAGGATAGTAAGAAATTGATTAAAATTATATAATATGGAGCTAGTGGTGCTAATAATGGTTATAAGTTACTATGCTATAGATGTCTCCTTACTTAGTAAATCTAATATAAAGGACAGGTTTTAAAATAGTTTTATAACTTATATAACCTATATAGTATGTAAAATTATTACACTATCTCACTTAATTTTAGGTAACCTATATAATTACCATTATATATAGAATTATACAAATCTCTAATTGCGGATTTTAGTATGCATAATCGCGGCTAGAATCCCAGAGTTGTTTTCTATAATAATTTATCTTCCTAGCTAAATAGTAATTTCACCTAGTTCTCCATGGGTAATTAAGTGTTACCCTCTAACACTGTTTTAATATGTTACTATATTAGATCATTATCATATCCTAATTATATTAACTTTTTAAAGTCTAGAGATATTCTAATTAGTAATGCTATTAGCCTCTCCGCCTCTAGTGTGGTAAATTATAGTATTAGTGCTATTACTAGGTTACGTTTAAAATGTTATACTATTAATATATTACAAAGTGACTTCTATTATTCTAGTCTGTTATCTGGTATATTATCTAATTACCCTAGGGCATTGTTATTATGCGTCTTCTCTGTTATTTTTAATCTGCTTAAGGCATCTAGCACTAGGTAGTCCTTGCCTAGCTTGTGGATTGCTCTTACGTTAAACTAACTAATATATTCCATTACTTATATTAATTGTTGGAATCGCTGCGAATTCGTTGCGGACGAATTCGTCACCACTTTGCATCGAATTGCGATTAGATGCACAGGGTCTTATCGCCCTACTGTGCACTGAATTGCGATTGGATGCACGGGGTCTTATCGCCCCACTGTGCACTAGAACGCAACTAGCGCACGGGGTCTTATTGCCTCACCTAGACTAGTAATGCGATTAGCCACACAGGACTATCGCCCCACTTCGCCCCAGACAGCGTGTTTGACCCACAACACCACGCATGCGGAGGTATCCCTAGGATTAAGGTATATCTATAGCCTTAATCCCCTATAGCTAGATCTAGAAGACAAGTAAAATTAAACCTTTTATATTAAGTAACTAGTGCACTAGTGACCTGTGGTTATAGGACCTAAACCCCCTTAGTTAACTTAACACTAATTAGTAGTTACTTAACTAAGAAGGATTTAGCATAACTAACCATAGAGTAGCAAGAGAACACTAAGAAAAGACGTATGATTGCCTCTGCAAGAAGACGTGCTATAGGGAGAAGATAACGCCTCTGTGGTATTAGGCTTTTAAAGGATTAAATTACTAGCCTTTGTCCGATTAGGGGCTAGCGCTATAAGGATTTAACCCCGCTAACTATCTCGGAATCTTAGCTAATAAGCTAGCTAAATCCCCTCCTCCTCCTCTCTTTTATTATGACTTCTTAAATAGAAGACCCTTAAAACCCTCACTCTTATCTAATAAGAGAAGAGCTTCTAGAGCGAATATAATAATGCTAGAAGAACCTGTTAATAGACTAGGACTTAATAAGTAATAATATTAACCCAGAGACCGCAACTACCACTAATCTTAATAATAAGATTACTTATATAATCCTTTACTACAAAGAGCAAGCATATAAAGATTAGGAATAATAGGAGAATTACTAATTTAACTTTAGCAATTAGAACAAAGACCTCTTTAACAGAGCCTATAAAGGCCTAACTAAAGCGCTATAAGACCTCCTTTACAAACACAGTGTATATGCAGGGAGATCTAGTAGAAGGATTACTAAAGCACTTAAAAGAGTACTCTAAGAAGAAGTATAATCTAAATGGCCTCTAGAAGAGATTAACAAGTAAGTCACCACAGGCAGATTCTATTCGAACCTCTACCTAAATGCAAAGCTAATACTAATAATAAAGAATCCACGCTCCTTGCCGCAAGCACCTAATATTGCGCTAGAACTATTGTCAGTAACATTAAGTCCGCTAATTACAAATGCCTAGCTCTCTTAACCTGCTATTCCTATTATCCCTTAAGCCTAACTAGGAACATACCTCTTACCACCCCTTATAATACCTTAAGCCTAGGAACAATATAATAACACAAGGAAGGTACTTAATCTTACAAAGATTTACAAAGAGGCTAATAAATATAGCAGGAAGATATTTAACTTTATTAAACCGAAGGTAGTAATATTACAAGACTAATGCTATTAGCTTAACTTCACAGAAACCGCGCTTATAAAAGCATTCCCTATAATGCTAATAGGTAACGTAAAGAAATTCTATCTCACAAATATCACCACAAAGCCATTAGTAGGCTTTACATTTAATTAAATGGTTAAGCTTATTAGATAACACTTTAAAACGGCCACAAATAAGCAATTCTACTACTAAGAGTAGAATAGCATTACGCTACGTAGCACTATTGCTAAATATCCTAATAAAACAAAGATAAAGTGCCTTAACACCATGGTTTAAAGCCTTTAAGATATCTATAACAGACTCTTTAACCCTCTTGCTAATAATATAGAACTTATTAAACAGACCCTCTAAGCTATTAGAGGTGTACTAGAATATAGCCTTATAGAATTCGCAGTTAATAACACATTTAAGGACCTTATAGGTAACCTTCGTAAGTTAATTAGCATCGCCAAAGCCTAAAAAGAAGTCAGCTAACAATAGTTCTATACTAATAACCGCACTAACAAGGACTTCTTCACAGATCATTAATATAGGCGCTCTAGAGGTCCCAATTGCGATCAAGGTCGCGATTAAGGTTGCGATTAAGGCCGCCGACGATGACTATAATGCTTTATATATAGAAGAGACAGCTGCTAGTCCTCTAATTATAGTAATAAGGATCGTCAAGAAGCAAGGCAATGATGGTGGAAGAATAAGAGGCATAGGAACCCTCCTTCTAATAGCAAATATAGAGCTTTCCTCCAAGCTTACAAAGGCAATAATAGCGCTGCAAAAGAGGATAACAAAAGCTCTAATAATAAAGATACCTAGGATATAGCTAAAGCCTTTATTAAAGAATCCGGTAAGATCAAAAGCAAGCCAATAGTTACGCAATTCTTCACAAGTGCTGTGAAGCTAGCAAACGGAGGTAATATCTTCTAAAACCTTAGAAAAGAAGCCCTCTAGTATGCTCTCTGCAAGGAGAATCCGTTTAGGCCCTAGTTAACCGCTTATATATTAGAGGAACGCTACTCTAATAAGGTATTTAGAGGTATTATTCCTAATACTAGGGCGGCAGGCTTCTTAACAGCTGGAATTAACTAGGCTAAGGCCTTAGTGAAGAGAATGCCCTCTTTAACAATAGAACCCATTAAGAAGTAACAAACCATTAAATTTAGCGCTAGATTAGTAACATTAGTGGGAATCTTAAAGGTTCCTATAGTCTTTAGCCCTATCACGTTTTATATTATTAATATAAGCATACCGTTCTTGTATAGCATTAATGACATGGATAACATAAGGGTTAAGATTAATAACCTTGAGAACGTGCTAATTTAAGGTGATTAAAGGGTGCTAATTATTAGGAAATAGGGATATCTGTAGTAAACTCTAAAAGCCACGGAAGTAACCGCCTACTTTCTCTTAGAAAAGCAAATTTGTTAGCTTTATTAACAATTTAGACATCCTTCCGTATAACGGCTATTAAAGGTCTTACATCGCGTAGGCAAGGATATAAACAATAAGGTCATTAAGAAAATCACAAAGGTCTGCCACTACTGTTAACTTAATAGGAAGTCGCCAGGGCAATTCTAATTCACATTAAAAGACAATTATAACTTTAACTACAAGATAATTATTAATGTGATACACCTTAATAGAAAGCCTGTGCTTTATATTATTAACATAGTAACCTTATTCTAAGTGGCTTGCTTCCTTAAACCTTAGAAGTAAAAGGCATATAATATCTAAAACGCGCTAAAAGAGTGCTAGATTAATACCTATCTAGGTCCTCTAGACTAGATAGTTTACAATGCTAGAAAGAATTTTGCCTTAAACGAATTCTATAACTATACATGCATTATAGCAATTAGCGTTAACGAAGTGCCTATGGAAGCGCACTAGAGCATTAGAAAGGTTAAACAATACCACAGACCGCTAAGAAAAGCGTATAACATTATTAGCAAAGAGCTAGGCAATAACATAAGCGTAATAATAGATTAAAAGCTTTAAATAGCTATTAAGGCTATTAATAATTTAGCAGGGCTAGATAGCCTTGTGCCCACGCTCCTTATGTTTAGTTCATACCCACGACTAGCTAATGATTTACCACTAAGCCTCTCTATCATATAATAAGCTACAATCCTACAGAAAGCGACTAACAAAGCCTAACAATACCTAGCGAGAAGGTAGGTTAGAGATGCCCTCGCTACCCGTAACAGTCTAAACACAACGCCTACACATTCACTGCCTCTACAGTTAGATATGCGTGTGTGGCGTGAGAAAGAAGGCTAGCAGGGCCTGTATAAGCTAATCACCACTAATAGTAAAAGCTATACTCTTTAAATGCCGTACAGACCTGCTAGATTTTAATTAACTATTATTAAGCCATATCTACGTAATAACGACAATCCCTAATAAGAAGAACCAGAATCTAAAGCCGCTTCTAACAAATCTAATAATAATTTTAACCTAGAAGAAGAAGAGCATACTACGAGACAAAGAGGGCGACCTCTAAAGCCAAAAACCACAACTAACACGAATCTAATACCTAAGAGAGGTCGTGGAAGGCCTAGAAAGAACCCTCTCTAGCTACCTAAAGAGCTAATTTAAAGTGAAACCTTCCTTATAGCAAAGGAAAAGGCCGATTTTAACCTAGCTGTGTAACTTTGTAAAGAAGGGAAGATAACCACTTTAGGTAACCCGTTTAAACGCTCTAATTAAGATAAAATCAGCGCTTTGCAAGCTCGTGAAGTCTTTAAATTTATTAGATTTAACCTAAACCTACACAGTAGCTAGCGGATTTTCAAATCCTATATAGTTTAAGAGGTCAAAGAAAAGGGAACGGAAACACTATATAAGAAATCACAGCTAGTTATCCAGGGCCACAGTGATCACGATAAATTTGATATCCTAACCCAATCTCTAACTATCTAATAGGCTAGTTAACAATTAATTATAGCCCTAGCCCCTTCCTCTGTAAGAAAGGCATTAGCCTTTAGATCCGCAATATTACATAAGCCTACGTATAGTTAATAACAAAGCTTAATAGGTGTATTATCGCGTAACTTCCTAATCAGATTAAACACTTATATCTATAAGGAATAGTAATAGAAGTCATTAAGCCCTCTACAGAATTGCGGAAGCAAGAACACACTAGTGGTTAACGTACTTCCGTTATTATTATAATAACCTTAGTATAGTCACTTTAACATACAACCCGTGCCTATTAATTTTAGATAATAAGGACTGCTTTAAAATCATTAGAATGTAAACTAATAATACCTTAGGGCTTAGTAATAATACCTTCTTTAAGCGTGAAAATCTAAGCTAAAGAAAGCTAACTTCACTGCTAAGCTAAAGCAAAGGCTTACCACAGGAATACCGCTAATCTTTAATAGCTATATGCTAACTAAATCTAATAATAACTCGCTAAACCTCTGTCAGAAAGGCTAAAGTAAGAAGATTTAGCCTATTAATATAGCTACGGATTTAAAGCATTAACAGTACATTAAATAACGCGCCTGTGGAGCGTACATCGCCATAATCTATTAGCCTAAAGCATTATATGACCTCTCTGTCGCTACCTAATAACACGATATCATAATTAACAATATTAAACAACTAAACAAAAGGCTTCACTAGTAAATGGAACATTAAGACTACGGCCTCCGCTACATACTAATTAATCTCTTATCCGCTAAGCTATATATCTTTATTAACGGTTCTTTTGCGAATAACAAGGACTTAAGCTTATAACTAGAATACGTAATTATCCTAGGTAACAAAAGCAATAACAACAGCGCTAAATTCATAATATAAGGTAATATTATTACATACAGCTTTACAAAAAGCAAAAGGGTTATAAGAAGCGCCTTAGTATTAGAGCTATATAGCATAGTACAAGGCGTTAACGTGACCTACGCTATGAACACCACGCTTAACATTGTGATAAAGTAGCTGAAGTTACTACAGGTGCTAATTGTGGTCTATATAGACTTGTTTTTGCTTTATAAATACCTTATTAAACTCGGAATAACAAAGGAGAAGCGACTCATAATTAATATCATAGCATTATAACAATCGTACAAACGGCGCAAGATCCACGAGATCCGCTAGATTAATAGAAGAGACAATATCGCTAATGTAATAATAAAAGCCTTATTAAACAAGAGCCTTAAGACCTTTATTGACAACAACTAGGTTAATATATGTGTGGAAGGTTAGGTAAAGAGACTAGTAAATTGACAATGCCCTCATTTCCCCCTAATATTAACAGTCCGGAACAGATTAAACCCAGACTAATCACAGCTGTGGATTTCCACTAAAGGATCCACTTATTAACACTTCCCTTTAATTCGATTTTTATTGCGTTTTTAAGCTTTTTAGCCAAAAGAGAAAAAGAGAGATTGCTAGAGCTTCCTATAGCTTATGTTTGGCCCCTACGGCTGATGTTCGGATTAGACCAAAAGTGGGTCTACCAAATTGATGCACGCGATACGATTGGCCGCATTAACGACTAGCCCCACTTAGCTACGTAAGCAACCTTATAACCTCTCTTTTTCCTACTTCTGTCATTACCTCTGTTTTCCTGTCTTTAACAACAGACCTGCACATCTAACTAACCAATTAAAGTAGCGAAACCTGCTTAGTCACCCCTTTATTATAACATTTCCTTTGATTAATTTTACTGCGCTTTTAAGCCTCTTATGCTTACAATAAAAGAGAAAAATTACTAGTGTTAGAATCGCTGCGAATTCGTTGCGGACAAATTCGTCACCACTTTACATCAAATTGCGATTAGATACACAGGGTCTCATCGCCCCACTGTGCACTGAATTGCGATTAAATGCACGGGGTCTTATCGCCCTACTATGCACTGGAACGCAACTAGCGCACGGGGTCTTATCGCCTTACCTAGACTAGTAACGCGATTAGCCGCACAGGACTATTGCCCCACTTCACCCCAGACAGCGTGTTTAACCCACAACACCACGCATGCGGAGGCATCCCTAGGATTAAGGTATATCTATAGCCTCAATCCCCCTATAGCTAGATCTAGAAGACAAGCAGAATTAAACCTTTTACATTGAGTAACTAGTGCACTAGTGACCTGTGGTCATAGGACCCGAACCCCTTGGTTAACTTAACATTAATTGCTTATTTACCACATACCTGCTAGTTATATTAGTAATGTCTAATTATTAACCTATGTTAATAATTAAGTGATAATCTGTGAAATATATTACTAGAGGTAATTATATTGCCTTAATCCACTATCTTAACTTTTGTAATATCTATATATAGCTACAGACCTTAAGCTCTGTTAACTAGTATTTCTTTTCCATGTCTAATAATATTCTTAAAAGGAATATAATTAGCTATATTACTATACGCGGGGGTATTTAATAATAATGCTATCTGTTCTTAGTTTTAGGATTATCTTATCCTTTATATAATAAATTATAACACTAATACCCACTCCTAATATATTAAAGTCTATAAATTACTAATGATTGAGAGAAAATAGGGTTAATATAGTGTGTTTTATTAACGCTGCCTTTAACGTGTTAAATGCCTTAATTTCCTGCCTTAAGGGTAGTAGTACGTTAACGCTCTTTACCTAGTTATATTAGGCTAGTTTAGATCTTTTTCCCTTTAAGGCCTTATTATCTTTATCTGTCTTAACTACTTAATGTACTTAGAGTAAATTTATTTTATAATCTTATAATAGCTTAATAATTAATGTATATCCTAGGACATACTATCTTAGTGCACCTGCAAATCCTAATAAGTATTCTAATAACTATAATATCTTCGGAAATTTAAGCCGTTATATTGCCGCTAATTTTTCAGCTAGTATTAATATTCCTAATAAATTAACTAATTTACCTAATACCTTAGCTATTAGATATACCACAAACGTCTTCTTTAGACTAATTAAGATATTATTATCTAGTAAACGTTAAAAAGTCCGCTAGAGGTCTGTAATGTGTTAATCAAATCCGATTAAAGCAATGACTATGTTATTGCAGTATACTATTATACCTATGTCTTGCAAAATATTATTTATATATCTTTATATATATGTATTTAATCCTTTATATCCTATAATAGGAACGTTAAATATAAACTATCTATTATATATAATAACTAACAGTGCCTATTATAAGTCTAGATAGACTAACCACTAGTAATAAAATAACATCGCATTAATGACTGTAATATATGTTACGTTTGCAATTCCCGTAATAATGTCCTCCTATTGTCTTATAGGATATGTATCTAACATTGTTATAATATTTAAACCTTATATGTCTATAACTATACGTCCTTTTGGTTATCTCCTATTCCTATTTACACTATAAAGACTAGAAACGTGAAGGGAACCTATAAAGTAGTGTGGAATACCTTTCCTACTGCTAATAGTTCCTTTATTATCTTCTTAATAATAGCTTAATTATCCAGACTAACCGGATATATCCTACACTTCTTTGGAACCAAATCCTACTATCCTAGCTTTATCTATAGTCTTATTTACTTATCTTAGGTGTCAAGGCTTATGGGCCGGTCGCATGAACAGAGTGAAGGTATGATTAAGGTGTCGCTGCTATCAAGCTGAAAGGTAGGGGTGTGTGCTTAAAGGTTTTAATCTCTGGCCTCCCACATTCTATATGTGCGGCCCTCGCTAAATACCCCTCTAGTGTGCATGTGACTAGCTTGCGGCTAGGTCAGTGCGACCCGCCACTAGACCCTATTATACATAATGCCATTGCCTCTATTGCCTCTATTACCTCCATAACCCTAACATAGTTCCCCTCTTTATATAATCGTCCTTAATTGTAATAAGCTACTCTATTATAGCGTCCTTACTATACAAACTTCCTCCCGTAGGTTTATTATAACTCTTCGCAGCTTAACGTGCTATAAGGGAAACTATAATAATAATATTAATATAGGTTACAGGTTCTTCTCCACACTACTTATTAGTTCTAGGTAGTAATTTAATTACAGCTAGGGTATGGCCTTGTAACTGCTCTTATCCTTATTATTACTAATTCTATAGAAGTGGACACCCTATATTAAATTTTGTAATTAGGCTAAAAGGATAAGGTATTAAACACTATTTATCTAAATAAGTTTATTTATAAATCCTAATAAGGTAGTGGCGAATTCGCTGTGTGCACGTAGCTAGCCTATATTCTTAACAGTAGCAGCTATAACGCTAAATTTTCTAATTCACAGATCACTTATATAGCGCGTAGATCACTTAAGGGGTTTGTGGTTAATATAAGAGAGGCTAAATTCCCCCTTTGCCTTACTTCCTTTCCTCCTTATCCCTCTTAATATATTATAAGTTACCCCTACTAGCCTAATAGTAGCGTTTTTACTGCTATTACTTAGTAGTTACTAACCTTCTTAGGGTCCTTGCATCCCCGCGCCTTATTATAATATCTTCCACGCCTTATCTTCCTTATCTCTAACTTTATTAGTCTTAATATTATTAGTTTCCCTTGCTTTATTTCTTCTTACTTGCCTATTACTAACTTATTACTAGCACGTAATATCTGCCGCTTATACTATAACTCTAGCTATATCTACTCCTATCCTAGAGAAATCTCCTTATAAGAGGGTATCTTAGGCCTCTAAGACTTCTAAGTACGTTTATTACTCACTTATAGTATATCTACTACTAACTTATAATTAGTAGCATTAAAATTCTATGTCTTTACTATAGCTAGTAGGCTACTATTTAGTAAATAGCTCCTAAGGATAATAATAGTAAGCCCTAATATATTATTAATAGGAAGCCTATCCCTAATAAATATTATTATTCTCCTAGTATAACTAAGCTACTTACTTGCTACTTCCTATTACTAACTTAACTAGGGAATTCTTTAAAATACGCTTATTACGCAAAAATAACAAGTCTTATGTTAGAGTATATTCCTCTCCTTATAGACACTACTCACAGATAACTAACACACTACTAGTGTCCTGCCTAAATTATAAAGCTTTATTAAAAGCTTTTTAAGATTATAAAGGTTATCCTTAAGGGCAGTCCTTACTATATTTATCTAGTAAGGGCTTCCTTATTCTTAGTAACTTAGCTATAGCTAACTTATTACTAGGCTTTTATAAAAGCTAAGCGTAAATTACATAATGCTCTATTAGCTATAAAAACGCTAACAAACGCAGTCATGTCCGCCGCGCTTAATTAACCGCTAAGGCTACCTATAAGGCGGACGCTAACGAGCGCGCTGTTATATCGCAGCTCTTTAATGCTGCTAACCTTAAGGTCTAGATTAATATCGCAAACAGCTTGCGCTTTATTACCTAGCATGCTCCTATAGTATTATCTTTAGAGTCCTAAGCGTAGCTTCTAATCCACTAACTAGCTACTAGTTTGCTAAGTCTATCTCTAACGTTCCTGCTTACATTAGCCCCTCTAAGCTCCCTAAAGAGCTCTATGCCTTTATATATAGAGATAAAGAGAAGTCTTCTAATAAGGACGCTCCTACGGCCGCGGTAATTAAGAATGTGAATAACACTACAGCTGCTAATGTAACTATGGAGTAATAGGTGCTAGGTAGCTGTGGGGTGAAGTGCTGAAAAATATAACTTATTATTAAATTTTGTTATATGCTAAATTGCTAAAGTAATTATCTCTCTATGACTTAGCTGCTTAATTGCCGCTTATAGTTATTAATAATATCCTTTATAATGAAATCTCTTTTAGCACCTAGGAATTCTCCAAGCTATCATAGCCTTTCTATTTTACCAGGTATTTTCGCTGTTAGCCATTATATTAATACGAAATAATTCTCTTAACTTTAAACTCCTATTTATTATCTTCAACGTTATCTTATAACAAGGATATATCTATAAAGTCAGTTAGGTCCCCTTTAAAAGGTTTAAGGCTTGTAATATTAAACATATTATGTAGTTATGTGCTAGCTAGCAGTTATAATTAATAGGCTAAGCCGTGGTTACTAACTACCTTTTTAATCTTATAAGGTCCTAAATACTTTATAGTAAGCTTCTAGCTTAGGCGTCTTAGGTTAATATTTTTTGTTAATAGTAGTATATAGTCTTTAACCTTAAACTCCATTAGCATTCTCTTTTAATTATAGTATTTCTTCTACTATACTTAAGCATTACTTAGTAGCTACTTAATCTCTAAGTGCTTTTATCTTAGTTCTAAGACTTTATTCTCTGCCTAGTTATTTACTAATAAGGCCGTTAGGACCGCTTAGTATAGTTCTCTTAGGTTATACCCACGTAGCGCCTCCGCTAGCATTAGGCCGTGACTGCTATGCTTACTTGTGTTATAGGCAAACTATACTATTAGTAAATGTTTAACCTAATTGTCCTATTTAGCGTACGCATAGGCTCTTAAATAATACTCTAAAACCTAGTTTAGTCACTCTATCTAGCTGTCTATTTAGGGGTAGAATGCGGTGCTTAATCGCTGCTTTATTGTAATTAGGTGGTAGAACGTTCTCTAAAATCCACTTATAAACGTTAAACCTTAGTCTGTTATAATACTTTCTAGAGCGCTATAGTCTTTAAAAACATTTTCTAAGAAGACTATAGCTAACCTATTACTAGTTAGACGTGTGGACACTAGTATATAAATACTATACTTTAAAAACCTATCTATAATAACTAATATCGCGTTATACACTTGGTTTTTCTAATCTTTTACTAGTAGTAGCCCTGTAATAAAGTCTATTAATAGCTCTTAAAAGGGATGATCAGGTACTAGCAGCGTAGCTAACTCGCTATAAGGCTTATGTAACCTTAGCTTTAAAACTTAATAGCTAACGCAAGTCTGTATATGTGACTTAATGTCTTTCTTTATTAAAGGCTAGTAATATTAGTTCGTAATCTAGTGAAGTGTCCTACTAACCCCTAATAACCCGCTATAGGATTATTATAGGTTAGTAGTAAGACTTCTTTTGCATCCCCTATAGCATATAAACTCTATTATTATACATTAATAGTCCAGAGGGCACCACAGACTATATCTGTGACTTACTAGCTAATAGCTTAGAGGGCCTAATTGTCTATAGTCCTAATAACGCGCTAGAGTTACTACTTGTTAGTAATAACTTCCGCTACGTAATAAAGGCGTCCCCTTACTGCGCTTTAGATAGTAAGACTAGGATTAGGGTTCTAACTCCGTGTTCTTGTCCTAGGCGGTTAAGTTTAACTTAGCAGAGGTTCTCCTAACCGCTAAGATTCTTGCTATAACACTCCTGTAAGCTTGTAGCTCTCCGGTAACGCTAGGCATAACTCTTTTAACTAGGCTAGTAATATTAGCAGTACTATTACCGCGTCTACACAACTAGATAGCGGCGAGGTACGGGACCCTATGTCTAATGATATTAGTAGTACTATTATAGCTAGCGATATTAGCAGTACTATTGCTAAGTCCTCGCAGCTCTCTACCCGCTTAAACGTTAATAAGGGGCGATTTCCTATAACTAGTAATATTAGTAGTACTATTACTAAGTCCTCGCTCCCTGTTACTAATAGGCAGCGATCTTAGACGCGGGGTGTTAGCAGTACCACCACTACTCTCCTACTGCTTGTTAATTGTAAACCTAATATGCCGCGGTTTTACTAGACCTGTGATATTAGCAGTATTATTATAGCGTCCCTGTGACTTAACGGCTGCAAACTTAGTAAGGAAGGTTAGTAACTAAGAGGTTAATACCTTAGCTTTCCTTTCCTTACTAATATAATCTAATCTCCTTAATAGAGTATTAGTAGGATTTAGCTTACCTGCCCTATGTTTAATAATAAAATTAAATAGGCATAGCTTATCTAATGCAGTAACCTAGCGACTTATTAGCTTTAGCTTTGTTACAAGGTACTTATAGTTTAAGTGATTTATTATTACTTTAACCAGGTGCGCTAAGTAGGCGAGGTAATACCTCTATATTCAAAAAGCCTCCTAGATTGCTAGTAATTCTGCGTCAGGCGTTGTATAGCGCAGCTTAGTGTTATTTAACTTCCTTAATATAAACGCTATAGGGTGCTAGTAACCTAGCACTAACTACGTAAGGATGGCCCTAATTGCGTGCCTAGAGGCGTTAGTCTTAACTCGTAATAGGAGTAGCGGATTAAAATAGACTAAAATTAGTGCCTCCTAGAATCGCTGCTATAAGTCTCTAAACGCCACTAACTTATAAGGCTTTAGCTTAAACCTTGCTAGTTATTTTCCTTAAAGGCAATTAGTTAGTAGGATAACTATTTTACTGTAGCTTTTAATAAAGTGTCTGTAAAACCTAGTAAACCTAAGGAAAGACTAGATATTAAATATGTAGTTAGGTACTAGCTAGGTCACAATCGCTTTAACTCTGCTAGGTTCCATAGAGATTCCCTTCTCTAATATCACGTAGCCTAGAAATTTAACCTCTTTACAGGAGAATTTGCACTTGTCTAGATTAATGAAAAGATCGGCGTTTTAAAGCCTCTTAAGCACTTGTTTTATATAGCCCTTGTGCGCTGAGATATCGCTGCTATATATTAGGATATTATTAAGGTAGATAATGCAAATAACATTAACAAGGCCCTCTAAAGCACTGTTAATATATTCCTAAAAGTTACAGGCGTATTAACGAGCCTAAATAGCATTATAAGATACTTGAAGTAACTATATCTACACTAAAAGGCCGTTTTCCACTTATCTCCCTCGCGAATACGTAGCCAATAGTACGTATCTTTAAGGTCCACTTCGTGAAAATCTTAGCTCCCTTTAATCGGTCTAAGATCTCGGGGATTAGTGGCAACGGGGCCTTATCCTTAATAGTAATCTTGTTAAGGCCCCTATAATCCACATAGAGGCGTAATTTCCTCCCTTCTTTAGCACGAATAAAATTAGGGCTCCTGCTAGGCTAACGGATCTCTAAATCTAACCCCTCTCCTACGCGCTTACTAGGTACTTGCGGAGAACTTATAGTTCTTTCTTGGCTAGGTTATATATAGGTCCTTAGGGAGGTGTTTTCCTTCTTCTAATTTAATAGTATAAGTCTAACCACTTAGCCTAGGGAGGGTGCTTGCCTCTAGATTTAAGAACACGTCCTTAAACTCCTAGTAAACCTCTAGAAGTTTCGCTTAGTTAAAAACGTTAGTTAGGTCTATTAGTATAAAGCAGCTACTTGCCTCCTCCTTATTTGCCGCGTTATCTAGGTTATCCCTTTTATTAGCTACCTTAGCTACCTTATTATCTTTCCTATTAGGTGCCCTATGCTTAATAAAGGCTACGCGCTTAACTAGCTTAATTAACTATAGGGGAAGCATTACTATAACTGCTAAGCATTTTGCTACGTGCTGTCCATTCCGTAACCCTATTACTAATAAGATACGCTCCTTTATTATTAGGTATCTCTAGAGTCTGTCTATTTATAATATTATCACAGGTTTATACTATCTTGCCTAGTTAATACCTAAGACTAGCTTCTTGCCACTATTAGTGACGTAGTAGCAAATTTAGTATATCTTCGCGTGTCCTATGCTATCCTTTACTATTACTACTTATTATAAAATTCCTTAATGTAGCATGATATCACTAGATGCACTTTTAAGCGTATTATTGCTTAGTTACATATTAGCCTAGTTAAGCTTCGTTAGCATGTTTGGATAGATTAAAGAATATGTGGCGCTAGGGTTAAATAGGGTTAGTGTTGCTATCTAGTAGTAATCTTGCTGTAACTTAGCTTTTATGCGTATTTATAGATTTAATTGTCTGTCCTTATAAAGCTATGTCATGTTAAGAGCGTCTCCCTAGGGTTATATAAATCCAATTAGGGCCTTGTTTAGGTTTGTGTAACCCCTCGCTTAGTTACCGCTATCTCAATGCGTAGTAGTGGTGTGGCCGCTCTTACCACAAATACTGCAATCTAGCTTAGGGCACTTAGGTGCAATATACCCTAGCTTCTTACACTTAAAATAGGTAATAGACAAGTTCCCTATACTTACATAGCGCCCTTCCTATAATTCGCCTTTTAGAGAAGTTAAATAATTTCTCTTCTTCTAGTAGTCGCTCCTTAGTTACCCTTATAGTTAGTTCCCTTTTCCTCTCTTATTACTACCTCTACCTTTTTCCTTAGCCTATAAGGTAGTTCTAGCTTACTAAGTACTCCTAGCTAAATACCTACTTCTTTATTATGCTATTTAGGGACTGTATAAACTAAGTAATTCGCAGAGGTTTAGGTATAGGCTTAGGTAATTCCGCTTTTACCTTGCCCTAGGTCTTTATAAATAACTAGAACGTTTAGTCTTTGCCTTACTTAAGGTTTAGTAATATCCCTATTGCTTCTAAGCGGCAACTATCTTTATCTATTCCTCCTGTTTTTAACTACTAAATAAACTCTGTCTAAGTGTAGCTTTTATAGTTTATATAACTATTTATAGTAGTAAAATGTATTTACTATTACTTTACCTTATCCACTAAGTAGCTACTAGTATATATAACTATAGTTATATTATTTATAAATATATTTTAATCTATTATAAAGACCACATTTAAATCTACTAGGAATATCTACAGGTTTTTATAAGTATTCCCCTTATATATAGGAGCCTTTAGCTACGTCTTTACTAAGCTATATCTATATATTCCTAGTGTGGTTAGTGCTAGCTAGGGTATAGGGGTTTAAGGGGTAGGGGTAAAGCCTAAGTTAGTATTATCTAATTAAGAAGGGGTATTTACTTCCTGCAAATTTTTCTATAGTTACTCTAGTCTACGCTTTTTCTAGGTAATTTATAGCTATATCTTTACTTATATAAGGCTATAGTTAAGTATAGCTTCTTTATCCTTAAATACTGCTTCTAATTCTTAGGAATTTATAGGGGTAGTTAAATAAGAAGACTCCTACTCTATACCTAGGTTTCAATTTATAGGTGCGTCTTCACATAGCGTGTTCGCTCTAGGATTATTAGTAGCTATAGATTAGGTATTTATTCTTCTTAGTGCTAATATTCTTAACTTACTAACAGTCTATTGCCCTAATAGAATAAGAGAGATTAACTTATTAAGGCTTATAGGCTAGTTATATAAATAGAGTGAAGGTATAATTAAGGTATTACTACTATTAAGCTAAAAGGTAGGGGTGTGTGCTTAAAGGTTTTAATCTCTAGCCTCCCACATTCCATGTGTGCAGCCCTCGCTAAATACCCCCTCCAGTGTGCACGTGACTAGCTCGCGGCTAGGTTAGTGCGACCTGCCACTGGACCCTATTGTACATGATGCCATTGCCTCCATTGCCTCCATTGCCTCCACGACCCTGACATTAGGGGACTGTGGCAAATCCCTTATTATAAAATAATTTCAAATAATCCTCTAATAGCCTTTGAACCTGTTATTATTTATCCTTATTCTAAGGGTTAAAATAATTAACCCATGTGGTTATATGTATTATTGTTTGTAACTCTATTATAATCTGTTCCGGAGTTAACAAACGCTTCTTAACGTGCGATTCCGTCACTATCACTAGGTCTGCCGTTAATTTTTGTTCTTCAGGGTTAACTATTTTGTCGGGCGAAAACCACCACCCAAAAACAATGAATTTGACGATGACGATAATGCTGATGATATTGATGATGTCAGCAAAATGAGCCCGATACCGATATCGAGGCCTGCGAGGTTTTCGATCCATCGCGAGGATCCAAGTCGTAAAAGGGGGAGGAGGTAATCTCAGTCAAACATAATAATCTAAGCAAGGTTTTCGATCCATCGCCAAGGATCCAAGCTGTGAAGGGTATCTTTTCAAATCTCAGGTCATCTTTTCGGTTTGAACAATCCAAGCCAAAGGCCACAAAGGGAGAGTTGATTTTCTATCTAAGGGGGAAATCTAGGATATTTTATCCTAGGGATCTAATGCAGCCGGATTGATCTATTGACCCGATAGACCGAAGGGTCTATCCTAGGGATCTAATGTGGCCAATTTCAATCCGACGAAGCCGATAGACTAGCAAGGTCTCGAGGGGTCTATGACTAGGGATCCGATGTGGCCAGATTGATCTGTTCAGCCGAGAGACCGAAGGTCTCGAGATCGGTCTCAAGGGGTCTCAATCCTAGCCACACACTATATATGCCCTTGCCGCTAGATTAATTAATTTAAATCTTCCTAATTCCTGTCTTTATCTAATTATTATAGGGTTATCTCCTATGTTACAAACGACCACGTGCCGCGTTAATTCGTCTGCAATTACTACGTAAATGCCTAGATGTAGTAGTTATTTAGGTTTAAATAGCGCTCTGTTATCTTTACCTAGTTAATGTTTAATTAGAACTAATGTTATTATTCCTAGTTAAAGGACCACCACATTAGCTGCCTTAACTAGTATGTCTATCTTAGGTTAATTGTACCACGCTACTATAGGAATAGCCACATTTCCGCATATTCTAATAATTGCTTTTCCTTTGCTTACTATAATATTAATCTATTATAGCATAATACAATCCGTGCCTAAGAGCATATTTGCTCTTAACGATTTAATAATAAATACCTCTCTAATAAACAATGTAATTATAGGTTACTTATCTAAAGTCCTGCCTAGAAAGTTTATTAGTAGTAGGACATATTTATTTATAGAGTAACTATCCGCGCCTATACCTTTTATAATAATAGGTAACGCTCTTATCCAGATCTTAATATCTGGATACTATTTAGTAACCTAGGCGGCATTTACTAATGTAATTAAGTATTCTGTATTATAATAGATGTCTATCTATTTGTCTAAATCCTGTAAGTCTAGGTAAATCCAGAATCGTAAGTATATCTATATATATATATATATTGGATACGCTAGCTAGCTATATATTTGCTAGTACTAGTACTCTGGCTAGTTAGTTAACAGGAAAACCCATAAATGGGGAGAAAAACCCTCTCACTTCTGTGTTTAGGTTAGCACCGTCCCTATAGTGGGGCTATGCCACTTAACAAGTTTCCTGTTATAGAAAGTTATAGCTAGCTCTTGCTAGCCTTATCCCTAAAATCCGTAAAATCTAAGTTTAGGAGGAAGGATTTGCTCCTTCTAGTGCACTTACAGGCCTAGGGCGGCTCTGTCTTAGGCCTCCTTACTTTTCTAATAGGAGGTGAATTCTAATGTGGTAGGATCCTTATAATTTTTTACTTTTTTACTAACTCTTCTGTGGCCCCACTTTTTAGCTAAGTCTAGTCCGCTTCTAACCTAGATGTGTTATAAACCCTAAGCACTTGCTTTTAGTTATATGTGAGGAGGTAAGGCTAGGTCTAATCTAGTTAAGGATCGGTTCTGCTTATATGCCTATTTCGCGATGTCTTTTTAAAAGGAACTTTTCCTTGTACTTTACTTTATAGCTACTATAGTGAATTACTCTGCCCCTTTTCCCTTATATATATAAAAGGAAGCAATTCCCTATAGGATTTTGCCTTCTTTTCTTTCCTTATTATCTATCTTCTCTTAGGTTTATTTATACCTTTTTATCTGCTAGTGCAATTCTAGGTCGGATTTAGTGTGGTTACTGACTATTATTGTAGTTTACATTATAATCCTTATTATTATTATCCCTTATTATATTATTATCTATTTCCCTTATAAGTCCTATCCCTTAGGGAGTACTCTTCTACTTCTAACTTACCTAGGAACTAAGCCTCTCTAAGCGTTATCCTTAAAAGCAGCTAACTTTAGCTTAGTTAAGGCAGGCTCTAGATAGGGAGCTTTATATAAGTTATTCTTCTACTCTTATTTTAAGGCTTTTTTGTTTCTAATTCTAGGTAGTTAGGTAAGCTATAGTAGTTTTAGTGTATTTTGTGTTACTCTTAATTAATAAGGACTCCTAGCTATTAGTGTTACGACGTTATTAGTATAGGCAGCTCTAAGCCAGATAAGTGTTAGTGGTAATTCTGCTAATATCTGGCTAGGTGCTATAACTAACGCTTGCTTTAATTATTAGGTTTGTAATAATAGTTGTAATAAGGTAATGTTTTGCGCTATGTCTAGGTCTATTTTGCTGCTAATCCGCCTTCTAGCTAAATACTATAGGGCGTTAAGCTAAGCACTTGTGGTTAACGGAGATCTAGGCCGCTATTACTAGCGGTGCTAAGGTGTGTGTCTATTTACAGGGCAAATCCAGGTCTGTTTCGCATCTAATATGTGCCTATCTTAGGTTCCTAATAATTATTATAATTATATAAGAAAACTTTACGCTAAAAATTAAAGTAAGAAGCGGAGTGCTTTAGTGGTAGGCCTAGATTAGTCTAGTTCTAGTTCTAGTAAGGGCTAGTATAATAAAATAGTGTTCTAAATGCGTCGCTTAGACACTTAAATAGCGGAAACAAACCAGCTCCTAGCCGCCTCCCTTCTAGCAAAGGGGCGTGCTAAGGTGATAGAGAATGCTATCCCTATTTTAGAGGAGGAGTAAAGCGATAGACTAAGGCTAGTTTAGGGGTAGCATTAGGGCATAGGGGGCTAATAATACCTGGCATTAGTAGTTTTAATTAAGAGTTTGTTCCTTTTTCGCAGTAATCTTGTCTTATTGTGATATTAGTCCTAGCCCTCTTACGCCTCTAAGCTGCCTATTCCCTAGAGTTCTTATTGAAAATGGAAGGGGAATCTAGCTAGAGGGATAGGAAGACCTCTCTAATAGATTCTGACGCGGCGGCTTCTAGATTCACTATAATACGACGATTCTTCAAGATATAGAGCTTTGATAGTTGAATGTAGTTAATTTCTAGCAATACAGACGATCTGACGAGCAATGAGAGGATTCTACTAAGTCCCCTCATAGACCTACTGACCATATTGGCAGAACTAGGTCGCCAATAGGGTCTCGCAAGCTACTTTTTATTTTCCGCATAATTCATTTATATAGGAAAAGTAAAAATCAACTCACAGCCATACAAACTAGACGCCCGTGTGGCCTAACTAAGCACTTTAATAAACAACCCTATTAATAAAATATACCATAAAATCCAGAATAAATTAAGGATTCGAATAGTATACGTCAGCCTTTTATACGACTACTAGTTCCCTAGTTACAGTCGATTTCAGCTTCCCTATAGGGTAACCTAGTCGGCTTAGTCATACAAGCCTGTGGGTTAGTTGTGTGCAGGAACGCAGGTCACAGCCAAAGCTGCAAGCAACGCTGCAAGCAACGCCTTGTAACCAACGTTGCAACAACGCAACTAGGCAACTAGTAGGTCTATAAAATAGTGCTATAAATAGCATTATTTTAACACTCCCTCTAGAAAAGTATAAGGTAACTAATTCAATACCTAAACTTAGCTCTTTAATAGATATCTAAGTTAACCATAAATTCAATAATAAATCCAATAACTTTTAAACTTAAATCAATAACTTTTTAACTTAAATTAATAACTTTTTAACGGAATTCCAGTGTTTTTGTTGATTTTGATTTTTCGACTTTTTAGTTAATTTTCCTTTTTAAAGCTAGGCCTTTGTATTTATAAGGCCTAATAGTTAGATAAATTATTAAAATTTATCATTAGGCAGGGGCTTAGTTAAACCATCTGCAGGCATCTCCTTAGTATTAATGTAAATAACCTTAGCTATACCCTTCTGTACCTTTTCTCTAGTATAGTTAAATTTTAGCAGGGTATGCTTTGTTCTACTATAAAGAGCAGGGTTATTAGCGGTAGTAATAGCGCCTTAGTTATCACTAAAAATCGGAACTGGAGGTGCTATAGGCAGCTTTATCTTATTAAAGAGACCGTAAAGCCACTCTAGCTCCCTAATAGCTTCACATAGAGTATCTAATTCAGCCTCTAATGTAGATAAAGCTATCGTAGTTGCTTTCTTCGATTTCCAGCTAATAGGTCCTTTAGCTAGCTTATAGAGATAAGCATAGGTTGATTTTAAGGACTTATCACCCGCGAAGTCGCTATCACAAAAGCTAATAAGGGTTGCAGAGGCTTTAGTAGCAGATTTAGACCTTCTATAAGTTATAGAATAACTTATAGAGCCTAGAAGATATTTAAGCAAATGTTTAGAGGCATTTAAATGCTCTATATATAGCTTAGATAGTGCTGTGAAAAGCCACTGAACCAGAAAGGCAATATCAGGTCTTATAAGGAGCATTAAGTACATAATAGTTCCTATAATACTCTAATATAGCTTATGATCAGGGGGAAAGAGGCTTAGTTAAGTGATTAGCTGCCTGTTTTATAATTCCGGGTTAGAGTGGAATTTTAACAGGCCTAGCATCTTTATATTAAATCTTTCTAAGGCTTCAGAAATGTACTAGGACTAGTGGATAGTTAAGGTCCCTTTCTTTCGATTTCTAGTAATTTAAACGCCTAGGAAAAATTCAGCTAGCCCACAATCTTCTATAGGATAAGCTTTATGTAATAGCTTCTTTAGCCTATTAATATAAGCTAGATCCGGACCTATAAGAAAACAGTCATCCACATATGTCGCTATATATGTAGATGTAGTTGGGTTAAAGAAGACAGCTAGGTCAGATATTAGGGGTGGAAGCCTAATTTCCGAAGAAGGTCCTTTAAAGCCTGCTACCACTCTCTAGAGCTTTATTTTAATCCATATAAAGCCTTTTGTAGGAAAATAACTTGCTTTTAAGAGGGTTTATAACCGTATTTTTAAGTAGATTAGTTATTTTAGGCGTAGCGGCTTCAGCAAAATCGGCAAATCCATTAGGGATTTGCATAGTAATATCCGCCAACTAAGCTGCTTAAATTCTTCTATCTGCATAAAGCCTTTAGCAACGAGTCAGGCCTTATGTTTTAGGAATTTTCTTTATCCTTTTAAGCTTATAAACAAGCCTATTCTTTAGAACCTCCGGCCCTTAGGAATTTAGTCTATCCTATAAATTTTAAGGTTCTAGCAGCTAGAAGCTGCGTTAAAAGTTGCATTTATCCATTTCTGACTATCCTTGCTGTTCAAAGCTTGTTTCCATGTCTTAGGGGTGTCAGAATCGTTATTAGAAGACGACGATTTAGCCTTTTCTTGTGCCTTAAAGCATATCTCCTTAACAAAAGAAGATATATTAAAATCATCGATATCCATAGAATCAGGATTAGTTAAAGAATCCGAATCTGAAAACGGTTTTTTGATAGCACCCTTATTAGGGGCGCTAGAGCTTGGGCTTTCTAGGGGTAGCGCTAGAGGCGTTACCGGCGCTGCGGGCGCTAGAGGCTTTGGATAGCTATCCTGAACCTCTAGATTATCTCGTGAGATATCGGCTTCTCCTCTAAAGGATAGCTCCCTAAAGGCTTAGGGGACCCTACAGAGCTTATATCCTCTATAATTTTAACAAAGCTAGTCTTAACAACTGACCTTTTAGAGGGTATATAAACAAGATAAACGCTGGAACCTAGAGTAGCAAGTAGCCGGCTAGGGATAGTCCTAGGGGCTAGCTTCTGAAGCTTTAATCTCTGCTCCGGAGGTATTAGAACCTCACAATAAGACCCTATAGCCCTAATTTCGAGAAATCAGGCTTATAAGAGGTCTTAGGCTCTAAGTCAGCTAGATATAGCTGCTTAGGGGTTAGGGGCTTAGTTGTATTCGCGGTGATGTTAACTAAGTCCACTATGGCTGGAAGAATGTAAGACTATAGATATAAGGGTAGCTTAGACCACTAAAGTGTAGCTCTAAGCCGGTCTAGGATAACCCTAATAGCCCTCTTAACTAGCCTATTCTGTTCGTGAATATAAGGGCAAGAGGTGCTAAAACAAATTCCTTTAGAAGATAACCATAACTAAAGTTCGTTGTTAATCTCAGTGCCTCCGTTAAAGTGAAGGTGCCTAGGATACGCGTTATATTAGTTTTTCAGGGCCTTAAAGAAGCCCTTAATAGCTATATAAAGGGTCTGACCTTCTTTATTAGCTAATAGAAAACACCATTTATACCAGGATTTTCGATCAATAAGGATAAGGACTAGGGCCTTCTTATTATGCGGTATAGGTTTGATTTTAACCATATCTCCCTCTAGAATATCTAAAACTCTAGGGGGTCCTGAATAGGTCTTTTAGTAGGTCTTCTAACAGCCTTCGATTGCATACAGGCTATGCAGTTGAAATCCTTTTCTTTAATTGCGGAAAAATCAGGGATCCCTTTAGCTAATTTCGAAGACTTCTTTAGTAAAGGGAGGCCGATGTGGCCTAATCGAATATGCCAAAGAAGGGCTAAATCTAGTAACTTCTTGTAACTAGAATCTAGCTTTTCAGGGCTATTATCCCTTAGCTCCCTCTGTTGCCAGGCCTCTTGAGAATCACAGGCCTCTGGGGGCAATAGACGGCCACTATCGTCACCTAATTCATTAGGGTATGGACCTTCTAAACCCCTATAGAAGGTGCCTGACTAGGAGGAGCTTCGGTGGGATATAGGGCTGAATCTTCGTCTTCTTTAGAGTCTAATTCTTCGATTCGTTAATATTCCTCGGGATTAAATGCTGGCTGCGGAATTTGAACCTCTATAGGGTAGGAAAACCCTAATTCGGTCTTATAGGCTCTTTGGTTGCAAAATTGAGAGCCCATAAAGGAGAGGTGGGTTGAATGCTTGCAAATCTTAGAAGTGGCTTGCCCCTTAATCTGCAAAAAGAAGCCGTGTTTAGCAGGTTCTAATAACCCACAGGGGCTTTTATTGGCTAGGAAAAGCTGATCTTTAGCTAGATAACCTCCCTTTAGATAGTGGGATAACCCGCTAACTAGGTTAGTATCTATACCTGGGAAATATAAGGTATCTAGCAGAGCTAAAGGCCTATATTCTAGTGGATTTTTCTTGACCAGAACGTTAAAAACAGCGGTGCCTCTTCCTTTAGGATAGATAGGTCCTCCTGCTATAATTATAGGGCTAGTTTGACCTTTCTTAAGAGGCTTAAAGTCCCTAAAGAAAGCCCTATTATTATAAATGTGACAAGAAGAACCTGTATTATATAAAAGGGAGTTTTTAACCACATTATTAGAGTAGCTAAAAGTAGGCTTAGTAGTAGTGTTACTAGTAGTAGTGGTACTAGAAGTATCCGAATCAGATTTAGAATCACTGCTATCCTCGCTACTAGACTCGCTAGAATCTAGTTCTTTAACGTATCCTGTGGCTAGGCTATAGCCTAACGCAAAAGCAGCTTCTTTTCCTTTATCCCTATTGCTACTCTTCTTCTTCTGCTTTTTCTTCTTAGAGGCTTTAGAAGGGTTTGAATCCTTCTTATCCTGCTCTTTAGTGGCATTTGTAGAGTCCTTCTTAGTGTTAGGATTAGAGGATTTCTTCTCCTAGTCCTTAGAATTTCCCTTATTATTAGAAGCCTTATAACTAAGAGCTTTAGCTATAGGGAGGTTTTATCCCTCTGTTCTTCTAATAAATCTGCTATAAGGAACTGTAAATTTAAGGTATTTACAGGCAGTCCCTATGCCCTAGAAGCTCTGATAGTAAATCTTTGTCTCTTAGCCTAACTAGGGAAGGTCTGCTTTAATGCATTAATATAATAATTTACTTAATCAATAGGTGCGATCTCTACACTACAGAGTTGTAGTCTAGCTAGTAAATTATTAAAATCGGCATTAAAAGCCTCTAAAGATCCCTTATAATTTGAAAAATTTAGGGAGTGGTAGCTAGCATATAGCGTACCTCGCTGGATTTTAGCACTCTGCGAATAATGCCTAATAAGGACTTTATAGGCTTCTTTGGGGATTTTTGCCAACATATAGCTGCCTGAGGTCTAGATTAACAGCTATCTCTTAATATTATTAAAAGAATAGCTTGATCACAGTTAGCTAGATAGCCTGCTAGGCTTGGATTATCTATAAATTTAGGTAATCCTAGGGCTCTAAATTAAATGCTTAGGGCTTGCTTCTACTAATTATAATTTTTAGGGCCTTTTAGCTTAGCTCCCTCTGGAATAGAGTAAACCTTCTTATTTAGCTCCTTAATAGCGCCTGTATTAAAGGCAGCTTATAAGTTACTAGAAGGTAAACTCGCAGAAACAGTAGCAGGCAGGTCTTCTACTAGGACCTTAGTATTTTCTTCCCTTAGTCTAGTAAAATCCTAAAGACCTTAAATAGTAGTTATAGTTTGCGTCAATTTATCTAATAGATTATTAATGCTAGCCTCGGTTTTTAGCCGTTTTGACTCGCTATGTTTGATAAAATCTGTTAAAGTCTTGCCTTGTTATTTAATTTGGCTTTGCAGTTGTAAAGCGCTAGCCTGAACAGCTAGTTAACCTTCTATATCCATCCTATCAGGGTCCCTAGGGGGCTAGAAGGGCCTATAGCAGGGCCCTTACCCTTATAATTAGGTGGTGCTATCTTTAAAAATTCCTATGCAAAATCTCTAAATTTGTTCCTGTTACAAATAACGCGCGCTAGAAATTAGTTGTAATGCAATCTGCTTGCGCACGTAAAATGCGTGGCAGGGCTGTTTAAAAGGATAGCCTAAAAGGTCAAAAAGTAGGTCTGCGGTATGCGCGGGCAGAAAAAGCCAGAGAAGATCCTCTGCGAAAATTTTCTTAACACTAAAGATAGGATTGCGGATAATAGGTATTACAGAAGCCACAACGCAACGTAACGTAGTGTATAGTGCGTGCAACGTAGTGTAATAGGTTAAAAAGCCTAGTATAGATATACTAGATGTCTGATGATTTAAAGGATGTAGCGTATTTACTGTTGTAGATAATATTAAATATGACGGTCGCGATAGTGAATAGAATCACTAAAAAGAGGTTGTGGTTATAACTAGATAGTTACGGTTGTAATGTGGTGGTTGTAGGTGCGGCTGTAAATGAATTTAACACTAAGGGTCTGGTGTTGCGATGCGGGGTGCTAGGGGATGAAAAGCTTCAACTAGCGGTTTCCTTTGTAATCTAAGAGCCCATAGGTATAGTAGAGAGTAACTAGTACCCAAAATCAAGCAGTAATCGCAGTAGAATAACGCAGTAATGTAGTAATTCTATAGGCCTTCTGGGCTTATAACCTATTGAAAATGGAAGGGAATCTAGCTAGAGGGATAGGAAGACCTCTCTAATAGATTCTGACGCGGCGGCTTCTAGATTCACTATAATATGACGATTCTTCAAGATATAGAGCTTTGATAGTTAAATGTAGTTGATTTCTAGCAATACGGACGATCTGACAAGCAATGAGAGGATTCTACTAAGTCCCCTTATAGACCTACTAACTATATTGGCAGAACTAGGTCACTAATAGGGTCTCGCAAGCTACTTTTTATTTTCCACATAATTCATTTGTATAGGAAAAGTAAAAAATCGACTCACAGCCATACAAACTAGACGCCCGTGTAGCCTAACTAAGCACTTTAATAAACAACCCTATTAATAAAATATACCATAAAATCCAGAATAAATCAAGGATTCAAATAGTATACGTCAGCCTTTTATACGACTACTAGTTCCCTAGTTACAGTCGATTTCAGCTTCCCTATAGGGTAACCTAGTCGGCTTAGTTATACAAGCCTGTGGGTTAGTTGTGTGCAGGAACGCAGGTCACAGCCAAAGCTGCAAGCAACGCTGCAAGCAACGCCTTGTAACCAACGTTACAACAACGCAACTAGGCAACTAGTGGGTCTATAAAATAGTGCTATAAATAGCATTATTTTAACAGTTCTCTTTCTTTAGCGTCTAATCTGGGCGTCCGTATGTTATTTTATGTCCTCTGGGGGCAGGTCTGTCTCGGTCCTGTTCCGCTTAAGGCAAATGCTAGGTCCTGCGCTAGCTTATAGTAGTTAAGTCTCCTAGTTTATATAACCTATTTAGCGATAGTTCTCGCTCGTGTAGGTTCGTCTAGGGCTAGCCTTGCCTCCCATTTGTCTCCGGGCTATCTTTGGGGTCTTATATGGTTATAGTTACTATAGCTTGTAATAATGTAGTACTAGTCTTCTTCTCCATAGCCGTAGCTACATATTAGCAATGTTACCCTAGGCATGCCTTTATTATAGAGGAATTTGTTTAGCCTTATCTTCCCTATATATAGTTATACTATTATTAAAGAGATATATTTATCTAGGTTTATGTAGAACTTTTAGATCTCTTTGTTATGGACTCGAGCTCGAGGCTTAGGTCCTTCTCGGGTACGGAAAGGACGCGGAGGGTGCGCAGGAAGGGTGTAGAGAGTGTGCGGGAAGGACATATGTTATGTGCGGACATGCTTAGGACTTAGGGCTGCTGCGCGCTATGCGCACAGACCACACACAGAGGGGTATATAGCTAGGCGCCGTGCAATCTCTTGTCTAGTTCTTTCCTTCCTCTCTAAGAATAATAATTACACTTTAAACGCTTATTTGCAGCTACCCTAAGGCTAGTTTATAACATTTGTTATTCTTTATAATAGATACTAATGAGATAGCAGCGTTGCGGGAGGTTATTAAGAGGCAGGCGGCCTAAATCACTGACCTCACTAATAGGCAGAATGCGGCCCTTACGCAGAACCCTATTAAGCGGAAGCCATTACTAATAGGCCTACTATTTAACGGTAATAGAGTATTATTCTTAGCCTAGAAAGGCCTTATAGGTTACAAGTTACTAATGGATTAGGAGTTTATTAGTACTATATAAGATTAATAGTGCTTTATTTACTAGAATCTCTTGCCTAAGGTATAGGCCTAAGTCGCTCCTTACTTTAAAAAGGGGTACCTAGTTTATTTTAACTTAAGGCACTTCCTTAAGTACTTAGGGGAAATATTTAATAACCCTTATTAATAGGAGATAGCTATTACTAAGCTTGATTAGCTAAGGTAATAATAGTATAAGCGTTTTAGTGACTTTTACATTTAGTTTAAGTAGAAGTTAGCGCTTATAAGCAGGTTAGATTAGGTAGACGCAGTAAAGTTATCTAAACTACGCACTGCACTTAATAAGTAGATAAGAGATTATAGTGTTAGCTAAGACATTCCCTAGGCTAACTACCTGGCGGCAGTGGCTCGCTTTTAGAGCATTATATTAGATATTAAGTCTTACTAGCTAGAGGAGAAGCATTAATTGCGTAAGTAGTCTTAACCTGTAACCCTTATAGAGAGGTCCTATCCATAGGATAAGGATACTCTAATAACGGACATTTAATTAGTAGGTATAATAGGGACCCGAAAAGGTTTTAGTAAGGCCCTAGCCTAATGTGCACAATTAAGCATAAGTAATAAAGGGGCGTAAAGCAGGCAAAGTAAGTCTCTTAGGAAGTGCTAGACACCTGCTATAAGGAGGGTAGGTGCTTGTAATATAGTTCTAATAAGCATTAGGTTATAAAATGCCCCTTATACTATGCCCTCCGCCTAAAGGAGATACTATTAGTTAACGCGTGTAACGTGGAAGACATTAACCCTAAGGACTTAAGTAATAAGTTAGGAAAAGAGGAGCCCCTTTATTAAGTTATTTAAATAGGGAAGAGAATTAGGAGCTTAGAGAGGCTTTATAGCATATAGTTATTGTTAAGGATAACTTTAAATAAATCTAAAGTAATATAAATACATTACCTTTCTTAGTCCTTATATTAATAAATAAGATAACCTTTTTAGATGCATAAGTTAACACAGGATATAACTACTATACTACTATTAGTAAACGCTTAGTCTAGAAGCTATAACTAGAACGCATTCCCTTACTAACTAAGAGAATAGTTTGCACTGTAGTTAGTGTAAAAAGAGGGGAAGGGAGGATTATAAGAAGAGCTTATTAATAACATATATTGTCCGTTTTCGGATAGATATAGATAGATAGGAGACGCTAATTATAGTGTACGTGATTCTGGGATTAATAAGATAACTTATCCTAGGGACACTGTGGATAGCCTGCTATAATATTAATTTAAATGTAAAGTGTTACTAGCTTACTGTAGGGGTGGCTAATAACCTATAGATTTAGACTATAGCTAGTAGAGAGGTAAAGAAGCCTATAGTATATATTATAGGATTATTATTTGTGGGAATAGTGCGAAGGGTAAGGAAGTAAAAGGAGTATATATAGCTATATGCTATAAGCTTATAGGAGATTATATCTGTGCTATAGATTAACACTATGCTAAAACCCATAGAGTAGGAACTCTTAGCGGCCTTACTAGAGGAGTTACAGGACTTTAAGGATCTTTTTAGGAGAGTAAGGTAAACGCTCTCCTACCACACTAGGGCAAGTCTAACCACCACATTTACCTTAAATAGGATGCGGAGGGCAATAAACTGGACTTACCTTAGGCACTATTATATAATATACCACATTAACACCTCCTAGAGATATATAAGTAAGTAATAGACTTAATAGATAAGGGCTAGATTAGGGCAAGCTTATCTTTAGCGGTAGCACTAGTTCTACTAGTAAAGAAACCTAGGGGTAGCTAGAGGTTCTATGTGGACTATTACACGCTAAATAAGATTATAAAATAGGACCGCTACCCCTTGCCTTTAGTAAAGGAGATACTACACTCCTTAGCTAAAGCGAAATAGTTTATAAAACTAGATATATAAGCAGCGTTCTATTGTATTTGTATTGCTAAGGGCCAGGAACACCGGACTGCTTTCTAGACGTAGTTTAGATTATTTAAGTAGTTAGTATACCCCTTTAGTTTAGTGGGCGCGCCTATAACCTTCTAGAGGTATATTAATAGAGCGCTTAGTGGTATTCTTAGGGACTACGTTATAGCTTACCTTAATAATATCTTGATTTATTTAGGGGTTTATAAAAAGATTATATATAAAAAGTCTACGGGGTGCTAGCTAGGCTATAATAGGCTAGGCTAAATCTAGACATTAAGAAATGCGTTTTCACTACAAAAGAGGTAAAGTACCTTAGGTTTATTATTTACGTAGGAAAATAGATTTGCCTAGATAATAAAAAGATTGCGGCAATTAGAGATTAGGAGGCTCTAATATAGGTCTAAGAAGTGCGCGGGTTTCTAGGATTCACTAACTTTTATCGCGATTTTATACTGTAATTTTTAGATGTTACAGGCCCCTTAATTAACCTAATAAAGAAGGGCGTGGCATTCCGCTAGACAAAAGTGTATAATAAGGCTTTTAAGACGTTAAAGTTAGCTTTTATATTATACCTAATCCTTATATAATAGGACCCTAATAAGGACATAGTGGTAGAGGCAGATTACTTAGGAATAGCATTAGGAGGTTGCCTTTCCTAGACAAATAACAAAGGGGTCTTATATCTAGTGGTATACCACTTAGCTTGCTTATAACTAGCTTAAAGGAATTATATAATATATAATAAGGAGCTTCTGGTAATTATCTCGTGTCTTAAGGCGTGGTTAGCGGAGCTATAGAGTATTAGCAATCCGTTCATAATACTTATAGACTATAAGAACTTAGAGTACTTCATGGCCCTAAGGGAGATGTTAGAACAATAGGCGTAATAGGCAAAGACTCTAGCACTTTTTAATTTTTACTTGCGCTATAGGCTAGGGACTTAGGTAAGCTAGCTAGATATGTTATTAAGGCGCTATTAGGAAAAGGCATAGTTAGCTAAACTAAAGGCACTTATTGTATAATTAGCAATAACGCCTACTCGGTTTAGCTTTGGTCAGGGTCAGCCGCGCGTTAATATTAGGCCTGTGTTAGTTTTAGAGGGCATTACTTTAGAGAATAACTTGGCTTCGGAGGGTAACATAATAGAGGGTAATTTAGCCTAAGTAACAAGTATCCTAGCTAGGGACTCCTTATTTGCAGACAAGTACCTCTAATCCCTATAGGATTAATCCGTGGCCTATAATAAGACCTATAGACTATGGCTTAAGGCAGTAAGGGCTAGAGCTTAGAAGTTTCCTAACGCTGCTAGCACATAAGAATAGATTGCGGACTATTAGATTAGCGTAAAGGGGCGCTTTAATTCTAGGGCTAGACTTAGGTACTAAAGTAAGAGCCTCTAACCACAACTTTAATCTAGCGGACTTATAACTTACCCTTACTAGGTTATCTAGGGCAGAACACCACCTTTAAGGCGCTTTAGAGGGACTTCTATTAGGATAGTATGTTGCAGGACATAGTATGGTTTATATGTAATTGCTACTGCTATAGGGGACAAAAGAGTTAATAGTTACATTAGGGCTTGCTAAAGCTAATTCCCCTACTAGACAGATATTAGTCACAGATCTCTATTAACTTTATAATAGAGCTCCCTACTAGAGACTAGGCTAACCCATAGTTCCTAATAGTTATTACAAATAGACTCTCTAAATTTATATAACTTAAGGCTATAACGTTAATAAAGGCTAAGGCGTGTGTGAAACAGTTTAAGTACTGTTAGTGGTAGTTCCACGGGTTCCTTACCTAGATTATTATAGATTACGGGTTAGATTAGTTAAGTAACTTTTAGATAGCGCTCTGCAAGAAGGTTAGCACTAAGTAATTACTATTAACCTCTTACTACCCGTAGATAGATAGAGGTATAGAGAGAGCTAACTAGGAGGTTTAGGCAGTGTTATAGGTAATATTATTCTTTTGTAATTTAAGTAAGCAGATTACTTACTAGCCTGTTAACTAGCATTAAATAATAGGGATTCCTTAGTAACAGGAGTGAGTGTGAATATAGCTCTTTATAGCTTTAATATACTTACAATCTAGGCACTACTATTTATAGAAGCTTTAAGGACTTTAGTAAAAGGGCAAGCATAGGCATTCCTATAGCATTTAAAAGAGGGCACAGACCTAACGTAGGCGGCTATAGCTTTTATCTAGTAATAGCAATAGGAAAACACAAATAGTAGTTAAAGACCTACGGAACGGTTCTAGGTTAGGGACTACGTGTAGCTAAGTCTTAAGAATATTAAAACAAATTACCTGTGTAAGAAGCTAGACTAGGTTATAGCTAAGTATAAGGTGCTAGAGGTACTAATACTGTTAACTATAAAGCTAGATATTCCTAGGGGCTATACCTAGTCTTTTATGTGGATTTGGTTTAGAGGGTAGCAGAGAACCTATTACTAAGTTAAAAGCTGGCTAATAAAAGACCACCGCTAGAGCTAATAATAACGGATGCGGATAATAATCTCGCGGAGTACTAGGTGGAGGAAATTCTTATAGCTAAGAATGCGCTAGGCTAGGGATTAAATTGCAATATTCTAGTTAAATAGAAAGGTTACATATAGCTAATATAAGAACCCCTAGAAAATATGTAAAACACTAAGGCACTAGACAGGTTTAAGGCGAAATAGGGGATATGCAGATAAGTAATAGTCTAAAATGGGTGCGGAAACAGGTGTGGTTTAATTTACTCTTAGAGGAGTAAGATAGCTAGAACACACACAGGAAAGCGGAGGGGAGGATAAGAAGTAGGGGGCATGAAAATTTTTTCCTAAGAAGTGGGGAGAGGGAGGGTAAGAAGGGGGTATATTATAGACTTAAGCTTAAGGCTTAGGTCCTTCTTAGGTACAGAAAGGACGCGGAGGGTGCGCGGGAAGGGTGTAGAGAGTGTACGGGAAGGACATATGTTGTGTGCGGATATGCTTAGGACTTAGGGCTGCTACGCGCGCTATGCGCACAGACCACGCACAGAGGGGTATATAGCTAGGCGCCGTGCGATCTCTTGTCTAGTTCTTTCCTTCCTCTCTAAGAATAACAATCGCACTTTGAACGCTTGTTTGCAGCTGCCCCAAGGCCAGTTCATAACACTCTTTTAGGTTAGGGTATAGTGGGCGGTCCTTAGTAGGTTCTCTTATATGCCAGCGGCAGCCTAGGCATTCTCTATTATACTATGCTTCCTATCTCTTATTTCACTTATTATATAGGTTTATATCTAGCTCTTCTTCCCTTAGTTAGGTGTGTCTAACTCTTCTATAGCGTAGTATAGTCTTGACTAACCATAAGGCAGTTTAGATTATCTCCGCTATCCTATTATTAGTAATTCTATCCTTAAACCTTTATTTAACTATATTTAGGTATAGGTTAAGTAGTAGCACTACTATTTCTGCTTCTAGCTATATAATAGGGGTGGCTTTAAATGCCCCTATAATAACCTAGAGGTAGGCTAATTATTCTACTATAAAGTTTTTACTATCCCTCTAGGTTTCCCTCTAGCTTTAGTTAGGGTATAGTATACGCTTACTCTATAGGCAATAACAGGTTAGACTACCTATATATAAAGGAGTCTAGCGTCCCTAAAGCTACATCCCTATACTAAGGCTAATAACGTAGTAAGGGTAAGCCTTTACTAGGCTAATTTTCCCTTTAGGATGTTTTTATAAGTGCTCTAGTTAAGTTTTCTATTTACCTATACTCCTAGGAATTAGCAGGACTTTATAGGCATTATCTCCTTATCTCTAAGTTAGACCCTAGTCTAGGGGGTTGTCTAGATTTACTAAAGTGCATAAGCTTAGTTTTTAAGGGGTTAAACTTTACTCCTACTTCCTTTACCTATTTTTATATACCTTCTAGGCAGCTTTAAGTCTTTTCTAAGTCTATACTGTGTTTTTCTAAATACTATAATATTAGTATTATCCGCAAATCCTATTACTACTATGCCTAGGATAGAGCGGAGGTGTGTATATAACTTAGTGGAGTATAGTAAGAAGAGGATAGGGAAGAGTAGGGAGCCTTATAGGGTACTAGCCTTAATCTTAAATAGTTATAATAGGTCTTTATTAAAGCTAAGCTAGCTTATTTTACCTATAAGGAAGCTTTATATTACTATTACTAGCTATAGTAGTATGCCTATCTTAACTAGGAGGGCGATAAGGTAAGGGTGGCTAACTCCGTTAAAGGCTGCAGATATATCTATTTAAGCTAGCGAGGTAATACTACCTCTTTCCTAGGCCTCTTACACGCATTCTATTAAGGCTCTTATTATAGTTTCTATTAACCTATTTCTCCTATTACCTATTTGTAGTTCTAGAAGAAGGTTATTTACCTTAGCATAGCTTGTAAGCTACCTCGCTATCGCTACCTCTATAATCTTACCTATTATATTAAGTAGTGATATAGGCCTTTATATATTAGCTCTTCTTATTTCCTTTATTATCTTCCTAGGCTTCCTAATTACTATAACTCTAGTGGTTTAGAAGCGGGCTAGAAAGTACCTTACTTCTAGGGTAGTATTAAGTAGCCTTATAATTATATCCTTTACTAGGTTATCACAGGCTTTAATAAGGCCTGCTAGGAGTTTATTATCTTCTAGGGCCTTCTAGCTAGCTATGCCTAAGAGAATATCTATAATTTTAGCTCTTATAAATTACTCTTAGGCTAGAAAAGGGCGTTTTTAAGTTTAGGGAAGGAAAGGTTAGGGATATAGGAGAGGTCTGCTATTAGTTTAGGGAAAAATCTTTATGCGAGGACTTTGGCTTTGTTAGTGTGCGCTATGGCTAGGTTTAGGTTATTTTTAGTTCTCTCTAAGTCTAGTATTTTTAGGAGCTTAGGGGGACTAGCTCCTAAGTCTAGCCTACCTCTCTAGTCTCTAAATACCTCTATCCTTTTCCTATATATTAGTATTTTTAAGGGCTTCCCTCTATGCATTTCTCTTTTCCTCTCTAATAGTATGTTCTTAGTTTATCTCTGCCTCTTTATATGTATTCTAATTTATATTAGTCTTGCGTTATCTCTATACCCTCTTCGCTTACCTTACTTTAGCTACTACTTTCTTTACTCTTTTAGACTACTATGCCTCTAGCCTAGGGAGGCCTTAGGGCCTCCTTAGTGCTACTCTCTTTACTATTTATTAGAGGTTTGTAATAAGCTATTTTATATATTAGTCTATCCTATCTTAGTTATAGGGGTTTGGAGTGAGTTTAGGCTAGAGTTATACTAATACTTCTGCTTTTATAAATAGTCTATCTATCGCTTACTAGTCATGCCTTATTATCAGTAGGGTGCGGTCCTAATTGCCAGAGTCAATGCTAATTAGCTGCGGAATATGGTCGGAGCCCAATATATCCGCCGCGCTATTGTAGTGAACTTATATATTGTGTGAAGCCTATGCCAGATTAATTATACTATCTCTATCTCTATTATACTATCTAGTGGGTTCCCCTTAGGGCGTTACTAATCTAAGTCACTACTAGCTAGTGAACTCTAGTAGCTCTTTTACTCTATTACTAGTCCTATTATATTTGTCCTATAGTGGGTGTTTTTAGTTAAAATTACCTACAAAGACGCTTCTTCCCTAGGGCTCTTCCTTATTAATTATGTAAATAGGGGTGTTCTATTTATTGCTGTGTTTTTCTAAGTAAAGGGAGTAGATATTTTGTAAGGCGCTGGCATGCACAGGGGTGTTCGTGACAGGCAGGCCTCTTAAGCAAGTGTAAGGTGCAATGCAGCAACGGCTAGCATTGACGGATCTTTTGGTCTATTGGGGAATTCTAGCACACCTTCTAGGTTCTTACAATTATGCTAGCCGTTACGGGTCTTCTAGCTAGGCTAGGTCGTGGGTTCGAATCCTGTGCGGGGTTAGGATTGCGAATGCGCAGAGTGCGTGGCAACTAGCTAGCTTACGTTAGGCTCACAGGGCAGGCTAAATAAGCTAGGCCTTAGGGGTTCGCATTTGTGGGATTATCCTAGGGGCCACGGAGGGACCGGGCTTACCTGACTTCTAGCGGATGGTTTCAGTACAGGCAGCCAAAGGGCGCTTGGGCTAAGCTTCTAGAAGAGGGGGATAATTGTAAGGCGCTGGCATGCACAGGGGTGTTCGTGACAGGCAGGCCTCTTAAGCAAGTGTAAGGTGCAATGCAGCAACGGCTAGCATTGACGGATCTTTTGGTCTATTGGGGAATTCTAGCACACCTTCTAGGTTCTTACATATTTATTTCTTAAATTTCTATAAGCAACTAGTTAGTGCCTCTATAGGCTAACTATAAGCCTACTCCATGCTTCTTATTTATATATACTGCATTCTATCCCTTGTAATATACAAGTTAGAATCTGGCAAGGCCTAGAGCCAGGGGCTATGCTTATCTTATGTGTTCCTATTCTTAGATTGCTATCACGTCTATATTAGTCTAGTAACGGAGCGCGATGTGTATAAGGTTATTCTTCTTATTAATATTCTAGAAGAGGACGCGTATTATTATTATATAAGTCTAGGTAAGGGGGTTTGCTGCTGTCTTATGCCAGTTCTATTCTAGCTCTAATTAGCTTCGCGTATCTTCTAATGCTGCCTGCTCTAGGTTATCTAGCGTTCTGTTCCGCAAGTATTAGGCAGCCTCTTTTCTTCCTAGTAAGGCTAACTAGTTCTAGTCTCTCCTAGGGCAGGGCTAGGCTACTAGCTAGTGATTAGGTAGCGAAACAGGAAGGGCGCTCCTAGTATCCTACTTTTACTATATTCTATTTTTCCTTAAGGGTTAGGCAGGTTCTAGACCACGCTAGGTGCGCCCTAGAGTAAAGTATACACTTCTCTTGTAGTTATCCTGTAGATATAGGGCAGGATTTCTTACCCTCTTTATAATAGCTAGCTCTATACTTACCGCACCTTAGGGCTGCTTTACAGAATTTTACTATATAACCTATCTAGAAGCAGTTATAGCACTACCTTAGCTACAGTGATTTATTATAGGGTTTAGTCTAGAATAGCTCCGCTTTATATATAGTTCTATCTTTATATATCTTATTAGCGTTATTTACCTTAGCTAGGCTAAGGATAAGAGTAGTTCTTAGTGTGTTTTTGCCTCTAGGTTATCTTGCTATTACCTTAATTACGTTTATTTTATTTGCTTTTCCTATGTTTACTATAAGGTTTTCCACTAAGGTGTATTTTATAGGGAAGCCTTTAACTATAATACTTAGGATTTAGCAGTGGAGGGTTACTTCTAGTCTAAAGGCAGCGGTAATCTATTTTTAGTTAGTCCTATACTAGGAGGCGTTTCCTTTAAATATAATAATTATATCCCTACTAGGGAGTCTTCTAGCTATAACTACTATAGTCTAGCTAGTGGCTTTGTTTACCGCTATAACTATGTCTTCTACGCTTCTAGTCTAAAGCAGTTCCTAGATAGAGTTACCCTTAATAAGGACCTCTCTATCCTAGTGGCCTAGTATCTAGAGGGGGTTTAGGTTTAATTATCTTTGCATTAGCCCTATAGCAATGCTTACCTAGGTAAGGGGAGTGGTGTTTTTATCTGCCTCTTTAATAGCTTCTTTAATAACTTCTTTAAGGGCTTCTTTTGTGGTATAAATATTACTGTTATTATTTATCTCTGCTTTCTTAGCTTAGGCACAGCTTACTTTTAGGTCTATAATGGCCTAGGTAGCGTTCTATACCTTAGATAGTTTGTCACTAGGGATAAGGCTAGTAATCTTTTTATAGTATTTTTATTCTTCTAGGTATTTAAATTAAATCCGATCCGCCTTCGGGTTATTATTGCATCTCTAGACATTAAACTATCCTCTGCCTGCGTTTAGGTAGTGGTAGCTCTATGCCAGCCCCTTTCTCCTTTATTAATTACTATTAGTGTCTCCTCCTCCTACCTGCCTCTAGCTCTATTACAATATAACATCGTAGGAAGGGGTAAAATAGGGTGAGGATTTTGATTATCTTGTTAGTTTGTATTTTAGAGGCGATTCCGGACCTGTAGGGCGGTGCGGAAAGATTTGCAAAAAGTTTAAGTGTCTAGAAAGTTGTAAGTATATCTATAATTAAAACACATAACCTGTGCTAGTATTACGTTATGTGTTCACTGTTAATTAAAAATTAGGATTTAATTGCCTGTTTTTAAGGTAACTACTATTGCAATAAGTGGTTGTAATATTGATTTATTTATTGTTAATTTTATTTGCGTTCGTATCTTATCTATTATAATATTTAAGTAATTATAATTACTATATAGTTAGGATAGAGGATAAGAGTCTAAAATTTTATTATAAGCTACTTTGCCTCTAATCGTGCTATTACGTGATAATCTGTGTGCGTTATTTAAATAAGTAAACAGTGCATTATTAGATGTAAACTGAGCAAAACACATTTAACATATGCGAATTGTGTGGTTAACTCTAATAAATTACACTTACTTCGCTTAGTTATTATCCTATAAAACCCCTTCCTATTTATCTTAAGGGTAAGGTTCCTGCTATTCTATATCTAGGTATAGGATGTAGACATCTAAATCCTCCTATTCTAGCTATTAATAGCCGCTCTCTTGCTTAGGTTTATTTATTTATTACTTATTCTAGTCCTTATAGAGTGCTTAGTCTAATTCGTCTACCTAATATACCACCTATAGGCGTTAAGGTAAGATAGCTAGTTTGTTTAGTAACTTCACTACATTACTAAACGGTGTTGCTCTTTTATAGCTAGTCTATTATATCTAGGGTTTGGATTTCTGTATTGCCTTTATTAATTAGGATAATATAGCTAGTTACTAAACTATTAGTCTTAGTTATTGTAATACGGCCTCTGCTATCTGTATTATGGTTACTGATTAGGATTACGATAAAACTAACTATTATAACAATTGTTTTTATTACTATTCTAATAGTTATTTTAATACCCTCTAAATCAGGGTTAATCTATACTATTATATAGCTAGTATCCTCTACGCTAGCCTTAAGCGTTATATCCCCACGCGCGTTCAATCCCTGTTTTATATCTCTAAACTGCTAATTAGTAATTTGTCTATACCTCTCTTATACCTAACTTGTAATTATTAATTCCCTATCTCTGATTTACATTAAAAACTGATTAATTATTGTGTTAGTAAACGGCGGGGTGATAATTATTTAGATCTTAGAATTAAACGCTTAATGTACCGTTTATAACTAGGTAATATTGTCTTAATAACACGCCCTCACATCCTAAAGCAGATTATGTATAAAGATTGTGATGTCTTCGCTATTATAATACTTCTATAACAAGTATTATGCGTTCTTAATTCTATTTAATACCATTAACTATAGCTCCTTAAATCTCTTAATTAGTCAGCTATATATTATTTTTAGTAATACCTCCTATAGTAATTCTTGCTTTAAGGTTATAAGTAAATAACTATACTTGTTACGGTACAGAATGGTGGGTAGGCAGAAGCCACTCATAAGAGGCCAGATTTAACACACTAGCTTAGAACATTAACTTACTTCTTACACATCACCAAATACCTACCAGTAGCTTTCGCAAGTGAACATAAAACAACTTATAACCCGTTAAATCCGTTAGCCTCTCTAATAGAATTAACACCCTTACGTGTAAAGCTAGCACGTAATAAGTGGTAGTAATTAGAGATTCTTTTGTTATATACCTTTAATAACCTAGATAACTCTTATGTCTAAAACTAAATAACTATAGCACTTATATAAAGTAATTAATCCTAAGTTTCCTATTATAAAAAGCGAACTATGCCTTATTTATTAATTTAGGACTTTTAACAACGTAAACCCGGATTTTAAATATTAAAAATAAAAATTAGTTAAAGATAGTAATCAAAAAGACTTAAATAAGCTCACACACTACGAATTTATTAATAGACTAGCGAAAAGACAGGAATAACTAATCTACTAGGAACCTCCTATTTATTAGAATCTAGTAGATTTACAAATAATTTGTCTTGTCTAGATATAGGTTAAATCTTATATTATAAAAGCTAGAAATAAGGGATTTATTTGCGTATCTAGCTAATTAGGAAGCAGTTAAGATCCTAGGGAATTACTAGAAAGCATTATTAGCCTAACCTAAAGCGTAAAAATAATAGAGACTAAGGATAGTATAGGGAAAGGCAAAAATAACAAAGATAAGGGGGTTAAACACTACCTAAAAAGGACACTGCTATTTAACCTCTTAAGCCTCCTAACCGCTTAATAAGATTATTTACTAAAGACCTATAGGCAAGACCGTTAGAAATTCCACTTAGATAAGGAGATTCTAGCCCTAGGACTAATAAATCTAATATAGTAAGGGTTTTACCTAGGACTAAGGAATCTAATATAGTAGGGGTATTACTAAGGACTAATAAACCTAATACAGTAAGGATAATCCAGGAAGCGCTTAGATAGTAATAGGCTATATAATAGGCAATAATAATAGAAATAGTATTAGGAATAAAGTAACTAGCAATAAGGCTCACTAACGAAATCAGATATACGCATAGTATAAGAGCCTTAGCAAGATTAACCACACTAGTTCTAAATATAACCTAAGGACTATTATACTTACTAGTTAGACAAGCACATTAAGGTAGCTACCTATATACTAAAGCTAGCTAGTAAGGACTATTAGTATAACTAAGGCCACTGCTATAATAACAAGGATACTTATAACCTTAGCCACACTTTTACCCACCTTAGCAATAAGGACAATACCCTAGAGGCTAAGACTAGTACCTAGAAGCAAGGAACTAGAGAAGGGTAAACCTAGCATTAGACTAAGAAAGAAACAGCTAATAACTAGAAGTAGTAGAAAGGTTAACGGATTTTACTTAGAAGATTATAGATATTAAGTACCTTAAGCCTTAAAATAAGCCTAAAGAAGCTAGTAATAACCTAATTACTTATAAAGGAAAATAAACTATCTTTTATAATATAAAGCTATAGATCTAGGCAGTTAAGGACCACTTATACCACGCTACCCCTAGCTAATAAGATATTATCTAGAAGAAAATTTAGACACTATTTTAAGGGGATATAATAGTGTAGTACTAATAATATCTTAACTTAGGAGAAAGAAATACTATATTTAGCAGAATAGTAATAGTATTTGTAGTAGTTAGAAAAGAATTTAGCATTTAAATACAGGACATAATAGTATAGCTTAATAAAGCTAAATATACTAAAGAGAATGTCCTAAAGGGAGCCTTATTTCGCGAATTTGCCTCTAAGATCTTCTAATACGCGAGAGCGAACGGTAAAATAATAGATTTGTAACTTCTATTACGTTTACGCTTTAAACTCTACCTAGGACTACGCTAGATATATCTAATGCTAATAAAGGATAACACAAGGTTAGCTTATATTACTATAGTTAATAATAAGAGGCGTAAACTATATAACTATTTATAAAAGGAAGGTAATCTAGTAATTAGGAAAGGTAAAGTAAAAGCTAAAGTTTCTTTTTATTAGGAAGAATCTAGTAGTGATTTAGAAGCGGAACTATTTGTAATCTAGGCTAACTAGAATTAACTGTTTAATGCATGATTTCCGCTAGAAAACTAACGTAGTAAATAGGACAATTAGCAGACCCTAAGATTTTTAGGCTCTTTTTAACCAAGATAATATTAGCAAAATCAGCCTTTTAAAAGGCAAATATAATAACTATAGTGAAGCAAATATTAGAAAGAAAAAGAGAAGGGGAATAACTAGGGCCTAGACAGAGCTAACTAGAAGTCTTACTAAACTAATTAGAAGAAGTTTAATTTTAAGATATAAGAGATTAGGAGCAGACTAATTAGTTATAGCAACTAAGACAATTCTAATGCTAGGAGAAGTTGCCTATAAAAGACAAAGAATATGCACATATAGTAGTGTATAAGGATAATTCTAATGTATAATAATATAAAACCTATCTCTAAGACTATAGCTACTATATAGTAGTAAAAGGGAAGTTATAGAGAATAATAAAGATAAGTCTATAGGATAGGAAACTAATTTCGTGAAAACGTACTTTATGAAAAGTAGCGAAACAGAAATAGCAAAGAATGCTACAGACATAGAAGCTATATAATCCAGAAAACTCACACCTAGCTAAGTCATTAAAGCTATAGCTAGACTATAAAAAGTTAAATTTAACGGCAAAATAGCAAGTATGTATTTAAAGATTCTAATTAAATTTAATAATAAAGGCAAAAGTCATTAAATTTGCCTTAACACTAGAACGTTATTTATTCTAGTGGATAAGGCGTGGTTATAGCAATACGGGTTAAATATAAAATAGGAAACCTAAGAACGTAAACTAGTATTAGGGGTTTAGTTATCCTTTTTATCACAGAAATAGCTACTTTTAACTTCTATATTCCTAGTATTACTTATAATATAAGGATTACCAGACATTTCACAGTCACAGCGGATATAATATTAAATTAGGACCTAAGCTACTACTTAGAACGGATTTTCTTTATAAATATAAAACGAAAATCAACTTTATCTAACCTAAGGTGGTTTTTAGATTAGTTTATAATATAATAGTGTAAGTAAAGATTTTTAGACTACTAAATAAGGTCTTACATTAGTAGGTGATTGTAGCGTAAGCAGTGTTAATTCCACTAAAGACCTAGTTATATATACTAGTGACATAGAAGGTTACGTAGAAAAATCAGGAGATAAGCGTATACTATGCGTAATCCTATTCAAGCTTTTTCCTAGATGCAATACTAAGCAACTCTAATAAAGGGCAGATAATCGCTTTTAATCCTACTAACAAAACCATTAGGATTAGTAAGAATTAAAAAGTAATACAACTAACAGCAGCTAATAAGATTAAAGCTAACCATATTATCAATAACCCATTCGCGTACCATGCCTATTTTAGCAAAGATATAGCGGAAAAGGCAGAAAAGGTTAAAAGGGATAAAATAACTAATATTAAGGAAGATAACCTAGACCTAAGAAAAGTTAATGTAGGCGTACTAATATATGGAATTTCGTGCCTAGAAACAGTGCTATACGTGACTAACAAATTCAGGGTATAAATAGCCAATATTAACAAACAGGCTACTAAGAAACTTATTAAGCTTATGAACTAGTATACCATTTATTAAGACAGAGGCATTATCCCTATACTAGAAGATTAGAAAATAAGGATTAATCTAGTGGAAGGATAGTAATATTAAATAAGACTAATTTAACCTTACAAGCTTAGGGGACAGGATACTAATAAGCTTAACAAGGTGTATAATAAACTCCACGCAAAAGGAAAATATCCTATTTAGACAAGCTAGTAGTAATAGCCTATCTAGCTTTTATAGTCTAGCGTAAAACTAGCTAGGGAAGGAAAGGAAAAGTCATAATTAATATAAGGCCGCTAAATAACATAGCAATGCCAGATATTTACCCTTTACCTAACCAAAGCAACATTATAAACAATACCTGTGGCAAGAAGGCATTTTCTCTTTTTAACGGAACGGGATTTTTCCACTAATTACTAGTTTAACAAGACCACTAAGCACGTATAGTGGTTATATTAAATAGGGGTCTTAAAGCGTTAAATATAGCGTTAATAGGATTTAAGAATTCCTAGCATTTACGTAGAGGTTTATAGACTAACTTTTTAGGAAATATAAGCATTTTGTCCGCATCTATATTAATAATATTATAGTGTTCTTAGACAGTCTAGAGAAGCATTTAGGTTATCTTAAGATAGTGCTTAAGATCCTTAACAAGAATTAACTAATAATTATAGGAAAGAAATCTTTTATTAAGTACCTTACTATTTAGCTACTAGGTTTTATTATTAATAGGGATAGAATTATTAACACTAATAATAGGCTTAAAGCATTCTAGAAAATAATGTTTCCTAAAGATTTATTAAGCCTTAAAACTTTTATTAAAATAGCCGGTTTTCTTTATGTAGGAATCCCTTAGTTTAACGTACAAATATAACCACTATAGGACTAAAAAACCATATTATTAAGGGAATTCAGAGAAAAGAGAAAAAGATTATAGGAATTTCAAAACTAGAACAGAAACAGAGGACCTAATAAAAGACATTTACGCTAACTAAGGAAGAAACTAAGGCTTTTAATAATATTAAGACCTTCCTAAGCAATAAACAAACCCTATAGTATTATAACCTAGAGAAACCATTATTCCTTAAAGTTAACGCGTGTAAAGAAGGATTTAGTCTATACGCCTTCTAATTACAAGGAGATTAGGATAAACGTAGTATCCCTAGAAGAGATATTAAAAATAACTAAGTATAGCTAATTCTATTTCTCTTAAGGGCTACTTTAAGCATTAAGAAATAATATAGTTTAATAGAAGCTAAGGTAGTGGCAATTATATAGAGCATTAGGAAACTACAAAAGATAGTACAATCTAATAACGCAGTGGTTAATATCCTAACTGACTATTTACTAGTAAAGGGCATAATCAAGCACACATTATTAACGACAATAGATCTTAACAAAGCTAATCTAAAATTAGCTAAGGTTGCGAATTACTTATTATAATTTAGACTAAGGGTAATCCACGTGCCTGGAGTACTAAATGTAGTCCTAGATATACTGTTAAGACTACTAGTTAAAACCACTTACTAAGAGGTAGCGTAAAAAGTCAATTTGATAAATTAGATATAAGTGCCTATTTCGGTGAGAAATACACTGTAATAGCTATTATAGACGACGGCCTAAAAGCTTAAGTTATTAAGGGATACTAGTTAGACTAAAAATTTAGCCGGATTATTAGGGCTATAAAGGCTTATTAAGAAAAATAGGCCACAAAGAATAGCAGAAACTAACCGAAAATTCCCCTCTATAGCTAGGATTTATAAGAGAACAGGCTCCTATACTACTATAGCGGAGACGGATTTTTCGTTTATATATCCTAACATCCAAAGTTAAATCTATACTATAATTAGTATATAATAAGCGCTAATATTTTGGAATTACACAGATAGCAGTAAAATTATAATTAGTGTGTTTTACGCGGATAAGCTAACGCATTTAGGACTACATAGCCTATTATATAGTATGCTAAGAAAATGCAATTAATCGCGCGAAATCACTAGGAGAAATGCAGCTAATCTAGGTAAAACTAACACTATTCTACGCGATCTTACTTAACTTTATTACTAATATACTAGAGGTTTTATTTATAAATACTATATAGTAAATAGAAGGATATATAATATATAATTCACTATACCTAGTGAACTATTTATTTAGTAAAAGAATACTGCTAATACTAGGGCATAAGACATATCTAGTAAATACCTAGGCAGAACTACTTATCTACGCGCTATATATAGTAGATTAGGGTTTACTAAGACAAATTATTAGTAATAGAGACCTAAAGTTTATCTCTAATATATAGAAGGCTATATTTAAGCAAGTAGGAGTTAAGCTCCTTATAAGTATAGCCTATTACCTATAGATAAATAGGACTACGGAGCGTAAGAATTAGATAGTAAGTATTATAATTTAGTATTATATAGCGACAGATCTAGACATAGCATAGACGTTAATTCTACTAGCGCTATAGTATTAGTTAAATAATACTATTATAGTAAGTATAGGGCAGGCTCTAAACGAATTACTATATGGCTTTTGCTCTCTAAGTATTGTTAATCTCCTCTCCTAAATAATATAATTAACATAGGAATAGATTAAAGTAATATTATAGTACTTTAAAAACTATACTAGCACAAAGCCTAACTAGCAATTATAATAGCAGTGGCACTAGTGAAAATTTGGTATAATAACTAATATAAACCTGTTAATATTAACAAAGGGGATATAGTATACCTATGTCTTCACAAAGGGTATAAATTACCTAGTAAGCCTAAGAAAAAGTGGTTGCTATAGAGGGCAGGTCTATATAAGGTATTAGAAAAGGTAAGCCCTTTAGCCTATTAACTAGAGTTCCTACTAAATTCGCGGGTGCACCTAGTGGTATTAGTAGCGTAGTTATAGAAACTAGTATTGTTAAAATAATGCTATTTATAGCACTATTTTATAGGCCCACTAGTTGCCTAGTTGCGTTGTTGTAACGTTGGTTACAAGGCGTTGCTTGCAGCGTTGCCTGCAGCTTTGGCTGTGACCTGCGTTCTTGCACACAACTAACCCACAGGCTTGTATAACTAAGCCGACTAGGTTACCCTATAGGGAAGCTGAAATTAACTGTAACTAGGGAACTAGTAGTTGTATAAAAGGCTGACGTATACTATTCAAATCCTTGATTTATTCTGGATTTTATAGTATATTTTATTAATAGGGTTGTTTATTAAAGTGCTTAGTTAGGCCACACGGGCGTCTAGTTTGTATGGCCGTGAGTCGATTTTTTACTTTTCCTATACAAATAAATTATGCGGAAAATAAAAAGTAGCTTGTAAGACCCTATTGGCGACCTAGTTCTGCCAATATAGTTGGTAGGTCTATAAGGGGACTTAGTAGAATCCTCTCATTGCTCGTTAGATCGTCCGTATTGTTAGAAATCAACTACATTTAACTATTAAAGCTCTATATCTTAAAGAATTGTCGTATTATAGTGAATCTAGAAGCCGCCGCGTTAGAATCTATTAGAGAGGTCTTCCTATCCCTCTAGCTAGATTCCCCTTCCATTTTCAATAGGTTATAAGCCTGGAAGGCCTATAGAATTACTACATTACTGCGTTATTCTACTACAATTACTGCTTAATTTTAGGTACTAGTTACTCTTTACTATACCTGTGGGCTCTTAGATTACAAAGGAAACCGCTAGAATTTAAAGCTTTTCATCCCCTAGCACCCCGCATCGCAACACCAGACCCTTGGTGTTAAATTCATTTACAGCCGCACCTGCAACCACATTGCAACAGTAACTATCTAGTTACAACCACAACCTCTTTTTAGTGATTCTATTCACTATTACAACCGTTACATTAATATTATCTACAACAGTAAATACGCTGCATTCCCTTTGAAATCATTGGACATCTAGTATTATTGAAAATGGGAAGGGAATGTACTGGAGGGATAGGAAGACCTCCCTAGTAATTCCTAGATAGCTAGCGCAATAGAGGGCGCTGCGACCTATAGATAACTAAACCACGATAGATAATTCACTTTGAGAGCTAAGATAGTTGAATATAGTTGATTTCTAGCTAACGGACGGTCTGCGAGCAATGAGAGGATTCTACTGAGTCCCCTCATAGACCTACTAACCATATCGGCAGAACTAGGTCGCCAATAGGGTCTCATAAGCTACTTTTTATTTTCCGCATAATTCATTTGTATAGGAAAAGTAAAAATCGACTCACGGCCATACAAACTAGACGCCCATGTGGCCTAACTAAGCACTTTAATAAGCAACCCTTTATATACAATATACCATTAAATCCAGAAAAATTCAAGGATTTGAATAGTATACGTCAGCCTTTTATATAACTACTAGTTCCCTAGTTACAGTCAATTTTGGCTTCCCTATAGGGTAACCTAGTTGGCTTAGTCATACATGCCGTAGCTTTGCTTAGGTGGCAACGCAAGATGCGTTGCACAACCACGCAACGTAGCGCGCAGCAACGCCGCGCAACAACGCAACTAGGCAACTAGTGGGCCTATAAAATAGTGCTAAAAATAGCATTATTTTAACAAGTATATCTATACTAGGCTTTTTAACCTATTGCACTACGTTGCACGCACTATACATGTTAGGGTCGTGGAGGCAATGGAGGCAATGGAGGCAATGGCATCATGTACAATAGGGTCCAGTGGCAGGTCGCACTGACCTAGCCGTGAGCTAGTTATGTGCACACTAGAGGGGTATTTAGCAAGGGCCACACATATGGAATGTAGGAGGCCAGAGATTAAAACCTTTAAGCATACACCCCTACCTTTTAGCTTAATAGCAGCAATACCTTAATCATACCTTCACTCTATTTATGCAACTAGCCTATAAGCCTTAACAAGCCTATAAGCCTTGACAAGTTAATCTCTCTTATCCCATTAGGGTAACAGACCGTTAGTAAGTTAAGAATGTTAGCACTAAGAAGAATAAATACCCAATCTATAGCTACTAACAATCCCAGAGCAAACACGCTGCGTAAAGACGCACCTATGGATTAAAACCTAGGTACAGAGTAGGAGTCTTCTTATTTAACTACCCTATAAATTCCTAAGAATTAGAAGCAATATTTAAGGATAAAGAAGCTATACTTAACCGTAGCCTTATATAAGCAAAGACATAGCTGCAAATTACCTAGAAAAAGCGCAGACTAAAGTAATTACAGAAAAATTTATAAGAAATAAATACCCTTCTTAATTAGATAATACTAACTTAGGCTTTACCCCTACCCCTTAAACCCCTATACCCTAGCTAGCACTAACCACACTAGAAATATATAAATATAGCTTAGTAAAGATATAGCTAAAGGCTCTTATATATAAGAGGGATACTTATAAAAACCTATAGATATTCCTAGTAGATTTAAATATAGTCTTTATAATAGATTAAAATATATTTATAAATAATATAACTATAGTTATATATACTAGTAGCTACTTAGTAAATAAGGTAAAGTAATAGTAAATGCGTTTTGCTACTATAAATAGTTATATAAACTATAAAAGCTACACTTAAATAGAGTTTGTTTAGTGGTTAAAAATAGGAGGAATAGATAAAGATAGTTAATGCTTAGAAGTAATAGGGACATTACTAAACCTTAAGTAAGGTAAAGACTAAATATTCTAGTTATTTATAAAGACCTAGGGTAAGGCAGAAGCAGAACTACCTAAGCCTATACCTAAATCTCTATAAATTACTTAGTTTATATAGTTCCTAAATAGTATAATAAAGAAGTAAGTATTTAGCTAGGAGTACTTAGTAAGCTAAAACTACCTTATAGGCTAAGGAAAAAGGCAGAGGTAGTAATAAGAGAGGAAAAGGGGACTAACTATAAGGGTAACTAAGGAGTAATTACTAGAAGAAGAGAAATTATTTAACTTCTCTAGAAGGTAAATTATAGGAAGGGCGCTATATAAGTATAAGGAACTTATCTATTACCTATTTTAAGTGTAAGAAGCTAGGGTATATTACACCTAAGTGCCCTAAGCTAGATTACAGTATCTGTGGAAAAAGCGGCCATACTACCGCTACGCATTAAGATAGCAGTAACTAAGTAAGGGGTTACATAAACCTGAATAAGGCCCTGATTAGATTTATATAACCCTAGGGAGACGCTCTTAATGTAATATAGCTTTATAAGGATAGACAATTAGATCCACAAATACGCATAAAAGCTAAGTTACAGCGAGATTACCACTAGATAGCAACACTAACCCTGTTTAACCCTAGCGCTATATATTCTTTAATCTATTTAAATATGCTAATAAAGCTTAACTAGGCTAATGTATAACTAAGCGATAATACGCTTAAAAGTATATCTAGTAATATTATGCTATATTAAGGAATTTTATAATAGGTAGTGATAGTAGAGGATAGCATAGGACACGCGAAGATATGCTAAATTTGCTGCTATATTACTAATAGTGGTGAGAAGCTAGTCTTAGGTATTAACTAGGTAAGACAGTATAAACCTGTAATAATATTGTAGACAGACAGACTTTAAAGACACCTAATAATAAAGGAGCGTATCTTATTAGCAGTAGGGTTATGGAATAGATAGCACGTGGTAAAATGCTTAGTGGTTATAGTAATGCTTCCCTATAGTTAATTAAGCTAGTTAAGCGTATAGCCTCTATTAAGCATAGGGCACCTAATAGGAAAGATAATAAGGTAGCTAAGGTAGCTAATAAAAGGGACAACCTAGATAACGCGGCGAATAAGGAGGAGGTAAGCAGTTACTTCACACTAATAGACCTAGCTAACGTTTTTAACTAAGCGAAACTTCTAGAGGTCTACTAGGAGTTTAAGGATATTGTTAAAATAATGCTATTTATAGCACTATTTTATAGGCCCACTAGTTGCCTAGTTGCGTTGTTACAACGTTGGTTGCAAGGCGTTGCTTGCAGCGTTGCCTGCAGCTTTGGCTGTGACCTGCGTTCTTGCACATAACCAACCCACAGGCTTGTATGACTAAGCCGACTAGGTTACCCTATAGGGAAGCTAAAATCGACTGTAACTAGGGAACTAGTAGTCGTATAAAAGGCTGACGTATGCTATTTGAATCCTTGATTTATTCTGGATTTTATGGTATATTTTATTAATAGGGTTGTTTATTAAAGTGCTTAGTTAGGCCATACGGGCGTCTAGTTTGTATGGCCGTGAGTCGATTTTTACTTTTCCCATACAAATGAATTATGCGGAAAATAAAAAGTAGCTCGCAAGACCCTATTGGCGACCTAGTTCTGCCAATATAGTCAGTAGGTCTATGAGGGGACTTAGTAAAATCCTCTTATTGCTCGTCAGATCGTCCGTATTGCTAGAAATCAACTACATTTAACTATCAAAGCTCTATATCTTAAAGAATTGTCGTATTATAGTGAATCTAGAAGCCGCCGCGTCAGAATCTATCAGAGAGGTCTTCCTATCCCTCTAGCTAGATTCCCCTTCCATTTTCAATAGATATGTTCTTAAATCTAGAGGTAAGCACCCTCCCTAGGCTAGGTAGTTAGACTTACGCTATTAAATTAGAAGAAGGAAAACACCTCCTTAGGGACTTATATATAACCTAGCTAAGAAAGAACTATAGGTTCTCCGCGAGTACCTAGTAAGTGCATAGGAGAGGGGTTAGATTTAGAGATCTATTAGCCTAGCAAGAGCCCTGATTTTATTCGTGCTAAAGAAGGGAGGGAAATTACACCTCTGTGTGAATTATAGGGGCCTTAATAAAATTACTATTAAGGATAAGGCCTTATTACTACTAATCCCTAAGATCTTAGACTAATTAAAGGGAGCTAAGATTTTTATAAAATTAGACTTTAAAGATGTGTACTATTGGCTACATATTCGCGAGGGAGATGAGTGGAAAACGGCGTTTTAGTGTAAATATAGTCACTTTAAGTATCTTATAATGCTATTCAGGCTTGTTAATACGCCTGCAACTTTTCAGGAATATATTAACAGCGCTTTAGAGGGCCTTATTAATATTATCTGTATTGTTTACCTTAATAACATCCTAATATATAGTAGCGATGTCTTAGCGCACAAGGGCTATGTAAAATAGGTGCTTAAGAGGCTTTAAAACGCTAATCTTTTTATTAATCTAGATAAGTGCAAATTCTCCTGTAAAGAGGTTAAATTTCTAGGCTACGTGATATTAGAGAAGGGAATTTCTATAGAACCTAGCAGAGTTAAAGCAATTATAACCTAGCTAGTACCTAACTGCGTATTTAATATCTAGTCTTTCCTTAGGTTTACTAGGTTTTATAGATGCTTTATTAAAAGCTATAGCAAAATAGTTATCTTACTAACTAATTGCCTTTAAGGAAAACAACTAGTAAGGTTTAAGCTAAAGCCTTACAAGTTAGTGGCGTTTAGAGACCTATAGTAGTAATTCTAGGAGGCACTAATTTTAGTCTATTTTAATCCGCTACTCCTGTTATAAGTTAAGACTAATGCCTCTAGGCACGCGATTAGGGCCATCCTTGCATAGTTAGTGCTAGGTCACTAGCACCCTATAGCGTTTATATTAAGGAAGTTAAATAACACTAAGCTGCGCTATATAACACCTAACGCAGAATTGCTAGCAATCTAGAAGGCTTTTTAAACATAGAGGCATTACCTTACTTACTTAGCATACCTAGTTAAAGTAATAACAGATTACTTAAACTATAAGTACCTTATAATAAAGCTAAAGCTAATAAGTCACTAGGTTATTGCGTTAGATAAGCTATGCCTATTTAATTTTATTATTAAATATAGGGTAGGTAAGCTAAATCCTGCTAATACTCTATTAAGGAGATTGGATTATATTAGTAAGGAAAGGAAAGCTAAGGCATTAACCTCTTAGTTACTAACCTTCCTTACTAAGTTTATAGCTATTAAGTTATAGGGATACTATAATAATACTACTAATATTATAAGTCTAGTAAAACCACAGCGTATTAGGTTTATAATTAATAAGCAGTAGGAGAGCGGTGGTAGTACTACTAATACCCTATGTCTAAGATCGCTGCCTATTAGTAATAGGGAGCGAGGACTTAGTAATAGTACTGCTAACATCGCTAGCTATAATAGTACTGCTAATATTATTAGATATAGGGTCTTGCACCTTGCCGCTATCTAGTTATATAAACGCGGTAATAGTACTGCTAACATTACTAGCCTAGTTAAAAGAGTTATAAATAGCACTGCTAGAGAGCTATAAGCTTATAGGAGTGTTATAGTAAGAATCTCAGTGGTTAGGAGAACCTCTACTAAGTTAAACTTAACCGCCTAGGATAAGAACACGGAGTTAAAACCCTAATCCTAGTCTTACTATCTAAAGCGCAGTAAGGGAATGCCTTTATTGCGTAGTAAAAGTTATTGCTAATAAGTAGTGACTCTAGCGCGTTATTAGGACTATAGACAATTAGGCCCTCTAAGCTATTAGCTAGTGAGTCATAGATATAGTCTGTAGTACTCTCTAGACTATTAATATATAATAATAGAGTTTATGTGCTATAGGGGATATAAAAGAAGTCTTACTACTAACCTATAATAATCCTATAGTAGGTTATTAGGGGTTAGTAAGACACTTCACTAGATTACGAACTAATATTACTAGCCTTTAATAAAGAAAGACATTAAGTTATATATACAGACTTACGTTAGCTATTAAGTTTTAAAGCTAAGGTTACACAAGCCTTATAGTAAGTTAGCTACACTACTAGTACTTAATTATCCCTTTTAAGAGCTATTAATAGACTTTATTATAGGGCTACTACTAGTAAAAGATTGGAAAAACTAAGTGTATAACGTAATATTAGTTATTATAAATAGGTTTTTAAAGTATAGTATTTATATACTAGTGTTTACATATCTAACTAGTAATAGATTAGCTATAGTCTTCTTAGAAAACGTTTTTAAAGACTATAGCGCTCTAGAAGGTATTATAATAGACTAAGGTTTAATGTTTATAAGTGGATTTTAGAGAATATTTTACTACCTAATTGTAATAAAGTAGCGATTAAGCACCGCGTTTTACCCCTAAATAAATAGCTAGATAAAGTAACTAAACTAGGTTTTAGAGCATTATTTAAGAGCTTATATGTACGCTAAATAGGACAATTAGGTAGAATATTTGCTAATAGTATAGTTTACCTATAGCAGGTGCTCGGGGTTTATAACACACCTGGGTCGGAAGCGGACCGGACTTAGCTGAAAAGTGGGGCCACGGAAGAGTTAGCAAAAAGTGAAAAAACTATGAGGATCCTACCATAACAGAATTCACCTCCTACTAGAAAAAAGCAAGGAGGCCTAAGACAGAACTGCCCTAGGCCTACAAGCGCACTAGAAGGAGCAAATCCTTCCTCCTAAACTCGGATTTTCGGATTTTAGGGATAAGGCTAGCGAGAGCTAGCCATAACCTTTTCACGATAGGTAACTTTTCAAGCGGCATAGCCCTAATACAGGGCCGGTGCTAACCCAAATACAAACGCGAGAGGTTTTTCTCCCCATTTATAGGTTTTCCTGTTAACTAACTAGCCGGAGTACTAGTACTAGCAATTATATAGCTAGCTAGCGTATCCAATATATATATATATATAGTTTACCTATAATATAAGTAAGTATAGTAGTTATAGCCTAATGCTAGTGGAGGCGCTATATAGGTATAACCTAAGAGGACTACACTAAGTGGTCCTAATAGCTTTATTAGTAAATAACTAGGCGGAGAATAAAGTCTTAGAACTAAGATAGAAGTACTTAGAGATTAAGTAGCTACTAAGTAATACTTAAGTATAGTAAAAGAAATACTATAATTAAAAGAGAATGCTAATAGAGTTTAAGGTTAGAGACTATATGCTACTATTAATAAAAATATTAACCTAAGACGCTTAAGCTAGAAGCTTACTATAAAGTATTTAGGACCTTATAAGATTAAAAAGGTAGTTAGTAACTATAGCTTAGCCTATTAATTATAACTACTAGCTAGTATATAACTATATAATATATTTAATATTATAAGCCTTAAACCTTTTAAAGGGGACCTAACTAACTTTATAAATATATCCTTATTATAAGATAATATTAAAGATAATAAATAGGAGTGTTGGTTACGCAGGGTCGTAATGTGTGAGCTCCGAGAATAGTATCGTTGTTAATTATCTATTCTAAGCTAGCAAAGAAAGAGGGAAAAGAGAGGTCAAAAAGTGAGGGCACTCTCGTGAGGTGAAAACGGGCAGCTGTGCGTGTGGGTCACGTGGTGCAAGCCCTGCCCTATCACAGGGCCTGACTGTGGATCGGAAAGTGGGGTCGCGCGCGCGTGAGGGCGCGCGGGCTAACCTTCTTCCGGCCATAATTGCGGCTGCCAAGCGCGATTGATATCATGCTTGTTCTAATACTAGGAACTCTCTCTTTTAACACGATTATTAATGCATAATATTAACAGCAGAAGAGAAAAGAAAAGAAAGGGGATAAGGTAAAGCAAGTAGCGGATAAATGTGGAAGGGAATAACTTAATAAAAACCCTATACAGGTATGTGGTAAAAGGAAACAAAGAAAAATAACACTCTATTATTAATAATCCTTCTAAAGGCTAAGCAAGCCTCTAACCGCAGCCTTTCAAATCTCACATCATAAATAACATCCGCGCGCTAATCCTCACCCCCCCGCCCTATCTACTATCACAGTCTTCGCTTCCCTATGCTTAGTGTACATAATATAGGGGCCGTAATAGTTCCTTCGTAATAGCCACCAGGGGCCCTAATAGGTCTCTGGCAGCCCTCACTAGGTTAGGGGTGATAATTAGAGTAGCTCTTATAACCCGACCTAATAAGGGCCGTAGTTCTAGGTATAAGATACCTAATAAGGGCTGTAGTTCCTCCTCCTTCTTCCCTAAGGGGATTTTTGCCTCCCTTACAGTATTAGGGCTAGTTCCTAATACTATTACCTGTAGTAACCCTCTTCCGCGTAGGTCACCTACCCTTCTATCTGGATTATTATCCGGTTACTAGAGATAAACTACTCTAGCGCCTTATTTAGTAATGCCTTTATAAAGGCGTTAGCTAGGTTATTAGCTCTGTTAATCCACTAGATCTCACAGAGTTTGTAGCGTTTGTATAACTGCCGCAGGGCTATAATGTTAATTATTAGGCGCTTTTCCTTAGTAGTACTAAGCTTAATAAGGTATTTATATAGGGAGTATAAATCTATGCATACTATAACTAGGGTTATAGGTATATTTAATTAGTCCGTGATTAATCTAAGGGTTGTTGTAATTACGTGGGCTATATTAACGCTGGCCACCATGCCGTAAACCTCAGAGGCAAGCACACTTTGTGTAACTCTTTTGCTCTTGGTTAAGCTAAAGTACATAATATTGCCTTTAATTGTGAACTCGCCGTCCTTATAGTCTTCATTAGCTATAATCAGAATATAGCTAAGTTACAAAGTAAGGTCCTAATTGTTCGCAAAGGACTTATCTATAAAGGCATATAGCTTTGCTTTAGCAAGGTTAATCAGAACAAACGTCAGGCCCCTCTCCAGGTTATCTATCTACTATTAGATCCAGTAGTTAAGGGCTTTAACGTTCTTAATCGTTAGTTCCTAGTATTATATGGTAATAGATAGATTGTAGCAAGCTTCTGGTTAGCAGATTGAGGCAATGTAAGCGCCCCAAGCTTGTTATTTAATGTACTTCTGCTTTGCGTTTGTTAGCGGGATTACGTTAAACTTACTACTTTGCCCTTTTTATCAGAGGGAGATAGCTATATTAGCTGCTATTATAATAATACCTCCGTTAAAGGTAAGGGGTTATTCTCTATTAGAATTGCTTTAGCTTTGCCGTAAAGGCCGCAGCGGTTAGTTACTTTTCTTCCTTTTAGAGAACTCCTTATCTAATAGCCCTAATATGTTATTAGTCTGCATGCCTATGCATGCAAACCTAATGCTTTCCTTCTTCGTTACCAGCAGGCATAGATTATATATAGAGGTCTCTATCTAGAGCTTCTCTTTGTGATGCCTATGGTATGTAACCCACTAATGCGTTCTAGCCTCCGCAATGCTATAGAGAGGCTTAATTACCCTCATAATTATTCTATTAGGGTGTTAGTCGCGGATCTGGATTAGGAGCCTGGCAAGGATTGTTCTATTTAATAGGGTTTGTGATTAAACATAAGCTTATGTAATATCGCGAATCTATAAGACAAAGTCTTTCTTTATTAGCAAGGGAGCTATTACAAGGATAAGGCATTAACTAGCCTATTAGATTGTTAGGGCTTGTGTTAGGATATCTTGTTTTGCCTTATCGCTAAAGCCTTAGATAATAAGCCGTGATTTCTTATACGGCTAGCCTATCTTCCCTTTTACCTTATTAATAATATAGGAGTTAAAGATCCTTACACCACTATGCTCTTTCTTGTTAAAGGTTGTGAATTCAAACACGCCTTAGTTAATTAAGGCATTAATTTTAGCCTTAGTGGAGAGCTTAAAGGGCTCTCCTAGGGTTATAATAATGCCTTTCTTATGTAATCGGATTGTAAGGTTAAGGTTAGCTTCCTCCTTTGCTAATATAAACATATTAGTCTTATTAACGATTGCTAGGGGTTTTTGCGGGGTCTGCCTAGCCTTCTCTTTAGCGGGATCTCTAGGACCTTGCCTGCTAGTTTATCTTAAGCCTCTTACCCTCCTTCCTTAGGCAGCTATTCTTAAGGCATTAGGACTTCTCTATTAGGATTTATATAATAGGGCCTAATAGAGGTTAACTAGAAGGTTTTCGGGCCTTATAGGAGATTAAGCGTGTAGGTCTCTCTATTAATAAAGAGGAGGTTATATAGGCCTTGCTAACCGTTGCTTTTGCGCCACACTTAGACTAGTAATCTAAGCGGGAGGTTAAGGGTCTTCGCTATATCTAGGCTTTTCCTTGTGGCAAGGGCTTTGTTAACTTTCCAGATAGCATGTAAGTGTTTAATCTCCTTTATTGCCTTTTACATAGTAATAACGCGTTATAAGATATCTAGTAATAGAGGGATTTGCTAGTTATACGTGGGTATACACTAAAGATAAGGAGAGTTAGAATAAGGCTATTTAGTCCTGTAGTATTATTAAGGGCTTTTATAGCTATCTATAAGGTAACTGTCTTAGGGGTTATTAGGCATTCCCGCCAGATAATATTATAGGCCCTTTAGAGCGGCTTGTAATATTATTTAACCTTTCCAATACTATAGTGTGCCTTAATAGGAACCTCTTTAATAAAGATTAATATTAATGCTACAAATTAACAGAACTCCTTACTGTGGAAGTTTGTGCTAGCATTAGTAATAATCTAATCTAGAGGCCCTTAGTATATATTAATCTAGCACACCCTAAGAGCTTCCTATATTAATTTAGCTAAGATATCTTTAAGGAATCTTACTACATTAAAAGCCGTAGCCACATTAACAGCATAAAGGGTTAGGCGGTTGCCGTTAAGGTACATAATATCTACTATTACTTTAAAGTTAAAGGCATATTTATCCTTAAGGGTGAACTTAAAGTAATAGGGGCTATCCGTATTTATTTAATATTAGTAGCAAACCCTTATTACTGCTTTAATAGCATTAATCTTAATCTTATGCCCTAAGTTACATAGGAGATCGTGAAGCTAGCGAACTAATGGATAACTGAATTAGCGATATAATCACTGTAATTCGACTTTGGTTAGGTAATTCTATGCTATTAACGCCTCGTTTTACATTAATAGCATCTACGCGTGCCCTTATTTACATACTAGGGGACTTTAATACTTCCTTACTATAAGATATTCTTAGTGATAATAAAATTAATCTTTAGTTAGCCTATATTATTAAGGCATAGTAAGAAAGGGGTGTTTATAGGTATTACGTGGAATGTAATCTTACTAAAGGGAGTGGGCATATTAGCTATTCTAAGCGAGATAATTAGCGTGCCTCCTCTAAATCTAATAACCGCTTCCTAGCTCTTGCTTTATTAAGTTAGATCCTTAGTATTATTTGTTATAATGCGATGAATTACAAATGGCCTGCTATTGAATACTAGGCTGCCCTAGTATCTAGTATAATGCCTTAGAAGACTTTAGATAAGTAGTGGTCTTTAAGTAAGAATATATGAGGAGTTTCGTTAGCTATCCTTATATTAAAAGGGCTCTTTCCGCTTAATCTATGTATTGTCGCCTAGTTAGTGAGAATCTTAACTATTCTTTAGCTATTAAGCGTTACGCTATAGGTAAAGAAGCTTGTAAGCACTAATCTATCTTTCCCTTTGGTTTTATTATTAAAGCTAAGGCTTACTATATACTAAGTAACCTTATTATCTTTAGAGGGTTAAGAAGAAGGGTTTAGACTAGGGCTTCCTTTATACTATGTAAGGAATAAGTTATATAAAGCTTATAAGGATAAAGAGGAGTTAACTATGTAGTGGTTATTAAACCGCTAGTATGCCTTCTTCTATTCCTTCTTAGAGTGCTTTATTAACTAATATCCCTCTTTACCGCATATATAGCACTTCCTTAAACAGGGGGTCCCTATATTCCTTTATGCCTTTAGGGAGGGTATTATAACTCTTTGCCTTTACTATTATATCTCCTATTAGTCTAGAATTAGTCTAGGGTTTTAGCATTAGTAAGGAATTAATATTAGCTACTGGATTCTTCTATAATAAGACAAATAGTTATCTGTACCCGTTTATAAAACTATTAGAGGCTATTAGGAGGGTTAGTAATATAACTCCTGCACTCTGGGATTCCGTTACAGGCGTTTATAATCTAGTTCTAAAGGGCTCATTTAGATTAACCTATATTAGGTATAGCCTATTATAAGATAAAGAGCTTTTCCACGAGTTTATTAAAGCATTCTATCTTTAATTTGTCTTAGTTCTTGCTAATAATCTTCTAGAGTGTGGTTTAGTGCTACTTAAGAAGGTATCTCTATCTTATATCCTTAGTCTTAAACCTCTTTTTTATCTATATAACTAGAGTTAGTAGGTCTTAAGGGTTCTCTAGTTTTAAGAGGTAATCTAAGTAAAATTAGAGGGCTTTCCCTTTAAGCATAACCTTAAATACATAGCCTAATTACTCTTATTTAATGTCTAATATCTTACACTTCCTCTTAAAGGTTTATAGCTTTAACTTAAAGACATTATAGTTATTAGTACTGTATTACTGTTCTAATGTGTATATCTTTGTGAGATTAATAATCTGTTTCACTATAGGCCGTAATAGTGTAAGTAGATTATTAATAGAAGCCACTCTCTATTAGGCAGGAAGGAGTGTAATCTATAGTTATTAAGCTATTGTATTAGTTTAAGGCTATAGTAGAGGTATATGTTAACAGGTACCTCCTACAGGAAGTTATACCCGTTATTATGTAATTGCCTTAATAGGGTAACGCTTAGTAAGCTTTAATAAAGAGAATAAGAGGTCTTTAATCCATAATACTCTTAAATATCTCCTTTATTAAGAAGATTATTTAAGAAGTTATTATTATTCTAAAGTTTCCTTTAGAATTCCGTGTACCTCTTTCTTATATCTTTAACTTCCTCTTAGGACTAAAAACAGAATTTATTTTAGTTAAGGACTTCTTAAAGGTTAATTAGTACCTTTATTAATTAGCTAATTATTATGTACACCCCGTTATTTATAAGATAATCCCGTAGGTGCTTTACTACTAGGATTAGTGTTTTAAGGAATATCTCTTCTCTCTATTAATTAAAGTCCTAAGTAAACTCTATAAATAGTGTTTTTCCTATTACCTTTCTTACTTTATAATCTACAACTCTAGTAAGGAAATAGGCTATAAGTTCCTTAGGTGTGTTACTTTTCTTAATATTAAACTCTTTAACCTTATAGAATAACTCTTCTATAATGTATTTATATAAGGTTTAGGGAATATATAAAAGGGGAGGATATTTACTCTATCTCCCTAATACCTTTTAATAGCTTCTATAAAGTCCTCTCTTACTTAGGAGCCTTCTTAGCTTATAGGGGCTTATGTTTATTCTTTTACGTTAACTATTATAATATATAGGCTTTAGAGGGGAAAGAAATAGGGAAAAGTGTGTGTTTTTAGGTAAGGGAGGATAGTAATAACTTCCACTATTATAGGGAGGTTTTATAAAGGATTATAAGGCTTAGCGGTTAACTTCTTATATAATAGAATACACTAAGGAGAAGAATAATAGGATAGACCTAGCTGCTAGAGTTAAACTCTTCTTTAAGGTTTAGGCTTCTATTTATTATTAGCTACTCTTACTAAAGAACAAAAGGGACTAAGATAAACTTTTTCCTTAGTATAATTATAAATCTCGTAATAATTAGGTTACTCTTACTAAAAAATAAAAGGGGCCTAATTACACTGCTTCTAAGAAAGCCTCTTCTATGTAAACCTTACTAATCTGCAGTATTTACATGCGTTTAAAAGTGGTTACCTATGAAGTTAACTACTAATTAGTGTTAGTTACGTAGGGTTATAATATGTAAGCTCTAAGAATAGTATTGTTATTAATTATCTATTCTAAGCTAGCAAAGAAAGAGGGAAAAGAGAGGTCAAAAAGTGAGGGCACTCTCGTGAGGTGAAAACAGGCAGCTATACGTGTGGGTCACGTGGTGCAAGCCCTGCCCTATCACAGGGCCTGACTGTGGATCGGAAAGTGGGGTCGCGCGCGGGCCGACCTTCTTCCGGCCACAATTGCGGCTGCCAAGCGCGATTGATATCATGCTTGTTCCAACAAGGAGTTTAAAGTTAAGAGAATTATTTTATATTAATATAATAGCTAACAGCGAAAATACCTAGTAAAATAGAAAGGCTATAATAGCTTAGAGAATTCCTAGGTGCTAAAAAGAGATTTTGTTATAAAGGATATTATTAATAACTATAAGCGGTAATTAAGTAGCTAGGTTTTTAAGAGATAATTACTTTAGTAATTTAGCACGCAATAAAATTTAATAATAAGTTATATTTTTAGCACTTTACCCCGCAGCTACCTAGTATCTATTACTCTATAGTTATATTAGTAGCCGCATTTTTATTTATATTCTTAACTACTATAGCTATAGGAGCGTCCTTATTAGAAGACTTCTCTTTATCTTTATAAATAAAGGCATAGAGCTCTTTAAGGAGCTTAGAGGGGCTAATATAAGTAAGAACATTAGAGATAGACTTAGTAAACTAGTAGCTAGTTAGTGAATTAGAAGCTACGCTTAGGACTTTAAAGATAATACTATAGGAGTATACTAGGTAATAAAGCGCAAGCTATTTGCGATGTTAATCTAGACCTTAAGGTTAGCAGCATTAAAGAGCTATAATATAATAGCGCGCTTGTTAGCGTCTGCCTTATAGGCAGCCTTAGTGGTTAATTAAGCGCGGCGGACGTAACTATGTTTATTAGCGTTTTTATAGCTAATAGAGTATTATGTAATTTACGCTTAGCTTTTATAAGAGCCTAGTAATAAGTTAGCTATAGCTAAGTTACTAAGAATAAGGAAGCCCTTACTAGATAAATATAGTAAGAACTGCCCTTAGGGATAACCTTTATAAACTTAAAAAGCTTTTAATAAAGCTTTATAATTTAGGCAGGACACTAGTAGTGTGTTAGTTATCTATAAGTAGTGTCTATAAGAAGAGGAATATACTCTAATATAAGACTTGTTATTTTTCGTGTAATAAGCGTATTTTAAGGAATTCCTAGTTAAATTAGTAATAGGAAGTAGCAAGTAAGTAGCTTAGTTATACTAGGAGAATAATAACATTTATTAGGGATAGGCTTCCTATTAATAATATATTAGGGCTTGCTATTATTATCCTTAGGAGCTATTTACTAAATAGCAGCTTACTAGCTGTAGTAGAGATATAGAATTTTAATACTACTAATTATAAGTTAGTAGTAAATACACTATAAGTAAGTAATAAATATACCTAGAAGTCTTAGAGGCCTAGGACGCCCTCTTATAAGGAGATTTATTAAGAGGGATAAGGAGGAAAGGAAGTGAGGTAAAGGGGGAATTTAGCCTCTTTTATATTAACCACAGACCCCTTAAGTGATTTACGCGCGCTATATAAGTAATCCACGAATTAGAAAATTCGGTGTTATAGCTACTACTATTAAGAATATAGGCTAGCTACGTGCACATAGCGAATTCGCCACTACCTTATTAGGATTTATAAATAAACCTATTTAGACAAATAGTGTCTAATACCTTATTCTTTTAGCCTAATTACAAAATTTAACATAGGGTGTCCACTTTTATAGAATTAGTAATAATAAGGACAAGAGCAGTTATAAGGCTATACCCTAGCTATAATTAAATTACTACTTAGAACTAATAAGTAGTGTAAAGAAGAATCCGTAACCTATATTAATATTATTGTTATAGTTTCCTTGCAGCGCGTTAAGCTATAAAGAGTTATAACAAACCTACGTAAGGAAGTTTATATAGTAAGGACGCTATAATAGAGTAGCTTATTATAATTAAGGATAATTATATAAAGAGGGGGAACTATATTAGGGTTGTGGAGGCAATAGAGGTAATAGAGGTAATAGCATTATATATAATAAGGTCTAGTGGCAGGTCGCACTAACCTAGCCGCAAGCTAGTTATGTGCACACTAGAGGGTATTTAGTAAGGGCCGCACACATAGAATGTGGGAGGCTAGAGATTGAAACCTTTAAGCACACACCCCTACCTTTTAGCTTGATAGCAGCGACACCTTAATCATACCTTCACTCTGTTTATGCGACCGGCCCATAAGCCTTGACAAGCCCATAAGCCTTGACAATACATTACGTTACGTTGCGTTATGGCTTCTGTAATACCTATTATCCGCAATCCTATTTTTAGTGTTAAGAAAATTTTCGCAGAGGTTTTTCTCTGGCTTTTTCTGCCCGCGCATACCGCAGACTCACTTTTTGACCTTTTAGGCTATCCTTTCAAACAGCCCCGCCACGCATTTTACGTGCGCAAGCAGATTGCATTACAACTAATTTCTAGCGCGCGTTATTTGCAACAGGAACAAATTTGGAGATTTTGCATAGGAATTTTTGAAGATAGCACCACCTAATTATAAGGGTAAGGGCCCTGCTATAGGCCCTTCTAGCCCCCTAGGGACCCTGATAGGATGGATATAAAAGGTTAACCAGCTATTTAGGCTAGCGCTTTACAACTGCAAAGCCAAATTAAATAACAAGGCAAGACTTTAACAGATTTTATTAAACATAGCGAGTCAAAACGGCTAAAAACCGAGGCTAGTATTAATAATCTATTAGATAAATTAACGCAAACCATGACTACTATTCAAGGTCTTTAGGATTCTACTAGACTAAGGGAAGAAAATACTAAGGTCCTAGTAAAAGACCTGCCTGCTACTGTTTCTACGAGTTTACCTTCTAGTAACTTATAAGCTACCTTTAACACAGGTGCTATTAAGGAGCTAAATAAGAAGGTTCACTCTATTCTAGAGGAGCTAAGCTAAAAAGCCCTGAAAATTATAATTAGTAAAAGCAAGCCTTAAGCATTTAATTTAGAGCCCTAGGATTACCTGAATTTATAGATAATCTAAGCCTAGTAGGCTATCTAGCTGACTGTGATTAAGCTATTCTTTTAATAATATTAAGAGATAGCTGTTAATCTAGACCTTAGGCAGCTATATGTTAGCAAAAATCCCCTAAAAAAGCCTATAAAGTCCTTATTAGGCATTATTCGTAGAGTGCTGAAATCTAGCGAGGTACGCTATACGCTAGCTACCACTCCCTAAATTTTTTAAATTATAAGGGATCTTTAGAGGCTTTTAATGCTGATTTTAATAATTTACTAGCTAGACTACAACTCTGTAGTGTAGAGATCGCACCTATTAATTAAGTAAATCATTATATTAATGCATTAAAGCAGACCTTCCCTAGTTAGGCTAAGAGACAAAGATTTACTATTAGAGCTTCTAGGGCACAGGGACTGCCTGTAAATACCTTGAATTTACAGTTCCTTATGGCAGATTTATGAGAAGAACAGAGAGATAAAACCTCCCCTATAGCTAAAGCTCTTAGTTATAAGGCTTCTAATAATAAGGAAATTCTAAGGACTAGGAGAAGAAATCCTCTAATCCTAACACTAAGAAGGACTCTACAAACGCCACTAAAGAGTAGGATAAGAAGGATTCAAACCCTTCTAAAGCCTCTAAGAAGAAAAAGCAGAAGAAGAAGAGTAGTAATAGGGAAAAAGAAAAGATAAAGGAAAAGAAGCTGCTTTTGCGTTAGGCTATAGCCTAGCCACAGGATACGTTAAAGAACTAGATTCTAGCAAGTCTAGTAGTGAGGATAGCAGTGATTCTAAATCTGATTCGGATACTTCTAGTACCACTACTACTAGTAACACTACTACCAAGCCTACTTTTAGCTACTCTAATAATGTGGTTAAAAACTCCCTTTTATATAATACAGGTTCTTCTTATCACATTTATAATAATAGGGCTTTCTTTAGGGACTTTAAGCCTCTTAAGAAAGGTCAAACCAGCCCTATAATTACAGCAGGAGGACCTATCTATCCTAAAGGAAGAGGAACCGCTATTTTTAACGTTCTAGTCAAGAAGAATCCACCAAAATATAGGCCTTTAGCTCTGCTAGATGCCTTATATTTCCCAGGTATAGATACTATTGAAAATGGAAGGAAATATACTGGAGGGATAGGAAGACCTCCTAGTAATTCCTAGATAGCTAGCGCAATAGAGGGCGCTGCGACCTATAGATAACTAAACCACGATAGATAATTCACTTTAAGAGCCAAGATAGTTGAATATAGTTAATTTCTAGCTAACGGACGGTCTGCGAGCAATAAAAGGATTCTACTAAGTCCCCTCATAGACCTACCAACCATATTGGCAGAACTAGGTTGCTAATAGGGTCTCGCGAGCTACTTTTTATTTTCCGCATAATTCATTTGTATAGGAAAAGTAAAAATCGACTCATGGCCATATAAACTAGACGCCCGTGTAGCCTAACTAAGCACTTTAATAAATAACCCTATTTATAAAATATACTATAAAATCCAGAATAAATCAAGGATTTAAATAGTATACGTCAGCCTTTTATACGACTACTAGTTCCCTAGTTACAGTCGATTTCAGCTTCCCTATAGGGTAACCTAGTCGGCTTAGTCATACAAGCCTATGGGTTAGTTGTGTGCAAGAACGCAGGTCACAGCCAAAGCTGTAGGCAACGCTGCAAGCAACGCCTTGCAACCAACGTTGCAACAACGCAACTAGGCAACTAGTGGGCCTATAAAATAGTGCTAAAAATAGCATTATTTTAACACTTATAGAAGGTCTAAATCTGCTACTAAAGCCTCTGTAACCCTTATTGGCTTTTGTGATAGTGACTTCGCGGGTAATAAGTCCTTAAAATCAACTTATGCTTATCTCTATAAGCTAGCCGAAGGACCTATTAGCTGGAAATCAAAGAAAGCAACTACAATAGCTTTATTTATATTAGAGGCTAAATTAGATACTCTATATAAAGCTATTAGGGAGCTAGAGTGGCTTTACGGTCTCTTTAATAAGATAAAGCTACTTATAGCACCTCTAGTTTTGATTTTTAGTGATAACTAAGGCGCTATTACTACCACTAATAACCCTGCTCTTTATAGTAGAACAAAGCATACCCTGCTAAAATTTAACTATACTAGAGAAAAGGTACAGAAGGGTATAGCTAAGGTTATTTACATTAACACCAAGGAGATGCCTGCAAATGGTTTAACTAAGCCCCTGCCTAATAATAAATTTTAACAATTTATCTAACTATTAGGCCTTACAAATACGAAGGCCTAGCTTTAAAATTAACCAAAAAGTCGAAAAATCAAAATCAACAAAAACACTGGAATTCCGTTAAAAAGTTATTGATTTAAGTTGAAAAGTTATTGTATTTATTATTGAATTTATGGTTAACTTAGATATCTATTAAAGAGCTAAGTTTAGGTATTGAATTAGTTACCTCATACTTTTCTAGAGGGAGTGTTAAAATAATGCTATTTATAGCACTATTTTATAGGCCCACTAGTTGCCTAGTTGCGTTGTTACAACGTTAGTTACAAGGCGTTGCTTGTAGCGTTGCCTGCAGCTTTGGCTATGACCTGCGTTCTTGCACACAACCAACCCACAGGCTTGTATGACTAAGCCAACTAGGTTACCCTATAGGAAGCTGAAATCGACTGTAACTAGGGAACTAGTAGTTATATAAAAGGCTGACGTATACTATTTATTGAAAATGGGAAGGGAATGTACTGGAGGGATAGGAAGACCTCCCTAGTAATTCCTAGATAGCTAGCACAATAGAGGGCGCTGCGACCTATAGATAACTAAACCACGATAGATAATTCACTTTAAGAGCCAAGATAGTTGAATATAGTTAATTTCTAGCTAACGGACGGTCTGCAAGCAATGAGAGGATTTTACTAAGTCCCCTCATAGACCTACTGACTATATTGGCAGAACTAGGTCGCTAATAGGGTCTTGTGAGCTACTTTTTATTTTCCGCATAATTTATTTGTATAGGAAAAGTAAAAATCGACTCACAGCCATACAAACTAGACGCCTATGTGGCCTAACTAAGCACTTTAATAAGCAACCCTTTATATACAATATACTATTAAATCCAGAAAAATTCAAGGATTTGAATAGTATACGTTAGCCTTTTATATAACTACTAGTTCCCTAGTTACAGTCAATTTTGGCTTCCCTATAGGGTAACCTAGTTGGCTTAGTCATACATGCCGTAGCTTTGCTTAGATGGCAACGCAAGATGCGTTGCACAATCACGCAACGTAGCGCGCAGCAACGCCGCGCAACAACGCAACTAGGCAACTAGTGGGCCTATAAAATAGTGCTAAAAATAGCATTAATTTAACAAATAGTATATTGTATATAAAGGGTTACTTATTAAAGTGCTTAGTTAGGCCACATAGGCGTCTAGTTTGTATGGCCGTAAGTCGATTTTTTACTTTTCCTATACAAATGAATTATGCGGAAAATAAAAAGTAGCTCACAAGACCTTATTAGCAACCTAGTTTTGCCAATATGGTTAGTAAGTCTATAAGGGGACTTAGTAGAATCTCTCATTGCTCGCAGACCGTCCGTTAGCTAGAAATTAACTATATTTAACTATCTTGGCTCTTAAAGTGAATTATTTATCGTGGTTTAGTTATCTATAGGTTGCAGCGCCCTCTATTGCGCTAGCTATCTAAGAATTACTAGGGAGGTCTTCCTATCCCTCCAGTACATTCCCTTCCATTTTCAATAACTGTACATAGGCTTAGGTAATATCGCGGATCTAAAGGCTAATGCCTTTCTTACGGAGGAAGGGGCTAGGGCTATAATTAATCGTTAACTAGCCTATTAGATAGTCGGAGATTAGGTCAGGATATTAAATTTATTGTAATCACTATAGCCTTAGATAACTAGCCGTGATTTCTTATATAGTGTTTTGGTTCCCTTTCCTTTAACTTCTTAAACCATATAGGATTTGAAGATTCGCTAGCTACTATATAGATTTAGGTCAAATCTAATGAATCTAAAGACTTCGCGAGCTTATAAAGCGCTAATTTCATCTTAATTAAAGCGTTTAAACAGGTCACCTAGAGTGGTTATCTTCCCTTCTTTACAAAGTTACATAGCTAGGTTAAAATCAGCCTTTTCCTTTACTATAAGGAAGGTTTTACTCTAAATTAGCTTTTAGGTAGCTAGAGAGGGTTCTTTCTAGGCCTTCCAAGACCTCTCTCAGGTATTAGGTTTATATTAGTTATGGTTTTCGCCTTTAGAGGTTGTCCTCTTTATCTTATAATATACTCTTCTTCTAGGTTAAATTTATTATTAAATACATTAGAAGCGGCTTTAGATTCCGGTTTCTCTTATTAGGGATTGTTGTTATTATATAGATATGGTTTAATAATAGTTAATCAAAATTTAGCAGTCTATATAGCATTTAAAGAGTGTAGCTTTTACTATTAGTAGCAATTAGCTTATATAAGCCCTACTAGCCTTCTTTCTCACGCTACACACGTATATCTAACTATAAAGGCAGTAAATGTGTAGGCATTATATTTAGACTATTACAGGCAGCGAGGGCATCTCTTACTTGCCTTCTCGCTAGGTATTATCAGGCTTTATTAGTTACTTTCTGTAGGATTGTAACTTATTATATAATAGAGAGGCTTAGTAGTAAATTATTAGCTAGTTATAGGTATAATCTAAATATAAGGAGGGTGGGCATAAGGCTATCTAGCCCTACTAAATCATTAACGGCTTTAATAGCTATTTAAAGCTTTTAATCGTTTATTACGCTTATATTATTACCTAGCTCTTTACTAATAATGTTATATACTCTTCTTAGCGGTCCGTGGTATTATTTAACCTTTCTAATACTCTAGTGCGCTTCTACAAGCACTTTATTAACGCTAATTGCTATAACGCATGCATAGTTTCGGAATTCGTTTAAGGCAAAGTTCTTTCTAGTATTATAAACTATCCAGTCTAGAGGACCTAGATAGGTATTAATCTAGCACTCTTTTAGCGCGTTCTAGACATTATATACCTTCTGCTTCTAAGGTTTAAGGAAGCGAGCTACTTAGAATAAGGTTGCCGCGTTAATAATATAAAGCACAGGCTTTCTATTAAGGTGTATTATATTAATAATTATCTTGTAGTTAAAGTCATAATTGTCTTTTAACGTAAATCGGAATTGCCCTAGTAATTTCCTGTTAAGTTAATAGTAATAGCAGACCTTCGTGATCTTCTTAATAACCTTATTATTTATATCCTTACCTACGCGATATAAAACCTTTAATAACTATTAAACGGAAGGATATCCAAATCATTAATAAAGCTAATAAATTTGCTTTTCTAAGAGAAAGTAAGCAGTTACCTCTATGGCTTCTAGAGTCCACTATAGATATCCCTATTTCCTAATAATCAGCACCCTTTAATCACCTTAAATCAGCACATTCTTAAGGTTATTAATCTTAACCCTATGTTATCTATATTATTAATGCTATATAAAAATAGTATGCTTATATTAATAATATAAAACGTGATAGGGCTAAAGACTATAGGAACCTTTAAGATTCCTACTAATATTGCTAATCTAGCGCTAAATTTAACGGTTTATTGCCTCTTAATAGGTTCTATTATTAATAAGGGCATTCTCTTTACTAGGGCTTTAGCCTGGTTAATACTAGCTGTTAAGAAGCCTATAGCTCTAGTATTAGGAATAATGCCTCTAAATACCTTATTAGAGTAGCGTTCCTCTAATATATAGGCGGTTAATTAGGGCCTAAATAGGTCTTCCTTATAAAGAGCATGCTAGAGGGCTTCTTTTCTAAGGTTTTAGAAGATATTACCTCTATTCGCTAGCTTCATAGCACTTGTAAAGAATTACGTAACTATTAGCTTACTCTTAGTCTTACTAGATTCTTTAATAAAGGCTTTAGCTATATCCTAGGCATCTTTATTATTAAAGCTTTTATTACTGTCTTTTGTAGCGCTATTATTGCCTTTCTAGGCTTAGAGGAAAGCTCTATATTTGTTATTAGAAGGAGGGTTCCTATGCCTTTTATTCTTCCACTATTATTACCTTACTTCTTATTAATCCTTATTACCCCGTGGCGTGGTGGTTACACGCTGTGGAGACCTGTTCCGGGTCGCAGGTCGTGGGTTCGAATCCCACACGGGGCACAATTCTAAAGGTCTTGGTCACACCTTTAGAATTGAACCAATCTGAGGGCAAGGAAAAGTGGAGTTGTGACCCACTTTTCCTTGCTTTGCTAAGCGAATTAAACAAGCTATCTCGCTATATAAATTAGCTAGGATACCCAGAGCTCTAGGGTTATAATTTGAGCTAGGGTTTGCAACTATATTGCATATTTAGTTAGGAATTGGGAACCAGATTGTAGAAAACGGGGGATAATTATAGGAAGAAATCGTTGTAAACATTAGCTTAGGTATCCAACTTTGTACGTACAGGATAAACACACATTGCATAACAAATCGTAATAGGTTTTTCACCTAACTAGGCAACTAACTAATTATCTAATTATTAATTGGATAATTAGTAACCTAATACAGTTTTCCTATTACAAAGCATATATCACCGCAGGAGTACTAGTAAATAGCATAAATTGCTATCTAGCGTAATCAATATATATATATATATATAGGTACTCTAGTTAAGTTTTCTATTTACCTATACTCCTAAGAATTAGTAAGACTTTATAAGCGTTATCTCCTTATCTCTAAGTTAGACCCTAGTCTAAGGGGTTATTAGGATTTACTAAAGTATATAAGCTTAGTTTTTAAGGGGTTAAACTTTACTCCTACTTCCTTTACCTATTTTTATATACCTTCTAGGTAGCTTTAAGTCTTTTCTATATCTATACTATGTTTTTCTAAATACTATAATATTAGTATTATTTACAAATCCTATTACTACTATACCTAGGATAAAGTAAAGGTATATATATAACTTAGTAAAGTATAGTAAGAAGAGAATAAGGGAGAGTAAGGAGCCTTATAAAGTACTAGCCTTAATCTTAAATAGTTATAATAAGTCTTTATTAAAGCTAAGCTAGCTTATTTTACTTATAAGGAAGCTCTATATTACTATTACTAGCTATAGCAGTATACCTATCTTAACTAGGAGGGTAATAAGGTAGGGGTAGCTAACTCTATTAAAGGCTGCAGATATATTTATTTAAGCTAGTAAGGCAATGCTACCTCTTTCCTAGGCCTCTTGCACGTATTTAGTTAAGGCTCTTATTACGGTTTCTGTTAACCTATTTCTCCTATTACCTATTTATAGTTCTAGGAGAAGATTATTTGCCTTAGTATAGCTTATAAGCTACCTTACTATTACTGCCTCTATAATCTTGCCTATTATATTAAGTAGTAATATAGGCCTCTATATATTAGCTTTTCTTATCTCCTTTATTATTTTCCTAGGCTTCCTAATTACTATAACTTTAGCTGTTACGTGCTAGAATTGACAATAGCACGTTATCTAGAACATGACCTAGAACGTGACTAGCACGTGACCTAGAACCCCTATATTAGATGATAGTTTTGGCCTGTAGCTAGTTGAACAACAACCTTCACACACTCATTTATATCTCATTTTATATCGTAACAAGTGGTAGCAATTGCTCTTCGATCGCTGCGCACCTCAAGCGCTTTTACTGCTAATAAAAGCCACCAAGCCGACAATTCGTCAACCAATTCACTAAGCTCGTCAAAGCTATCCCTTTTATTAGGCTTGATAGCTCCCTAGGCATCGCGCCTATTGTCAGATTCGTTGACCTTCAATTCGAAGACCTTCGAATTGCTTTGACCTTCGACCTTCGATTTAATTGATTCGTTGATTAATTCGTCGAATTCGACCCGACCGTCAATTTGATTAATTCGTTGACCTTCGACCTTCGATTCGATTGATTCGTTAATTGATTCGTCGAATTTGACCCGACCGTCAATTTGATTAATTCGTTGACCCTCGACCTTCAATTCTTCGATTTCTTTGACCTTCGATTCGTTAACCTTCAATTTGATCGATTCGTTAACCTTCGACCTTCGATTCTTCGATTTCTTTGACCTTCGATTCGTTGACCTTTAATTTAATCGATTTGTTGACCTTCGAATTGCTTCGACCTTTGACCTTCGAATTGCTTCGACCTTCGACCTTCGAATTGCTTCGACCTTTGACCTTCGAATTGCTTCGACCTTCGACCTTCGACCTTTGACCTTCGAATTGCTTCGACCTTCGACCTTCGATTCGTTAACCTTCAACCTTCGAATTGCTTCGACCTTCGACCTTTGATTCGTTAACCTTTAACCTTTGATTCTTTGATTTCTTTGACCTTCGACTTTCGATTGATTCGTTGACCCTTGACCCAACCGTTGATCTTCGTTCTGACCGTCAATCTGACAAATTCGTCAATTTCGATCGCTGGCCTCCCTAGGCAGCTTCCCCACGAACCTAATAAAGCTCGTTATAATGCTTCCCTTGCACCAGCTAGATTAGTGCGAGCAGCAGCGATTACAGCAGCTTTATAAGCAAGATCGTCAGCGCCAAACCTGTGGTATTTGTAGGAAGACCTTCCCGTCAAGAAATCAGGTCTTTTAACATCTCAAGAACCTATGCCCAGCTAGTCAGCATTTTCAACAAGTTTAACAGCAGCTCCAGCAGCAATTTCAGTAGCAACAAGAACAACACCAACGGGATCTCCAGGACCTAAGGGCCCGATATCAATGGCAGCAGCAGCAATTAAATCAGCAAATTCAATGGCAGCAGCAGCAGATACGGAACCTTCAAGAAAAGCTAGCTATAGAAGAGGATGACTTCCAACAGCTTAAAGACCTTGTCAAGGAAGTCTTTGAAGAACGCAATAACCTTCAAAGGCAGCTAGCTTGTCAGCAAATTCAACAGATTCCTAGTCCGTTACACAGCTCGTTGCCCAGCCCTTTGCAAAGCTCGTTGCCTGGCCCTCTGCAAAGCTCGTTGCCCGGCCCTTTGCAAAGCTCGTTGCCCGGCCCTTTGCAAAGCTCGTTGCCCGGCCCTTTGCAAAGCTCGTTGCCCGGCCCTTTGCAAATTCGTCAGCAGCCAATTCAACAGCCTGACCGAATTGCAAGTCCTCTGCAAAGCTCGTTGCCTGGCCCTCTGCAAAGCTCGTTGCCTGGCCCTCTGCAAAGCTCGTTGCCTGGCCCTCTGCAAAGCTCGTTGCCTGGCCCTTTGCAAAGCTTGTTGCCTGGCTAATCTAGCTATTATCTAATGATTAATCTAACCGTCAACCCGACCGTTAATTGATTATAGATAGCTGGGACAGCTATCACTTTTATCCGTGGTGCCCGCATATGTTACGTGCTAGAATTGACAATAGCACGTTATCTAGAACATGACCTAGAACGTGACTAGCACGTGACCTAGAACCCCTATATTAGATGATAGTTTTGGCCTGTAGCTAGTGGGACAACAACCTTTACACACTCTTTTTATCACATTTTATATCGTAACATTAGCGGTTTAAAAGTAGGCTAGAAAGTACCTTACTTCTAGGGTAGCGTTAAGTAGCCTTATAATTACATCCTTTGCCAGGTTATCGTAGGCTTTAATAAGGCCTACTAGGAGTTTATTATCTCCTAGGGCCTTCTAGCTAGCTATGCCTAAGAGAATGTCTATAATTTTAGCTCTTATAAATTACTTTTAGGCTAGAAAAGGGGCGTTTTTAAGTTTAGGGAAGGAAAGGTTAGGGATATAGGAGAGGTCTACTATTAGTTTAGGGAAAAATCTTTATATAAGGACTTTGGCTTTATTAGTGTGCGCTATAGCTAGGTTAGGGTTATTTTTAGTTCTCTCTAGGTCTAGTATTCTTAGGAGCTTAGGGGGCCTAGCTCCTAAGTCTAGCCTATCTCTCTAGTCTTTAAATACCTCTATCCTTTTCCTATATATTAGTATTTTTAAGGGCTTCCTTTTATATATTTCTCTTTTCCTCTCTAATAGTATGTTCTTAGTTTATCTCTGCCTCTTTATATATATTCTAATTTATATTAGTCTTACGTTATCTCTATGCTCTCTTTACTTACCTAGCTTTAGCTACTACTTCCTTCACTCTTCTAGACTACTATACCTTTAGCCTAGGGAGGCCTTAGGGCCTCCTTAGTGCCACTCTCTTTACTATTTATTAGAGGTTTGTAATAAGCTATTTTATATATTAGTCTATCCTGTCTTAGTCATAGGGGTTTAGAGTAAGTTTAGGCTAGAGTTATACTAATGCTTTTACTTTTATAAATAGTCTATCTATTACTTACTAGTTATGCTTTATTATTAGTAGGGTATATTCCTAACTGCTAGAGTTAATGCTAATTAGCTACGGAATATAGTTAGAGCCTAATATATCCGCTACGCTATTGTAGTAAACTTATATATTATGCAAAGCCTATGCTAGATTAATTATACTATCTCTATCTCTATTATGCTATCTAGTAAGTTCCCCTTAGGGCGTTACTAATCTAAGTTACTACTAGCTAGTGAACTCTAGTAGCTCCTTTACTCTATTACTAGTCCTATTATATTTATCCTATAGTAAGTATTTTTAGTTAAAATTACCTATAAAAACACTCCTTCCCTAAGGCTCTTCCTTATTAATTATATAAATAAGGGTGTTCTATTTATTACTATATTTTTCTAAGTAAAGGGAGTAGATATTTATTCCTTAGATTTCTATAAGTAACTAGTTAGTGCCTTCGCAGGCTAACTATAAGCCTACTCTATACTTCTTATTTATATATACTATATTCCGCCCCTTATAATATATAAGTTAGAATCTAGTAAGGCCTAGAGCTAGGGGCTATGCTTATCTTATATATTCCTATTCTTAGATTACTATTATATCTATATTAGTCTAGTAATAGAGTATAATATATATAAGGTTATTTTTCTTATTAATATTCTAGAAGAGGACGCGTATTATTATTATATAAGTCTAGGAGAGGGGGTTTACTACTATCTTATACTAGCTCTATTCTAGCTCTAATTAGCTCTGTGTATCTTCTAATACTGCCTGCTCTAGGCTATCTAGCATTCTATTCTATAAGTATTAGGTAGCCTCTTTTCTTCCTAGTAAGGCTAACTAGTTCTAGTCTCTCCTAGGGCAGGGCTAGGCTACTAGCTAGTAATTAGGTAGTAAAATAAGAAGGGTACTCTTAGTATCTTACTTTTACTATATTCTATTTTTCCTTAAGGGTTAGGTAAGTTTTAAACTACGCTAGGTATGCCCTAGAGTAAAGTATATACTTCTCTTATAGTTATCCTATAAATATAGGGTAGGATTTCTTACCCTCTTTATAATAGCTAGCTTTACACTTACTACACCTTAGGGATACTTTATAGAATTTTACTATATAACCTATCTAGAAGTAGTTATAGCACTACCTTAGCTATAGTAATTTATTATAGGGTTTAGTCTAGAATAGCTTTACTTTATATACTATTCTATCTTTATATATCTTATTAGCATTATTTACCTTAGCTAAGCTAAGGATAAGAGTGGTTCTTAGTGCGTTTTTGCCTTTAGGTTATCTTACTATTACCTTAATTATATTTATCTTATTTGCTTTTCCTATATTTACTATAAGGTTTTTACTAAGGTATATTTTATAAGGAAGCCTTTAACTATAATACTTAGGATTTAGTAGTAAAGGGTTACTTCTAGTCTAAAGGTAGTAGTAATCTATTTTTAGTTAGTCCTATACTAGGAGGCGTTTCCTTTAAATATAATAATTATATCTTTACTAGGGAGTCTTTTAGCTATAACTACTATAGTCTAGCTAGTAGCTTTATTTACTACTATAACTATATCTTCTACGCTTCTAGTCTAAAGCAGTTCCTAGATAGAGTTACCCTTAATAAGGACCTCTCTATCCTAGTAGCCTAGTATTTAGAGGGGGTTTAGGTTTAATTATCTTTACATTAGCCCTATAGTAATGCTTACCTAGGTAAGGGGAGTGGTATTTTTATTTACCTCTTTAATAGCTTCTTTAATAACTTCTTTAAGGGCTTCCTTTATAGTATAAATATTACTATTATTATTTATCTTTACTTTCTTAGCTTAGGTATAGCTTACTTTTAAGTCTATAATGGCCTAGGTAGCGTTCTATACCTTAGATAGTTTATTACTAGGGATAAGGCTAGTAATCTTTTTATAGTATTTTTATTCTTCTAGGTATTTAAATTAAATCTAATTTACCTTTAGGTTATTATTACATCTCTAGATATTAAACTGTCCTCTGCCTACGTTTAGGTGGTGGTAGCTCTGTGCTAGCCCCTTTCTCCTTTATTAATTACTATTAGCGTCTCCTCCTCCCACCCGCCTCTAGCTCTGTTATAATGTAACATTATAGGAAGGGGTAAAATAGGGTAAGGATTTTGATTATCTTATTAATTTTGATTTTAGAGGCGATTCCGGACCTGTAGGGCGGTGCGGAAAGATTCGCAAAGGTTTACTAGTAAAAGGTTATAGAAAGACCTATAAAGGTAATTATACTTTTCTTATAGTTATCCTATAGTTATAGGGTAAGATTTCTTACCCTCTTTATATTAGCTAGCTTTATACTTACTATACCTTAAGGCTACTTTATAGAATTTTACTATATAGCCTATTTAGAAGTAGTTATAGTATTACCTTAGCTATAGTATTTTATTATAGGGTTTAGACTAGAATAGCTTTACCTTATAAACTATCTTATCTTTATATATCTTATTTATATTATTTACCTTAGCTAGGCTAAGGATAAGGGTAGTTCTTAGTGTGTTTTTACCTCTAGGTTATCTTATAGTTACCTTAACTATATTTATCTTATTTACTTTTTTATATTTACTATAAGGTTTTTTACTAAGGTATATTTTATAGGGAAGCCTTTAATTATAATACTAAGGATTTAGTAGTAAAGGGTTACTTCTAGTCTAAAGGTAGTAGTAATCTATTTTTAGTTAGTCTTATTGTTGGAACAAGCATGATATCAATCGCGCTTGGCAGCCGCAATGGTGGCCGGAAGAAGGTCGGCCCGCGCGCGACCCCACTTTCCGATCCACAGTCAGGCCCTGTGATAGGGCAGGGCTTACACCACGTGACCGACACGCACAGCTGCCCGTTTTTCACCTCACAAGAGTGCCCTCACTTTTTAACCTCCCTTTTCCCTCTTTCTTTAATAGCTTAGAATAGATAATTAATAACAATACTATTCTCAGAGCTCACACATTATAACCCTACGTAACTAACACTAATTAGTAGTTAACTTCACAGGTAACCACTTTTAAACGCACGCAAATACCGCAGATTAGCAAGGTTTATATAGAAGAGGCTTTCTTAGAAGTAGTGTGGTTAGGCCTCTTTTATTTTTAGTAAGAGTAACCTAATTATTATAAGATCTATGATTATACTAAGGAAGAAGTTTATCTTAGTCCCTTTTATTCTTTAGTAAGAGTAGCTAATAATAAATAAAAGCCTAAACCTTAAAGAAAAGTTTAACTCTAGTAGCTAGGTCTATCCTATTATTCTTCTCCTTAGTGTATTCTATTATATAAGAAGTTAACTACTAAGCCTTATAATCCTTTATAAAACCTCCCTATAATAGCAGAAGTTATTACTATCCTCCCCTACCTAAAAACATATACTTTTCCTGCTTCTTTCCCCTCTAAAGCCTATATATTATAATAGTTAATATAAAAGAATAAATATAAGCCCCTATAAGCTAAGAAAGCTCTTAAGTAGGAGAGGACTTTATAGAAGCTACTAAAAGGTATTAGGAGATAGAGTAAATATCCTCCCCTTTTATATATTCCCTAAACCTTATATAAATATATTATAGAAGAGTTATTCTATAAGGTTAAAGAGTTTAATATTAAGAAAAGCAAAACACTTAAGGAACTTATAGCCTATCTCCTTACTAGAGTTATAGATTATAAAGTAAGAAAGGTAATAGGAAGAACACTATTTATAGAGTTTACTTAGGACTTTAATTAATAGAGAGAAAAGACATTCCTTAAAACACTAATCCTAGTAGCAAAGCACCTACAGGATTATCTTATAAATAACAGGGTATATATAATAATTAGCTAATTAATAAAGGTGCTAATTAACCTTTAAGAAGTCCTTAACTAAAATAAATTCCGTTTTTAGTCCTAAGAGAAAGTTAAAGATATAAGAAAGAGGTATATAGAATTCTAAAGGAAACTTTAGAATAATAATAACTTCTTAAATAATCTTCTTAATAAAGGAGACATTTAAGAGCATTATAAATTAAAGACCTCTTATTCTCTTTATTAAAGCCCACTAAGCATTACCTTATTAAGGCAATTATATAATAACAGGTATGACTTCCCTATAAGAGGTACCCGTTAATATATACCTCCTCTATAGCCTTAAACCTATATAGTAGCTTAATAACTATAGACTACACTCCCTCCTGCCTAACAAAGAGTGGCTTTTATTAATAATTTACTCACACCCTTATAGCCTATAGCGAAATAGATTATTAATCTTATAAAGATATATATATTAGAATAGTAATATAGTGCTAATAACTATAATATCTTTAAGTTAAAGCTATAAACCTTTAAGAGAAAGTATAAGATATTAGATATTAAATAAGAGTAATTAGGCTATATATTTAAGGTTATACTTAAAGGGAAAGCCCTCTAATTTTACTTAGATTACCTCTTAAAACTAGAGAACCCTTAAGACTTACTAACTCTAGTTATATAAATAAAAAAGAGGTTTAAGACTAAGGATATAAGATAGAGATATTTTCTTAAGTAGCACTAAACTATACTCTAGAAGATTATTAGCAAGAACTAAGATAAATTAAAGATAAAATGCTTTAATAAACTTATAGAAAAGCTCTCTATCTTATAATAGGCTATACCTAATGTGAGTTAATCTAAATAAGCCCTCTAGAACTAGATTATAAACGCCTATAACAGAATCCTAGAGTGTAGGAGCTATATTACTAACCCTCCTAATAGCCTCTAACAGTTCTATAAACGGGTATAGATAACTATTCGTCTTATTATAGAAGAATCCAGTGGCTAATATTAATTCCCTACTAATGCTAAAACCCTAGACTAATTCTAGACTAATAGAAGGTATAATAGCAAGGGTAAGGAGTTATAATACCCTCCCTAAAGGCATAAAGGAATATAGGGACCCCCTTATTTAAGGAAGTGCTATATATGCGGTAAAGAGGGATATTAGTTAATAAAGCACTTTAAGGAGGAATAGAAGAGGGCATACTAGCGGTTTAAGAACCACTATATAGTTAACTCCTCTTTATCCTTATAAGCTTTATATAACTTATTCCTTATATAGTATAAAGGAAGCCCTAGCCTAAACCTTACTTCTTAACCCTCTAAAGATAATAAGGTTACTTAGTATATAGTAAGCCTTAGCTTTAATAACAAAACTAAAGGGAAAGATAGATTAGTGCCTATAAGCTTCTTTACCTATAGTGTAACGCTTAATAGCTAAAGAATAGTTAAGATTCTTACTAACTAGGCAATAATGCATAGATTAAGCGGAAAGAGCCCTTTTAATGTAAGGATAGCTAATAAACCTCCTTATATATTTTTACTTAAAGACCGCTACTTATCTAAAGTCTTCTAAGGTATTATGCTAGATACTAGGGCAGCCTAGTATTTAATAGCAGGCTATTTGCAATTTATTGTATTATAATAAATAATACTAAGGATCTAACTTAATAAAGCAAGAGCTAGGGAAGCGGTTATTAGATTTAGAGGAGGCACACTAATTATCTTACTTAAAATAGCTAACGTACCTACTCCCTTTAGTAAGATTACGTTTTATGTAATACCTACAAATACCCCTTTCTTACTATGCCTTAATAATATAGGCTAATTAAAGATTAATTTTATTACTACTAAGAACATCTTATAGTAAGGAAGCATTAAAGTTCCCTAGTATATAAATAGGGGTATATATGGATACTACTAATGTAGAATAAGGCATTAATAGTATAGAATTACCTAACCGAAGTTAAATTATGGCGCTTACATTGCTAATTCGGTTATCCATTAGTTCGCTAGCTTCACAATCTCCTATGTAACTTAGGGCATAAGATTAAGATTAATGCTATTAAAGCAGTGATAAGGGTTTGCCACTAATGTTAAATAAACGCGGATAGCCCCTATTGCTTTAAGTTTACCCTTAAGGACAAATATACCTTTAACTTTAAAGTAATAGTAAATATTATATACCTTAATAGTAACTGCCTAACCCTTTATACTGTTAATATAGCTATGGCTTTTAATACAGCAAGATTTCTTAAAGATATCTTAGCTAAATTAACATAGGAGGCTCTTAGGGTGTGCTAGATTAATGCATACTAAGGACCTCTAGATTAGATTATTACTAATGCTAGTACAAACTTCCGCGGTAAGGAGTTCTATTAATTTGCAGCGTTAATGTTAATCTCCGTTAAAGAGGTTCCTATTAAGGTATACTATAGTATTAGAAAATCTTTCCGCACCGCCCTACAGGTCCGGAATCGCCTCTAAAATACAAACCAACAAGATAATCAAAATCCTCACCCTATTTTACCCCTTCCTACGATGTTACATTGCGACAGAGCTAGAGGCAGGCGGGAGGAGGAGACGCTAATAGTAATTAACAAAGGAGAAAGGGGCTAGCACAGAGCTGCTACTACCTGAACGTAGGCAGAGGATAGTTTAACGTCTAGAGATATAATAATAACCCGAAGGCAGATTGGATTTAATTCGAATACCTAGAAGAACGAAAATACTATAAAAAGATCGCTAGCCTTATCCCTAGTGATAAATTATCTAAGGTATAGAACGCTACCTAGGCTATTACAGACCTAAAAGCAAGCCATGCCTAAGCTAAGAAAGCAGAGATAAATAATAATAGCAATATTCACACTATAAAAGAAGCCCTTAAAGAAGTTATTAAAGAAGCTATTAAAGAGGCAAATAAAAACACCGCTCCTCTTACCTAGGTAAGCATTACTATAGGGCTAACGTAGAGATAATTAAACCTAAACCCCCTATAAATACTAGGCCGCTAGGATAGAGAGGTCCTTATTAAGGGTAACTCTATCTAGGAACCGCTCTAGACTAGAAGCGTAGAAGATATAGTCACAGCGGTAAATAAAGCCACTAGCTAGACCACAGTAGTTATAGCTAGAAGACTCCTTAGCAAAGACATAATTATTATATTTAAAGGAAACGCCTCCTAATATAGGACTGACTAAAAATAGATTACCACTGCCTTTAGACTAGAAGCGACCCTTTACTGCTAAATCCTAAGTGTTATAGTTAAAGGCTTCCTTATAAAATACACCTTAGTAAAAACCTTATAGTAAATATAGGAAAAGCAAATAAGATAAATATAATTAAGGTAATAGCAAGACAACCTAGAGGCAAAAACACACTAAGAACCACCCTTATCCTTAGCCTAGCTAAGGTAGATAACGCTAATAAGATATATAAAGACAGAATAGTATATAAAGCGGAGCTATTCCAGACTAAACCCTATAATAAATTACTATAGCTAAGGCAGTGTTATAACTGCTTCTAGATAGGTTATATAGCGAAATTTTATAAAGCGGCCCTAAGGTGTGGTAAGTGCGAAGCTAGTTGTCACAAAGAGGGCAAGAAATCTTGCCCTATATTTATAGGATAACTATAAGAGAAGTGTATACTTTGCTCTAGGGCGCACCTAGCGTAGTCTAGGATCTGCCTAACCCTTAAGGAAAAATAGAATATAGTAAAAGTAAGATATTAGGAGTGCCCTTCCTATTTTACCACTTAATCGCTAGCTAGTAGCCTAGCCCTGCCCTAGGAGAGACTAGAACTAGTTAGCCTTACTAGGAAGAAAAGAGGCTACCTAACACTTGTAAAACAGAATACTAGATAGCCTAGAGTAAGCAGTATTAGAAGATACGTAGAGCTAATTAGAGCTAGAACAGAGCTAGTATAAGACAGCAGTGAACCCCTCCTCCTAGACCTATATAATAATAATACGCGTCCTTTTCTAGAATATAAATAAGAAGAATAACCTTATACACATCACGCTCCGTCACCGGACTAATATAGATATAATAGTAATCTAAGAATAGGAACATATAAGATAAGCATAGCCCCTGGCTCTAGGCCTCGCTAGATTCTAACTCGCACATTATAAGGGTTAGAATGTAGTATATATAAATAAGAAACACGGAGTAGGCTCGTGGTTAGCCTGCGGAGGCACTGACTAGTCGCTTATAGAAATCCAAGGAATAAATATTTACTCCCTCTACTCAGAAAAACACAGTAACAAATAGAACACCCCTATTTGTATAATTAATAAGGAAGAGCCCTAGGGAAGAAGCGTCTTTATAGGTAATTTTAACTAAAAACACCTGCTATAGGATAAATATAACAGGACTAGTAATAGAGTGGAAGAGCTACTAGAGTTCACTAGCTAGTAGTAACTTAGATTAGTAACGCCTTAAGGGGAACCCACCAGACAGCATAATAGAGACAGAGACAGCACAATCAATCTAGCCTAGGCTTCGCATAACTTACAAGTCTACTACAATAGCGTAGCAGATATATTAGGCTCTAACCATATTCTGCAGCTAATTAGCATTAACTCTAGCAGTTAGGACTGTACCCTACAGATAATAAGACACGACTAGTAAGCAATAGACAGACTATTTGCAAAAGCAGAAGCGTTAGTATAACTCCGGCCTAAACTTACTCTAAACCCCTATAACTAAGAAGGGATAGACTAGTACACAGAATGGCTTATTACAAACCTCTAATAAATAGTAGAGAGAGTGGCACTAAGGAGGCCCTAAGGCCTCCCTAGGCTAGAGGCATAGTGGTCTAGAAGAGTAAAAGAAGCAGTGGCTAAAGCTAGATAAGCAAAGAGAGCATAGAGATAACGTAAGACTAATATAAATTAGAATATGTATAAAGAGGCGGAGACAAACTAAGAACGCACTATTAGAGAGGAAAAGAGAAATATATAGAGGGAAGCACTAAAAATACTAATACATAGGAAAAGGACGGAGGCGTCTAAAGACTAGAGAGATAGGCTAGACTTAGGAGCTAGGCCCCCTAAGCTCCTAAGAATACTAGACTTAGAGAGAACGGAAAACGACCCTAACCTAGCCATAGCGCACACTAACAAAGCCAAAGTCCTTACACAAAGATTTTTCCCTAAACTAACAGCAGACCTCTCCTATATCCCTAACCTTTCCTTCCCTAAACTTAAAAACACCCTTTTCCGGCCTAAGAGTAATTTATAAGAGCTGAAATCGCAGACATTCTCTTAGGTATGGCTAGCTAGAAGGCCCTAGGAGATAATAAACTCCTAGCGGGCCTTATCAAAGCCTGTAATAACCTAGTAAAGGATATAATCGTAAGACTACTTAACGCTACCCTAGAAGTAAGGTACTTTCTAGCCCGCTTCTAAACCACTAGAGTTATAGTAATTAGGAAACTTAGGAAGATAATAAAGGAGATAAGGAGAGCTAATATATAGAGACCTATTTCACTACTTAATATAATAGGCAAGATTATAAAGGTAGCGATAGCGAGGCGGCTCACAAGCTACGCTAAGGCAAATAACCTTCTTCTAGAACTATAAATAGGTAATAGGAGAAACAGGTTAACGAAAACTATAATAAGAGCCTTAACGGAATGCGTGCAAGAGGCCTAGGGGAGAGGCAGCGTCGCCTCGCTAGCTTAAATAGATATTTTTGCAGCCTTTAACGGAGTTAGCTACCCCTACCTTATTGCCCTCCTAGTTAAGATAGGAGTACCGCTATAGCTAGTAATAGTAATACGGAGCTTCCTTGTAAGTAAAACAAGCTAGCTTAGCTTTAATAAAGACCTATTATAACTATTTAAGATTAAGGCTAGTACCTTATAAGGCTCCCTGCTTTCCCCTATCCTTTTCTTACTATACTTCACTAAGTTATACACACACCTCCGCTCCGTCCTAGGCACGGTAGTAATAGGATTTGTAAATAACACTAATATCACAGCATTTAGAAAAACACGTTATAGACATAGAAAAGACTTAAAGCCGCCTAGAAGGTATGCGAAAAATAGGTAAAGGAAGTAGGAGTAAAGTTTAACCCCTTAAAAACCAAGCTTATATACTTTAGCAAATCCTAATAACCCCCTAGACTAGGGTCTAACTTAGGGATAAGGAGATAACGCCTATAAAGTCCTGCTAATTCCTAGGAGTATAGGTAAATAGAAAACTTAACTAGAGCACCTATAAGAATATCCTTAAGGGAAAGTTAGCCTAGCAGAGGCTTACCCTTACTACATTATTAGCCTTAGCATAGGGATGCAGCTTTAGGGATGCCAGACTCCTTTACACGTAGGTAGTTTAACCCGTTATTGCCTATAGAGCGAGCGCATATCATACCCTAACCAAAGCCAGAGGGAAACCTAGAGGGATAGTAAAAACTTTATAATAGAACAATTAGCCTACCTCTAGGTTATTATAGGGGCGTTTAAAGCTACCCCTATTATATAGCTAGAAGTAAAAACAGCAGTGCTACCACTTAACCTATACCTTAATATAGTTAAACAGAGGTTTAAAGAGAGAATTACTAATAATAGGATAGCGGAGATAATCCAAACCGCCTTATAGTTGGTTAAGACTATACTACGCTATAGAAGGGTTAGACACACCTAACTAAGGGAAGAAGAACTAGACGCAAACTTATACAATAAGTAGAGTAAGAGATAGGAATTATGGCATAATAGAGAACGCCTAGGCCGCCACTAGCACGCTAGAGAACTTACTAAGGACCGCCCACTATACCCTAACCCAAAAGAGATCTAAAAGTTTCACACAAACCTAGATAAACACGTCTCTTTAACAATAATATAACTACGCACAGGGAAGATAGGGCTAAATAAATTCCTCTTTAATAGAGGCGTGCCTAGGATAACATCACTAATATGCAGCTGCGGCTACGGAGAGGAAGATTAGTATTACGTTATTACAAGCTGCAGTAACTATAACTATATAAGACCCTAAAGGTAGCCCGGAGACAAACAGGAGGCAAGGCTAGCCCTAGACAATCCCACGCAAGCGAGAACCATTACTAGATAGGTCATACAAACTAGGAGACTTAACTACTACAGGCTAGCACAGGACCTAGCATTTGCCTTAAGCAGAACAGGACTAAGACCGACCCGCCCCCGGAGGACACACAACAACATAGCTTAGAGGCACGCGAGGGTTAGGGCTAACGTTATAATAAGGGAAAAAAAAAAAAATAAGACCACTAGAGAAAGGAACAAACTCTTAATTAAAACTACTAACGCTAGGTATTATTAGCCCCCTACACCCTAACGCCACTCTTAGACTAGCTCTAGCCTATTATATCACTCCTCCTCTAAAATAGGGATAGCATCCTCTATTACCTTAGCACGCCCCTTTACTAGAAGGGAGGCAGCTAGGAGCTAGTTTGTCTCCGCTATTTAAGCATCTAAGCATCACATCCAGAAAACTATCTTATTATATTAGCCCCTATTAGAACTAGACCTAGACTAATCTAGGCCTGCCACTAAAGCGCTCCGCTTCTTACTCTAATTCTTAGCGTAAAGCTTTCTTACATAATCATAGTAATCATTAGGAACCTAAGATAAACACACATTAGATACAACATAGACCTAGAATCACCCCATAGATAGACGCGTACCTCAGCACCGCTAATAATAGTAGCTTAGATCTCTGTTAGCCACAAATATTCGGCTTAGCGCCCCGCAGTATTTAGCTAAGAGGCAGATTAGCAACGAAGTAAACCTAGGCGTAGCGCAAACCATTACCTTATTGTAACTATTATTACAAACCTAACAATTAAAACAGGCGTTAGTCACAGCACCTAACCATAGGTTAGCAGATTTACCACTAACACTTATCCAGCTTAGGGCTGCCTATACTAACGACGTTATAGCACTAATAGCTAGGGGTCCTTATCAATTAAGAGTAATAGGAAATATATTAAAACTGCTATAGCTTACTTAACTACATAGAATTAGAAACAAAAAGCCTTAAAATAGGAGCGGAAGAATAACTTACACAAAGCTCCCTATCTAAAGCCTGCCTTAGTTAAGCTAAAGTTAACTATTTCTAGGGATATTACTTAGAGAGGCTTAGTTCCTAGGCGAGTTAGAAGCAATAGAGTACCCCTAAGGGGCAGGACTTATAGGGGAAATAGATAATAACATAGCGAATAGCAATAACAATAAGGATTATAGAGAAAACTATAATAATAGTTAGTAACCGCACTAAATCCGACCCGGAATTACACTAGTAGACAAAAAAGGCATAAATAAACCTAAGAGAAGATAGATAATAAGGAAAGAAAAGAGGGCAGAATCCCGCGGGGAATTGCTTCCTTTTATATATATAAGGGGGCAGAGTAATTTACTATAGTAGCTTTAAAAGTAAAGCATAAGGAAAAGTAAAAAAAGACATTATAAGGCAGGTATACACACGGAACCAATCCTTAACTAGACCAGACCTAGCCTCACCCCCTACATATAACTAAGAGCAGGTGCTTAGGGTTTATAACACACCTAGGTTAGAAGCGGACTAGACTTAGCTAAAAAGTAAGGCTATAGAAGAGTCAGCAAAAAGTAAAAACTATGAGAATCCTACTACAATAGAATTCACCTCCTACTAGAAAAAGCAAGGAGGCCTAAGATAGAACTGCCCTAGGCCTGTAAGCGCACTAGAAGGAGCAAATCCTTCCTCCTAAACTCAGATTTTCGGATTTTAGGGATAAGGCTAGCGAGAGCTAGCTATAACTTTTCACAATAGGTAACTTTTTAAGTAGCATAGCCCTAATATAGGGCTAGTGCTGACCTAAATACAGACACAAGAGGGTTTTTCTCCCTATTTATAGGTTTTCCTGTCAACTAACTAGCCGGAGTACTAGTACTAGCAATTATATAGCTAGCTAGCGTATCCAATATATATATATATAGTATTAGAAAGGTTAAAAGATATTATAAGCCGCTCTAAAGGGCCTATAATATTATCCGGCAGGAATGCCTAATAACCCCTAAGCTAGTCGCCCTGTAAATAGCTATAAAAGCCCTTAATAACACTATAGGACTAAATAGCCTTATTCTAACTCTCCTTATCTTTAGTGTATACCTATATATAACTAGCGAATCCCTCTATTACTAGACATCTTATAACGCGTTATTACTATATAAAAGGCAATAAAGGAGATTAAATACCTGTACACTATTTAGAAAGTTAATAAAGCCCTTACTATAAGGAATAGCCTAGATATAGTAAAGACCCTTAACCTCCCACTTAGATTACTAGTCTAAGTGTAATGCAAAGGCAATAGTTAGCAAGGCCTATATAACCTCCTCTCTATTAATAGAGAGACCTACACGCTTAATCTCCTGTAAGGCCTAAAAACCTTCTAGTTAACCTCTATTAGGCCCTATTACGCAGATCCTAATAGAGAAGTCCTAATACCTTAAGAATAGCTACCTAAGGAAGAAGGGTAAGAGGCTTAAGATAAACTAGCAGGCAAGGTCCTAGAGATCCTACTAAAGAGAAGGCTAGGTAAACCCTATAAGAACCCTCTAGTAGTTATTAATAAGACTAATGTGTTTGTATTAGTAAAGGAGGAAGCTAACCTTAACCTCATAATCTAATTACGTAAGGAAGGCATTATTATAACCCTAGGAAAGCCCTTTAAGCTCTTCACTAAGGCTAAAATTAATGCCTTAGTTAACTAAGGTATATTTAAATTTATAACCTTTAATAAGAAAGAGCATAGTGGTGTAAGAATCTTTAACTCTTATATTATTAATAAGGTAAAAGGGAAGACAGGCTAGCTATACGAGAAATCACGGCTTATTATCCAAGGCTTTAGCGATAAGGCAAAACAAGATATCCTAACATAAGCCCTAACAATCCAATAGGCTAGTTAACGCCTTATCCTTATAATAGCTCCCTTGCTAATAAAGAAAGACTTTGTCTTATAGATTCGCGATATTACATAAGCTTATATTTAATTACAAACCCCATTAAATAGGACAATCCTCGCTAGGCTCCTAATCTAGATCTATGACTAACACCCTAATAGAATAATTATAAGGGTAATCAAGCCTCTTTACAGCATCACGGAGGCTAGAACGCATTAGTAGGTCACATACCACAGGCATCACAGAGAGAAGCTCTAGATAAAGACCTCTATATACAATCTATGCCTACTAGTAATAAAGAAGGAAAGCATTAAGTTCGTATGCGTAAGCATACAGACTAATAATATATTAGGGCTATTAGATAAGGAGTTCTCTAAAAAGGAAGAAAAGTAACTAACCGCTATGGCCTTTGCGGCAAAGCTAAAGTAATTCCTAATAGAGAATAACCCCTTACCTTTAATGGAGGTATTATTAGAATAGTAGCTAACGTGGCTATCTCCCTCTAATAAAAGGGCAAAGCAGCAAGCTTAACGTAATTCCGCTAACAAACATAAAGCAGAAGTACGTTAAACAACAAGCTTAGGGCGCTTACATTACCTCAATCTGCTAACCAGAAGCTTGCTATAATCTATCTATTACCACTTAACACCAGAAACTAATAATTAAGAATATTAAAGCCCTTAACCACTAGATCTAATAGCAGATAGATAACCTAGAGAGGGGCCTAATATTTATTCTAATTAACCTTGCTAAAGTAAAGCTATATACCTTTATAAATAGGTCCTTTACGAATAATTAGGACCTTACCTTATAACTTAGCTATGTTCTAATTATAGCTAATAAAGACTATAAGGACAGCGAGTTTACAATCAAAGGCAATATTATACACTTTAGCTTAACTAAGAGCAAAAGAGTCACATAAAGTGTGCTTACCTCTAAGGTCTACGGCATAGTGGCTGGCGTTAACATAGCTTACGCAATCACAACGACCCTTAGATTAATCACGGACTAATTAAATATACCTATAACCCTAGTTATAGTATGCATAGATTTATACTCCTTGTATAAATACCTTATTAAGCTTAGTACTACTAAGGAAAAGCGCCTAATAATTAACATCATAGCCCTATGGTAGTTATATAAACGCCACGAACTCTATAAGATCCAGTGAATTAACAGAGCTAATAACCTAGCTAACGCCTTCACGAAGGCATTGCTAAATAAGGCGCTAGAGTAGTTTATCTCTAGTAACTAGATAACAATCCGGATAGAAGGGTAGGTAACCTACGTGGAAGAGGGTTACTACAGGTAATAGTATTAGGAATTAGCCCTAATACTATAGGGGAAGGCGAAAATCCCCTAAGGGAGAAGGAGGAGGAACTATAGCCCTTATTAGGTATCTTATACCTAGAACTATAGCCCTTATTAGGTTAGGTTATAAGAGCTACTCTAATTATCACCCCTAACCTAGTAAGGGCTGCCGGAGACCTATTAGGGCCCCTAGTAGCTATTACAAAGGAACTATTACAGCCCCTGTGTTATATACACTAAGTATAGGGAGGCGAAGACCGTGACAGTGGACAGGGCAGGGGGCGAGGATTAGCGCGCGGATGTTATTTACAATGTGAGATTTAAAAGGCTGCGGTTAGAGGCCCGCTTAGCCTTTAGAAGGATTATTAGTGACGGAGTGTTGTTTTTCCTTATTTCCCTTTACTACACACCCACATAGGGTTTTTATTAAGTTAATCCCTTCCATATTCATCCGCTACCCGCTTTACCTTATCCCCTTTCTTTTCTTTTCTCTTCTACTATTAATATTATGCATTAATAATTGTGTTAAAAGAGAGAGTTCCTAGTGTTAGAACAAGCATGATATCAATCGCGCTTAGCAGCCGCAATTGTGGCCGGAAGAAGGTCAGCCCGCGCGCGACCCCACTTTCCAATCCACAGTCAGGCCCTGTGATAGGGCAGGGCTTGCACCACGTGACCCACACGCACAGCTGCCCGTTTTTCACCTCACGAGAGTGCCCTCACTTTTTGACCTCCCTTTTCCCTCTTTCTTCGATAGCTTAGAATAGATAATCAACAACGATACTATTCTCGGAGCTCACACATTACGACCCTGCGTAACCAACACTTATACTAGGAGGTATTTCCTTTAAATATAATAATTATATCTTTACTAAGGAGTCTCCTAGCTACTACTACTAGAGTCTAGCTAGTAGCTTTATTTACTACTATAACTATATTTTTTATACTTTTAGTCTAGAGTAATTCCTAAATAAAGTTACCCTTAATAAGAACTTCTTTATTCTAGTAGCCTAGTATTTAAAGGGGGTTAGGTTTAAGTATCTTTATATTAGCCCTATAGTAATACTTACCTAGGTAAGGGAAGTAGTGTTTTTATTTACCTTCTTAATAGCTTTTTAATAACTTCTTTAAGGGCTTTCTTTATAGTGTAAATATTATTATTATTATTTATTTTTACTTTCTTAGCTTAGGTATAGCTTACTTTTAGGTTTATAATAGCCTAGGTAGTGTTTTATACCTTAAATATTTTATTACTAAGGATAAGGCTAGTAATCTTTTTATAGTATTTTTATTCTTCTAGGTATTTAAATTAAATCTAGTTTACCTTTAGGTTATTATTATATCTCTAGATATTAAACTATCCTTTACTTACGTTTAGGTAGTAGTAGCTTTATACTAGCCCCCTTTCTCCTTTATTAATCACTATTAGTATCTTCTTCTCCTACCTGCCTCTAGCTCTATTATAATATAATATTATAGGAAGGGGTAAAATAGGGTGAGGATTTTAATTATCTTATTAGTTTGGATTTTAGAGGCGATTCCAGACCTGTAAGGCGGTGCGGAAAGATTCGCAAAGGTTTTTCTTCTAGAATATATATAAGAAAGTATGGCATTATATATAATAAGGCTTAGTAGTAGGTTGTAATAACTTAGCTATAAGCTAGTCACGTGCACGCTAGAAGGGATATTTAGCGAGGGCTATATATAGAATGTGAGAGGCTAGAGATTAAAACCTTTAAGCACATACCCCTAGCATTTAGCTCAATAGCAGTCACACCTTAATTATACATTCACTCTGTTTATTCTACAGGCCTATAAGCCTTGACAACTAACCACTCAAATAATCTAAATTTCGGTTAAAATATAGTCTAGTGTTTCTTACCTTTAGCAATATATATATGTGTTATAAGCTAGCCTTATAGCTACTGCACATAAGCGTTTAAAGTGTTATTGTTAGAATCACTGCGAATTCGTTGCGGAATTTGTCGCGGGCGGGAGCTGTGGAATTGCGATTGGATGCACAGGCTTCTAACGCCCCACTATGCACTTAATTACAATTAGATGCACAGCCCTAATTGCCTCACTAAGCACTAGAATGCAACTAGCGCATAGGGTCTTATTACCTTACTTAGACTAGTAATGCAATTAGTTACATAGGACTATTGCCTCACTTCGCCTTAATAACATGTCTAACCTATAACACTATGCGTGCTAAGGCATCTATAGAATTAAGGTATATCTATAGCCTTAATCCCCTATAGCTAGATCTTAGAAGACAAGCATAATTAAACCCTTTTAAATTAAGTACTAGTGCACTAGTGACTTGTGGTCATTGGACCCGAATCCCCTGAGTCCTCTTAACAGTTATTACTATTCTTATAGAGGAAGAAGAGAACTAGACTAAAGGTCACATAGTATCTGGCTTTATAGCGCTTTATGCGCGGTTTGTGCATAGGTTACGTATAGCCCTATGTTTGCTTACGCACACTCCGCGCCCTTTCCAGACCTAGACATAACCCAAGCTCATAGCTCGAATCCATAACAATATGGTAAAACGCTAATTATATATCTAGCTTTATAAATCACTTTACTTCTAATAAGGAATATAGCGTTTCCTTAACTAATAGTAAGGGATAGTAGTTATATAATAGCTTATATAAAACCTCTAACCCCCTAGTTTCTTTACTAGTAGTATAGGTACTACTACTAAAAATAAACTTACTTAGATCTAACCCATGTCTATTAGGTCTATTACTTACTTCCTTATTTCTAGTGCTATCTCATAATATGGTCCAATTTCCCCACCTATTACGTAAGCTCGTTTCCTTCCTAACACCCCTTAAGGGTTGACTAGCGCGGGCCGACCGCAGCCGCGATCGCGACCACGCCATGGCTAGCGTGCCTAGGTTACATAGCTACCCGTAACCCCTCTTCCTATAAATTATATATATGGAGGGAATGTGGCAAAGAGCGATGAGAAGAGAAGAGGATGTCAAATTGCTATCTAGGAATTCGGAATCTAGCAGAGAAAAGAGAAGCTTATAAGCTTCGAATCTACTAATCCGATAAATCGTAATAGCAAACGCGATGCGGGAGGCTGCAAACGCAATAACAAACGCGATGCAGGAGGCTGTATCGTCAAATGACGAGGCTAATGCCTGAGGCTGCGATATAAGGCTGTGAATATCCTTAACACTGCCCCTAGTAGCACATCCAGCTACAATAAGAAAACAATCACATAAATCAGGCCTTTAAGGCTTCTTCCAAAACATAACCCTTCTCAAAGTCTCTAGCCTTTATTATACGAAGAAGGCGTACAAAATTGGCGTGTTTGACGCGTTCTAGGCCCTTTATAAAGCCGTTAGCTATTATTTGGTCTGTCCTAATCTGTTAAAGTTAAAATTCCCCTTCGCGTGCCTTCTGCACAATCTATTTATAGCGTAAATCAATATAGCGCGTTTGTCCCTTATGTTTCTTATTAAGTATATTAGCCTTTGCGTTCTAGCTGTTAGTAAATAATAATAATGGTTGCAGTTACTTAATTCTAAAGTCCTTAAGTAAATTTGCTACCTAGAGCATAGATAGTCTAGTCAGCGTGAGGTTAATGAATTCTGCTTTAGTTAAACTAAGTGCTATAAGAGTTTGTTTCTTTAATTACTAAAGGATTAAACCTCTAGCTAGCATCACAACATGGCCTACAGTTAATTGTCTTGTATCCAAGTTATTAGCAAGTGAGGCATCGCTAAATCCCTTTACCTAAAGGATTGATTTAGGGTCTAAAAGGTCTAATCCTTTAAGAATAATCCCTAAATCTTCTAAGCTATAAAGGTATCTCTAAAGATGTTTCTAAAGATCCACATAAACCTGCTTTAGTGCTAAATTCGCGCCACAGAGTCGATTTGTTATAAACGTAATGTTAGGTCTTGTAAATATAGAGAGCTAATTAAAGCTTCCTATGCGTTTTGCCTAGTTAGAGAGATTAAAGACTGTATTAAGCTCTTTCTAGTCTAACAGGATTATAGTCTTTGGAAGCTAGGGAACGTTTAAAGCGTTAACGTTCTTAATGTTAAATTTCTTTATAATGCTTTATATGTAAAGCTTTTGATAAAGAAGGATAGTTTAGTTAGCACGATTGCGTACGAATTTGATGCCAAGGAATAACTTAACCTTACCTAGTTACTTTAATTTATAGTGCTTTTCTAGTTATTTAATAATATCTTTAATAGTTACTAGGGTCTTTCCTGCAATAATTATGTCATCCACGTACAGAAGAAGTATAACATTATTACGTTAAAAGATACAGAGCTTGCTTATTAATTAATAAAAGCCTTACTTTTTGAGTTCCTTAGTAACATTTTCTAGCCACTAAAGAGGAGAAATAGGTAAACTATAGAGAGCTCTTTTAAGCTTATAAACCCTACTAGTCCTATTAGTATAGCTATGTGGTTGTTTAACGTAGATATCTCCTTAAGCCTTAGTATTAAGGAAGGCATTAATAATGTCATATTATTGCCATTTGTAGTTAAAGACTGCGATAAGTGTACAGAATACTCGCAGCGAAACCAAGTGTGTGACTGCTACATAAAGGTCTTTATTATTAAAAACCTCTGGATTTTAGTCCTCTCTTATAACCTACCTTACTTTAGTATAGGGTTCTTAATTAATTAGATACTTCACTATATATACCCACTGCCTATTAAAGACCTTTATATCTTTTTAGGAAAATGAGCTCCTAGTAGTTCTTTTGTGAATCTTAAGGAGTTCCTTCTTCTCTATAGGTCTCTAAAACGTGTAATAGTTATTCATAGCCTTTGTGTTAGTTACGCAGGGTCGTTATGTGTGTGAGCTCCGAGAATAGTATTGTTGTTAATTATCTATTCTAAGCTAGCTAAGAAAGAGGGAAAAGAGAGGTCAAAAGTGAGGGCACTCTCGTGAGGTAAAAACGGGCAGCTGTGCGTGTAGGTCACGTGGTGCAAGCCCTGCCCTATCATAGGGCCTGACTGTGAATCGGAAAGTAAGGTCGCGCGCACGCGAGGCGCGCGGGCTGACCTTTTCCAGCCACAATTGCGGCTGCTAAGCGCGATTAATATCATGCTTATTCTAACACTAGGAACTCTCTCTTTTAACATAATTGTTAATATATAATATTAATGGTAGAAGAGAAAAGAAAAGAAAGGGGATAAGGTAAAGCAAGTAGCGGATAAATATGGAAGGGATTAACTTAATAAAAACCCTATACAGGTATGTGGTAAAGGGAAATAAGTAAAAACAATACCCTATTACTAATAATCCTTCTAAAGGCTAAGCGGGCCTCCGCCTATAGCCTTTAATTCTTTATATTATAAATAATATCCGCGTGTTAATCCTCGCCCCCTAACCCTATCTACTATCACAGTCTTCGCTTCCCTATGCTTAGTGTATATAACATAGGGGCTGTAATAGTTCCTTCGCTATAGCCACTAGGGGCCCTAATAGGTCTCCGGCAGCCCTTACTAGGTCAGGGGTGATAATAAGAGTGGCTCTTATAACCTAACCTAATAAGGGCCGTAGTTCTAGGCATAAGATGCCTAATAAGGGCCACAGTTCCTTCTCCTTCTTCCTCCCTAGGGGATTTTCACCTCCCTATAGTATTAGGGCTAATCCCTTAATACTATTACCTGTGGTAACCCTCTTCCACGCGGGTTACCTACCCTTCTATCTAGATTATTATCCGGTTACTAGAGATAAACTACTCTAGTGCCTTATTTAGCAATGCCTTCGTGAAGGCGTTAGCTAGGTTATTAGCTCTGTTAATCCACTAGATCTCACAGAGTTCGCGGCGTTTGTATAACTACCACAGGGCTATAATGTTAATTATTAGGCGCTTTTCCTTAGTAGTACTAAGCTTAATAAGGTATTTATATAGGGAGTATAAATCTATATATACTATAACCAGGGTTATAGGTATATTTAATTAGTCCGTGATTAATCCAAGGGTTATTATAATCGCGTAAGCTATATTAACGCTAGCCACTATGCTATAGACCTTAGAGGTAAGCACACTTTATATAACTCTTTTACTCTTAGTTAAGCTAAAGTGTATAATATTGCCTTTAATTATGAACTCGCTGTCCTTATAGTCTTTATTAGCTATAATTAAAACATAGCTAAGTTAAGAGATAAGGTCCTAATTATTAATAAAGGACCTATTTATAAAGGTATATAGCTTTACTTTAGCAAGGTTAATTAGAATAAATATTAGGCCCCTCTCCGGGTTATCTATCTACTATTAGAGCTAGTGGTTAAGGGCTTTAACGTTCTTAATTATTAGTTCCTAGTATTAAGCGGTAATAGATAGGTTATAGCAAGCTTCCGGTTAGTAAATTAAGGTAATATAAGCGCCCTAAGCTTATTATTTAATATACTTCTGCTTTGCGTTTGTTAGTGGGATTACGTTAAGCTTACTGCTTTGCCCTTTTGCTAGAGGGAGATAGCCGCGTTAGCTGCTATTCTAATAATACCTCTGTTAAAGGTAAGAGGGTTATTCTCTATTAGGAATTACTTTAGCTTTACTATAAAGGCCATAGCGGTTAGTTGCTTTTCTTCCTTTTTAGAGAATTCCTTATCTAATAGCCCTAATATATTATTAGTCTGTATACCTACGTATGTAAACCTCATGCTTTCCTTCTTTATTACTAGTAGGCATAGATTATATGTAAAGGTCTCTATCTAGAGCTTCTCTCTATAATGCCTGTGGTATATGACCCACTAATGCGTTCTAGCCTCTATAATGCTATAAAGAGGCTTAATTACCCTTATAATTATTCTATTAGGGTGTTAGTCACAGATCTGGATTAGGAGCCTAGTAAGGATTGTCCTATTTAATAGGGTTTGTAATTAAACATAGGCTTACGTAATATCGCGAATCCACAAAACGAAGTCTTTCCTTATTAGCAAGGAGCTATCACAAGGATAAGCCATTAACTAGCCTGTTAGATTATTAGGGCTTATATTAGGATGTCTTACTTTGCCTTATTGCTAAAGCCTTAGATAATAAGCCGTGATTTCTTGTATAGCTAGCCTGTCTTCCCTTTTACCTTATTAACAATGCGGGAGTTAAAGATCCTTATACTACTATGCTCTTTCTTATTAAAGATTATAAATTCGAATATACCTTAGTTAATTAAGGCATTAATTTCAGCCTTAGTAAAGAGCTTAAAGGGCTCTCCTAGGGTTATAATAATGCCTTCCTTACGCAATTAGATTATAAGGTTAAGGTTAGCTTTCTCCTTCGCTAATATAAACACGTTAGTCTTATTAACAATTACTAGGGGTTCTTACAGGGTTTGCCTAGCCTTCTCTTTAGCGGGATCTCTAGGACCTTGCCTACTAGCTTATCTTAAGCCTCTTGCCCTTCTTCCTTAGGCAGCTGTTCTTAAGGTATTAGGACTTCTCTGTTAGGGTCTGTGTAATAAGGCCTAATAGAGGTTAACTAAAAGGCTTTTAGGCCTTGCAGGAGATTAATTATATAGGTCTCTTTATTAATAGAGAGGAGGTTATATAGGCCTTACTAACCATTGCCTTTACGCTATACTTAGACTAGTAATCTAAGCGGGAGGTTAAGGGTCTTTGCTATATCTAGGCTATTCCTTATAGTAAGGGCTTTATTAACTTTCCTAATAGTATATAGGCGTTTAATCTCCTTTATTACCTTTTGCATAGTAATGACACGTTGTGAGATATCTAGTAATAGAGGGATTTGCTAGTTATATATAGGTATGCATTAAAGATAAGAAGGGTTAGAATAAGGCTATTTAGTCCTGTAGTGTTATTAAGGGCTTTTATAGCTATTTGCAGGGTAACTAGCTTAGAGGTTATTAGGCATTCCTGCTGGATAATATTATAAGCCCTTTAGAGTAGCTTATAATATCTTTTAACCTTTCTAATGCTATAGTGTGCTTTAATAGGAACCTCTTTAATAGAGATTAATATTAATGCTGCAAATTAACAAAACTCCTTACCGCGGAAGTTCGTGCTAGCATTAGTGATAATCTAATTAGGAGGTCCTTAGTATGCATTAATCTAGCACACCCTAAGAGCTTCCTATATTAATTTAGCTAAGATATCTTTAAGGAATCTCACTATATTAAAAGCTATAGCTACGTTAATAGCATAAAGGGTTAGGTAGTTGCTATTAAGGTATATAATATTTACTATTACTTTAAAGTTAAAGGCATATTTGTCCTTAAGGGTAAACTTAAAGCAATAGGGGCTATCCGTATTTATTTAATATTAGTAGCAAACCCTTATTACTGCTTTAATAGTATTAATCTTAATCTTATGCCCTAAGTTACATAGGAGATTGTAAAGCTAGCAAACTAATAGATAACTAAATTAGTAATATAAGCGCTATAATTTGACTTTAGTTAGGTGATTCTATGCTATTAATGCCTTATTCTACATTAATAGTATTTACGCGTGCACCTATTTATATACTAGGGGACCTTAATGCTTCCTTACTATAAGATGTTTTTAGTGGTAATAAAATTAATCTTTAATTAGCCTATATTATTAAGGCATAGTAAGAAAGGGGTGTTTGTAAGTATTACGTAAAACGTAATCTTGCTAAAGGGAGTAGGTATATTAGCTATCCTAAGCAAGACAATTAGTATGCCTCCTCTAAATCTAATAACTGCTTCCCTAGCTCTTACTTTATTAAGTTAAATCCTTAGTATTATTCACTATAATGCAATAAATTGCAAATGGCCTGCTATTAAATACTAGGCTGCCCTAGTATTTAGTATAATACCTTAGAAGACTTCGGATAAGTAGTGGTCTTTAAGCAGGAATATATAAGGAGGTTCATTAGCTATCCTTATATTAAAAGGGCTCTTTTACTTAATCTATATATTATCGCCTAGTTAGTGAGGATCTTAACTGTTCTTTTGCTATTAAGTGTTACACTATATGTAAAGAAGCTTATAGGCACTAATCTATCTTTCCCTTTAGTTTTATTATTAAATCTAAGGCTTGCTATATACTAAGTAACTTTATTATCTTTAGAGGGTTAAGAAGTAGGGTTTAGACTAGGGCTTCCTTTATACTATATAAGGAATAAGTTATATAAAGCTTATAAGAATAAAGAGAAGTTAACTATATAGTGGTTCTTAAACCGCTAGTATACCTTCTTCTATTTTTCCTTAGAGTGCTTTATTAACTAATATCCTCTTTACTATATATATAGCACTTCCTTAAATAAGGGGGTCCTTATATTCCCTATACCTTTAGGGAGGGTATTATAACTCTTTGCCTTTACTATTATACCTTCTATTAGTCTAGAATTAGTCTAGGGTTTTAGCATTAGTAGGGAATTAATATTAGCTACTAGACTCTTCTATAATAAGACAGATAGTTATTTATACCCGTTCACAGAACTATTAGAGGCTATTAGAAGAGTTAGTAATATAGCTCTTACACTCTAGGATTTTATTATAGGCGTTTATAATCTAGTTCTAGAGGGCTTATTTAGATTAACCTATATTAGGTATAGCCTATTATAAGATAGAGAGCTTTTCTACAAGTTTATTAAAGTATTCTATCTTTAATTTGTCTTAGTTCTTACTAATAATCTTCTAGAGTGTGGTTTAGTACTACTTAAGAAGATATCTCTGTCTTATATTCTTAGTCTTAAACCTCTTTTTTATTTATATAACTAGAGTTACTAGGTCTTAAGGGTTCTCTAGTTTTAAGAGGTAATCTAAGTAAAATTACAGGGCTTTCCCTTAAGTATAACCTTAAATGCGTAGCCTAATTATTCTTATTTAATATCTAAGATCTTATACTTTCTCTTAAAGGTTTGTAGCTTTAACTTAAAGACATTATAGTTATTAGCACTATATTACTATTCTAATATATATATCTTTATAATGTTAACAATCTATTTTGCCGTAAGCCATAAGGGTGCAAGTAAATTATTAATAAAAGCCACTCTCTGTTAAGTAGGAGGGAGTGTAGTTTATAGTTATTAAGCTACTATATAGGTTTAAGGCTATAGGGGAGGTATGTGTTAACGGGTACCTCCTATAGGGAAGTTATATCTGTTATTATATAATTATCTTAATAGGGTAACGCTTAGTGGGCTTTAATAAAGAGAGTAAGAGGTCTTTAATTTATAACGCTCTTAAATGTCTCCTTTATTAAGAAGATTATTTAAGAAGTTATTATTATTTTAAAGTTTCCTTTAGAATTCTATATACCTCTTTCTTATATCTTTAACTTTCTCTTAGGACTAAAAACGAAATTCATTTTAGTTAAGGACTTCTTAAAGGTTAATAAGCACCTTTATTAATCAGCTAATTATTATATATACCCTGTTATTTATTAGATAATCCTATAGGTGCTTTGCCACTAGGATTAGTGTTTTAAGGAATATCTCTTCTCTCTATTAATTAAAGTCCTAAGTAAACTCTATAAATAGTATTCTTCCTATTACCTTTCTTGCTTTATAATCTGTAACTCTAGTAAGAAGATAGGCCGTGAGTTCCTTAGGTATATTACTTTTCTTAATATTAAACTCTTTAACCTTATAGAATAACTCTTCTATAATATATTTATACACCCTGACTAAAGCCGGAGGGAAACCTAGAGGGATAGTGAAAACTTCATGACAGAACAATCGGCCTGCCTCCAGGTCGTTGCAGGGGCGTTCAAAGCCACCCCTATCGTATAGCTAGAAGCAGAAACAGCAGTGCCACCACTTAACCTATACCTTAATATAGTTAAACAGAGGTTTAAAGAGAGAATTGCTAACAATAGGATAGCGGAGATAATCCAAACCACCTCACAGTTAGTTAAGACTATACTACGCTGTAGAAGGGTTAGACACACCTAACTAAGGGAAGAAGAGCTAGACGTAAACTTATATAATAAGTAAAATAAGAGATAGGAATTATAGTATAATAGAGAACGCCTAGGCCGCCGCTAGCACGCTAGAGAACTTACTAAGGACTGCCTATTATACCTTAACCTAAAAGAGATTTAAAAGTTTTACATAAACCTAGATAAACACATCTCTTTAACAATAGTATAACTATATATAAGGAAAATAGGGCTAAATAAATTCCTCTTTAATAGAGGCATGCCTAGGGTAATATCACTAATATACAGCTATAGCTATAAAGAGGAAGATTAGTATTTGTTATGAACTGGCCTTGGGGCAGCTGCAAACAAGCGTTCAAAGTGCGATTGTTATTCTTAGAGAGGAAGGAAAGAACTAGACAAGAGATCGCACAGCGCCCAGCTATATATATCCCTCTGTGCGTGGTCTGTGCGCATAGCGCGCGTAGTAGCCCTAAGTCCTAAGCATGTCCGCACATAACACGTGTCCTTCCCGTACACTCTCTGCACCCTTCCCGCGCACCCTCCGCGTCCCTTCCGCACCGAGAAGGACCCGAGCCTCGAGCTCGAGTCCATAACAGTATTACGTTATTATAAGCTATAGTAACTATAACTATATAAGACCCTAAAGGTAGCCTAAAGACAAATAGGAGGCAAGGCTAGCCCTAGACAATCCCACGCAAGTAAGAACTATTACTAGATAGGTTATACAAACTAGGAGACTTAACTACTATAGGCTAGCGCAGGACCTAGCATTTACCTTAAGCAAAACAGAACTAAGACTAACCTGCCCCTAAAGGATATATAATAATATACAAACACCTAGATTAAACGCTAAAGAAAGAGAACTCTAGGAAATAGGTGGCTTAGAGGCACGTAAGGGTTAGGGCTAATATTATAATAAGATAAAAATAAGACTACTAGGGAAAGGAATAAATTCTTAATTAAAACTACTAATGCTAGGTATTATTAGCCTCCCTACGCCCTAACGCTACTCTTAGACTAGCTCTAGCCTATTATATTACTTCTCCTTTAAAATAAGGATAGCATCCTCTATTACCTTAGCACACCCCTTTGCTAGAAAGGAGGTAGCTAGAAGCTAGTTTGTCTTTGCTATTTAAGCGTCTAAGCATTATATCTAGAAAACTATCTTATTATATTAGCCTCTATTAGAACTAGACTTAGACTAATCTAGGCCTACCACTAAAGCGCTCCGCTTCTTACTTTAATTCTTAGCGTAAAGCTTTCTTATATAATTATAGTAATTATTAGAAACCTAAGATAAACACACATTAGACATAACACAGACCTGGAATTACCCTATAGACAGACGCGTACCTTAGCACTACTAATAATAGTAGCTTAGATCTCCGTTAGCCACAAATATTTAGCTTAACGCCCTATAGTATTTAGCTAAGAGGTCAATTAGCAATAAAATAGACCTAGATATAGCATAAAACATTACCTTATTGTAACTATTATTACAAACCTAATAATTAAAGCAGGCATTAGTTATAGCACCTAACCAAAGGTTAGCAGATTTGCTACTAATACTTATCTAGCTTAGGGCTGCCTATACTAATAATGTTATGGCATTAATAGCTAGGGGTCCTTATTAATTAAGAGTAATAGGAAATACATTAAAACTACTATAGCTTACCTAACTATATAGAATTAGAAACAAAAAGCCTTAAAATAAAAGTAGAAGAATAACTTATATAAAGCTCCCTATTTAAAGCCTGCCTTAATTAAGCTAAAGTTAACTACTTTTAGGGATATCGCTTAGAGAGGCTTAGTTCCTAGGTAAGTTAGAAGCAATAGAGTACCCCTAAGGGGCAGGACTTATAAGGGAAATAGATAATAATATAACAAAGAACGGTAATAATAAGGATTATAGAGAAAACTATAATAATAGTTAGTAACCGCACTAAATCTAACCTGGAATTACACTAATAGATAAAAAGGCATAAATAAACCTAAGAGAAAATAGATAATAAGGAAAGAAAAGAGGGCAGAATTCTATAGGGGAATTACTTTCTTTTATATATATAAGGGGGTAAAGTAATTTACTATAGTAGCTTTAAAAGTAAAGCATAAGGAAAAGTAAAAAGACATTATAAGGCAGGTATACACACGGAACTAATCCTTAACTAGACTAGACCTAGCCTTACCTCCTTACATATAACTAAGAGTAGGTGCTTAGGGTTTATAACATATCTAGGTTAGAAGCAGACTAGACTTAGCTAAAAAGTAAGGCTATAGAAGAGTTAGCAAAAAGTAAAAACTATAAGGATCCTACTATAATAGAATTCACCTCCTATTAGAAAAGCAAGGAGGCCTAAGACAGAGCTGCCCTAGGCCTGCAAGTGTATTAGAAGGAGTAAATCCTTTCTCCTAAACTCGGATTTTCAGATTTTAGGATAAGGCTAGTAAGAGCTAGCTATAACTTTTTATAATAGGTAACTTTTCAAGCGGTATAGCCCCGCTATAAGACTAGTGCTAACCTAAATACAGACACGAGAGGGTTTTTCTCCCCATTTATGGGTTTTCCTATTAACTAACTAGCTGGAGTACTAGTACTAGCAAATATATAGCTAGCTAGTGTACACAATATATATATATATATATAATATATTTATATAAGGTTTAGGGGATATATAAAAGGGGAGGATGTTTGCTTTGTCTCCCTAATGCCTTTTAATAGCTTCTGTGAAGTCCTATCCTACTTAAGAGCCTTCTTAGCTTATAAGGGCTTGTGTTTATTCTTTTATATTAACTATTATAATATATAGGCTTTAGAGGGGAAAGAAACAGGGAAAAGTATGTGTTTTTAGGTAAGGGAGGATAGTAATAACTTTTACTATTATAAGGGAGGTTTTTATAAAGGATTATAAGGCTTAGCGGTTAACTTCTTGTGTAATAAAATATACTAAGGAGAAGAATAATAGGACAGACCTAGTTACTGGAGTTAAACTCTTCTTTAAGGTTTAGGCTTTTATTTATTATTAGCTACTCTTACTAAAAATAAAAGGGACTAAGATAAACTTCTTCCTTAGTATAATCATAGATCTTATAATAATTAGGTTACTCTTACTAAAAATAAAAGGGCCTAACCACACTGCTTCTAAGAAAGCCTCTTTTATGTAAACCTTGCTAATTTACAGTATTCGCGTGCGTTTAAAAGTGGTTACCTGTGAAGTTAACCACTGATTAGTGTTAGTTACGCAGGGTTGTTATGTGTGTAAGCTCCGAGAATAGTATTGTTATTAATTATCTATTTTAAGCTAGCTAAGAAAGAGGGAAAAGAGAGGTTAAAAGTAAGGGCACTCTTATGAGGTAAAAACGGGCAGCTGTGCGTGTGGGTCACGTGGTGCAAGCCCTGCCCTATCATAGGGCCTAACTGTGGATCGGAAAGTGGGGTCGCGCGCGCACGCGAGAGCGCGCGGGCCGACCTTCTTCCGGCCACAATTGCGGCTGCCAAGCGCGATTGATATCATGCTTGTTCCAACACTTTGCCTTATACTAATTAGACAGGATATTAATCTTTGTGTTAGCTATATTAGCTACTTCTATTATTAAGAAGGCGTATAATCTGTGAATTTCTTCCACTTTGTTATCATATAGGTTGTCGTCGTAATAATAAATTGCTAAGTTTAATTAATAGGAGCTCTTAGGAAAAGCTTTCTTCTTGCCTAAGGTATAAATATTAAGGTAATCTTAACGTGTATTAGATTAAAGGGATTGTCTTAGTGTTACGGATTTGGATTCGAGTTATTAGTAAACTTCCTAGTTATCTTTAGCTTCCTTATCTAGGAAGGCCCTAGGTTAGCGCTAGATTTGTCTTATAAGATCCTCTTATTATAGAGGACTCATTAGAGAGCGTTAGGAGATAGCCCCTAGGTTTATTAAGGAGAGGAGGATTATTTTCCTCCTTAAAAGAGTGGTAATTTTTGTCTATTTCTAAGATACCTAATAGACTTTCTATAAAGCAGACTACTTTCTTAACTAGGGTTACCTCCTCCTAAGGATAAGGTTTCTCCTAACTAATAGTTAGAATATTAATAATTTAGTGACTCTCTTTAGTAAAGGAAGGGTTAATAAGGTCTGCGATGTAAATGACTTCGTTATCGTTAAGAGATATACGTAAGTTAGTCTTATTAAATTAAACATCCTATGCTCGAATAATTCTCTGTTCTTTAGGGATCCAGACCTTGTAGAGGTAATATTTGGGGCTATCTATGCCTATAAGTTAACCTTTCTTAGCCCTTAGTGCTATCTTCTAGGATTAAACACGGCGTTTATTAGGAATTTGTACGTATATGATGCATCCTACGTACGCAAATATCAGATTGACGCGGTATTATTAAGGCCTAAGATATTAAACAAAGCCTGTTAAGGTGATTGATTGTTCTTATTGCTATGTGTAGGTAATAAGTTAGTGATTTTAGCTGCGTGCTTTATTATGTATAGCTAGAGGAGTTCTAGTAATTCTGCTTTAATTGTTAAGGCTCTTGCTGTCTCTATAAGGGTTTGGCCAGCGCGTTCTATTATGCCCTAATAGGCTAGAACGTAAGGAGCGCTAGTCCGATAAATAATGCCTTCTTTCTGACAGAAGGTCTTAAACTTGTCTCTAAGGAATTCAGTTACGTTATTTATATAGAAGTATTTAATAGTAAATCCGCTGCTTGTGTTTTTAATAGTAGTTTTCTAAGCCTGTACTGCTTTGACTACACTAGACTTATTAACGGTTAGAATTACCTAATAAAAGCATGTATAGACATTAATAGTGTGTAAAGTTGTCAAGGCTTATGGGCTAGTCGCATGAATAGAGTGAAGGTATGATTAAGGTGTCGCTGCTATTAAGCTAAAAGGTAGGGGTGTGTGCTTAAAGGTTTCAATCTCTGGCCTCTCACATTCTATGTGTGCAGCCCTCGCTAAATACCCCTCTAGTGTGCATATAACTAGCTCACGGCTAGGTTAGTGCGACCCGCCACTAGACCCTATTATATATAATGCTATTGCCTCTATTACCTCTATAACCCTAATATAGTTCCCCCTCTTTATATGATTATCCTTAATTGTAATAAGCTACTCTATTATAGTGTCCTCACTATATAAACTTCCTCACATAGGTTTATTATAACTCTTCATGGCTTAACGCGCTATAAGGGAAACTATAATAACATTAACATAGGTTACGAATTCTTCTCCACACTGCTTATTAGTTCTAGGTAGTAATTTAATTATAGCTAGGGTATGGCCTTATAACTGCTCTTATCCTTATTATTACTAATTCTGTGAAAGTGAACACCCTATGTTAAATTTTGTAATTAGACTAAAAGAATAGGGTATTAGACACTATTTATCTAAATAGGTTTATTTGTAAATCCTAATAAGGTAGTGGTAAATTCGCTGTGTGCGCGTAGCTAGCCTATATTCTTAATAGTAATAGCTATAACGCTAAATTTTCTAATTCGCGGATTACTTATATGGCGCGTGTAAATGACTTAAGGGGTCTATAGTTAATATAAGAGAGGCTAAATTACCCCTTTACCTTACTTCCTTTCCTCCTTATCTCTCTTAATAATTTATAAGTTACCCCTACTAGCCTAATAGTAGTATTTCCGCTACTATTACTTAGTAGTTACTAACCTCTCTTAGGGTTATAGCATCCCTATATCTTATTATAATATCCTCTATGCCTTATTTTCCTTATCTTTAACTTTATTAGTCTTAATATTATTAGTTTCCCTTACCTTATTTCTTCTTACTTACCTATTACTAACTTATTACTAGCACGTAATATCTACTATTTGTGCTATAACTCTAGCTATATTTACTCCTATCCTAGAGAAATCTCCTTATAAGAGGGTGTCTTAGGCCTCTAAGACTTCTAGGTATATTTATTACTTACTTATAGTGTATTTACTACTAACTTATAATTAGTAGTATTAAAATTCTATATCTTTACTGTAGCTAGTAGGCTACTATTTAGTAAATAGCTTCTAAGGATAATAATAGTAAGCCCTAATATATTATTAATAGGAAGCCTATCCCTAATAAATATTATTATTCTCCTAGTATAACTAAGCTACTTACTTACTGCTTTCTATTACTAACTTAACTAAGGAATTCTTTAAAATGCGCTTATTACACAAAAATAATGTTGGAATCGCTGCGAATTCGTTGCGGACGAATTCGTCACCACTTTGCATCGAATTGCGATTGGATGCACAGGGGTCTTATCGCCCCACTGTGCACTGAATTGCGATTAGGTGCACGGGGTCTCATCGCCCCACTGTGCACTGGAACGCAACTGGCGCACGGGGTCTTATCGCCTCACCTAGACTAGTAACGCGATTGGTCGCACGGGACTATCGCCCCACTTCGCCCCAGACAGCGTGTTTGACCTATAACACCACGCATGCGGAGGCATCCCTAGGATTGAGGTATATCTATAGCCTCAATCCCCTATAGCTAGATCTAGAAGACAAGCAGAATTGAACCCTTTACATTGAGTAACTAGTGCACTAGTGACCTGTGGTCATAGGACCCGAATCCCCTTGGTCAACTCAACAAATAATAAGTCTTATATTAGAGTATATTCCTCTCCTTATAGACACTACTTATAGATAACTAATACACTACTAGTGTCCTACCTAAATTATAAAGCTTTATTAAAAGCTTTTTAAGATTATAAAGGTTATTCCTAAGGGCAGCTACTACTATATTTATCTAGTAAGGGCTTTCTTATTCTTAGTAACTTAGCTATAGCTAACTTATTACTAGGCTCTTATAAAAGCTAAGCGTAAATTATATAATGCTCTATTAGCTATAAAAACGCTAACAAACGCAGTCACGTCTGCTACGCTTAATTAACCGCTAAGGCTGCCTATGAGGCAAACGCTAATAAGCGCGCTATTATATTACAGCTCTTTAATACTACTAACCTTAAGGTCTAGATTAATATTACAAATAGCTTATGCTTTATTACCTAGTATACTCCTATAGTATTATCTTTAAAGTCCTAAGTGTAGCTTCTAATCCACTAACTAGCTACTAGTTTGCTAAGTCTATCTCTAATGTTCTTACTTATATTAGCCCCTCTAAGCTCCTTAAAGAGCTCTATGCCTTTATTTATAGAGATAAAGAGGAGTCTTCTAATAAGGACACTCCTATGGCTATAGTAGTTAAGAATATAGACGAAAATGCAGTTGCTAATGTGACTATAGAGTGATAGATACTAGGTAGCTACAGGGTGAAGTGCTAAAAATATAACTTATTAAATTTTATTGCGTGCTAAATTGCTAAAGTAATTATCTCTCTATAACCTAGTTACTTAATTGCTACTTATAGTTGTTAATAATATCCTTTATAATAAAATGTCTTTTTAGCACCTAGGAATTCTCTAAGCTATTATAGCCTTTTTATTTTTCTAGGTATTTTCGCTATTAGCTGTTATATTAATGCGAGATAATTCTCTTAACTTTAAACTCCTATTTATTATCTTTAACGTTATCTTGTAATAAGGACGCATTTACAAAGTCAGTTAGGTCCCCTTTAAAAGGTTTAAGGCTTATAATATTAAACACATTATATAGTTATATACTAGCTAGTAGTTATAATTAATAGGCTAAGCTATAGTTACTAACTACCTTTTTAATCTTATAAGGTCCTAAATACTTTATAGTAAGCTTCTAGCTTAGGTATCTTAGGTTAATATTTTTATTAATAGTAGTATATAATCTCTAACCTTAAACTCTATTAGTATTCTCTTTTAATTATAGTATTTCTTCTATTATACTTAAGTATTACTTAGTAACTACTTAATCTCTAAGTGCTTCTATCTTAGTTCTAAGACTTTATTCTCTGCCTAGTTATTTACTAATAAGGCTATTAGGACTGCTTAGTGTAGTTCTCTTAGGTTATACTTATATAGCGCCTCCGCTAGTATTAGGCTATAACTACTGTGCTTACTTGTGTTATAGGTAAACTATACTATTAGCAAATATTTAACCTAATTATCCTATTTAGCACACATATAAGCTCTTAAATAATGCTCTAAAACCTAGTTTAGTTACTTTATCTAGCTGTTTATTTAGGGGTAAAACGCGGTGCTTAATTACTACTTTGTTATAATTAGGTAATAAAACATTCTTTAAAATCCACTTATAAACATTAAACCTTAGTCTATTATAATACCTTCTAGAGCGCTATAGTCTTTAAAAACGTTTTCTAAGAAGACTATAGCTAACCTATTACTAGTTAGATATATAAACACTAGTATATAAATACTGTACTTTAAAAACCTGTTTATAATAACTAATATTGCGTTATATACTTAGTTTTTCTAATCTTTTACTAGCAGTAGCCTTATAATAAAGTCTATTAATAGCTCTTAAAAGGGACGATTAGGTACTAGTAGCATAGCTAACTTACTGTAAGGCTTGTGTAACCTTAGCTTTAAAACTTAATAACTAACGCAGGTCTGTACATATAACTTAATGTCTTTCTTTATTAAAGGCTAGTAATATTAGTTCGCAATCTAGTGGAGTGTCCTACTAACCCCTAATAACCCACTGCGGGATTATTATAGGTTAGTAGTAAGACTTCTTTACATCCCCTATAGCATATAAACTCTATTATTATATATTAATAGTTTAGAGAGCACCACAGACTATATCTATGACTCACTAGCTAATAGCTTAGAGGGCCTAATTGTCTATAACTAGTAATATTAGTAGTACTATTACTAGGTCCTTGCTCCCTATTACTAATAGGCGGTGATCTTAGACATAGGGTATTAGCAGTACCACTACCGCTCTCCCGCTACTTATTAATTGTAAACCTAATACGCCACGGTTTTACTAGACCTATAATATTAGTAGTATTATTATAGCGTCCTTGCAGCTTAATAGCTACAAACTTAGTAAGGAAGGTCAGTAACTAAGAGATTAATACCTTAGCTTTCCTTTCCTTACTAATATAATCTAATCTTCTTAATAGAGTATTAGTAGGATTTAGCTTACCTGCCCTATATTTAATAATAAAATTAAACAGGTATAGCTTATCTAACGTAGTAACCTAGTAACTTATTAGCTTTAGCTTTATCACAAGGTACTTGTGGTTTAAGTGATCTATTATTACTTTAACCAGGTGCGCTAAGTAAGCGAGGTAATGCCTCTATGTTTAAAAAGCCTCCTAGATTGCTAGTAATTCTGCGTTAGGCGTTATATAGCGTAGCTTAGTGTTATTTAACTTCCTTAATATAAACGCTATAAGGTGCTAGTAACCTAGCACTAACTGCGTAAGGATAGCCCTAATCACATGCCTAGAGGCGTTAGTCTTAACTCGTAATGGGAGCAGCGGATTAAAATAGACTAAAATCGGTGCCTCCTAGAATCGCTACTATAAGTCTCTAAACGCCGCTAACTTGTAAGGCTCTAGCTTAAACCTTACTGGTTGTTTTCCTTAAAGGTAATTAGTTAGTAAGATAACTATTTTGCTATAGCTTTCAATAAAGCATTTATAAAACCTAGTAAACCTAAGGAAAGACTGGATATTAAACACGTAGTTAGGTACTGGCTAGGTTATAATTGCTTTAACTTTACTAGGTTTTATAGAGATTCCCTTCTCTAATATTACATAGCCTAGAATTTAACCTCTTTATAGGAGAATTTGCACTTGTCTAGATTAACAAAAAGATTAGCATTTCAAAGCCTCTTAAGCACCTATTTTACATGGCCCTTATACGCCAAGATGTCGCTGCTATATATTAGGATATTATTAAGGTAAATAATGTAAATAACATTAATAAGGCCCTCTAAAGCGCTGTTAATATATTCCTAAAAAGTTATAGGCGTATTAACAAGCCTAAATAGTATTATAAGATACTTAAAGTAACTATATTTACACTAAAACGCTGTTTTCCACTTATCTCCCTCGCAGATATGTAGCCAATAGTACGCATCTTTAAGGTCTAATTTCGTGAAAATCTTAGCTCCCTTTAATTAGTCTAAGATCTTAGGGATTAGTAGTAACAGGGCCTTATCCTTAATAGTAATCTTATTAAGGCCCCTATAATTTACACAGAGGCGTAATTTCCTCCCTCTTTAGCATAAATAAAATTAGGGCTTTTACTAGGCTAATAGATCTCTAAATCTAACCCCTCTCCTACGCACTTACTAGGTACTTATAGAGAACTTGTAGTTCTTTCTTAGCTAGGTTATATATAAGTCCCTAGGGAGGTGTTTTCCTTCTTCTAATTTAATAGCATGTGTTATAGACTTGAGCTTAAGGCTCGGGTCCTTCTCGGGTACGGAAGGGACGCGGAGGGGCGCGGGAAGGGTGCGGAGAGTGTGCGGGAAGGACACGTGTTATGTACAGATATGCTTAGGACTTAGGGCTACTGCGCGCGCTATGCGCACAGACTACGCACAGAGGGATATATAGCTAGGCGCTGTACGACCTCTTGTCTAGTTCTTTCCTTCCTCTCTAAGAATAATAATCGCACTTTAAACGCTTGTTTGCAGCTGCCCTAAGGCTAGTTCATAACAGCATGAGTCTGACTACTTAGCCTAGGGAGGGTGCTTACCTCTAGATTTAAGAACATGTCCTTAAACTCCTAGTAAACCTCTAGAAGTTTCGCTTAATTAAAAACATTAGCTAAGTCTATTAGTGTAAAGCAATTACTTACCTCCTCCTTATTCGCTGTATTATCTAGGTTATCCCTTTTATTAGCTACCTTAGCTACCTTATTATCTTTCCTATTAGGTGCCCTATGCTTAACGGAGGCTACGCGCTTAACTAGCTTAATTAACCATAGGGGAAGCATTACTATAACTAATAAGTATTTTACTATATGCTAACCATTCCGTAACCCCACTACTAATAAGATACGCTCCTTTATTATTAGGTGTTTTTAAAGTCTGTCTATCTATAATATTATTACAGGTTTATACTATCTTGCCTAGTTAATACCTAAGACTAGCTTCTCACTACTATTAGTAATATAGTAACGAATTTAGTATATCTTTGCGTATCCTATGCTATCCTCTACTATTACCACCTATTATAAAATTCCTTAATATAGCATAATATTACTAAATACACTTTTAAGCGTATTATTACTTAGTTATATATTTACCTAGTTAAGCTTTATTAGCATATTTAGATAAATTAAAGAATATATAGCACTAGGGTTAAATAGGGTTAGTATTACTATCTAGCGGTAATCTTGCTATAACTTAGCTTTTATATATATTTATAAATCTAATTATCTATCCTTATAAAGCTATGTTATATTAAGAGCGTCTCCCTAGGGTTATATAAATCTAATTAAGGCCTTATTTAGGTTTATATAACCTCTCGCTTAGTCGCCGCTATCTTAATACGTGGTGGTAGTGTGGCCGCTCTTACTATAAATACTATAATCTAGCTTAGGGCACTTAGGTATAATATGCCCTAGCTTCTTACACTTAAAATAAGTAATAGATAAGTTCCTTATACTTATATAGCGCCCTTCCTATAACTTACCTTCTAGAGAAGTTAAATAATTTCTCTTCTTCTAGTAGTTACTCCTTAGTTACCCTTATAGTTAGTTCCTTTTCCTCTCTTATTACTACCTCTACCTTTTTCCCTTAGCCTATAAGGTAGTTTTAGCTTACTAAGTACTCCTAGCTAAATACTTACTTCTTTATTATACTATTTAAGGACTATATAAACTAAGTAATTTATAGAGGTTTAGGTATAGGCTTAGGTAGTTTTACTTTTACCTTACCCTAGGTCTTTATAAATAACTAGAATATTTAGTCTTTACCTTACTTAAGGTTTAGTAATATCCTTATTACTTCTAAGTAGTAATTATCTTTATCTATTTCTCCTGTTTTTAACCACTAAATAAACTCTATTTAAGTATAGCTTTTATAGTTTATATAACTATTTATAGTAGTAAAACGCATTTACTATTACTTTACCTTATTTACTAAGTAATTACTAGTATATATAACTATAGTTATATTATTTATAAATATATTTTAATCTATTATAAAGACTATATTTAAATCTACTAGGAATATCTATAGGTTTTTATAAGTATCTCCCTTATATATAGGAGCCTTTAGCTATATCTTTACTAAGCTATATTTATATATTCCTAGTGTAATTAGTGCTAGCTAGGGTATAGGGGTTTAAGGGTAGGGGTAAAGCCTAAGTTAGTATTATTTAATTAAGAAAGGGTATTCACTTCCTATAAATTTTTCTATAGTTACTTTAGTTTATACTTTTCTAGGTAATTTATAGCTATATCTTTACTTATATAAGGCTATAGTTAAGTGTAGCTTCTTTATCCTTAAAAATTACTTCTAATTCTTAGGAATTTATAGGGGTAGTTAAATAAGAAAACTCCTACTCTAAACCTAGGTTTTAATCTATAGGTATGTCTTTATATAGCGTGTTTGCTCTAGGATTATTAGTAGCTATAGATTAGGTATTTATTCTTCTTAGTGCTAATATTCTTAACTTACTAATAGTCTATTACTGTCAGGGTCGTGGAGGCAATGGAGGCAATGGAGGCAATGGCATTATGTACAATAGGGTCTAGTGGCGGGTCGCACTGACCTAGCCGCGAGCTAGTCACGTGCACACTGGAGGGTATTTAGCGAGGGCCGCACACATGGAATATGGGAGGCTAGAGATTAAAACCTTTAAGCACACACCCCTACCTTTTAGCTTAATAGTAGTAACACCTTAATTATACCTTCACTCTGTTTATATAACTAGCCTATAAGCCTTAATAAGTTAATCTCTCTTATCCTATTAGGGTAATAGACTGTTAGTAGGTTAAGAATATTAGCACTAAGAAAAATAAATACTTAATCTATAGCTACTAATAATCCTAGAGCAAACACGCTGCGTGAAGACATACCTATAGATTAAAACCTAGGTATAGAGTAGGAGTCTTCTTATTTAACTACCCCTACGAATTCCTAAGAATTAGAAGCAGTATTTAAGGATAAAGAAGCTGCACTTAACTATAGCCTTATATAAGTAAAGACATAGCTATAAATTACCTAGAAAAAGCGCAGACTAGAGTAACTATAGAAAAATTTATAAGAAGTAAATACCCTTTCTTAATTAGATAATACTAACTCAGGCTTTACCCTGCCCCTTAAACCCCTATACCCTAGCTAGCACTAACCACACTAGGAATATATAGATATAGCTTAGCAAAGACATAGCTAAAGGCTCCTATATATAAGAGGATACTTACAAAAACCTGTAGATATTCCTAGTAGATTTAAATGTGGTCTTTATAATAGATTAAAACACATTTACAAATAATATAACTATAGTTATATATACTAGTAGCTGCTTAGTAAATAAGGTAAAGTAATAGTAAATGCGTTTTACTACTATAAATAGTTATATAGACTATAAAAGCTATACTTAAATAGAGTTTATTTAGTGGTTAAAAATAGGAGGAATAGATAAAGATAGTTACTGCTTAGAAGTAATAGGGACACTACTAAACCTTAAGTAAGGTAAAGACTAAATATTCTAGTTATTTATAAAGACCTAGGGTAAGGCAGAAGCAGAACTACCTAAGCCTATACCTAAACCTCTACAAATTACTTAGTTTATACAGTCCCTAAATAGTATAATAAAGAAGCAGGTATTTAGCTAGGAGTACTTAGTAAGCTAGAACTACCTTATAGGCTAAGGAAAAAGGCAGAGGTAGTAATAAGAGAGGAAAAGGAACTAACCATAAGGGTAACTAAGGGAGTAACTACTAGAAGAAAAGAAATTATTTAACTTCTCTAGAAGGCGAATTATAGGAAGGGCGCTATATAGGCATAGGGAACTTATCTATTACCTATTTTAAGTGTAAGAAGCTAGGGCATATTACACCTAAGTGCCCTAAGCTAGATTGTAGCATCTGTGGCAAGAGCGGCCACACCACCGCCACGCATTAAGACAGCAGTAACTAAGCAAGGGTTACACAAACCCAAATAAGGCCCCGATTAGATTTATATAACCCTAGGAGACGCTCTTAATATAACATAGCTTTATAAGGATAGACAATTAGATCCACAAATACGCATAAAAGCTAAGTTATAGCGAGATCACCGCTAGATAGTAACACTAACCCTGTTTAACCCTAGCGCCACATATTCTTTAATCTATCTAAACATACTAACAAAGCTTAACTAGGCTAACGTGTAACTAAGCAATAATACGCTTAAAAGTGCATCTAGTAATATTATGCTATATTAAGGAATTTTGTAACGGGTGGTAATAGTAAAGGATAGTATAGGACACGCGAAGATATGCTAAATTTACTACTATGTCACTAATAGTAGCAAGAAGCTAGTCTTAGGTATTAACTAGGCAAGACAGTATAAACCTGTAATAATATTATAGATAGATAGACTCTAGAGATACCTAATAACAAAGGAGCGCATCTTATTAGCAGTAAGGTCACGGAATAGATAGTATATAGTAAAATACTTAGCGGTTATAATAATGCTTCCCCTGTGGTTAATTAAGCTAGTTAAGCGTGTAGCCTCTGTTAAGCATAGGGTACCTAATAGGAAAGATAATAAGGTAGCTAAGGTAACTAATAGAAAGGACAACCCAAATAATACAGCGAATAAGGAGAAGGTAAGTAGCTGCTTTACACTAATAGACCTAACTAACGTTTTTAACCAAGCAAAACTTCTAGAGGTCTACTAGGAGTTTAAGGACGTATTCTTAAATCTAGAGGCAAGCACCCTCCCTAGGCTAGGTGGTTAGACTTATGCTATTAAATTAGAAGAAGGAAAACACCTCCCTAGGGACCTATATATAACCTGGCTAAGAAAGAACTGCAGGTTCTCCGCAAGTACCTAGTAAGTGCGTAGGAGAGGGGTTAGATTTGGAGATCCGTTAGCCTAGCAGGAGCCCTAATTTTATTCATGCTAAAGAAAGGAGGAAATTACGCCTCTATGTGGATTATAGGGGCCTTAACAAGATTACTATTAAGGATAAGGCCCTATTACTACTAATCCCTAAGATCTTAGACTAATTAAAGGGAGCTAAGATTTTCATGAAATTGGACCTTAAAGATGCGTACTATTAGCTACGTATCCGCGAGGGAGATAAGTGGAAAACGGCCTTTTAGTGCAGATATAGTCACTTTGAGTATCTTGTAATGCTATTCGGGCTTGTTAATGCGCCTGTAACTTTTCAGGAATATATTAACAGCGCTTTAGAGGGCCTTGTTAATGTTATTTGCATCGTCTACCTTGATAATATCCTGATATATAGTAGCGACGTCTTAGCGCACGAGGGCTATGTAAAACAGGTGCTTAAGAGGCTTTGAAACGCTGATCTTTTGTTAATCTAGATAAGTGTAAATTCTCCTGTAAAGAGGTCGAATTTCTAGGCTACGTAATATCGGAGAAGGGAATCTCTATAGAACCTAGCAGAGTTAAAGCGATTACGACCTAGCCAGTACCTAACTGCGTGTTTGACATCTAGTCTTTCCTTAGGTTCACTAGGTTTTACAGACGCTTTATTAAAAGCTATAGTAAAATAGTTGTCTCACTAACTAATTGCCTTTAAGGAAAATAACTAGCGAGGTTTAAGCTAGAGCCTTATAAGTTAGCGGCGTTTAGAGACCTATAGTAGCGATTCCAGGAGGCACTGATTTTAGTCCATTTTAATCCGCTACTCCCATTACGAGTTAAGACTGACGCCTCTAGGCACATAATTAAGGCTATCCTTACGCAGTTAGTGCTAGGTCACTAGCACCCTATAGCGTTTATATTAAGGAAGTTAAATAACACTAAGCTGCGCTATATAACGCCTAACGCAGAATTACTAGCGATCTAGGAGGCTTTTTAAATATAGAGGCATTACCTCGCTTACTTAGCGCACCTGGTTAAAGTAATAACAGATTACTTAAACCACAAGTACCTTATAACAAAGCCAAAGCTAATAAGTCACTAGGTCACTGCGTTAGATAAGCTATGCCCGTTTAATTTTATTATTAAATATAGGGCAGGTAAGCTAAATCCTGCTAATGCTCTGTTAAGGAGATTAGATTATATTAGTAAGGAAAGGAAAGCTAAGGTATTAACCTCTTAGTTACTAACCTTCCTTGCTAAGTTTATAGCCGTTAAGTTGCGGGGACGCTATAATAATACTACTAACATCACAGGTCTAGCAAAACTGTAGTGTGTTAGGTTTATAATTAATAAGCAGCGGGAGAGCGGTGGTGGTACTGCCAACACCCCACGTCTAAGATCGCCGCCTATTAGTAATAGGGAGCGAGGACCTAGTAATAGTACTGCTAATATTACTAGTTATAGGAAATCGCCCCCTGTTAACGTTTAAGCGGGTAGAGAGCTACGAGGACTTAGCAATAGTACTGCTAATATCGCTAGCTATAATAGTACTGCTAATATTATTAGACATAGGGTCCCGCACCTTGCTGCTATCTAGTTATATGGACGCGGTAATAGTACTGCTAATATTACTAGCCTAGTTAAAAGAGTTATATCTGGCGCTACTAGAGAGCTACGAGCTTACAGGAGTGTTATAGTAAGAATCTTAGTGATTAGGAGAACCTCTACTAAGTTAAACTTAACTGCCTAGGACAAGAACATAGAGTTAGAACCCTAATCCTAGTCTTACTATCTAAAGCGTAGTAAGGGGATGCCTTTATTACGTAGCGGAAGTTATTACTAACGAGTAGCAACTCCAGCGCGTTATTAGGACTATAGATAATTAGGCCCTCTAAGCTATTAGCTAGTGAGTTACAGATATAGTCTGTGGTGCCCTCTAGACTGTTAATATATAATAATAGAGTTTATATGCTATAGGGGATGCGAAAAGAAGTCTTACTGCTAACCTATAACAATCCTATAGTGGGTTATTAGGGGTTAGTAGGACACTCCACTGGATTACAAACTAATATTACTGGCCTTTAATAAAGAAAGATATTAAGTTATATATACGGACTTGCGTTAGCTATTAAGTTTTAAAGCTAAGGTTACATAAGCCTTACGGCAAGTTAGCTACGCTACTAGTACCTAATTGTCCCTTTTAAGAGCTATTAATAGACTTTATTATAGGGCTACTGCTAGTAAAAGATTAGAAAAACTAAGTGTATAACGCAATATTAGTTATTATAAACAGGTTTTTAAAGTATAGTATTTATATACTAGTGTCTACACGTCTAACTAGCAATAGGTTAGCTACAGTCTTCTTAGAAAACGTTTTTAAAGACTACGGCGCTCTAGAAGGCATTATAATAGACTAAGGTTTAACGTTTATAAGTGGATTTTAGAGAACGTTCTACTACCTAATTGTAATGAAGCGGCGATTAAGCACTGCGTTTTACCCCTAAATAAATGGCTAGATAGAGTAACTAAACTAGGTTTTAGAGCATTATTTAAGAGCCTATGCGTGCGCTAAATAGGATAATTAGGTTAAATATTTACTAATAGTATAGTTTGCCTATAATATAAGCAAGCACAGCAGTCACAGCCTAACGCTAGTGGAGGCGCTACGTGGGTATAACCTAAGAGAACTATACTAAGCGGTCCTAACGGCCCTGTTAGTAAACGACTAGGCAGAGAACAGAGTCTTAGAACTAAGATAAAAGCACTTAGAGATTAAGTAGCTACTAAGTAATACTTAAGTATAGCAGAAGAAATACTATAATTAAAAGAGAATGCTAATAGAGTTTAAGGTTAGAGACTACGTGCTACTATTAACAAAAATATTAACCTAAGACGCCTAAGTAAGAAGCTTACTATAAAGTATTTAGGACCTTATAAGATTAAAAAGGTAGTTAGTAACCACGGCTTAGCCTATTAATTACAACTGCTAGCTAGTATATAACTATATAACGTGTTTAATATTATAAGCCTTAAACCTTTTAAAGGGGACCTAACTGACTTTGTAAATACGTCCTTATTATAAGATAACGTTAAAGATAACAAACAGGAGTTTAAAGTTAAGAGAATTATTTCATATTAATACAATGGCTAATAGCGAAAATACCTAGTAAAATGGAAAGGCTATAATAGCTTGGAGAATTCCTAGGTGCTAAAAGAGATTTTGTTATAAAGGATATTATTAATAACTATAAGCGGCAATTAAGTAGCTAGGTTATAGAGAGATAATTACTTTGGTAATTTAGCACGCGATAAAATTTGACAATAAGTTGTATTTTTAGCACTTTACCCTATAGCTACCTAGTATCTATTACTCTATAGTTATATTAGTAGCTGCATTTTCGTTCACATTCTTAATTGCTATAGCTATAGGAGCGTCCTTATTAGAAGACTTCTCTTTATCTTTATAGATAAAGGCATAGAGCTCTTTAGGGAGCTTAGAGGGGCTGACGCGAGTAGGAATATTAGAGATAGACTTAGTAAACTAGTAGCTAGTTAGTGGATTAGAAGCTACGCTTAGGACTCTAAAGATAATACTATAGGAGCATGCTAGGTAATAAAGCGCAAGCTGTTCGCAATATTAATCTGGACCTTAAGGTTAGTAGCATTAAAGAGCTGTGACATAATAGCGCGCTTGTCAGCGTCTGCCTCACAGGCGGCCTTAGCGGTTAATCGAGCGCGGCGGACGCGACCGCGTTTATCAGCGTTTTTATAGCTAATAGAGCATTATGTAATTTACGCTTAGCTTTTATAAGAGCCTAGCAATAAGTTAGCTATAGCTAAGTTACTAAGAATAAGGAAGCCCTTACTAGATAAATATAGTAAGGACTGCCCTTAGGAATAACCTTTATAATCTTAAAAAGCTTTTAATAAAGCTTTATAATTTAGGTAGGACACTAGTAGTGTGTTAGTTATCTGTGAGTAGTGTCTGTAAGGAGAGGAATGTACTCTGATATAAGACTTATTATTTTTCGCGTAATAAGCGCATTTTAAAGAATTCCCTAGTTAAGTTAGTAATAGGAAGCAGTAAGTAAGTAGCTTAGTTATACTAGGAGAATAATAATATTCGTTAGGGATAGGCTTCCTGTTAATAATATATTAGGGCTTACTATTATTATCCTTAGGAGCTATCTGCTAAATAGTAGCCTACTAGCTATAGCAGAGACATAGAATTTTAATGCTACTAATTATAAGTTAGTAGCAAATACACTATAAGTGAGCAATAAATATACCTAGAAGTCTTAGAGGCCTAAGACACCCTCTTATAAGGAGATTTCTCTAGGATAGGAGTAAATATAGCTAGAGTTGTAGCACAAGTGGTAGACATCGCGTACTAGTAATAAGTTAGTAATAGGTAAGTGAGAAGAAATAAAGTAAGGGAAACTAATGATATTAAGACTAATAAAGTTAGAGATAAGGAAGATAAGGCGCGGAAGATGTTATAATAAGGCGCGGGGATATAAGGACCCTGAGAAGGTTAGTAACTACTAAGTAATAGCAGCGAAAACACTACTATTAGGCTAGTAGGGGTAACTTATAATGTGTTAAGAGGGATAAGGAGGAAAGGAAGTAAGGTAAAGGGGGAATTTAGCCTCTCTTATATTAACTATAGACCCCTTAAGTAATCTACGCGCGCCGTATAAGTAATCCGCGAATTAGAAAATTTAGCGTTATAGCTGCTACTATTAAGAATATAGGCTAGCTACGTGCACATAGCAAATTCGCCACTACCTCATTAGGATTTACAAATAAACCCATTTAGACAAATAGTGTCTAATACCCTATTCTTTTAGCCTAATCACAAAATTTAACATAGGGTGTCCACTTCTATAGAATTAGTAATAATAAGGATAAGAGCAGTTATAAGGCCATACCCTAGCTACAATTAAATTACTACCTAGAACTAATAAGCAGTATAGAGAAGAACCCGCGACCTATGTCAATGTTGTTATTATGGTTTCCCTTATAGCGCGTTAAGCCGCGAAGAGTTATAATAAACTTACATGAGAAAGTTTATATAGTAAGGACGCTATAATAGAGTAGCTTATTACAATTAAGGACAATTGTATAAAGAGGGGGAACTATATTAGGGTTATAGAGGCAATAGAGGTAATGGAGGCAATGGCATTATGTATAATAGGGTCTAGTGGCGGGTCGCACTAACCTAGCCGCGAGCTAGTTACGTGCACACTAGAGGGGTATTTAGCGAGGGCCGCACACATGGAATGTGGGAGGCCAGAGATTGAAACCTTTAAGCACACACCCCTACCTTTCAGCTTGATAGCAGCGACACCTTAATCATACCTTCACTCTGTTCATGCGACTGGCCCATAAGCCTTGACAATTACCCTAATAGAATAAGAGATTAACTTATTAAGGCTTATAGGCTAGTTATATAAATAGAGTAAAGGTATAATTAAGGTGTTACTACTATTAAGCTAAAAGGTAGGGGTGTGTGCTTAAAGGTTTTAATCTCTAGCCTCCTATATTTCATGTGTGCAGCCCTCGCTAAATACCCCCTCTAGTGTGCACGTGACTAGCTCGTGGCTAGGTTAGTGCAACCTGCCACTGGACCCTATTGTACATGATGCCATTGCCTCCATTGCCTCCACGACCCTGACAAAAGTGTGCTTCTTCCCTCTAAAGCCTTTGGGTTTATGTTTAATATAGTCCTAGAACACGCGTGAGAGAAAGTTTGTTATATTATTAGATTCCTCCTAATAAATTATCTAGGGGCCTTTAATAGAAGGTATGCTAAGCAGTGAAAATTAGCTACAGAGGCAGGATTAACTAAGATTCCTACTTCTTTATATATAAGTAGGATTCGCTCCTTCCCTACGTGGCTAAGTCTCTTGTGTAAAAGTCCGAATTTAACTTATCTAGTAATAGATTTGCTTAATAAGGCTGCGAAGTTAAATTAAGGTTCTTTGTCTTAAAGATTTAGTGTAGAAACGTTTGATTTCTAGGTATAGTCGCTAATTACCTTGCCTAAAGGTAATAAGATTAATTAGTCCTTAAAACCATCTATAACAACTCCGCCTTGCTTAAGAAGTCCTAGTGAAATCATATTAACTTTAGCCTTTAGTGCGTATTAAGCGTTTAGAAGTTCTAGATATCCTTATCTAATAGGGATTTTGACGTTACTAATGCCCTTAACGTGTAGTTCTTTGCTGTTGCTAGCCATTATTAGCTTAGCATTGACATTAGTGTTCAGATAGGTAAACCATTTAGTTGAATTGAATGTATATGTGTTACAACCTGTGTCAAGAATGCAATCTTCTTTAGTAAGACGATTCGCAAGAGTTTAGAATAAATAGTCCCTGTAAGGGCTTAGGCTTTGCCTAAGCATTAGTTGTAGCATGCATAACAAGAGGGCTAATGGCGGATGACACGGAGATGAGTAAGGGCCTAAGCTAAGACAGTAAGGGTAGGGATTGAGGCTAAATATAAGATAGTAAGGGATAAAGATAAGGCTAAATATAAGATAGTAAGGAACGGAGATAAGATAGTAAGGGGATTAGAAGAGATAGAGATAAGATAATAAGGGGATAGGAAAAAGCAGTGTAAATATAATAAGGGGATAGGAAGAGAATAGATAGGATAGCTTAGGATAGTTAAGGAGTATAAGGGGTATAGGAAGGGATAGGTTTCCTACCTTTCTTTTTCCCTCCTTAAGTTTCTTAATATTATATTAATACCTAATAGCAGTTACCTTAGGGCTAGTCTATAATATTTAAGAAACTTCCTTTAGTCTATAAAGACTACTAAAATAAATAATAATAGATTACGTAATAGACCTAGGAGATAACCTTTAACTAAATAAATAAACTAGCTAGGGGACTAAAACTCCCCTATTAAATGCTACTTTACTACTAGGGGCTTATAATGCCTAATTTAAAATACTTTAGCTAATACTAGAATAGTAAGCTAGGGTAATTAAGTCCTTATAATAAAATATATAAGCAAATCCAACGCTTACACTATAAGTTACTATCTTATTAAACGCGGCTATATAACTAATAGCTCCTAATATAAACCCTCCTATATAACTTATAGCTCCTAACCTAATGCTAATAGTACTATAGGTTTAATAAAAACCAATCCGGATAGGTAACCTATATAATAGCAATAAAATTATATTTACTACCTAGAAGTTCCTTATAGAATATAAACTTAAGGTAAACATAGACTTTTTAGAGATAATAAGGACTAATAGGTATTTATTTACTAATAACTTTTACCTAAGGTCTAGGCCTATATTATAATATACTTTAAGGTAAGTAAGCTAAACGCTTATAAACTAAAAGCCTTTCTTAACTACTTAAAGACCTTATATATAGACTTATATAGGTAGGAAAAAGCCCTAATAAAACTTAACTAAATAGAGTAAGGATTAGGAGAATTATTTACTATATTCTTTATTTACTTTAAATAGAAGCTCTCCCTAGTAAAAGAGGCTTAATAGGTAAGTAAAGTTAAGTTAGCTAAACTATAATATATACTTAATAAGTGTATAAGAGAAATTATAGTTAGTAAAGGAGTTAGTAAAATAGACTACTACTTAGTAGTTACTATTTACTATAGTATTATAGTTAATATTAAGTCTCTTACTATAGAGGATAAGTATTAGAACTAACGCAGACTATAGCTAGTCTAATATATACCCTAATAAATTAACTATAATAGTAATATACTAATAATAGGGGTATAGGCTATAGTAATATAGGTAAGGAAATAAAAGAAATTAGATAAAAAGGAAAAAGCCTAGAAGGATATTAAACTATAGAGGGCTAAATAGGTATTAGGAGCGGAGATAACTAAACGCTACTAGGAGGGTGTTGCTTACATTATAGCATTAAGGGCTATTATATTCTAGGATACCCTCTTCTCTTACCTTAGTAACTATAGGTTAATATTAATATATATAGGGTAGATAAGGAAAGCGTGGATAAGGAAATTATCCCTAATAATATAGAAAATAAGTAGCCCTTAAGTAAAGTCTTATATAGGGGTAGGAGGGCTAGCTAGCGCCTATAGTTATAGATAAGTATAATTAGTGTATAAGTATAGAGGAGGATATAGAATGTTATATAGATTAACTACTATTCCTAGTTCCTATACTCTTTAATACATACTCTTACCTTAATGTTTAGATTAACTATAAATATAATTACTATAGTGCTATTAGTAAACTAGTAGTAAGATAGTTAGGCCTTAAGCTTATATAACTACTAATATAGAGATTAGTCTATACTATAATAGAAATAGAAAAGTAGGGAAATATATAAAGGAGGAGACCTCCTTAATTACTTATATAGTACATACTAGGATTAACATTAATAGGTAGGAGTTATTAGTATACCTATATATTATTTTAGGCCTTACCTAGGATATAATCTTTAGGATACTATAGTTAGAATAATAAGATATAGTGATTTACGCAGCAAAATAATAACTAGTAATAGGGGCTATAAAGGGTCTTTATATATTAGAAGCCTTAGAGTGTGGTATAGATAAGCCTATTTAAGGAATTATTAGAGCCTTATATGCTATAGAAGCATATAAAGCCTAATAATAGAAAGACACTATAACTTGCTTTATTACTATAAGTTTAAGGGAGATAATAATAGTGCTATAGCTTATAGCACTAAAATAGTAACTAAATAAACCTAATATATTAACACTACTAGAGGAGTTAGCGGACTTTATAGACCTTTTTAATAAAAGTAAAGCAAATAGATTACCCCTTATAGGGGATCCCTTAACTACTATATCTAGCTATATAAGAACCCGGATAGTTCTAAACTTACATTACTATAAGGACTATTATATAATATACTAAGGGATTAGCTTCTAGAGATTAGATATTAAATTACAGACTTTATAGATAAAGGATAGATTTATACTAGCTCCTTATTAGCCATAGCCCTAGTTCTCCTTATTAAGAAGTTAAATAGTAGTTAGCGTTTTTGTGTGAATTACTACGTGCTTAATAAGATAATAGTATAAGACTAATACCCCCTCCCTTTAATTAAGGAAACCCTATAATCCCTCTCTAAGGTATAATAGTTTATAAAGGTAAATGTCTGTATAGTGTTTTATAAACTACAGATAGTAAAGGGTAAGGAGCACTTAATAGCATTTTAGACTAGATTTAGACTATTTAAATAGTTAGTCTACCTATTTAGACTAGTAGGTGTACTAGTAACCTTCTAATACTATATTAATAAATCCTTAGGGGACGCATTAGGGGATTTTATTATAGTATATCTAGATAATATCTTAGTCTATTTAGGGGGTTAAGGAAGGACTATATAGCTAAGGTCTAACTAATACTTAGCTATTTAAGGGCAGCGGGATTATACCTAGACCTTGGTAAGTCTATGTTTACTGTAAAGGAAGTCTAGTACTTAGGCTATATTATTATGGCAGGACATTTAGTCTGTCCTAACCTAGTAAAGGTTATAGTAATTAGGGAATAGCTAGCGCTTATAAAGCTATATAGGGTCTAAAGCTTCCTAGGGTTTGCGAATTTTTACTAAGACTTTATTAAGGACTTCTCTAAAATAGTAGCACTGCTTATATAACTTATAAAGAGAAATATCCCTTTCTAATAGGGGCTTAAAGAGAATAAGGCCTTTAAGAAATTAAAAGGGGCTTTTATTAAGTACCTAGTTCTAGTATAATAGGACCTAGATTAACTTATGGTAGTTAAGGCGGATTATTTAGGCCTAGCCCTTAGAGGTTATATATTATAAGAAGGACCTAATGTTATGAACTGGCCTTGGGGCAGCTGCAAACAAGCGTTCAAAGTGCGATTGTTATTCTTAGAGAGGAAGGAAAGAACTAGACAAGAGGTCGCACAGCGCCTAGCTATATACCCCTCTGTGCGTGGTCTGTGCACATAGCGCGCGTAGTAGCCCTAAGTCCTAAGCATGTCCGCACATAACACGTGTCCTTCCCACACACTCTCCGCGTCCCTTCTATACCTAAGAAGGACCTAAGCCTAGAGCTTAAGTCTATAATATACCCCCTTCTTACCTCCCCTCTCCCCCTCCTTAGGAAAAAAATTTTATGCCCCCTACTTCTTATCCTCCCCTTCGCTTTCCCACATGTGTTTTAGCTATCTCACTTCTCTAAGGGTAAGTTAAACCATACCCATTTCCACACCCATTTCAGACTATTACTTATTCGCATATCCCCTATTTTGCCTTAAACCTATCTAGCGCCTTAGTGTTCTACACATTTTCTAGGGGTTCTTATATTAGCTATATATAACCTTTCTATTTAACTAGAATGTTGCGATTTAATCCCTAGCCTAGCGTATTCTTAGCTACAAGAATTTCCTCCACCTAGTACTTCGCAAGATCGTTATCCGTATCTGTTATTATTAGCTCTAGTGGCGGTCTTTCATTAGCCAGCTTTTAACTTAGTAACAGGTCCTCTACTACCCTCTAGACTAAATCCACATAAAAGACTAGGTGTAGCCCCTAGGAATATCTAGCTTTATAGTTAATAGTATTAGTACCTCTAGCACCTTATACTTAGCTATAACCTAGTCTAGCTTCTTATATAGGCGGTTTGTTTTAATGTTCTTAAGACTTAGCTATATATAGTCCCTAACCTAGAACCGTTCCGCAGGTCTTTGCCTGCTATTTGTGTTTTCCTATTACTATTACTGCATAAAAGCTATAGCTACCTGCATTAGGTCTATGCCCTCTTTTAAATGCTATAGGAATACTTATACTTGCCCTTTTGCTAAAGTCCTTAAAGCTTCTATAGATAGTGATACCTAGATTATAAGTATATTAAAGCCGTAAAGAGCTATGTTTATACTCACTCCTATTACTAAGGAATCCCTGTTATTTAATACTAGTTAATAGGCCAGTAAGTGATCTACTCACTTAAATTACAAAAAGGATAATATTACCCGTAACACTGCCTAAACCTCCTAGTTAGCTCTCTCTATACCTCTATCTATTTACAGGTAGTAAGAGGTTAATAGTAATTACTTAGTGCTAACCTTCTTGCAGAGCGCTATCTAAAAGTTACTTAACTAATCTAACCTACGATCTGTAATAATCTAGGTAGGGAACCCGTGGAACTGCCACTAATAGTGCTTAAACTATTCCACATATACCTTAGCCTCCATTAACGTTATGGCCTTAAGTTACACAAATTTAGAGAGTCTATCTATAATAACTATTAGGAACTATAGGTTAGCCTAGTCTCTAGTAGGAGCTCTATTATAAAATTAATAAAGATCTATAACTAATATCTATCCGGTGGGGAATTAGCTTTAGTAAGCCCTAATATAACTATTAACTCTTTTATCCCCTATAGTAGTAGTAATTATATATAAACCATGCTATATCCTGCAATATGCTATCCTAATAGAAGTCCCTCTAAAGCGCCTTAAAGGTGGTGTTCCGCCCTGGATAACCTAGTAAAGGTAAGTTATAAGTCCGCTAGATTAAAGTTATAGTTAGAGGCTCTTACTTTAGTACCTAAGTCTAGCCCTAGAATTAAAGCGCCCCTTTGCGCTAATCTAATAATTCGTAATCTATTCTTGTGTGCTAGTAGCGTTAGGAAACTTCTAAGCTCTAGCCCTTACTACCTTAAGCCATAGTCTATAAGTCTTATTATAGGCCACGGATTAATCCTATAGGGATTAGAGGTGCTTGTCTGCAAATAAGGAGTCCCTAGCTAGGATGCTTATTACTTAGGCTAAATTACCCTCTATTACGTTACCTTCTAAAGCCAAGTTATCCTCTAGAGTAGTGCCCTCTGAAACTAACACAGGCCTAATACTAATACGCGGCTAACCCTAACCAAAGCTAAACTAAGTAAGCGTTGTCGCTGATTATATAATAGGCGCCTTTAGTTTAGCTAACTATGCCTCTTCCTAATAGCGCCTTAATAATGTATTTAGCTAGCTTGCCTAAGTCCCTAGCCTGTAGCGTAAGTGAAAATTAAAAAGTGCTAGAGTCTTTGCCTATTATGCCTATTATTCTAATATCTCCCTTAGGGCTATAAAGTACTTTAAGTTCTTATAGTCTATAAGTATTATAAACGGACTGCTAACACTCCGTAGCTCTGCTAACCACGCCTTAAGACACGAGATAATTACTAGAAGCTCCTTATTATATATTATATAATTCCTTTAAGCTAGTTATAAATAAGCTAAGTAATATGCCACTAGATGCAAGACCCTTTATTATTTATCTAGGAAAGGCAACCTTCTAATGCTATTCCTAAGTAATCCGCCTCCACCACTATGTCCTTATCAGGGTCCTATTATATAAGGATTAGGTATAATATAAAAGCTAACTTTAATGTCTTAAAAGCCTTATTACACGCCTCTGTCTAGTGGAATGCCACGCCCTTCTTTATTAGGTTAATTAAGGGGCTTGTAATGTCTAAAAATTGCGGTATAAAATCGCAATAAAAGTTAGCGAATCCTAGAAACCTACGCACTTCTTAGACCTATGTTAGAGCCTCCTAATCTCTAATTGCTGCAATCTTTTTGTTATCTAGGCGAATCTGTTTTCCTGCGTAAATAATAAACCTAAGGTACTTTACCTCTTTTATAGTAAAGACGCATTTCTTAATATCCAGATTTAGCCTAGCCTATTATAGCCTAGCTAGCACCCTACGGACTTTCTATATATAATCTTTCTATAAACCTCCTAAATAAATCAAGATGTTATTAAGGTAAGCTATAATATAGTCCCTAAGAATACCACTAAGCGCTTTATTAATATACCTCTAGAAGGTTATAGGTATGCCCACTAAACTAAAGGGGTATACTAACTACTTAAATAATCTAAACCATGTCTAGAAAGCAGTCTAGTGTTCCTAGCCCTTAGCAATACAAATATAATAGAACGCTGCTTATATATTTAGTTTTATAAACTATTTTACTTTAGCTAAGGAGCGTAGTGTCTCCTTTACTAAAGGTAAGGGTAGTGGTCCTATTCCGTGATCTTGTTTAGCGTGCGATAGTTTACACAGAACCTCTAGCCGCCCCTAGGTTTCTTTACTAGTAGAACTAGTGCTACTACTAAAGATAAGCTTGCCTTAATCTAGCCCTTGTCTATTAAGTCCGTTACTTACTTATATATCTCTAGGAGGTGTTAATGTGGTATATTATATAATAGTGCCTAAGGCAAGTCCGGTTTGTTACCCTCCGCATCCTGTTTAAGGCGAATGTAGTAGTTAGACTTACCCCTATATAGTAGAAGGGCATTTGCCTTACTCTCCTAAAAAGATCCTTAAAGTCCTATAACTCCTCTAGTAAGGCTACTAAGAGTTCTTACTCTATAGGTTTTAGCGTAGTGTTAATCTATAGTACGGATATAATCTCCTATAAGCTTATAGCGCATAGCTATATATGCTCCTTTTACTTCCTTACCCTTTACACTATTCCTATAAATAATAATCCTATAATACACACCGTGGGCTTCTCTACCCCTTTGCTAGCTGTGGTCTAAATCTACAGGTTATTAGCCACCCCTATAGTAAGCTAGCGATACTTCACATTTAAATTAATATCATAGCGGGCTATCCACAGTATCCCTAGGATAAGTTATCTTATTAATCCTAGAATCACGTACGCCATAATTAGCGTCTCCTATCTATCTATATCCATCTAAAAACGGATAATATATATTATTAATAAGCTCTTCTTATAATCCTCCCTTCCCCTCTTTTATACTAACCATAGTGTGAACTATTCTCTTAGTTAGTAGGGGGATATGTTCTAGTTATAGCTTCTAGACTAAGCATTTACTAATAGTAGTATAGTAGTTATATCCTATGTTAACTTATGCATCCAAAAAGGTTATCTTATTTATTAATATAGGGACTAAGAAAGGTAATGCATTTATATTACTCTAGATTTGTTTAAAGTTATCCTTAATAATAATAGTATACTATAAAGCCTCTCTAAGCTCCTAATTCTCTTCCTTATTTAAATAACTTAATAAAGGGGCTTCTCTTTTCCTAACTTATCACTTAAGTCCTTAGGGTTAACGTCTTCCACGTTACACACATTAACTAATAGCATCTCCTTTAGGTAGAGGGCATAGTATAAGGGGTATTTTATAACCTAGTGCTTATTAGAACCGCATTATAGGCACCTACCCTCCTCGCAGTAGGTGTCTAGTACTTCCTAAGAGACCTACTTCGCTTACTTTACGCCCCTTTATTGCTTATACTTAGTTATGCACGTTAGGCTAGGGCCTTACTAGAACCTTTTAGGTCCTTATTATGCCTACTAATTAAACGTCTATTATTAGAGTGTCCTTATCCTATAGATAGGACCTTTTTATAAGGGCTGCAGGTTAAGACTGCCTACGCAATTAATACTTCTCCTCTAGCTAGTAGGACTTAATATCTAATATAATGCTCTAAAAGCAAGCCACCGCCGCTAGGTAATTAGCCTAGGGAATGTCTTAGCTAATACTATAATCTCTTATTTGCTTATTAAGTGCGGTGCGTAGTTTAGATAACTTTACCGCGTCTACCTAATCTAACCCGCCTATAAGCGCTAACTTTTACTTAAACTAAATATAGAAGTTACTAAAACGCTTATATTACTATTACCTTAGCTAATTAAGCTTAGTAATAGCTATCTCCTATTAATAAGGGTTATTAAATATTTCCCTAAGTACTTAAGGAAGTGCCTTAAGTTAAAATAAACTAGGTGCCTCTTTTTAAAGTAAGGAGTGACCTAGGCCTATACCTTAGGTAAGAGATTCTAGTAGATAAAGCACTATTAATCTTATATAGTACTAATAAACTCCTAATCCATTAGCAACTTATAACCTATAAGGCCTTTCTAGGCTAAGAATAATACTCTATTGCTATCAAATAGTAGGCCTATTAGTAATGGCTTCCGCTTAATAGGGTTCTGCGTAAGGGCCGCATTCTACCTGTTAGTAAGGTTAGTGATTTAGGCCGCCTACCTCTTAATAACCTCCTGTAACGCTGCTATCTCATTAGCGTCTATAGTAAAGAATAATAAATGTTATAAACTAGCCTTAGGGCAGCTACAAATAAGCGTTTAAAGTGTGATTATTATTCTTAGAGAGGAAGGAAAGAACTAGATAAGAGGTCGCACAGCGCCTAGCTATATACCCCTCTGTGCGTGGTCTGTGCACATGGCGCGCGTAGTAGCCCTAAGTCCTGAGCATGTCCGCACATAACACGTGTCCTTCCCGCACACTCTCCGCGTCCCTTCCGTACCCGAGAAGGACCCGAGCCTGGAGCTCGAGTCCATAACACCTAACTATATTATATACCTAGTTACATATTACTCCGCGAGCTTATTAGCCTTATAAAGGAACTACACTATTTATAATAAGGAGCTCCTAGCTATTATCTCTTACCTTAAGGCATAGTTAGCAAAGCTATAAGGCGTTTTATAACTGTTTATGATTTATATAGATTATAAGAACTTAGAATACTTTACTACTCCTTATCTAATAATAGAATAGCAGGCTTAGTAGGTAAATATGCTTACCTTATTTAATTTTTACTTATATTATAGACCTAGTATATAGGCTTAATAACTAGACGCACTTTTATAAAGGGAGTAGGATAAGAAGGGTGTGGGAGTAAGGATAGAATAATACTATAACTAGTTACTATTATATAACTCTCTTAATTACTTATAGACTTATAAGAGGACCTTAATTAGGATTCTCTTATTTTAAATAGAACTTTACTACTAGTTAGAGAGGTTCTCTTTACCACAGAATACCTTTAGTTATTATAGGACTAAGCTATTATAGTAAACCCTATATACTATATTTAACTAAAAGCTATTTAGAAAGGGGCATGAAAATTTCCCTAGAAGTAATAATAAGAGAATAGGTAGTAGATTACTTACTTAGTGCTTATAGGGCGCTTTAATTTAGGGGTTATACCTAGGTACTAGTATAGGAACCTCTTATAATAACTCTTATTTAGTAATATTATGATTTGCTAGTTATAGGATACCTTAGCTAGAACACTATGTTTTAGATTCTATAGTAATAGTTTTACTAAGATAGGATGTTATAGGATATTACTAGATTTATTTAGAATTACTATTATTTTAGAGGTTATAAGAGTTATTAATAATGTTAAGGCTTGTTAAAACCACTACTAATCCCTAATAGGTTCTAGTTATAGATCTTAATAGATTTTATAATAGAATTACTAGTATTATTCTTAGAGAGACCTTATTACCTAATGGTTATTATAGACAGGCTTTTAAAATTCGTCTAGCTAGAGGTAATAACTTCTATTAGTGCTAAGGAATATATAAAACGATTTAAGATAGTTTAGTAAAGGTTTAGAGGGTTCCCCTAGTCTATTATTATAGACTATAGCTTAGACTAGTTAGGAAGTTTTAGATAACGCTATACTTACTAGTTAGAATAGATTAATTACTCTTTATATTATATTACTTATAGACTAATTGTTGGAATCGCTGCGAATTCGTTGCGGACGAATTCGTCACCACTTTGCATCGAATTGCGATTGGATGCACAGGGTCTCATCGCCCCACTGTGCACTGAATTGCGATTAGATGCACGGGGTCTTATCGCCCCACTGTGCACTGGAACGCAACTGGCGCACGGGGTCTCATCGCCCCACCTAGACTAGTAACGCGATTGGCCGCACAGGACCATCGCCCCACTTCGCCCCAGACAGCGTGTTTGACCCACAATACCACGCATGCGGAGGCATCCCTAGGATTGAGGTATATCTATAGCCTCAATCCCCCTATAGCTAGATCTAGAAGATAAGCAGAATTGAACCTTTTACATTGAGTAACTAGTGCACTAGTGACCTGTGGTCATAGGACCCGAATCCCCCTTGGTCAACTCAACACTAATAGTGGTATAGAATAAGTAAACTAGGAGGTGTAAGCAATACTACAGGTAGTAATCTCCTTCTCTTAATTTAACTAGCCTAAACACTTAGCTACTTACTAGCTTATAATAAATAATAAGACCTCTTTTGTTATAGGGGTAAGCCTAAATAAGTTATTATATAGATATAACCTAGAACCTATTTAATCCTAACTAGACCTTTTAGTATTTACTATAATATCTAAGGGAAGGGCTATTTAGTTCCTAGAATACTTATAGGAGGGAACTCTTCTAGCCTAGGCTATAATAGCTTACGTGTAGTAATAATAATAGGACATAATAGTAGCTTTATAATGCCTAGTAAAATGCTTTTAAGTAAGCAATAAAGTGTAGCTTTCTCTTAAAAATATTAAGATAAACCGCCCCTTAAGGAAACTTAACTAGGTTATAGTAAAGTATATAGTAGTAAAGGTACTTACACTACTAATAGTCTAACTAGATATACTAAGGGGTATTTATCTAGTATTTTACATAGACCTTATTAAATAAGTAGTAATAGACCCTCTCCTAAGCCAGAAACTATAGGACTCTAACTAGCTCTAGAGTAAGTACTATTAGAGAATAATAATAAGCTTATTAAGGAGTATTATATAAAATAAATCCTAGCGGCTTAAAATACACTAGGTAGAGGTAATAGATATAATATCCTAGTTAAATAGGCAAGTTACTTATAGCTAATATAGGAACTACTAGAGAATATAGTAAAGATATAGGCACTTAATAAGTTTAAAAAGGAATAGGGAGATTGTTGGTTACGCAGGGTCGTAATGTGTGAGCTCCGAGAATAGTATCGTTGTTAATTATCTATTCTAAGCTATCGAAGAAAAAAAGGAAAAAGAGAGGTCAAAAGTGAGGGCACTCTCGTGAGGTGAAAAACGGGCAGCTGTGCGTGTGGGTCACGTGGTGCAAGCCCTGCCCTATCACAGGTCCTGACTGTGGATCGGAAAGTGGGATCGCGCGCGCGCACGCAAAGGGCAGGCGCGGGCTGACCTCCTTCCGGCCACAATTGCGGCTGCCAAGCGCGATTAATATCATGCTTATTCTAACACTAGGAACTCTCTCTTTTGACATAATTATTAATGCATAATATTAATAGCAGAAGAGAAAAGAAAAGAAAGGGGATAAGGTAAAGCAGGCAGCGGATAAATGTAAAAGGGATTAACTTAATAAAAACCTTATATAGGTGTGTGGTAAAGGGAAATAAGGAAAAACAACACTCTATTATTAATAATCCTTCTAAAGGCTAAGTAAGCCTCTAACCACAGCCTTTTAATTCTTATATTGTAAATAATATCCGCGCGCTAATCCTTACCCCCCCGCCCCGTCCACTATTATAGTCTTCGCTTCCCTGTGCTTAGTGTACATAATATAAGGACTGTGACGGTTCCTTTGTAATAGCTACTAGGGGCCCTAATAGGTCTCTAGCGGCCCTTACTGGGTTAGGGGTGATAATTAGAGTAGCTCTTATAACCTAACCTAATAAGGGCTGTAGTTCTAGGCATAAGATACCTAATAAGGGCTATAGTTCCTCCTCCTTCTTCCTTAGGGGATTTTCGCCTCCCCTATAGTATTAGGGCTAATTCCTAATACTATTACCTATAGTAACCCTCTTCCGCGCAGGTTACCCACCCTTCTATCTAGATTATTATCCGGTTACTAGAGATAAACTACTCTAGCGCCTTATTTAGCAATGCCTTTGTAAAGGCATTAGCTAGGTTATTAGCTTTGTTAATCCACTAGATCTCACAGAGTTCGCGGCGTTTGTATAACTACTATAAGGCTATAATATTAATTATTAAGCGCTTTTCCTTAGTGGTACTAAGCTTAATAAGGCATTTATATAGGGAGTATAAATCTATGCATACTATAACTAGGGTTATAGGTATGTTTAATTAGTCCGTGATTAATCCGAGGGTCGTTGTAATCGCGTGGGCTATGTTAACGCCGGCCACCATGCTATAGACCTCGGAGGTAAGCACACTTTATGTGACTCTTTTGCTCTTAGTTAAGCTAAAGTGCACGATGTTGCCTTTAATCGTGAACTCGCTATCCTTATAGTCTTTATTAGCTATAATTAGAACATAGCTAAGTTACGAAGTAAGGTCCTAATTATTCGCAAAGGACTTATTTACAAAGGCGTATAGCTTCGCTTTGGTAAGGTTAATCGGAATAAATATTAGGCCTCTCTCTAGGTTATCTATCTGCTATTAGATCTGGCAGTTAAGGGCTTTGACGTTCTTAATTATTAGTTCCTAGTATTATGCAGTAACAGATAGATTATAGTAAGCTTCCGGTTAGCAGATTAAGGCGATATAAGCGCCTAAGCTTGTTGTTTAACGTACTTCTACTTTGCGTTTATTAGCGGGATTACATTAAGCTTACTGCTTTGCCCTTTTTATTAGAGGGAGATAGCTATATTAGCCACTATTATAATAATACCTCCGTTAAAGGTAAGGGGTTATTCTCTGTTAGGAATTGCTTTAGCTTTACCGCAAAGGCTATAGCAGTTAGTTGCTTTTCTTCCTTTTTAGAGAACTCCTTATCCAATAGCCCTAATGTATTATTAGTCTGTATGCCTACGTATGCAAACTTAATGCTTTCCTTCTTTATTACTAGCAGGCATAGATTATATGTAAAGGTCTCTATCTAGAGCTTCTCTCTATGATGCCTGTGGTATGTGACTTACTAATGCGTTCCAGCCTCTGTAATGCTGTAGAGAGGCTTAATTACCCTTATAATCGTTCTATTAGGGTGTTAGTCGCGGATCTAGATTAGGAGCCTAGTAAAGATTGTCCTGTTTAATAGGGTTTATGATTAAATATAAGCTTACGTAATATTGCGAATCCATAAGATAAGGTCTTTCTTTATTAGCGAGGAGCTATTATAAGGATAAGGCGTTAACTAGCCTATTAGATTGTTAGGGCTTATGTTAGGATATCTTGTTTCGCCTTATTGCCAAAGCCTTAGATAATAAGCCGTGATTTCTTGTATAGCTAGCCTGTCTTCCCTTTTACCTCATTAACAATATGGGAGTTAAAGATTCTCACACCGCCGTGCTCTTTCTTGTTAAAGGTTATGAATTTAAACACGCCTTAGTTAATTAAGGCATTAATTTCAGCCTTAGTAAAGAGCTTAAAGGGCTCTCCTAGGGTTATAATAATGCCTTCCTTACGCAATTAGATTATAAGGTTAAGGTTAGCTTCCTCCTTTGCTAATATAAACACATTAGTCTTGTTAATAATTACTAGGGGGGTTCTTACAGGGTCTGCCTAGCCTTCTCTTTAGCAGGATCTCTAGGACCTTACCTGCTAGTTTATCTTAAGCCTCTTGCCCTTCTTCCTTAGGCAGCTGTTCTTAAGGTATTAGGACTTCTCTATTAGGATTTGCGTAATAGGGCCTAACAGAGGTTAACTAAAAGGTTTTTAAGCCTTATAGGAGATTAAGCGTGCAGGTCTCTCTATTAATAAAGAGGAGGTTATACAGGCCTTGCTAACCATTGCCTTCGCGCTATACTTAGGCTAGTAATCTAAGCAGGAGGTTAAGGGTCTTTACTATATCTAGGCTATTCCTTATAGTAAGGGCTTTATTAACTTTCCGGATAGCGTGTAGGCGTTTAATCTCCTTTATTGCCTTTTATACAGTAATAACGTGTTATAAGATATCTAGTAATAGAGGGGATTTGCTAGTTATACGTGGGTATACACTAAAGACAAGGAGAGTTAGAATAAGGCTATTTAGTCCTATAGTGTTATTAAGGGCTTTTATAGCTATCTATAAGGCAACTAGCTTAGGGGTTATTAGGCATTCCCGCTAGATAATATTATAGGCCCTTTAGAGCGGCTTATAATATTATTTAACCTTTCTAATGCTATAGTGTGCCTTAATAGGAACCTCTTTAATAGAGATTAACATTAACGCTACAAATTAATAGAACTCCTTACCGCAGAAGTTTGTGCTAGTATTAGTGATAATCTAATCTAGAGGCCCTTAGTATACATTAATCTAGCACACCCTAAGAGCTTCCTATATTAATTTAGCTAAGATATCTTTAAGGAATCTCGCCGCATTAAAAGCTATAGCTATATTAATAGTATAAAGGGTTAGGCAGTTGCCGTTAAGGTATATAATATTTACTATTACTTTATAGTTAAAGGCATATTTGTCTTTAAGGGTAAACTTAAAGTAATAGGGGCTATTTGCGTTTATTTAATATTAGTGGCAAACCCTTATCACTGCTTTAATAGTATTAATCTTAATCTTATGCCCTAAGTTACATAGGAGATCGTGAAGCCGGCGAACTAATGGATGACTAAATCGGCGATGTAATCGCTGCAATTTAACTTTAGTTAGGTGATTCTATGCTATTAACGCCTTATTTTACATTAACAGCATTTACGCATACCCCTATTTATATACTAGGGGACTTTAATGCTTCCTTACTATAAGATGTTCTTAGTGGTAATAAAATTAATCTTTAGTTAGCCTATATTATTAAGGTATAGTAAGAAAGGGGTGTTTATAGGTATTACGTGGAACGTGATCTTACTAAAGGGAGTGAGTATATTAGCTGTCCTAAGCGAGATAATTAGCGTGCCTCCTCTGAATCTAATAACCGCTTCCCTAGCTCTTACTTTATTAAGTTAGATCCTTAGCATTATTTGTTGTAATGCGATAAATTGCAAACGGCCTGCTATTAAATACTAGGCTGCCCTAGTATTTGGCATAATACCTTAGAAGACTTTAGATAAGTAGTGGTCTTTAAGTAGGAATATATAAGGAGGTTCGTTAGCTATCCTTATATTAAAAGGGCTCTTTCCACTTAATCCATATATTATTGCCTAGTTAGTAAGAATCTTAACCGTTCTTTAGCTATTAAGCATTACGCTATAGGTAAAGAAGCTTATAGGCACTAATCTATCTTTCCTTTCGGTTTTGTTATTAAAGCTAAGGCTTGCTATGTACTAAGTAACCTTATTACCTTTAGAGGGTTAAGAAGAAGGGTTTAGACTAGGGCTTCCTTTATACTATGTGAGGAATAAGTTATATAAAGCTTATAAGAATAAAGAGGAGTTAACTATATAGTGGTTCTTAAACTACTAGTATGCCCTCTTCTATTTCTCCTTAGAGTGCTTTATTAACTAATATCCCTCTTTGCTATATATATAGCACTTCCTTAAATAGGGGGTCCTTATATTCCTTTATGCCTTTAGGGAGGGTATTATAACTCTTTGCCTTTACTATTATACCTCCTGTTAGTCTAGAATTAGTCTAGGGTTTTAGCATTAGCAGGGAATTAATATTAGCTACCGGATTCTTCTATAATAAGACAAATAGTTATCTATACCCGTTTACAGAACTATTAGAGGCTATTAGGAGGGTTAGTAATATAGCTCCTACACTCTAGGATTCTATTACAGGCGTTTATTATCTAGTTCTAAAGGGCTTATTTAGATTAACTTACATTAGGTATAGCCTATTATAAGATAGAGAGCTTTTTCACGAGTTTATTAAAGCATTTTATCTTTAATTTATCTTAGTTCTTACTAATAATCTTCTAGAGTGTGGTTTAGTATTACTTAAGAAAATATCTCTGTCTTATATTCTTAGTCTTAAACCTCTTTTTATCTATATAACTAGAGTTAGTAGGTCTTAAGGGTTCTCTAGTTTTAAGAGGTAATCTAAGTAGAATTAGAGGGCTTTCCTTTAAGTATAACCTTAAATACGTAGCCTAATTACTCTTATTTAATATCTAATATCTTATACTTCCTCTTAAAGGTTTGTAGCTTTAACTTAAAGACGTTATAGTTATTAGCACTGTATTGCTATTCTAATGTGTATATCTTTATAAGATTAACAATCTATTTTACTATAAGCCATAAGGGTGTGAGTAAATTGTTAATAGAAGCCACTCTTTATTAGGTAGGAGGGAGTGTAGTCTATAGTTATTAAGCTACTATATAGGTTTAAGGCTATAGTAAAGGTATGTGTTAATAGGTACCTCCTATAAGGAAGTCACACCTATTATTATATAATTGCCTTAATAGGGTAACGCTTAGTAGGCTTTAATAAAGGGAATAAGAGGTCTTTAATCTATAATGCTCTTAAATATCTCCTTTATTAAGAAGATTATTTAAGAAGTTATTATTATTCTAAAGTTTCCTTTAGAATTCTATATACCTCTTTCTTATATCTTTAACTTTCTCTTAGGACTAAAAATAGAATTTATTTTAGTTAAGGACTTCTTAAAGGTTAATTAGTACCTTTATTAATTAGCTAATTATTATATATACCCCGTTATTTATAAGATAATCCTATAGGTACTTTGCCACTAGGATTAGTGTTTTAAGGAATATCTTTTCTCTCTATTAATTAAAGTCCTAAGTAAACTCTATAAATAGTGTTTTCCTATTACTTTTCTTGCTTTATAATCTATAACTCTAGTAAGGAAATAGCCTATAAGTTCCTTAGGTGTATTACTTTTCTTAATATTAAACTCTTTAACCTTATAGAATAACTCTTCTATAATATATTTATATAAGGTTTAGGGAATATATAAAAGGGGAGGATATTTGCTCTATCTCCTAATGCCTTTTAATAGCTTCTATAAAGTCCTCTCCTACTTAAGAGCCTTCTTAGCTTATAGGGGCTTATATTTATTCTTTTATATTAACTATTATAATATATAGGCTTTAGAGAGGAAAGAAATAGGGAAAAGTATATGTTTTTAGGTAAGGGAGGATAGTAATAACTTTTACTATTATAGAGAAGGTTTTATAAAGGATTATAAGGCTTAGCAGTTAACTTCTTATATAATAGAATACACTAAGGAGAAGAATAATAGAATAGACCTAGCTACTAGAGTTAAACTCTTCTTTAAGGTTTAGGCTTTTATTTATTATTAGCTACTCTTACTAAAGAATAAAAGGACTAAGATAAACTTCTTCCTTAGTATAATCATAGATCTTGTAATAATTAAGTTACTTTTACTAAAAAATAAAAGGGCCTAATTACACTACTTCTAAGAAAGCCTCTTCTATATAGACCTTACTAATCTACGGTATTTACGTGCGTTTAAAAGTGGTTACCTATGAAGTTAACCACTAATTAGTGTTAGTTACGCAGGGTTATAATATATAAGCTCTAAGAATAGTATTATTATTAATTATCTATTCTAAGCTATTAAAGAAAAAAAGGAAAAAGAGAGGTTAAAAAGTAAGGGCACTCTTATAAGGTAAAAAACAGGCAGCTGTGCGTGTAGGTCACGTGGTGCAAGCCCTGCCCTATCACAGGTCCTGACTGTGGATTGGAAAGTGGGATTGCGCGCGCGCACGCGAGGGCGGGCGCGGGCCGACCTCCTTCCAGCCACAATTGCGGCTGCCAAGCGCGATTGATATCATGCTTGTTCTAACAGAGATATATATTATAATAATAGACTAAATTAATTATAATAAACCTATTTACTTACTAAGACTATAAATTAGACCTAGGGCGTATTTATAGCGCCCCTTATAAACATTTAGAAATCCTTAATAAACTTATTAGGGATATTATCCCTAACCTCCTTACTTATACCTATTTTATTATAAGATTTTATATTATTATACCCCTAGTATAGACTAGGGTAAGATACCTCTAACTAATGTCTAGGGGGATATAGGATACTCCTAGTAGGAGGTAATATTATTAGCCTTTACTAGCACTTAGACTTTAGGGAGTATAAGTAAATTAATAGTTAGGAGATAGGAAGTGACTAATAGGGGAGAAAAGCTGCCTTTATAGCGGCCACTAGTTATAGTAGGAGTATAAGTAACTCCTATAATATAGAAGTAATGCTAATTAATAAGGCTAGTAGTAGGGATAGGATAGGATAGTTACTAATAGTAGTAAGAGGGAGACTTATTACTAACCCTAATAAGCTAAGAATAACTGCAAGTAGCTTTATAATAATAAGGGGATAGTGCTTTAATTATTATAGCTAAATAGCTATAGAACTCCTCTTATATAGTGGAGAGACTACTTCTAAGCTACTAGTTCTATTAGAATAGGTTTCTAGTAACCTATTAGAGAGTGCTCCTTATTTAGTAGCTAGCTAAGGGGCTATTACTTATAAAGGGTATAATATTAAAGCCTAGCGGATTTATAGTAGGAGCATTAGAGAAGGGGAGGGCTTAAGGGTAAAATATACTAGGGCTAGGTTAAACTACGCCTAGTGTAAGAGCGTGTTCTAATAGCCTATAAGGGCATAGAAATCCTAGGATAAGATAGGTATCTTTTACTTAGTTAATATAGTCTTTATAATACCTAGCATTATAATATAGTTACTTATAGTAATAGCAGCCTCTAGATCTTTAAGGCCATAATAGAGTCTTAGGTTAGTGGATAAGAACTATATTAACTAGATATAGGTAATATAGTTATGCTAATAAGGAGGGCATAAGCCTTTAGACTTAGGAGGATAATAAGCTAGAATGCCTATGGTTAGAGAGCGCTTAATATAAGGACTATAAGGATAGAAAACTAATGTAAGTGTAGTATAGTTATTATTATTAGAATCTCCTTTTATAAGGTATTTACTAATAGTATAGGCTAGAGGCGTAAAGAGAATAATAAGGGGAGATAGGAATAAGATATCTTAAGGAAAGGATAAATAAGCGTGGAAAGATATAAGCTTAGAGTTATAAATAAGAATATATAAGGGGATTATAAGATTTAAGGGATAATAGTAGTATATAAGAAGGAGGGGTTATAAGAGAGGTAAGAAAATGGGATATTTATATAGGAAGTGTAACTATATTAAAGGGGTTATAGATAAGTAGGGGAGGGTTAAGGTTACTATAATAATAAAGGAGGGGCTAGGAATATATATTACGCACTTAGCCTAATAATAAAAAGCAAACGCAATAGGTAAAGATAGTCTTTATAACTTAGTGGGGAGGGGTATGTGTTATATACTACCTAATAATAATAATAAATAACAAAGACGCTAACTATAGAAAGGGCGTGATAGGATAGGGAATAAATAGTTAAAGTTAGTAAATATAGATATAGGGTTTATTTTTACTATGCGGGTTTGTGATAGGTAAGCAGGGATATATATAAGGGCTTAGGCTTTGCCTAAGTATTAGTTATAGTATGTATAATAAGAGGGCTAATAGCGGATAACATAGAGATAAGTAAGGGCCTAAGCTAAGACAGTAAGGGTAGGGATTAAGGCTAAATATAGGATAGTAGGGGATAAAGATAAGGCTAAATATAAGATAGTAAGGAACGGAGATAAGATAGTAAGGGGATTGGAAGAGATAGAGATAAGATAATAAGGGGATAGGAAGAAGTGGTGTGAATATAATAAGGGGATAGGAAGAGAATAGATAGGATAGCTTAGGATAGTTAAGGAGTATAAGGGGCATAGGAAGGGATAGGTTTCCTACCTTCCTTTCTTCCCTCCTTAAGTTTCTTAATATCATATCGACGCCTAACAACAGTTGCCTTAGGGCCAGTCCATAACAGTCCCTGTTAATCGCTATTAAAGCAAGATTACTTCCTGTAAACATAATGTTAGGGAAGCAGTTGTTTTGGTTGTGGTTAAAGTGCCTTTCTTCTTTATTAAATTAGGCTTCTTCTCTGGATAAAGCTTCTAGCAATTATTATTTATATAAATTATCTGTCCTAGAGGAATAGAATAACTATAGTTAAGCTTTATAGTCTTAGATGTCTTATTCTTTAGCGCCTTACCTTTTGCGTTAGAATTGTCCTTATTATTCTTTTGTTAAGTGTTAAAGTTAACCTTTTAGTCCTTCTATGGTTTGTTAGCTTTGTACGTTAGGTATATAAGCATGTCCTCTTTCTTTAACTTAGCCTTAGAGAATCCCTTGATTTTCCATGCGTTATGAATCTTAGGCATTAAACCTTTAATAGCTTTAATTATCTATAATACCTAAATAATATTAGGGATCTTTTTAATCTTGTAGATTTGGTTCTAAAGGTTCTGGTGGTAGTCTAGCTAAGCTTAGGTTGTTAAGAAATCAGCTCTTCTTAATTTAGAGAACTATTTGTTGGAACAAGCATGATATCAATCGCGCTTGGCAGCCGTAATTGTGGCTGGAAGAAGGTCGGCCCGCGCCCGCCCTCGCGTGCGCGCGCGCGATCTTACTTTCCGATCCACAGTTAGGACCTGTGATAGGGCAGGGCTTGCACTACGTGACCCACACGCATAGCTGCCCGTTTTCACCTCATAAGAGTGCCCTCACTTTTTAACCTCTCTTTTCCCTCTTTCTTTAATAGCTTAGAATAGATAATTAATAACAATACTATTCTTAGAGCTTACACATTATAACCCTGCGTAACTAACACTGATTAGTGGTTAACTTCATAGGTAACCACTTTTAAATATATGTAAATACCGTAAATTAGTAAGGTTTATATAGAAGAGGCTTTCTTAGAAGTAGTGTGATTAGGCCTCTTTTATTTTTTAGTAAGAGTAACCTAATTATTATAAGATTTATAATTATACTAAGGAAGAAGTTTATCTTAGTCCCTTTTATTCTTTAGTAAGAGTAGCTAATAATAAATAAAAGCCTAAACCTTAAAGAAGAGTTTAACTCTAGTAGCTAGGTCTATCCTATTATTCTTCTCCTTAGTGTATTCTATTATATAAGAAGTTAACTACTAAGCCTTATAATCCTTTATAAAACCTCCCCTATAATAGTAGAAGTTATTACTATCCTCCCTTACCTAAAAACACATACTTTTCCCTATTTCTTTCCCCTCTAAAGCCTATATATTATAATAGTTAATATAAAAGAATAAATATAAGCCCTTATAAGCTAAGAAGGCTCTTAAGTAAGAGAAGACTTTATAGAAGCTACTAAAAGGTATTAGGGAGATAGAGTAAATATCCTCCCCCTTTTATATATTCCTAAACCTTATATAAATATATTATAAAAGAGTTATTCTATAAGGTTAAAGAGTTTAATATTAAGAAAAGTAACACACCTAAGGAACTTATAGCCTATCTTCTTACTAGAGTTATAGATTATAAAGTAAGAAAGGTAATAGGAAGAACACTATTTATAGAGTTTACTTAGGACTTTAATTAATAGAGAGAAGAGACATTCCTTAAAACACTAATCCTAGTAGCAAAGCACCTATAGGATTATCTTATAAATAATAGGGTGTATATAATAATTAGCTAATTAATAAAGGTGCTAATTAACCTTTAAGAAGTCCTTAACTAAAATAAATTCTGTTTTTAGTCCTAAGAGGAAGTTAAAGATATAAGAAAGAGGTATACGGAATTCTAAAGGAAACTTTAGAATAATAATAACTTCTTAAATAATCTTCTTAATAAAGGAGATATTTAAGAGTATTATAGATTAAAGACCTCTTATTCTCTTTATTAAAGCTTACTAAGCGTTACCCTATTAAGGTAATTACATAATAATAGGTATAACTTCCTTATAGGAGGTACCTGTTAATATATACCTCTACTATAGCCTTAAACCTATATAGTAGCTTAATAACTATAGACTACACTCCCTCCTGCCTAATAAAGAGTGGCTTTTATTAATAATTTACTCGCACCCTTATAGCCTACGGCAAAACAGATTGTTAATCTTATAAAGATGTATATATTAGAATAGCAATATAGTGCTAATAACTATAATATCTTTAAGTTAAAGCTATAAACCTTTAAGAGGAAGTGCGAGATATTAGACATTAAATAAGAGTAATTAGGCTATGCATTTAAGGTTATACTTAAAGGAAAGCCCTCTAATTTTACTTAGATTACCTCTTAAAACTAGAGAACCCTTAAGACTTACTAACTCTAATTATATAGATAAAAAAGAGGTTTAAGACTAAGGATATAAGACAGAGATATTTTCTTAAGTAGCACTAAACCACACTCTGGAAGATTATTAGCAAGAACTAAGACAAATTAAAGATAGAATGCTTTAATAAACTCATAGAAAAGCTCTCTATCTTGCAATAGGCTGTACCTAATATAGGTTAATCTAAACAAGCCCTCTAGAACTAGATTATAAACGCCTATAATAGAATCCTAAAGTATAGGAGTTATATCACTAACCCTCCTAATAGCCTCTAATAGTTCTGTGAACGGGTATAGATAACTATTTGTCTTATTATAGAAGAATCTAGTAGCTAATATTAATTCCCTGCTAATACTAAAACCCTAGACTAATTCTAGACTAATAGGAGGTATAATAGTAAAGGCAAAGAGTTATAATACCCTCCCTAAAGGCACAAAGGAACATAGGGACCCCCTTATTTAAGGAAGTGCTATATATGTAGTAAAGAGGATATTAGTTAATAAAGCACTCTAAGGAGGAATAGAAGAAGGCATACTAGCGGTTTAAGAACCACTATATAGTTAACTTCTCTTTATCCTTACAAGCTTTATATAACTTATTCCTTATATAGTATAAAGGAAGCCCTAGTCTAGACCCTTCTTCTTAACCCTCTAAAGATAATAAGGTTGCTTAGTATATAGCAAGCCTTAGCTTTAATAACAAAACTAAAGGGAAAGATAAATTAGTGCCTATAAGCTTCTTTACCTATAGCGTAACGCTTAATAGCTAAAGAACGGTTAAGATTCTCACTAACTAGGTGATAATACATAGATTAAGCGGAAAGAGCCCTTTTAATATAAGGATAGCTAACGAACCTCCTTATATATTCTTACTTAAAGACTACTACTTATCCAAAGTCTTCTAAGGCATTATGCCAAATACTAGGGCAGCCTAGTATTTAACAGCAGGCCGTTTGCAATTCATCGCATTATAACAAATAATGCTAAGGATCTAACTTAATAAAGTAAGAGCTAGGGAAGCGGTTATTAGATTCGGAGGAGGCATGCTAATTATCTCGCTTAGAACAGCTAACGTGCCCACTCCCTTTAGTAAGATTACGTTTTACGTAATACCTATAAACACCCCTTTCTTACTATACCTTAATAATATAGGCTAACTAAAGATTAATTTTATTACCACTAAGAACATCTTATAGTAAGGAAGCATTAAAGTCCCCTAGTATATAAATAGGGGCACGCGTAGATGCTATTAATGTAGAATAAGGCGTTAATAGCATGGAATTACCTAACTAAAGTTAAATTACGGCAATTACATTGCTAATTCGGTTATCTATTAGTTTGCCAGCTTCACAATCTCCTATATAACTTAGGGCATAAGATTAAGATTAATGCTATTAAAGCAGTGATAAGGGTTTGCCACTAATGTTAAATAAACGCAAATAGCCCCTATTACTTTAAGTTTACCCTTAAGGACAAATATGCCTTTAACTATAAAGTAATAGTAAATATTATATACCTTAACGGCAACTACCTAACCCTTTATACTATTAACGTAGCTACAGCTTTTAATGTAGTAAGATTCCTTAAAGATATCTTAGCTAAATTAACATAGGAAGCTCTTAGGGTGTGCTAGATTAATACATACTAAGGGCCTCTAGATTAGATCATTACTAATGCTAGCACGAACTTCCGCGGTGAGGAGTTCTATTAATTTATAGCGTTAATATTAATCTCCGTTAAAGAGGTTCCTATTAAGGCATACCACAGCATTGGAAAGGTTAAACAATATTATAAGCCGCTCTAAAGGGCTTATAATATTATCTGGCAGGAATGCCTAATAACCCCTAAGCTAGTTACCCTATAAATAGCTATAAAAGCCCTTAATAACACTGCAGGACTAAACAGCCTTATTCTAACTCTCCTTATCTTTAGTGCATACCTACGTATAACTAGCAAATCCCCTCTATCGCCAGACATCTCATAACGCGTTATTACTATATAAAAGGTAATAAAGGAGATTAAACGCTTACACACTATCCGGAAAGTTAACAAAGCCCTTACTATAAGGAATAGCCTAGATACAGCAAAGACCCTTAACCTCCCGCTTAGATCACTGGCCTAAGTGTGGCGCGAAGGCAACGGTTAGCAAGGCCTATATAACCTCCTCTTTATTAATAGAGAGACCTACACGCTTAATCTCCTATAAGGCCTGAAAACCTTCTGGTTAACCTCTATTAGGCCCTATTACATAGATCTTAATAGAGAAGTCCTAATACCTTAAGAATAGCTACCTAAGGAAGAAGGGCAAGAGGCTTAAGATAAACTAGTAGGCAAGGTCCTAGAGATCCCGCTAAAGAGAAGGCCAGGCAGACCCCGCAAGAACCCCTAGCAATCATTAACAAGACCAACGTGTTTATATTAGCAAAGGAGGAAGCTAACCTTAACCTCACAATCCGATTACGCAAGGAAGGCATTATTATAACCCTAGGAGAGCCCTTTAAGCTCTTTACTAAGGCTGAAATTAATGCCTTAATTAACTAAGGCGTGTTTAAATTCACAACCTTTAATAAGAAAGAGCATAGTAGTGTAAGGATCTTTAACTCCCGCATCGTTAACAAGGTAAAAGGGAAGACAGGCTAGCCGTACGAGAAATCACGGCTTATTATCTAAGGCTTTAGCGATAAGGCAAAACAAGATATCCTAACACAAGCCCTAACAATCTAATAGGCTAGTTAACGCCTTATTCTCGCAATAGCTCCCTCACTAATAAAGAAAGACCTTGTCTTATAGATTCGCAATATTACACAAGCTTATATTTAATTACAAACCCTATTAAACAGGACAATCCTTACTAGGCTCCTAATCTAGATCCGCGACTAATACCCTAATAGAATAATTATAAGGGTAATCAAGCCTCTCTACAGCATCGCGGAGGCTGGAACGCATTAGTAAGTTATATACCATAGGCATTACAGAGAGAAGCTCTAGATAGAGACCTCTATATACAATCTATGCTTACTAGTAACGAAAAGGAAAGCATTAAGTTCGCATGCGTAGGTATGCAGACTAATAATATATTAGGGCTATTAGATAAGGAGTTCTCTAAAAAGGAAGAAAAGCAACTAACCACTACGGCCTTTGTGGCAAAGCTAAAGCAATTCCTAATAGAGAATAACCCCTTACCTTTAACGGAGGTATTATTATAATAGCGGCTAACGTGGCTATCTCTCTCTAATAAAAGGGCAAAGCAGTAAGCTTAACGTAATCCCGCTAACGAACATAAAGTAGAAGTACGTTAAATAATAAGCTTAGGGCACTTACATTGCCTTAATCTACTAACCAGAAGCTTGCTATAATCTATCTATTACCGCATAATACTAGGAACTAACGATTAAGAACGTTAAAGCCCTTAACCACTAGATCTAATAGTAAATAGACAACCCGGAGAGGGGCCTAACGTTTATTTTAATTAACCTTACTAAAGCAAAGCTATATGCCTTTATAAATAGGTCCTTTATAAACAATTAGGACCTCACTTCATAACTTAGCTATATTTTAATTATAGCTAATAAAGACTATAAGGATAGCGAGTTCACGATTAAAGGTAATATTATGCACTTCAGCTTAACTAAGAGCAAAAGAGTTACACAAAGTATGCTCACCTCTAAGGTCTATGGCATAGTAGCTGGCGTTAACATAGCCCACGCAATTACAACGACCCTCGGATTAATCACAGACTAATTAAACATACCTATAACCCTAGTTATAGTATGCATAGATTTATACTCCTTGTATAAATGCCTTATTAAGCTTAGTACTACTAAGGAAAAGCGCCTAATAATTAATATTATAGCCTTATAGCAGTTATACAAACGCCGCGAACTCTGTGAGATCTAGTGGATTAACGGAGCTAATAACCTAGCTAACGCCTTTATAAAGGCATTGCTAAATAAGGCGCTAGAGTAGTTTATCTCTAGTAACCGGATAATAATCCGGATAGAAGGGTAGGTAACCCGCGTAGAAGAGGGTTACTACAGGTAATAGTATTAGGGAACTAGCCCTAATACTATAGGGAGGCAAAAATCCCCTAGGGAAGAAGGAGGAGGAACTACAGCCCTTATTAGGCATCTTATACTTAGAACTATAGCCCTTATTAGGTTAGGTTATAAGAGCTACTCTGATTATTACCCCTAACCTAGTGAGGGCTACTAGAGACCTATTAGGGCCCCGGTAGCTATTACAAAGGAACCGTTACAGTCCCTGTGTTATATACACTAAGCACAGGGAAGCGAAGACCGTGATAGTGGACAGGGCAGGGGGCGAGGATTAGCGCGCGGATGTTATTTACAATATAAGAATTAAAAGGCTACGGTTAGAGGCCCACTCAGCCTTTGGAAGGATTGTTAATAACAGAGTGTTATTTTCCTTATTTCCCTTTACTATACACCTGTATAAGGTTTTTATTAAGTTAATCCCTTCTATATTTATCCGCTACTTACTTTACCTTATCCCCTTTCTTTTCTTTTCTCTTTTACTATTAATATTATATATTAACAATTATGTTAAAGAGAGAGTTCCTAGTGTTAGAATAAGCATAATATTAATCGCGCTTAGCAGCCGCAATTGTGGCCGGAAGAAGGTCAGCCCGCGCCCGCCCTCGCGTGCGCGCGCGCGATCCCACTTTCCGATTCACAGTTAGGACCTGTGATAGGGCAGGGCTTGCACCACGTGACCCACACGCACAGCTGCCCGTTTTCACCTCACGAGAGTGCCCTCACTTTTTGACCTCTCTTTTCCCTCTTTCTTCAATAGCTTAGAATAGATAATTAACAACGATACTATTCTCGGAGCTCACACATTACGACCCTGCGTAACTAACACTATTAAAGTAGTTTAATAATAGCTAAATTAGCCTTAAAGCCACAATCACTTTTGATTAGTTATATTATTTCAGTGACTAGCATTGTGTAAGTTATATAATGCGAACTTATATTTAGATTAAGATTTCCTATTCCTTAAAGTTCTCTACTCCCTTAAGAGGCGTGATAACTGCTGTCCTAGTGTACTATGCCTTTATAATATCATTAAGCTTAGTTAAATTAGGTTAGGTGGCTAGAATAGTGCTAGCACCCCTAGGGTTATTACTTATAATAAAAGGAATAGTAGGGTTATATATTAGAATTCGTATACTCCTATTACTATACTTACTTAATACTAATTAACGTTAGTTTAGTTAAGTAAGAGTTATAGCAGTAGCTCTTAATTAATTAAATCGCTGTGTGGCCGCTAACGTATAGAGTTATAAAGTTAAGAGTAATAAGTATTCTTAGGCGCTCCCTTAAAGTTTTACCTTAGCCTAGTTAGAGGGTAACTATTATACTTACTTTACCTGCTTTACCTTATACTATTATACCTATAATACCTACTTTACCTAAATAGCTATAGATCTAGATTGTTAGTTTTAGGTGCCTAAGGCGGTTCTGTAAGGAATGTCTTATCCTAGCCTACTATCCACTAAGATCTGCCTAGAAGGGATTAACTTTTTGTGTGTATTACGGAATTTATAGTGTTTTGAAATTCATAATGTTATAAAAGGGTTACTGTAACTACAGACTAGGAAACAACATAACAAAGGTTATGCATTTAATTCCCTAATATGTAATTTTTTTTGAGTTATGTAGTACGCGTAAGATGATTTTTGTGATTAATTTGATCTTGACTTATATAACGTTACTGTTATTGGTTTTAGGTAAGGAAAAGGGTCTTTGTGCTGCCCCACTAGTTAAGCAACTTTGCTTTAACTAGTTATTAGGAAAATATGTGTAATTATACACAAGATTGCAACAGTTAGATGAAAAAGAAAAATGAAGAAAAGGGCGCGGTTATAAGCGCTAGGCTTATAACCTATGGAGGGAATGTGGCAAAGAGCGATGAGAAGAGAAGAGGATGTTAAATTGCTATCTAGGAATTCGGAATCTAGCAGAGAAAAGAGAAGCTTATAAGCTTTGAATCTACTAATCCGATGAATTGTAATAGCAAACGCGATGCGGGAGGCTGCAAACGCGATAACAAACGCGATGTGGGAGGCTGCATCGTCAAATGACAAGGCTGATGCCTGAGGCTGCGATGTGAGGCTGTGAATATCCTCAACAATATACTAGGTCCCCTACCTTTCTAGCCTCTTTTCCCCTCCTCTTTTAGTAGACTAGAACAGAAAAATAATACCTATTCTTTAGTCCACTCATTTTCACTCGACTAGCTAGCCGGTTACCTGTGATACTAACAAACACTTTGTGCGTGTCAGTAAAAGTTGGTGAAATGATCATCCACGAGCAACCTAGGTAGACATATACAAAGCAACGCCGGTCCAGCCTGGAACGCCTTATGCAATAGCCATGAAAAATTCTCGTTCTTTCAGCGTCGCACCTGACATTCCCCCTGCACGCCAAAACAAGTCCTCTTACAACCCATCCAGCCTCAAGCCGCCACATGGCAAATTTGCCCATCTCGAGTCCCCGGCGCATAATGACCATATCCAACAACCTCTTGTGCGATATTCCTCCATTGACTCTCATTCCTCATTCCTCGTCCTCAGGCCCCTTCTCCACCGCGCCGCGAAGTCTCTCCTCCTGCCTCCTCCAATGACTGCCTTCCTCATAGTCGGAGCTAATCTTGAGAGCCCTCCTCAGTCGCTCGCTCTCTTTGATCTTGGCGTCCGCCATCTCGTGTACCTGATGTTCTTTGAAAGTCCTCCTGGAGCCAGTCCCTTTTCACCCAACTCCGACTCCGCCTCTGCCAAGAGCTTCTCTCGCAGGTCGTCGCATCGTTTATCGATCTCGTCGTCGTCGATTCTGACAGACTTGTTAACAGGCGCGCGAGGATCACAAAAAAAGAAAAAAAGAAAAACAATTGGAGGCGTAGGATCCGCTTACTCTTCTTCTTCCAGTTGGTCTCTTAATTCAAACACCTTTACCTCGATTTGTCTCTTGCGGTCGTGCTCCAGGATGCCTTTGTCTGGTTGTCGCTGCTTGTGCCGCAGACTGTCTGGGTCTTTGGCGTATGGGGCTCCGTGATCCCGGGGTTTGAGATGGGCGAGATTCCGCTGCACGTATCCCGAGGTGCCGCTGCCTCGGGGAGTGGAAAGACCCACGTTTTCTGACATGTTTTTTTCCGTTGGGTGGTATTCCAAGATGTGCATGTATGTTATGGGATTCAATGACGAAGCTTCTGTCACTTCCTAGTGGAGCGGACATGAGAGTGCCCAAACGGACCATCTTGGTAGGCGGTGAGAGATACAAGTGTTGGTAACGGGTGGCAGAATTGATCATGGTGGGGTCATCGCAACAGTTGTCGCGAGTGCGTAAACACGCAGCACCATTTTTCGAATACGCAGCAGTAACTAGGCCTAAAACGGAAGAGGTAACTCCGCACATGTTTTTCTATGCAAAGGTACCTCCTGTAATTCGCGGACCTTATATATTAATTATAAGCCTTATAGCGGAACGCGATAAACGCGTTAGCTAAGGTACGCGAATTACAAGAGATACCTTTATATATATATTGTTTACTCTAGCTAGCTATGTAATTCTAGCTAGTTCTAGTACTCCGTCTAGTTAGCTAATAGGAAAACCCTTAATTAGGAAGAAAAACCCCGTTGCGTCTGTTTTCGGTTTGACGCTAGCCCTGCTACGGGCCTGCGCCGCTCAGTGAGTTACCTATCGTGAGTATAAAGTCTTCTATAGTAAATAAGTTTATTGTAATTATTTAGTCTATTATTATATTACGTATCCCCCTATTCCTTTTTATTGAAAATGGAAGGGGAATGTACTGGAGGGATAGGAAGACCTCCTAGTAATTCCTAGATAGCTAGCGCAATAAAGGGTGCTGCGACCTATATATAACTAAACCACGATAGATAATTCACTTTAAGAGCTAAGATAGTTAAATATAGTTGATTTCTAGCTAACGGACAGTCTACGAGCAATAAGAGGATTCTACTAAGTCCCCTTATAAACCTACTAACTATATTAGCAGAACTAGGTCGCTAATAGGGTCTTGTGAGCTACTTTTTATTTTCCGTATAATTTATTTGTATGGGAAAAGTAAAAAATCAACTCACGGCCATATAAACTAGACGCCTATGTGGCCTAACTAAGCACTTTAATAAGCAACCCTTTATATATAATATTGTCAGAAGGTAGGGGTATGATAGGTTGATGAAAAAACGTTCAATTTGATCAATCAGAGGTGCAGACGGCACCTGACTTTTGTACCTGAAAGGTACACAGTGCGCTATGATACTATCTAACTAAATCCAGTACTTCTAATACATCGTATCCACCGATGTCTCAAGGAGGGTCTCATCATCGTCAATGCGGTCAATGCTGCGACGTTGTAGCGTTATCAGAGCCTTCTCCCTAACACACCCCCAACTAATAGCTAAAAAAATAAAGCTATAGGTTATATGTGTTGTGTATGATTTTAACAGACTTCTAGTGTTTTTAGATATTCAGGCATTAATTATAGCCTAATTCTATGACAAAATTCCTTGTGCTTTAGTCCTAATAGAGGCTTCGTGAAGCCGTTAGCAGGCATCTCAGAGGTCTTTATCTAATTAATCTTAATATTTCCTAAGGCACACTATTCTCAAATCCACATTTAATTCATATTAAGGTGCTTAAGACTAGTCTAGAGTTAGCCTTCCTTATATTCTATAATGCAAATCATTTGCTTATTATTACACTAGATAATTAAAATAGGCAGCGCGCGTACGTTAATATCGGGAAGCAGTTGTCCTAGTGATATACGCTCTTTTACACCGTAATTTAAGGCAAAGAGCTCTACTTCTATGCTTAAAGTTATTACATAATGTTACTTACCTAACTTCTAATTAATTACAGCGCTGTGTATAATAAAGACATAGCCTTATGTTAATTTCCTTGTATTAGGGTTATTACTAAGAGAAGTATTAGTGCTTAAAAAGAGCGTGTTAAAGCTACTGTCCCTAGAATATTAGATACAAAGCTTCTTCGTGCACTAGGCATATCTAATAATGCCTTTAGTAAGCTTAATGTGCTTAGGTGAAGGGTTTATTAAGAATATAGTAAGCCTTAAGGCTACGAAAGCAACGTCAGGTCTTCTAATAATGTAGAGATAGACTAATAATCCTATAATAGCTTAGAAGAGGTTAATTTCCTCTTTAGTGGCTTAACTATTATTTAGATAGATAATAGCTATATAAAGAGAAGCTATTAAGCTCTTTAAATCATTCTCTATAATATTAGGAAGGAATTTCTATGTAATTTTGCGGATATATGATTCTTAGGATAACCACATCTTCTTTGTAGCTTATTTTTAAATAATCTTAATCCCTAGAAACCACTTTAATTCACCTTAATCCTTAATATCTAGGTGGTTTATTAATTAATTATGTAAGGCCTTGAATTTGTCTTTAAATTCGCCCGGATATATTACTATATATATATATATTGGATACGCTAGCTAGCTATATAGTTGCTAGTACTAGTACTCCGGCTGGTTGGTCGACAGGAAAACCCATAAATGGGGAGAAAAACCCTCTCGCGTCTGTATTTGGGTCGGCACCGGCCCTGTATCGGGCTGTGCCGCTCGAAAAGTTACCTATCGTGAAAAGTTGTGGCCAGCTCTCGCTAGCCTTATCCCTAAAATCCGAAAATCCGAGTTTGGGAGGAAGGATTCGCTCCTTCCGGTGCGCTTGCGGGCCTGGGGCGGTTCTGTCTCAGGCCTCCTTGCTTTTTCTAGTAGGAGGTGAATTCTGTTGTGGTAGGATCCTCACAGTTTTTCACTTTTTGCCGACTCTTCCGTGGCCCCACTTTTCAGCTAAGTCCGGTCCGCTTCCGACCCGGGTGTGTTATAAACCCCGAGCACCTGCTCTTGGTTATGTGTGGGGGTGAGGCCGGGTCCGGTCCGGTTAAGGATCGGTTCCGCGTGTATGCCTGCCTCGTGATGTCTTTTTCACTTTTCCTTGTGCTTCACTTTTAAAGCTACTATAGTGAATCACTCTGCCCCCCCTCACATATATAAAAGGAAGCAATTCCCCGCGGGATTCTGCCCTCTTTTCTTTCCTCGTCATCTATCTTCTCTCGGGTTCGTTTATGCCTTTTTTGTCTGCCGGTGCAATTCCGGGTCGGATTTGGTGCGGTTGCTGACTATTGTTGTAGTTTTCTCTATAATCCTCGTCGTCGTCGCTGTTCGCCATGTCGTCGTCTATTTCCCCGTGAGTCCTGCCCCTTGGGGGTACTCTATCGCTTCTAACTCGCCTAGGAACCGAGCCTCTCCGAGCGATATCCCCGGAAACAGTTGACTTCGGCTCAACTGAGGCGGGCTCTGGATAGGGAGCTTCGTGTGAGTTATTCTTCCGCTCCTATTTCGAGGCTTTTTCGTTTCTAATTCCATGCAGTTGGGTGAGCCACGGCAGTTTCAATGCATTTCCTGTTACTCTCGATCGATGAGGACGATATATTACTATAATATTATTTATGTAGAAGAATAAAATAATTGTTAAGTTGACTAAGGGGATTCGGGTCCTATGACCACAGGTCACTAGTGCACTAGTTACTTAATGTAAAAGGTTTAATTCTACTTATCTTCTAGATCTAGCTATAAGGGGATTAAGGCTATAGATATACCTTAATCCTAGGGATACCTCCGCATACGTAGTGTTGTAGGTTAAACACGCTATCTAGGGCGAAGTAAGGCAATAGTCCTATGTAACTAATTGCATTACTAGTCTAGGTAAGGCAATAAGACCCCGTGCGCTAGTTGCGTTCTAGTGTATAGTGGGGCGATAAGACCCCGTGCACCTAATCGCAATTTAGTGCACAGTGGGGCGATAAGACCCCTGTGTAATCGCGTAATTTGACTGTGGTGACGAATTCGTTTACAACGAATTCGTAGTGATTCTAACACTGGTAATTTTCTCTCTTTTATTGTGGGCATAAGAGGCTTAAAAGCGCAGTAAAATTAATTAAAGGAAATGTTATAATAAAGGGGTAACTAAGCAGGTTTTGCTACTCTAATTGGTTAGATATACAGGTCTGTTATTAAAGACAGGAAAACAGAGGTAATAATAGAAGTAGGAAAAAGAGAGGTTGTAAGGTTACTTACGTAGCCAAGTGGGGCTAGTCGTTAATGCGGCTAATCGTATCGCGTGCATTAATTCGGTGGACTCACTTTTTGGTCTAATCCGAACATTAGCCGCAGAGAAAGCTCTAGCAATCTCTCTTTTTCTCCTTTAGCTAAAAAAGTTCAAAAATGCAATAAAAATCGAATTAAAGAGAAGTGTTAACAAGTGGATCCTTCAGTGGAAATCCACGGCTATGATTAGTCCGGGTTTAATCTGTTCTAGACTGTTAATGTTAAGGGGGAAATAAGGGCATTGTCAATTTACTAGTCTCTTCACCTAGCCTTCCACACGTATATTGACCTGGTTGTTGTTAATAAAGGTCTTGAGGCTCTTGTTTGATAAGGCTTTTATTATTGCATTGGCGATATTATCTCTTCCATTAATCCAGCGGATCTCGTAGATCTCGCGCTATTCATATGATTGTCGCAATGCTATAATATTAATTATAAGTTGCTTCTCCTTTATTATTCTAAGCTTAATAAGGCATTTATAAAGCGAAAAAGAGTCTATGTAAACTATAATTAGCACCTATGGTAACTTCAGCTGCTTTATCACGATATTAAGCGTGGTGTTCACGGCGTAGGTCACGTCAACGCCTTATACTATGCTGTATAGCTCTAATGCTAGGGCGCTTCTTATAACCCTTTTGCTTTTTATAGAGCTATACGTAATAATATTACCTCTTATTATAAATTCAGCGCTCTTATTGTTGCTTTTATTGCCTAGAATAATTACGTATCCTAGTTATAAGCTTAAGTCCTTATTATTTACAAAAGAACTGTTAATAAAGACATATAGCTTAGCGGACAAGAGATTAATTAGTATATAGCGGAGGCCGCGGTCTTAATATTCTATTTGCTAGAGAAGCCTTTTATTCAGTTATTTAATATTATTAATCGTGATATTATGTTATTAAGCAGTAACAGAGAGGTTATATAATGCTTTAGGCTAACAGATTATGGCAATATACGCTCCACAGGCGCGTTGTTTAATATACTATTAATGCTTTAAATCCGTAGCTATATTAATAGGCTAAATCCTCTTACTTTAGGCTTTCTAATAGAGGTTTAGCGAGTTATTATTAGATTTAGTTAGCACATAGCTATTAAAGATTAGCGGTGTTCCTGTGGTAAGCCTTTGCTTTAGCTTAGTGGTAAAGTTAGCTTTCTTTAGCTTAGATTCTTTACGCTTAAAGAAGGCATTATCGCTAAGCCCTAAGGTATTGTTAGTCTGCATTCTAATGATTCTAAAGCAGTCCTTGTTATCTAAAATTAATAGGCATAGGTTATATATTAAAGTGACTATATTAAGGTTATTATAATAATAACGGAAGTACGTTAACCACTAGTGTGTTCCTGCTTCCGCAATTCCGTAAAGGGGCTTAATAACTTCTATTACTGTTCCTTGTGGATATAAGTGTTTAATCTAATTAGGAAGTTACGCAATAATATATTTATTAAGCTTTGTTATTAACTATACGTAGGCTTATATAATATTACGGATCTAAAGGCTAATGCCTTTCTTACAAAGGGAAGGGGCTAGGGCTATAATTAATCATTAGCTAGCCCATTAGATAGTCAGAGATTAGGTTAGGATATCAAATTTATCGTGATCACTGTGGCCTTAGATGGCTAGCTGTGATTTCTTGTATAGTGTTTCCGTTCCCTTTCCTTTAACTTCTTAAACCATACGGGATTTAAAGATTTGCTAGTCACCGTGTAAATTTAGGTTAAATTTAACGAATCTAAAGACTTCGTAAGCTTATAAAGCGCTAATTTCATCTTAATCAGAGCGTTTAAACAGGTTACCTAGAGTGGTTATCTTCCCTTCTTTACAAAGTTAGACAGCTAGGTTAAAATCAGCCTTTTCCTTCGCTATAAGGAAGGTTTCACTCTGAATTAGCTCTTTAGGTGGCTAGAGAGGGTTCTTTCTAGGCCTTCCACAACCTCTCTTAGGTATCAGATTCGTGTTAGTTATGGTTTTTAGCTTTAGAGGTCTTCCTCTTTGTCTTATAATATGCTCTTCTTCTAGGTTAAAATTATTATTAGATACATTAGAAGTAGCTTTAGATTCTAGTTCCTCTTATTAGGGATTGTTATTATTATGTAAATATGGTTTAACAACAGTTAATCAAAATCTAGTAGGTCCGTATAGCATTTAAATAGTGTAGCTTTCACCGTTAGTGGCAATTAGCTTATACAGGCCTTGCTAGCCTTCTTTCTCACGCCACACACGCACATCTAACTGCAGAGGCAGTAAATGTGTAAGCGTTATGTTTAGACTATTATAGGCAGTAAGGGTATCTCTAACCTGCCTTCTTGCTAGGTATTGTTAGGCTTTGTTAGTTACTTTCTATAGGATTGCAGCTTATTATGTAATAGAGAGGCTTAGTAGTAAATCATTAGCTAGTTACAGGTATAAACCAAACACAAGGAGCGTAAGCATAAGGCTATCTAGCCCTACTAAATTATTAACGGCCTTAATAGCTATTTAAAGCTTTTAATCTATTATTACGCTTATATTATTGCCTAGCTCTTCGCTAATAATGTTATACGCTCTTCTTTGCGGTCTGTGGTATTATTTAACCTTTCTAATACTCTAGTGCGCTTTTATAAGCACTTCGTTAACGCTGATTGCTATAATGCGCGCGTAGTTATAGAATTTATTTAAGGTAAAATTCTTTCTAGTATTATAAACTATTTAGTCTAGAGGACCTAGATAGGTATTAATCTAGCACTCTTTTAGCGCATTCTAGATATTATATGCCTTCTGCTTCTAAGGTTTAAGGAAGTGAGCTACTTAAAATAAGGTTACCGCGTTAATAATATAAAGCACAGGCTTTCTATTAAGGTGCATCACATTAATAATTATCTTGTAGTTAAAGTTATAATTATCTTTTAACGTAAATTAGAATTACCCTAGCAACTTCCTATTAAGTTAACAGTGGTGGCAGACCTTTGTGATTTTCTTAATAACCTTGTTATTTACATCCTTGCCTACGCAATGTAAAACCTTTAATAGCCATTATACGGAAGGATATCTAAATTATTAATAAAGCTAATAAATTTGCTTTTCTAAGAGAAAGTAAGCGGTTACTTCTATAGCTTCTAGAGTCCACCACGGATATCCCTATTTCCTAATAATTAGTACCCTTTAATTACCTTAAATTAGCACGTTCTTAAGGTTATTAATCTTAACTCTTATGTTATCTATGTTATTAATGCTATATAAGAATAGTATGCTTATATTAATAATATAAAACGTGATAGGGCTAAAGACTGTAAGAACCTTTAAGATTCCTACTAATATTACTAATCTAGCGCTAAATTTAACGGTTTATTGCCTCTTAATAGGTTCTATTGTTAATAAGGGCATTCTCTTTACTAGGGCCTTAGCCTAGTTAATACTAGCTGTTAAGAAGCCTACTGCCTTAGTATTAGGAATAATACCTCTAAATACCTTATTAGAGTAGCGTTCCTCTAATATATAGGCGGTTAACTAGGGCCTAAACGGATCCTCCTTGCAGAGAGTATGCTAGAGGGCTTCTTTTCTAAGGTTTTAGAAGATATCACCTCTATTTACTAGCTTTATAGCACTTGTAAAGAATTACGTAACTATTAGCTTACTTTTAATCTTACTAGATTCTTTAATAAAGGCTTTAGCTATATCCTAGGCATTTTTATTATTAGAGCTTTTATTATTCTCTTTTATAGCGCTATTATTGCCTTTATAGGCTTAGAGAAAAGCTTTATATTTGCTATTAGAAGGAGGGTTCCTATACCTTTTGTTCTTCCACTATTATTACCTTACTTCTTAACAATCCTTATTGCTATAATTAGAGGACTAGTAGCTGTCTTTTCTATATATAAAGCATTGTAGCCGTTGTTAGCGGCCTTAATCGCGGCCTTAATTACGGCCTTAATCACGATTAGGGCCTCTAGAGCGCCTATATTAACGATCTATAAAGAAGTCCTTATTAGTGTAGTTATTAGTATAGAACTGTTATTAGCTAACTTCTTTTTAGGCCTTAGTAATACTAATTAACTTGTAAAGATTGCCTATAAGGTCTTTAAATGTATTATTAACTGCAAATTCTACAAGGCTATATTCTAGTACACCTCTAATAGCTTAGAGGGTTTATTTAATAAGTTCTGTATTATTAGTAAGAGGGTTAAAGAGTCTATTGTAAATATCTTAAAGGCTTTAAACTATAGTGTTAAGGCACTCTATCTTTGTTTTATTAGGATATTTAGTAATAGTGCCACGTAGCGTAATGCTATTCCACTCTTAGCAGTAGAATTGCTTATTTATAACTATTTTAAAGTGCTATCTAATAAGCTTAACTATTTAATTAAATATAAAGCTTACTAATAACTTTATAGTAATGTTTGTAAGATAGAATTTCTTCGCGTTACCTATTAGTATTATAGGGAATGCTTTTATAAGCGTAGTTTCTGTGAAGTTAAGCTAATAGTATTAGTCTTATAATATTACTACCTTTAGTTTAATAAAGTTAAATATCTTCCTGCTATATTTATTAGCCTCTTTATAGATCTTTATAAGATTAAGTACTTTCCTTATATTATTATAGTATTCCTAGGCTTAAGGTGTTATAAGGGGTGGTAAGAGGTATATTCCTAGTTAGGCTTAAGGGATAATAGGAATAGTAGGTTAAGAGGGCTAGGCATTTATAATTAGTAGGCTTAATACTATTAATAATAGTTCTAGCGTAATATTAGGTGCTTATAGCAAGGAGCGTAGGTTCTTTATTATTAGTATTAGCTTTACATTTAGGTGGAGGTTTAAATAGAATTTGCCTATAGTAACTTACTTATTAATCTCTTCTAGAGGCTATTTAGATTATACTTTTTCTTAGAGTACTCTTTTAAGTGCTTTAGTAATCCTTTTACTAGATCTCCTATATATATACTATATTTGTAAAGGAGGTCTTATAGCGCTTTAGTTAGGCCTTTATAAGCTTTATTAAAGAGGTCTTTATTCTAATTACTAAAGTTAAATTAGTAATTCTCCTATTATTCCTAATCTTTATATGCTTACTCTTTGTAGTAAAGGATTATATAAGTAATCTTATTATTAAGATTAGTAGTAGTTATAGTCTTTAAGTTAATATTATTGCTTATTAAGTCCTAGTCTATTAATAGGTTCTTCTAGCATTATTATATTTACTCTAGAAGCTCTTCTCTTATTAGATAAGAGTAAGGGTTTTAAGGGTTTTTGTTATGAACTGGCCTTGGGGCAGCTGCAAACAAGCGTTCAAAGTGCGATTGTTATTCTTAGAGAGGAAGGAAAGAACTAGACAAGAGATCGCACAGCGCCCAGCTATATATCCCTCTGTGCGTGGTCTGTGCGCATAGCGCGCGCAGCAGCCCTAAGTCCTAAGCATGTCCGCACATAACACGTGTCCTTCCCGCACACTCTCTGCACCCTTCCCGCGCACCCTCCGCGTCCCTTCCGCACCCGAGAAGGACCCGAGCCTCGAGCTCGAGTCCATAACAGTTTTTATCTAAGAAGTTATAATAAAAGAGAGGAGGAGAAAGAGAAGGAGAAGAGGATTTAGCTAGCTTATTAGCTAAGATTCTAAGATAGTTAGCAGGGTTAAATCCTTATAGTGCTAGCCCCTAATTAGACAAAGGCTAGTAATTTAATCCTTTAGAAGCCTAATACTACAGAGGTATTATCTTCTCCCTATAGCATGTCTTCTTACAAAGGCAATTATATATCTCTTCTTAGTATTCTCTTACTACTCTATAGTTAGTTATGCTAAATCCTTCTTAGTTAAGTAACCACTAATTAGTGTTAAGTTAACTAAGAGGGATTTAGGTCCTATAACCATAGGTCACTAGTGCACTAGTTACTTAATATAAAAGGTTTAATTTTACTTATCTTCTAGATCTAGCTATAGAGGGGATTAAGGCTATAAATATACCTTAATCCTAGGGATGCCTTTATATACATAGTGTTATAGGTTAAACACACTGTCTAGGGCAAAGTAAGGTAATAGTCCTATGTAACTAATCGCATTACTAGTCTAGGTAAGGCAATAAGACCCTGTGCGCTAGTTGCGTTCTAGTGCACAGTAAGGCGATAAGACCCCGTGCACCTAATCGCAATTCAGTGCACAGTGGGGCGATAAGACCCTGTGCAATCGCGCAATTCGACCGTGGTGACGAATTCGTCCGCAACGAATTCGCAGCGATTCTAACAATAATTTTACCCTTTGTAAAGATATAATGTTAAGTTAACTAAGGGGATTCGGGTCCTATGACCACAGGTCACTAGTGCACTAGTTACTTGATGTAAAGGGTTTAATTCTGCTTGTCTTCTTAGTCTAGCTATAGGGGATTAAGGCTATAGATATACCTCAATCCTAGGGGTGCCTTCACATACGTGGTGTTATAGGTCAAACACGCTGTCTAGGGCAAAGTAAGGCAATAGTCCTATGTAACTAATTGCGTTACTAGTCTAGGTAAGGCAATAAGACCCCGTGTGCTAGTTACGTTCTAGTGCACAGTGAGGCAATAAGACCCCGTGCACCCAATCGCAATTCAGTGCATAGTAGGGCAATAAGACCCCTGTGTATCCAATCGCGTAATTTGACTGTGGTGACAAATTCGTCTGCAACGAATTTGCAGCAATGCGATTCTAATACTAGTAATTTTTCTCTTTTATTATAGGCGTAAGAGGCTTAAAAAGCGCAGTAAAATTAATTAAAGGAAATATTATAATAAAGGGGTAACTAAGTAGGTTTCGCTGCTTTAATAGGTTAGTTAGATGTGCAGGTCTGTTATTAAAAACAGGAAAACAGAGGTAATAATAGAAGTAGGAAAAAGAGAGGTTATAAGGTTGCTTACGTAGCCAAGTGGGGCTAGTCGTTAATGCGGCCAATCGTATCGCGTGCATCAATTCGGTGGACCCACTTTTAGTCTAATCCGAACATTAGCCGTAGGGGCTGAACATAAGCCGTAGAGGAAGCTCTAGCAATCTCTCTTTTTCTCCTTTAGCTAAAAAGCTTAAAAACGCAATAAAAATTAAATTAAAGGAAAGTATTAACAAGTGGATCCTTCAGTAGAAATCCACGGCTGTGATTAGTCCGGGTTTAATCTGTTCTAGTACTAGTTAATATTAGGGGGAAACAAGGGCATCGTCAATTTACTAGTCTCTTTACCTAACCTTCCACACGTATATTAACCTGGTTGTTGTTAATGAAGGTCTTGAGGCTCTTGTTTAATAAGGCACTTATATAACAAAAAAGAGTCTGTGTAAACTATAATTAGCACCTATGGTAACTTCAGCTGCTTTATTACAATATTAAGCGTGGTATTTATAGCGTAGGTTACGTTAATGCCTTATACTATACTATATAGTTCTAATACTAAGGCGCTTCTTATAACCCTTTTGCTTTTTGTAAAGCTATATATAATAATATTACCTCTTATTATAAATTTAGCGCTCTTATTATTGCTTTTATTGCCTAGGATAATCACGTATCCTAGTTATAAGCTTAAGTCCTTATTATTCGCAAAAGAACTGTTAATAAAGATATATAGCTTAGCGGATAAGAGATTAATTAGTATATAGTAAAGGCCGTGGTCTTAATATTCCATTTACTACTAAAGCCTTTTATTTAGTTATTTAATATCATTAATTATGATATTATATTATTAAGTAGTAACAGAGAGGTTATATAATGCTTTAGGCTAATAGATTGTGGTAATATATGCTCCACAGGCGTGTTATTTAACGTACTATTAGTGTTTTAAATCTGTAGCTATATTAACAGGCTAAATCTTCTTACTTTAGCCTTTCTAACAGAGGTTTAGCAAGTTATTATTAGATTTGGTTAGCATATAGCTATTGAAGATTAGCGGTGTTTCTATAGTAAGCCTTTGCTTTAGTTTAGCAGTAAAGTTAGCTTTCTTTAGCTTAGATTCTTCCCGCTTAAAGAAGGCATTATTACTAAGCCCTAAGGTATTATTAGTCTATATTCTAATAATTCTAAAGCAGTCCTTATTATCTAAAATTAATAGGCACGGGTTATATATTAAAGTAACTATACTAAGGTTATTATAATAATAGTGGAAGTACATTAACCACTAGTGTGTTCCTACTTCTGTAATTTTATAGAGGGGCTTAATAACTTCTATTACTATTCCTTGCGAATATAAGTGTTTTATCTAATTAGGAAGTTACGCAACAATATACCTGTTAAGGTTCGTTGTTAACTACACGTAGGCTTAGGTGATATTGTGAATCTAAAGGCTAATACCTTTCTTATAGAGGGAAGGGGCTAGGGCTATAATTAATTATTAACTAGCCCATTAGATAGTCAGAGATTAGGTTAGGATATTAAATTTATCGTGATTACTGTGGCCTTAGATAACTAGCTGTGATTTCTTATATAGTGTTTCTATTCCCTTTCCTTTAACTTCTTAAACTATATAGGATTTAAAGATTCGCTAGCTACCGTGTAGATTTAGGTTAAATCTAATAAATCTAAAGACTTTACAAGCTTACAAAGCGCTGATTTTATCTTAATTAGAGCGTTTAAATAGGTTACCTAGAGTGGTTATCTTCCCTTCTTTATAAAGTTATATAGCTAAGTTAAAATCAGCCTTTTCCTTTACTATAAGAAAGGTTTTACTCTAAATTAGCTCTTTAAGTAGCTAGAGAGGGTTCTTTCTAGGCCTTCTATAACCTCTCTTAGGTATTAGATTCGTGTTAGTTGTGGTTTTTAGCTTTAGAGGTTATTCTCTTTATCTTATAATATGCTTTTCTTCTAGGTTAAACTTATTATTAGATTTATTAGAAGTGGCTTTAGATTCCGATTCCTCTTATTAGGGATTGTTATTATTATATAAATATAGTTTAATAATATTTAATCAAAATCTAGTAAGTCTATATAGCATTTAAAGAGTGTAGCTTTTACTATTAGTAGTAATTAGCTTATATAGGCCCTACTAGCCTTCTTTCTTATACTATACACGTATATCTAATTGCAGAGGCAGTAAATGTGTAAGTATTGTGTTTAGACTATTACAAGCAGTGAGGGTATCTCTAACCTGCCTTCTCGCTAGGTATTATTAGGCTTTATTAGTTACTTTCTATAGTATTATAGCTTATTATATAATAGAGAGGCTTAGTGGTGAATTATTAGCTAGTTATAGGTATAAACCAAACATAAGGAGCGTGAGCATAAGGCTATCTAGCCCTACTAAATCATTAACGGCTTTAATAGCTATTTAAAGCTTTTAATCTATTATTACGCTTATATTATTACCTAGTTCTTCGCTAATAATATTATATGCTCTTCTTAGCGGTCTGTAGTATTGTTTAACCTTTCTAATGCTTTAGTGCGCTTTTATAGGCACTTTATTAACGCTAATTACTATAACGCGTGTGTAGTTATAGAATTTGTTTAAGGCAAAATTCTTTCTAGTATTATAAACTATCTAGTCTAGAGGACCTAGATAGGTATTAATCTAGCACTCTTTTAGCGCGTTCTAGATATTATATGCCTTTTACTTCTAAGGTTTAAGGAAGTAAGCCACTTAGAATAAGGTTACTACGTTAATAATCGTTAAAATAATGCTATTTATAGCACCATTTTATAGGCCCACTAGTTGCCTAGTTGCGTTGTTACAACGTTGGTTACAAGGCGTTGCTTGCAGCGTTGCTTGCAGCTTTGGCTGTGACCTGCGTTCCTGCACACAACTAACCCACAGGCTTGTATGACTAAGCTGACTAGGTTACCCTATAGGGAAGCTGAAATCGACTGTAACTAGGGAACTAGTAGTTATATAAAAGGCTGACGTATACTATTCGAATCCTTGATTTATTCTGGATTTTATAGTATATTTTATTAATAGGGTTGTTTATTAAAGTGCTTAGTTAGGCCACACAGGCGTTTAGTTTGTATGGCCATAAGTCGATTTTTACTTTTCCTATACAAATGAATTATGCGGAAAATAAAAAGTAGCTTGCAAGACCCTATTGGTAACCTAGTTCTGCTAATATAGTTAGTAAGTCTATAAGGGGACTTAGTAGAATCCTCTCATTGCTTGTCAAATCGTCCGTATTGCTAGAAATTAACTACATTTAACTATTAAAGCTCTATATCTTGAAGAATTGTTGTATTATAGTGAATCTAGAAGCCGCCGCGTCAGAATCTATTAGAGAGGTCTTCCTATCCCTCTAGCTAGATTCCCCTTCTATTTTCAATAGGTTATGAGCCCAGAAGGCCTATAGAATTACTACATTACTGCGTTATTCTACTGCGATTACTGCTTAATTTTGGGTACTAGTTACTCTCTACTATACTTGTGACCTCTTAGATTACGAAGGAAACCGCTAGAATTTAAAGCTTTTCATCCCCTAGCACCCCGCATCGCAACACCAGACCTTTAGTGTTAAAATTCATTTTATAGCTGCACCTGCAACCACCACATTGCAACCGTAACTATCTAGTTATAACCACAACCTCTTTTTAGGTGATTCTATTCACTATTGCGACCGTTATATTTAATATTATCTACAATAGTAGATACGCTACATCCTTTAAATCATTGGACATTTAGTATATCTATACTAGGCTTTTTGACCTATTGCACTACGTTACACGCACTATACATTACGTTACGTTGCGTTGTGGCTTCTGTAATACCTATAATTCCTATCCGTCATTTTTAGTGTTAAGAAAATTTTCGCAGAGGATCTTCTCTGGCTTTTTCTGCCCGCGCATACCGCAGACCCACTTTTAGACCTTGAGGGGCACCCTTTTAAACAGCCCCGCCACGCATTTTACGTGCGCAAGCAGATTGCACCACAATCAATTTCTAGCACGCGTTATTTACAACAGGAACAAATTTGGAGATTTTGCACAGGAATTTTTGAAGATAGCACCACCTAATTATAAGGGTAAGGGCCCTACTATAGGCCCTTCTAGCCCCCTAGGGACCCTAATAGGATGGATATAAAAGGTTAACTGGCTATTTAGGCTAGCGCTTTATAACTACAAAGCCAAATTAAATAACAAGGCAAGACTTTAACAGATTTTATTAAATATAGCAAGTTAAAACAGCTAAAAACTAAGGCTAGTATTAATAATCTATTAGATAAATTGACGCAAACCATGACTACTATTTAAGGTCTTTAGGATTCTACTAGACTAAGGGAAGAAAATACTAAGGTCCTAGTAAAAGACCTACCTGCTACTGTTTCTACGAGTTTACCTTCTAGTAACTTATAAGCTACCTTTAACACAGGTGCTATTAAGGAGCTAAATAAGAAGGTTTACTCTATTCTAGAGGGGGCTAAGCTAAAAGGCCCTAAAAATTATAATCAGTGGAAGTAAGCCCTAAGCATTTAATTTAAAGCCCTAGGATTACCTAAATTTATAGATAATCCAAGCCTAGCAGGCCATCTAGCTAACTGTGATCAAGCTATTCTTTTAATAATATTAAGAGATAGCTATTAATCTAGACCTTAGGCAGCTATATGTTAGTAAAAATCCCCGAAGAAGCCTATAAAGTCCTTATTAGGCATTATTCGTAAAGTGCTAAAATCCAGCGAGGTACGCTATACGCTAGCTACTACTCCCTAAATTTTTTAAATTATAAGAGATCTTTAGAGGCTTTTAATGCTAATTTTAATAATTTACTAGCTAGACTACAACTCTGTAGTGTAGAGATCGTACCTATTGATTCAGTAAATCATTATATTTATGCATTAAAGCAGACCTTCCCTAGTTAGGCTAAGAGACAAAGATTTACTATCAGAGCTTCTAGGGCACAGGGACTGCCTATAAATACCTTAAATTTACAGTTCCTTATAGCAGATTTATTAGAAGAACAGAGGGATAAAACCTCTCCTATAGCTAAAGCTCTTAGTTATAAGGCTTCTAATAATAAGGGAAATTCTAAGGACTAGGAGAAGAAATCCTCTAATCCTAACACTAAGAAGGACTCTACAAACGCCACTAAAGAGCATGATAAGAAGGATTTAAACCCTTCTAAAGCCTCTAAGAAGAAAAAGCAGAAGAAGAAGAGTAGTAATGGGGAAAAAGAAAAGATAAAGGAAAAGAAGCTGCTTTTACGTTAGGCTATAGCCTAGCCACAGGATACATTAAAGAACTAGATTCTAGCGAGTCTAGTAGTGAGGATAGCAGTGATTCTAAATCTGATTCGGATACTTCTAGTACCACTACTACTAGTAACACTACTACTAAGCCTACTTTTAGCTACTCTAATGATGTGGTTAAAAACTCCCTTTTATATAATACAGGTTTTTCTTATCATATTTGTAATAATAGGGCTTTCTTTAGGGACTTTAAGCCTCTTAAGAAAGGTTAAACTAGCCCTATAATTATTATTGAAAATGGAAGGGAATCTAGCTAGAGGGATAGGAAGACCTCTCTAATAGATTCTGACGCGGCGGCTTCTAGATTCACTATAATACGACGATTCTTCAAGATATAGAGCTTTGATAGTTGAATGTAGTTGATTTCTAGCAATACGGACGATCTGACAAGCAATGAGAGGATTCTACTAAGTCCCCTCATAGACCTACCGACCATATTGGCAGAACTAGGTCGCCAATAGGGTCTCGCGAGCTACTTTTTATTTTCCGCATAATTCATTTGTATGGGAAAAGTAAAAATCGACTCATGGCCATACAAACTAGACGCCCGTGTGGCCTAACTAAGCACTTTAATAAACAACCCTATTAATAAAATATACTATAAAATCCAGAATAAATCAAGGATTTGAATAGTATACGTTAGCCTTTTATACGACTACTAGTTCCCTAGTTACAGTCGATTTCAGCTTCCCTATAGGGTAACCTAGTCGGCTTAGTCATACAAGCCTGTGGGTTGGTTGTGTGCAGGAACGCAGGTCACAGCCAAAGCTGCAAGCAACGCTGCAAGCAACGCCTTGCAACCAACGTTGTAACAACGCAACTAGGCAACTAGTGGGCCTATAAAATAGTGCTATAAATAGCATTATTTTAACACTCCCTCTAGAAAAGTATGAGGTAACTAATTCAATACCTAAACTTAGCTCTTTAATAGATATCTAAGTTAACCATAAATTCAATAATAAATCCAATAACTTTTAAACTTAAATCAATAACTTTTCAACGGAATTCCAGTGTTTTTGTTGATTTTGATTTTTCGACTTTTTAGTTAATTTTCCTTTTTAAAGCTAGGCCTTTGTATTCGTAAGGCCTAATAGTTGGATAAATTGTTGAAATTTATCATTGGGCAGGGGCTTAGTTAAGCTATCTGTAGGCATCTCCTTAGTGTTAATGTAGATAACCTTAGCTATACCCTTCTGTACCTTTTCTCTGGTATAGTTGAATTTTAGCAGGGTATGCTTTGTTCTGCTATGAAGAGCAGGGTTATTAGCGGTAGTAATAGCGCCTTAGTTATCACTAAAAATCAGAACTAGAGGTGCTATAGGCAGCTTTATCTCATTAAAGAGACCGTAAAGCCACTCTAGCTCCCTAATAGCTTTACATAGAGCATCTGATTCAGCCTCTAATGTAGATAAAGCTATCGTAGTTGCTTTTTTCGATTTCTAGCTAATAGGTCCTTCGGCTAGCTTATAGAGATAAGCATAGGTTGATTTTAAGGACTTATCACCCGCGAAGTCGCTATCACAAAAGCCAATAAGGGTTGCAGAGGCTTTAGTAGCAGATTTAGACTTTCTATAAGTTATAGAATAACTCATAGAGCCTAGAAGATATCTAAGCAAATGTTTAGAGGCATTTAAATACTCTATGTATGGCTTAGATAGTGCTGTGGAAAGCCACTGAACCGGAAAGGCAATATCAGGTCTTGTAAGGAGCATTAAGTACATAATAGTTCCTATAATACTCTGATATAGCTTGTGATCAGGGGGAAAGAGGCTTGGTTAAGTGATTAGCTGCCTGTTTTATAATTCCGGGTTAGAGTGGAATTTTAACAGGCCTAGCATCTTTTATATTGAATCTTTCTAAGGCTTCAGAAATATACTAGGACTGGTGGATAGTTAAGGTCCCTTTCTTTTGATTTCTAGTAATTTAAACGCCTAGGAAAAATTCAGCTAGCCTACGATCTTCTATAGGATAAGCTTTATGTAATAGCTTCTTTAGCCTATTGATATAAGCTAGATCCGGACCTATAAGAAGACAGTCATCCACATAAGTCGCTATATATGTAGATGTAGTTGGGTTGAAGAAGACGGCTGGGTCAGATATTAGGGGTGGAAGCCTAATTTCCGAAGAAGGTCCTTTAAAGCCTGCTGCCACTCTCTAGAGCTTTGTTTTAATCTATATAAAGCCTTTTGTAGGAAAATAACTTGCTTTTAAGAGGGTTTATAACTGTATTTTTAAGTAGTTTAGTTATTTTAGGCGTAGCGGCTTCGGCAAAATCAGCGAATCTATCAGGGATTTGCATATAAATAGCTTCTTTTAGCAAGCTATTTAGAAAGGCCCCTATAAAATCGACCTGTTCAACTTCCTAGTCATTACAAGCCGCTAGGGCTAGTAATATCCGCTAACTAGGGGAATACTAGTTGCAGCATAGGTTTTGATGTAATCTTGACCTTCTATCTGCATAAAGCCTTTAGCAACGAGTCAGGCCTTGTGTTTTAAAGGATTATTTTCTTTATCCTTTTTAAGCTTATAAACAAGCCTATTCTTTAGAACCCTCCGGCCCTTAGGAATTTAGTCTATCCCTATAAATTTGAAGGTTCCAGCAGCTAGAAGCTGCTTAAATTCGTTAAAAGTTACATTTATCCATTTCTGACTATCCTTGCTGTTTAAAGCTTGTTTCCATGTCTTAGGGGTGTTGGAATTGTTATTAGAAGACGACGATTTAGCCTTTTCTTATGCCTTAAAGCATATCTCCTTAACGAAAGAAGATATATTGAAATCATCAATGTCCATAGAATCAGGATCAGTTAAAGAATCTGAATCTGAAAACGGTTTTTCGATAGCACCCTTATTAGGGGCGCTAGAGCTTGGGCTCTCTAGGGGTAGCGCTGGAGGCGTTACCGGCGCTGCAGGCGCTGCAGGCGCTGCGGGCGCTAGAGGCTTTGGATAGCTATCCTAAACCTCTAGATTATCTCGTGAGATATCGGCTTCTCCCTCTGAAGGATAGCTCCCTAAAGGCTTAGGGGACCTTACAGAGCTTATATCCTCTATAATTTTAACAAAGCTAGTCTTGATAACTGACCTTTTAGAGGGTATATAAATAAGATAAACGCTAGAACCTAGAGTAGCAAGTAGCTGGCTAGGGATAGTCCTAGGGGCTAGCTTCTGAAGCTTTGATCTCTGCTCCGGAGGTATTAGAACCTCACAATAAGACCCTATAGCCCTAATTTTCGAAAAATCAGGCTTATAGGAGGTCTCAGGCTCTAAGTCAGCTAGATATAGCTGCTTAGGGGTTAGGGGCTTAGTTGTATTCGCGGTGATGTTAACTAAGTCCACTATGGCTGGAAGGATGTAAGACTATAGATATAAGGGCAGCTTAGACCACTGAAGTGTAGCTCTAAGCCGGTCTAGGATAACCCTAATAGCCCTCTTAACTAGCCCATTCTGTTCGTGAATATAAGGGCAAGAGGTGCTAAAATAAATTCCTTTAGAAAATAACCATAACTAAAGTTCGTTGTTAATCTCAGTGCCTCCGTCAAAGTGAAGGTGCCTAGGATACGCGTTATATCGGTTTTTAGGGCCTTAAAGAAGCCCTTAATAGCTATATAAAGGGTCTGACCTTCTTTATTAGCTAATAGAAAACACCATTTATACCGGGATTTTCGATCAATAAGGATAAGGACTAGGGCCTTCTTATTATGCGGTATAGGTTTGATTTTAACCGTATCTCCCTCTAGAATATCTAAAACTCTAGGGGGTCCTAAATAGGTCTTTTAGTAAGTCTTCTAACAGCCTTTGATTGCATACAGGCTATGCAGTTGAAATCCTTTTCTTTAATTGCGGAAAAATCAGGGATCCCTTTAGCTAATTTCGAAGACTTTTTAGTAAAGGGAGGCCAATGTGGCCTAATCGAATGTGCTAAAGAAGGGCTAAATCTAGTAACTTCTTGTAACTAGAATCTAGCTTTTTAGGGCTATTATCCCTTAGCTCCCTCTGTTGCCAGGCCTCTTGAGAATCACAGGCCTCTGGGGGCAATAGACGGCCACTATCGTCACCTAAGTCATTAGGGTATGGACCTTCTAAACCCCTATAGAAGGTGCCTGACTAGGAGGAGCTTCGGTGGGATATAGGGCTGAATCTTCGTCTTCTTCAGAGTCTAATTCTTCGATTCGTTAATATTCCTCAGGATTAAATGCTGGCTGCGGAATTTGAACCTCTATAGGGTAGGAAAACCCTAATTTGGTCTTATAGGCTCTTTGTTGGTTGTAAAATTGAGAGCCCATAAAGGAGAGGTGGGTTAAATGCTTGCAAATCTTAGGAGTGGCTTGCCCCTTAATCTGCAAAAAGAAGCCGTGTTTAGCAGGTTCTAATAACCCACAGGGGCTTTTATCGGCTAGGAAAAGCTGGTCTTTAGCTAGATAACCTCCCTTTAGATAGTGGGATAACCCGCTAACTAGGTTAGTATCTATGCCTGGGAAATATAAGGTATCTAGCAGAGCTAAAGGCCTATATTCTGGTGGATTTTTCTTGACCAGAACGTTAAAAACAGCGGTGCCTCTTCCTTTAGGATAGATAGGTCCTCCTACTGTAATTATAGGGCTGGTTTGACCTTTCTTAAGAGGCTTAAAGTCCCTAAAGAAAGCCCTATTATTACAAATGTGACAAGAAGAACCTGTATTATATAAAAGGGAGTTTTTAACCACATCATTAGAGTAGCTAAAAGTAGGCTTAGTAGTAGTGTTACTAGTAGTAGTGGTACTAGAAGTATCCGAATCAGATTTAGAATCACTGCTATCCTTGCTACTAGACTTACTAGAATCTAGTTCTTTAACGTATCCCGTGGCTAGGCTATAGCCTAACGTAAAAGCAGCTTCTTTTCCTTTATCCTTTTCCCTGTTACTACTCTTCTTCTTCTGCTTTTTCTTCTTAGAGGCTTTAGAAGGGTTTAAATCCTTCTTATCCTGCTCTTTAGTGGCATTTATAGAGTCCTTCTTAGTGTTAGGATTAGAGGATTTCTTCTCCTAGTCCTTAGAATTTCCCTTATTATTAGAAGCCTTATAACTAAGAGCTTTAGCTATAGGGGAGGTTTTATCCTCTGTTCTTCTAATAAATCTGCCATAAGGAACTGTAAATTCAAGGTATTTACAGGCAGTCCCTGTGCCCTAGAAGCTCTAATAGTAAATCTTTGTCTCTTAGCCTAACTAGGGAAGGTCTACTTTAATGTATTAATATAATGATTTACTTGATCAATAGGTGCGATCTCTACACTACAGAGTTGTAGTCTAGCTAGTAAATTATTAAAATCAGCATTAAAAGCCTCTAAAGATCTCTTATAATTTGAAAAATTTAGGGAGTGGTAGCTAGCGTATAGCGTACCTCGCTGGATTTTAGCACTCTGCGAATAATGCCTAATAAGGACTTTATAGGCTTCTTCAGGGGATTTTTGCTAACATATAGCTGCCTGAGGTCTAGATTGACAGCTATCTCTCAATATTATCAAAAGAATAGCTTGATCACAGTTAGCTAGATGGCCTGCTAGGCTTGGATTATCTATGAATTCAGGTAATCCTAGGGCTCTAAATTGAATGCTTAGGGCTTGCTTCCACTGGTCATAATTTTTAGGGCCTTTTAGCTTAGCTCCCTTTGGAATAGAGTGAACCTTCTTATTTAGCTCCTTAATAGCGCCTGTATTAAAGGCAGCTTGTAATGTTGAGTTGACTAAGGGGGTTCAGGTCCTATGACCACAGGTCACTAGTGCACTAGTTACTCAATGTAAAAGGTTCAATTCTGCTTGTCTTCTAGATCTAGCTATAGGGGGATTGAGGCTATAGATATACCTTAATTCTAGGGATGCCTCCGCATACGTGGTATTATGGGTCAAACACGCTGTCTAGGGCGAAGTGGGGCAATAGTCCTATGCGGCTAATCGCGTTGCTAGTCTAGGTAAGGCAATAAGACCCCATGCGCTAGTTGCGTTCTAGTGCACAGTGGGGCGATAAGACCCCGTGCATCTAATCGCAATTCAGTGCACAGTGGGGCGATAAGACCCCTGTGCATCTAATCGCAATTCGATGCAAAGTGGTGACGAATTCGTCCGTAACGAATTTGCAGCGATTCTAACACTAGCAATTTTCTCTTTTTATTGTGGGCGTAAGAGGCTTAAAAGCGCAGTAAAATCAATTAAAGGAAATGTTATAACAAAGGGGTAACTAAGCAGGTTTCGCTGCTTTGATTAGTTAGATATGTAGGTCTGTTATTAAAGACAGGAAAACAGAGGTAATGACAAAAGTAGGAAAAAGAGAGGTTATAAGGTTGCTTACGTAGCTAAGTGGGGCTAGTCGTTGATGCGGCCAATCGTATCGCGTGCATCAATTCGGTAGACCCACTTTTGGCTGATCTAAACATTAGCCGTTAGGGCCGAACATAAGCCGTAGGAAGCTTTAGTAATCTCTCTTTTTCTCTTTTTAGCTAAAAAGCTTAAAAACGCAATAAAAATCAAATTAAAGGGAAGTGTTAACAAGTAGATCCTGCGGTAGAAATCCACGGCTGTGATTAGTCCGGGTTTAATCTGTTCCGGACTGTTAATATTAGGGGGAAATAAGGGCATTATCAATTTACTAGTCTCTTTACCTAACCTTCCACACGTATATTGACCTGGTTGTTGTTAATAAAGGTCTTAAGGCTCTTGTTTAATAAGGCTTTTGTCATTACATTAGCGATATTGTCTCTTCCGTTAATCTAGCGGATCTCGTGGATCTCACGCCGTTCGTATAATTGTCGCAATACTATAATATCAATTATAAGTCACTTCTCCTTTGTTATTCCAAGCTTAATAAGGCATTTATAAATCAAAAACAAGTCTATATAGACTATAATTAGCACCTGTGGCAACTTCAGCTGCTTTATCACAATGTTAAGCGTGGTATTCACGGCGTAGGTCACGTTAACGCCTTATACCATGCTGTATAGCTCTAATACTAGGGCGCTTCTTATAACCCTTTTGCTTTTTATAGAGCTATATATAATAATATTACCTTATATCGTGAATTTAGCGCTCTTATTATTGCTTTCGTTGCCTAGGACAATTATATATCCTAGTTATAAGCTTAAGTCCTTGTTATTTGCAAAGGAACTGTTAATAAAGATATATAGCTTAGCGGACAAGAGATTAATTAGTACATAGCGGAGGCCACGGTCTTAATATTCCATTTGCTAGTAAAGCCTTTTGTTTAGTTATTTAATATTATTAATTGTAATATTGTGTTATTAGGCAGCGACAGAGAGGTTATATAATGCTTTAGGCTAACAGATTGTAGCAATATACGCTCCACAGGCGCGTTATTTAACGTACTATTAATGCTTTAAATCTATAGCTATATTAATAGGCTAAATCTTCTTACTTTAGCCTTTCTAACAGAGGTTTAGCGAGTTATTGTTAGATTTGGTTAGCACATAGCTATTAAAGATTAGCGGTGTTCCTGTAGTAAGCCTTTGCTTTAGCTTAGTAGTAAAGTTAGCTTTCTTTAGCTTAAATTCTTTACGCTTAAAGAAGGTATTATTACTAAGCCCTAAGGTATTATTAGTTTGCATTCTAATAATTCTAAAGCAGTCCTTATTATCTGAAATTAATAGGCACAGGTTATATGTTAAAGTGACTATACTAAGGTTATTATAATGATAACGGAAGTACGTTAACCACTAGTGTGTTCCTACTTCCGCGATTCCGTAGAGGGGCTTAATAACTTCCATCACTGTTCCTTATGGATACAAGTGTTTAATCTAATCAGGAAGTTACGCAATAATACACCTATTAAGCTTTATTATTAACTATACGTAGGCTTGTGTAATATTACGGATCTAAAGGCTAATACCTTTCTTACAGAGGGAAGGGGCTAGGGCTATAATCAATCATTAACTAGCCCGTTAGATAGTCAGAGATTGGGTTAGGATATCAAATTTATTATGATCACTATGGCCTTAGATAACTAGCCGTGATTTCTCGTATAGTGTTTCCGTTCCCTTTCCTTTAACCTCTCAAACCATACAGGATTTAAAAATCCGCTAGCTACCGTATAGGTTTAGGTTAAATCTAACAAATTTAAAGACTTCGCGAGCTTGCAAAGCGCTGATTTTATCTTAATCAGAGCGTTTAAACAGGTTACCTAGAGTGGTTATCTTCCCTTCTTTACAAAGTTACATAGCTAGGTCAAAATCAGCCTTTTCCTTTGCTATAAGGAAGGTTTCACTCTAAATTAGCTCTTTAGGTGGCTGGAGAGGGTTCTTTCTAGGCCTTCTATAACCTCTCTTAGGTATTAGATTTATATTAGTCGTGGTTTTCGGCTTCAGAGGTCGCCCTCTTTGTCTTGTAGTATGCTCTTCTTCTTCTAGGTTAAAATCATTATTAGATTTATTAGAAGCGGCTTTAGATTCCAGTTCTTCTTGTTAGGGATTGTTATTATCACGTAGATATGGCTTAACAATAGTTAATCAAAATCTAGTAGGTCTGTATGGCATTTAAAGAGTGCAGCTTTCACTATTAGTGGCAATTAGCTTGTACAAGCCCTGCTAGCCTTCTTTCTCACGCCACACACGCACATCTAACTGCAAAGGCAGTAAATGTGTAGGCGTTGTGTTTAGACTGTTACAGGCAGCGAGGGCATCTCTAACCTGCCTTCTCGCTAGGTATTATCAGGCTTTGTTAGTTGCTTTCCGTAGGATCGCAGCTTGTTATATAATAGAGAGGCTTAGTAGTAAATTATTAGCTAGTCACAGGTATAAACCAAACATAAGGAGCGTGGGCATAAGGCTATCTAGCCCTGCTAAATCATTAATAGCCTTAACAGCTATTTAAAGCTTTTAATCCATTATCACGCTTATATTATTACCTAGCTCTTCGCTAATAATATTATACGCTCTTCTTAGTGGTCTGTGATATTGTTTAACCTTTCTAATACTCTAGTGCACTTCCACAGGCACTTTATTAACGCTAATTGCCATAACATACATATAGTTACGGAATTCGTTTAAGGCAAAATTCTTTCCGGTATTATAAACTATCTAGTCTAGAGGACCTAGATAGGTATTAATCTAGCACTCTTTTAGCGCGTTCTAGATGTTATATGCCTTTTACTTTTAAGGTTTAAGGAAGCGAGCCGCTTAGAACAAGGTTGCCGCGTTAATAATATAAAGCATAGGCTTTCTATTAAGGTGTATCACATTAATAATTATCTTGTAGTTAAAGTTATAATTATCTTTTAACGTAAATCAGAATCGCCCTAGCAACTTCCTATTAAGTTAATAGTAGTGGCAGACCTTTGTGATCTTCTCGATAACCTTATTGTTTATATCCTCGCCTGCGCGATGTAAGACCTTTAATAGCTATTATATAGAAGGATGTCCAAATCGTTAATAAAGCTAACGAATTTGCTTTTCTAAGAGAAAGTAGGCGATTACTTCCGTGGCTTCTAGAGTCCACTACGGATGTCCCTATTTCCTAATAATCAGCACCCTTCAATCACCTTAAATTAGCACGTTCTCAAGGTTATCAATCTTAACCCTTATGTCATCTATGTTATTAATGCTATACAAGAACAGTGTGCTTATATTAATAATATAAAACGTAATAGGGCTAAAGACTGTAGGAACCTTTAAGATTCCCACTGATATTGCTAATCCAGCGCCAAATTTAACGGTTTATTGCCTCTTAATGGGTTCTATTGTTAAAGAGGGCATCCTCTTCACTAGGGCCTTAGCCTAGTTAATTCCAGCCGTTAAGAAGCCTGCTGCCCTAGTATTAGGAATGATACCTCTAAATACCTTATTAGAGTAGCGTTTCTCTGATATATAAGCGGTTAACTAGGGCCTAAACGGATCCTCCTTGCGGAGAGCATGCTAGAGGGCTTCTTTTCTAAGGTTTTAGAAGATATTACCTCCGTTTGCTAGCTTCATAGCACTTGTGAAAAATTACGTAACTATTAGCTTGCTTTTAATCTCACCGGATTCTTTAATAAAGGCTTTAGCCATATCCTAGGCATCTTCGTTATTAGAGCTTTTGTTATCCTCTTTTATAGCGCTATTATCGCCTTTATAGGCTTAGAGGAAAGCTCTGTATTTGCTATTAGAAGGAGGGTTCCTATGCCTTTTGTTCTTCTACTATTATTGCCTTGCTTCTTGACGATCCTTATCGCTATAATTGGAGGACTAGTAGCTGTCTTTTCCACATATAAAGCATCGTAGCCATCGTTAGTGGCCTTAGTTATAGCCTTAATCGCGATTAGGGCCTCTGGAGCGCCCATATTAACAATCCGTAAAGAAGTCCTTGTTAGTGTGGTTATTAGTATAGAACTATTATTAGCTGACTTCTTTTTAGGCTTTGGCAATGCTAATTAACTTGCGAAGATTGCCTATAAGGTCCTTGAATGTGTTATTAACTGCAAATTCTATAAGGCTATATTCTAGTACACCTCTAATAGCTTAGAGGGTCTGTTTAATAAGTTCTGTATTATTAGCAAGAGGGTTAAAGAGTCCGTTATAGATATCTTAAAGGCTTTAAACTATAGTGTTAAGGCACTCTATCTTCGTTTTATTAGGATGTTTAGCGATAGTGCTACGTAGTGTGATGCTATTCCACTCTTAGCGGTAGAATTGCTTATTTGTGGCCGTTTTAAAGTGTTATCTAACAAGCTTAACTATTTAATTAAATGTAAAGCCTACTAATAGCTTTATAGCGATATTTGTAAGATAGAATTTCTTCGCGTTACCTATTAGCATCACAGGGAATGCTTTTATAAGCGTGGTTTCTATGAAGTTAAGCTAACGGCATTAGTCTCGTAATATCACTACCTTCGGTTTAATGAAGTTGAACATCTTCCCGCTATATTTATTAGCCTCTTTATAAATCTTTGTAAGATCAAGTACCTTCCTTATGTTATTATAGTGTTCCTAGGCTTAAGGTATTATAAGGGGTGGTAAGAGGTATGTTCCTAGTTAGGCTTAAGGGATAATAGGAATAGCAGGTTAAGAGGGCTAGGCATTTGTAATTAGCGGGCTTAATGTTATTAGCAATGGTTCCAGCGTAATATTAGGTGCTTGCAGTAAGGAGCGTGGATTCTTTATTATTAGTATTAGCTTTGCATTTAGGTGGAGGTTCGAATGGAATCTGCCTATAGTAACTTGCTTATTAATCTCTTCTAGAGGCTATTTAGATTATACTTCTTCTTAGAGTACTCTTTTAAGTGCTTTAGTAATCCTTCTACTAGATCTCCCTATGTATACACTGTGTTCGCGGAGGAGGTCTTATAGTGCTTTAGTTAGGCCTTTGTAGGCTCTGTTAAAGAGGTCTTTATTTTAATTGCTAAAGTCAAATTAGTAATTCTCCTATTATTCCTAATCTTTATATGCTTACTTTTTGTAGTAAAGGATTATATAAGCAATCTTATTATTAAGATTAGTAGTGGTTGCAGTCTCTAGGTTAATGTTATTGCTTATTAAGTCCTAGTCTGTTAATAGGTTCTTCTAGTATTGTCATATCCGCTCTAGAAGCTCTTCTCTTATTAGATAAGAGTGAGGGTTTTAAGGGTCTTCTATCTAAGAAGTTATAATAAAAGAGAGGAGGAGAAAGAGGAGGAGGAGGGGATTTAGCTAGCTTATTAGCTAAGATTCCGAGATAGTTAGCGGGGTTAAATCCTTATAGCGCTAGCCCTTAATTAGATAAAGGCTAGTAATTTAATCCTTTAGAAGCCTAATACTGTAGAGGCGTTATCTTCTCCCTGTAGCACGTCTTCTTGTAGAGGTAATTGTACGTCTCTTCTTAGTGTTCTTTTACTACTCTGTGGTTAGTTATACTAAATCCTTCTTAGTTAAGTAACCACTAATTAGTGTTAAGTTAACCAAGGGGGTTTAGGTCCTATAACTACAGGTCACTAGTGCACTAGTTACTTAATGTAAAAGGTTTAATTCTGCTTGTCTTCTAGATCTAGCTATAGGGGATTAAGGCTATAGATATACCTTAATCCTAGGGATGCCTTCGCATACGTGGTGTTGTGGGTCAAACACGCTGTCTAGGGCGAAGTGGGGCGATGGTCCTATGCGGCCAATCGCGTTACTAGTCTAGGTGGGGCAATAAGACCCCGTGCGCCAGTTGCGTTCTAGTGCATAGTGGGGCGATAAGACCCCGTGCATCCAATCGCAATTCAGTGCACAGTGGGGCGATGAGACCCCTGTGCATCCAATCGCAATTCGATGCAAAGTGGTGACGAATTCGTCCGCAACGAATTCGCAGCGATTCTAACATGTAAGTTACTAGAAGGTAAACTCGCAGAAACAGTAGCAGGCAGGTCTTCTACTGGGACCTTAGTATTTTCTTCCCTTAGTCTAGTAGAATCCTGAAGACCTTGAATAGCAGTCATGGTTTGCGTCAATTTATCTAATAGATTATTGATGCTAGCCTCGGTTTTTAGCCGTTTTGACTCGCTATGTTTAATAAAATCTGTCAAAGTCTTGCCTTGTTGTTCAATTTGGCTTTGCAGTTGTAAAGCGCTGGCCTGAACAGCCAGTTAACCTTCTATATCCATTCTATCAGGGTCCCTAGGGGGCTAGAAGGGCCTATAGCAGGTCCCTTACCCTTATAATTAGGTGGTGCCATCTTCAAAAATTCCTGTGCAAAATCTCCAAATTTGTTCCTGTTGCAAATAACGCGCGCTAGAAATTAGTTGTGATGCAATCTGCTTGCGCACGTAAAATGCGTGGCGGGGCTGTTTGAAAGGGTGCCCCTCGAGGTCTAAAAGTGGGTTTGCGGTATGCGCGGGCAGAAAAAGCCGGAGAAAATTCTCAGGGAGAAAATTTTCTTAACACCAAAAATGACGGATAGGAATTATAGGTATTACAGAAGCCACAACGCAACGTAACGTAATGTATAGTGCGTGCAACGTAGTGCAATAGGTCAAAAAGCCTAGTATAGATATACTAGATGTCCGATGATTTAAAGGATACAGCGTATCTACTGTTGTAGATAATATCAAATATGACGGTCGCGATAGTGAATAGAATCACTAAAAAGAGGTTGTGGTTGTAACTAGATAGTTACGGTTACAATGTGGTGGTTGCAGGTGCGGCTGTAAATGAATTCAACACCAAGGGTCTGGTGTTGCGATGCGGGTGCTAGGGGATGAAAAGCTTCAACTAGCGGTTTCCTTCGTAATCTAAGAGCCCACAGGTATAGTAGAGAGTAACTAGTACCCAAAATCAAGCAGTAATCGCAGTAGAATAACGCAGTAATGTAGTAATTCTATAAGCCTTCCGGGCTCATAACCTATTAAAAATGGAAGGGGAATCTAGCTAGAGGGATAGGAAGACCTCTCTAATAGATTCTGACGCGGCGGCTTCTAGATTCACTATAATACGACGATTCTTCAAGATATAGAGCTTTAATAGTTAAATGTAGTTGATTTCTAGTAATACGGACGATCTGACAAGTAATAAGAGGATTCTACTAAGTCCCCTCATAGACCTACTGACCATATCGGCAGAACTAGGTCGCCAATAGGGTCTCGCGAGCTACTTTTTATTTTCCGCATAATTCATTTGTATAGGAAAAGTAAAAATCGACTCACGGCTATACAAACTAGACGCCCGTGTGGCCTAACTAAGCACTTTAATAAACAACCCTATTAATAAAATATACCATAAAATCCAGAATAAATCAAGGATTTGAATAGTATACGTCAGCCTTTTATACAACTACTAGTTCCCTAGTTACAGTCGATTTTAGCTTCCCTATAGGGTAACCTAGTCGGCTTAGTCATACAAGCCTGTGGGTTGGTTGTGTGCAGGAACGCAGGTCACAGCCAAAGCTGCAAGCAACGCTGCAAGCAACGCCTTGTAACTAACGTTACAACAACGCAACTAGGCAACTAGTGGGCCTATAAAATAGTGCTATAAATAGCATTATTTTAACAATTATAGTAGGAGGACCTATCTATCCTAAAGGAGGAGGCACCGCTGTTTTTAACGTTCTGGTTAAGAAAAATCCACCAGAATATAGGCCTTTAGCTTTGCTAGATGCCTTATATTTCCTAGATATAGATACTAACCTAGTTAGTGGGTTATCCCACTATCTAAAGGGAGGATATTTAGCTAAAGACTAGCTTTTCCTAGCTGATAAAAGCCCCTGTGGGTTATTAGAACCTGCTAAACATGGCTTCTTTTTGCAGATTAAGGGGCAAGCCACTCCTAAGATTTGCAAGCATTTAACCCACCTCTCCTTTATAGGATCTTAATTTTGTAACTAATAAAGAGCCTATAAGACCGAATTAGGTTTTCCTACCCTATAGAGGTTTAAATTCCGCAGCTAGCATTTAATCCTAAGGAATACTAACGAATCAAAGAATTAGACTCTAAAGAAGACGAAGATTCAGCCCTATATCCTACCAAAGCTCCTCCTAGTTAGGCACCTTCTATAGGGGTTTAGAAGGTCTATACCCTAATGACTTAGGTTATGATAGTGGCCGTCTATTGCCCCTAGAGGCCTGTGATTTCTAAGAGGCCTGGTAACAGAGAGAGCTAAGGGATAATAGCCCTAAAAGCTAGATTCTAGTTACAAGAAGTTACTAGATTTAGCCCTTCTTTAGCACATTTAATTAGGCTATATTGGCCTCCCTTTACTAAAGAAGTCTTCGAAATTAGCTAAAGGGATTCCTGATTTTTCCGCAATTAAAGAAAAGGATTTTAACTGCATAGCCTGTATGCAATTAAAGGCTGTTAGAAGACCTACTAAAAGACCTATTCAGGACCCCCTAGAGTTTTAGATATTCTAGAGGGAGATACGGTTAAAATCGAACCTATACTGTATAATAAGAAGGCCCTAGTCCTTATCCTTATTGATCGAAAATCTTGGTATAAATAGTGTTTTCTATTAGCTAATAAAGAAGGTTAGACCCTTTATATAGCTATTAAGGGCTTCTTTAAGGCCCTAAAAACTAATATAACGCGTATCCTAGGCACCTTTACTTTAACGGAGGCACTGAGATTAACAACAAACTTCAGTTATAGTTATCTTCTAAAGGAATTTATTTTAGCACCTCTTGCCCTTATATTCACAAACAGAATAGGCTAGTTAAGAGGGCTATTAGGGTTATCCTAGACTGGCTTAGAGCTACACTTTAGTAGTCTAAGCTACCTTTACATCTATAGTCTTACATCCTTCTAGCCATAGTGGACTTAGTTAACATCACCACGAATATAACTAAGCCCCTAACCCTAAGCAGCTATATCTAGCTGACTTAGAGCCTGAGACCTCTTATAAGCCTGATTTCTCGAAAATTAGGGCTATAGGGTCTTATTATAAGGTTCTAATACCTCCGGAGCAGAGATCAAAGCTTCAGAAGCTAGCCCCTAGGACTATCCCTGGCCGGCTACTTGCTACTCTAGGTTCTAGCGTTTATCTTGTTTATATACCCTCTAAAAGGTCAGTTGTTAAGACTAGCTTTATTAAAATTATAGAGGATATAAGCTCTATAGGGTCCCCTAAGCCTTTAGGAGCTATCCTTCAAAGGGAGAAGTGTCAGGGTCGTGGAGGCAATGGAGGCAATGGAGGCAATGGCATCATGTACAATAGGGTCCAGTGGCGGGTCGCACCGACCTAGCCGCGAGCTAGTCACGTGCACACTGGAGGGGTATTTAGCGAGGGCCGCACACATGGAATGTGGGAGGCCAGAGATTGAAACCTTCAAGCACACACCCCTACCTTTTAGCTTAATAGCAGCGACACCTTAATCATACCTTCACTCTGTTCATGCGACCGGCCCATAAGCCTTGACAAGAAGCCGATATCTCACGAGATAATCTAGAGGTTTAGGATAGCTATCCAAAGCCTCTAGCGCCCGCAGCGCCAGCGCCTGTAACGCCTCCAGCGCTACCCCTAGAGAGCCCAAGCTCTAGCGCCCCTAATAAGGGTGCTATCGAAAATCGTTTTCAGATTCGGATTCTTTAACTAATCCTAATTCTATGGATATTAATGATTTCAATATATCTTCTTTCGTTAAGGAGATATGCTTTAAGGCACAAGAAAAGGCTAAATTGTTGTCTTCTAACAACGATTCTAACACCCCTAAGATATAGAAACAAGCTTTAAATAGTAAGGATAGTTAGAAATGGATAAATGCAACTTTTAACGAATTTAAGTAGCTTCTAGCTGCTAGAACCTTTAAATTTATAGGGATAGACTAAATTCCTAAGGGCTAGAGGGTTCTAAAGAATAGGCTTGTTTATAAGCTTAAAAAGGATAAAGAAAATAATCCTTTAAAACACAAGGCCTAACTCGTTGCTAAAGGCTTTATACAGATAGAAGGTTAAGATTACATTGAAACCTATGCTGCAACTAGCATTCCCCTAGTTAGCGGATATTACTAGCCCTAGTGGCTTGTAATGACTGGGAAGTTGAACAGGTCGATTTTATAGGGGCCTTTCTAAATAGCTCGCTAAAGGAAGCTATTTATATGCAAATCCCTGATGGATTCGCTGATTTTGCCGAAGCCGCTACGCCTAAAATAACTAAACTACTTAAAAATACGGTTATAAACCCTCTCAAAAGCAAGTTATTTTCCTACAAAAGGCTTTATATAGATTAAAACTGTTAAAATAATGCTATTTATAGCACTATTTTATAGGCCCACTAGTTGCCTAGTTACGTTGTTGCAACGTTAGTTACAAGGCGTTGCTTGCAGCGTTGCTTGCAGCTTTGGCTGTGACCTGCGTTCCTGCACACAACCAACCCACAGGCTTGTATGACTAAGCCGACTAGGTTACCCTATAGGGAAGCTAAAATCGACTATAACTAGGGAACTAGTAATCGTATAAAAGGCTGACGTATACTATTCGAATCCTTGATTTATTCTAGATTTTATAGTATATTTTATTAATAGGGTTGTTTATTAAAGTGCTTAGTTAGGCCACACGGGCGTCTAGTTTATATGGCTGTGAGTCAATTTTTTACTTTTCCTATACAAATGAATTATGCGGAAAATAAAAAGTAGCTTGCGAGACCCTATTGGCAACCTAGTTCTGCCAATATAGTTAGTAAGTCTATGAGGGGACTTAGTAGAATCCTCTCATTGCTCGTTAGATTGTCCGTATTGCTAGAAATTAACTACATTTAACTATTAAAGCTCTATATCTTGAAGAATCGTTGTATTATAGTGAATCTAGAAGCCGCCGCGTTAGAATCTATTAGAGAGGTCTTCCTATCCCTCTAGCTAGATTCCCCTTCCATTTTCAATAGATATAGATAGATAGGAGACGCTAATTATAGCGTATATAATTCCAGGATTAATAAGATAACTTATCCTAGGGATACTGTGAATGGCCTACTATAACATTAATTTGAACGTGAAGTGTTACTAGCTTACTGTAGGGGTAGCTAATAACCTATAGATTTAGACCACAGCTAGCAGAGGGGTAAAGAAGCTTATAGTGTGTATTATAGGATTGTTATTTATAGAAATAGTATAAAGGGCAAGGAAGTAAAAGGAGTATATATAGCTATACATTATAAGCTTGCGGGAGATTATATCTGTGCTATAGATTAACGCTACGCTAAAACCTATAGAATAAGAACTTTTAGTAGCCTTACTAAAGGAGTTACAGGACTTTAAGGATCTTTTCTAGGAGAGTAAGGCAAACGCTTTTCTACTACACTAGGGCAAGTCTAACTATTATATTTGCCTTAAATAGGATATAGGGGTAATAAACTAGACTTACCTTAGGCACTATTATATAATATACTACGTTAATACCTCTTAGAGATATGCAAGTAAGTAACGGACTTAATAAATAAGGGCTAGATTAAGGCAAGCTTATCTTTAGTAGTAGCACTAGTTTTACTAGTAAAGAAACCTAGGGGTAGCTAGAGGTTTTATATAGATTTTTACACACTAAATAAGATTATAGAATAAGACTGCTACCCCTTACCTTTAGTAAAGGAGATATTACACTCCTTAGCTAAAGTAAAATAGTTTATAAAGCTAGATATATAAGCAGCGTTTTATTATATTTATATTACTAAGGGCTAGGAACACTAGACTGCTTTCTAGATATAGTTTAGATTATTTAAGTAGTTAGTATACCCCTTTAGTTTAGTAAGCGCGCCTATAACCTTTTAGAGGTATATTAATAGGGCGCTTAGTAGTATCCTTAGGGACTATATTATAGTATACCTTAATAATATCTTAATTTATTTAAGGGGTTTATAGAAAGATTATATATAAAAAGTCTATAGGGTGCTAGCTAGGCTATAATAGGCTAGGCTAAATCTAGATATTAAGAAATATATCTTTACTATAAAAGAGGTTAAGTACCTTAGGTTTATTATTTATATATATATATATATATTGGATACGCTAGCTAGCTATATAATTGCTAGTACTAGTACTCCGGCTGGTTGGTCGACAGGAAAACCCATAAATGGGGAGAAAAACCTCTCGCGTCTGTATTTGGGTCGGCACCGGCCCTGTATCGGGGCTGTGCCGCTCGAAAAGTTACCTATCGTGAAAAGGGTTGTGGCCAGCTCTCGCTAGCCTTATCCCTAATTATTATTTATATAGGAAAATAGATTTACCTAGATAATAAAAAGATTATAGTAATTAGGGATTAGGAGGCTTTAATATAGGTCTAAGGAGTGCGCGGGTTTCTAGGATTTACTAACTTTTATTATAATTTTATACTGTAATTTTTAGACGTTATAGGCCCCTAATTAACCTAATAAAGAAGGGCGTGGTATTCCGCTAAATAGAGGCATATAATAAGGCTTTTAAGATATTAAAGTTAGCTTTTATATTATACCTAATCCTTATATAATAGGACCCTAATAAGGATATAGTAGTAAAGGCGGATTACTTAGAAATAGTATTAGAAGGTTACCTTTCCTAGATAAATAATAAAGGGGTCTTACATCTAGTAGTGTATTACTTAGCTTACTTATAACTAGCTTAAAGGAATTATATAATATATAATAAGGAGCTTTTAGTAATTATCTTATATCTTAAAGCGTAGTTAGTAAAGCTATAGAGTGTTAGTAGTCTATTTATAATACTTATAGACTATAAGAACTTAGAGTACTTTATAGCCCTAAGGGAGATATTAGAATAATAGGCGTAATAGGCAAAGACTCTAGTACTTTTTAATTTTCACTTACACTATAGGCTAGGGACTTAGGTAAGCTAGCTAGATATATTATTAAGGCGCTATTAGGAAGAGGTATAGTTAGCTAAACTAAAGGCACTTATTATATAATTAGTAATAATACTTACTTAGTTTAGCTTTAGTTAGGGTTAGCTATGTGTTAATATTAGGCCTATATTAGTTTTAGAGGGTATTACTTTAGAGAATAACTTAGCTTTAGAGGGTAATATACTAAAGGGTAGTTTAGCTTAAGCACTAAGTATTTTAGCTAGGGACTTCTTATTTATAAATAAGTACCTCTAATCCTTATAGGATTAATCCGTAGCCTATAATAAAACCTATAGACTATAGCCTAAGGTAGTAAGGGCTAGAGCTTAGAAGTTTCCTAATACTACTAGTATATAAGAATAGATTATATACTATTAGATTAGTATAAAAGGGGCGCTTTAATTCTAGGGCTAGACTTAGGTACTAAAGTAAGAGCCTCTAACTATAACTTTAATCTAGTAGACTTATAACTTACCCTTACTAAGTTATCTAGGGTAAAATACTACCTTTAAGGCGCTTTAAAGGGACTTCTATTAAAATAGTATATTATAGGACATAGTATAGTTTATATATAATTACTACTACTATAAGGGATAAAAGAGTTAATAGTTATAATAGGGCTTACTAAAGCTAATTCCCTTACTAGATAGATATTAGTTATAAATCTTTATTAACTTTATAATAGAGCTCCTTACTAGAGACTAGGCTAACTTATAGTTCCTAATAGTTATTATAAATAAGCTCTTTAAATTTATATATATATATATATATTTATATATTGGATACGCTAGCTAGCTATATAATTGCTAGTACTAGTACTCCGGCTGGTTAGTTGACAGGGAAAACCCATAAATAGGGAGAAAACCCTCTCGCGTCTGTATTTAGGTTAGTACCGGCCCTGTATTAGGGCTATGCCGCTCGAAAAGTTACCTATCGTGAAAAGTTATGGCTAGCTCTCACTAGCCTTATCCCTAAAATCCGAAAATCCGAGTTTAGGAGGAAGGATTTGCTCCTTCTAGTGCGCTTACAAGCCTAGGGCGGTTCTGTCTTAGGCCTCCTTACTTTTTCTAGTAGGAGGTGAATTCTATTATAGTAGGATTCTCATAGTTTTTACTTTTTGCTGACTCTTCCGTGGCCTTACTTTTTAGCTAAGTCCGGTCTGCTTCTAACCTAGGTGTGTTATAAACCCTAAGCACTTGCTCTTAGTTATATGTAGGGGGTAAGGCTAGGTCTAGTCTAGTTAAGGATTGGTTCCGCGTGTATGCCTGCCTTGTAATGTCTTTTTTACTTTTCCTTATACTTTACTTTTAAAGCTACTATAGTAAATCACTTTGCCCCCCTTATATATATAAAAGGAAGCAATTCCCCGCGGGATTCTGCCCTCTTTTCTTTCCTCGTTATCTATCTTCTCTTAGGTTTATTTATACCTTTTTTGTCTACTAGTGCAATTCTAGGTTAGATTTAGTGTGGTTACTGACTATTATTGTAGTTTTCTCTATAATCCTTATTATTATTGCTATTTGCTATATTATTATCTATTTCCCCTATAAGTCCTGCCCCTTAGGGGTACTCTATTACTTCTAACTTACCTAGGAACTAAGCCTCTCTAAGCGATATCCCTAGAAATAGTTAACTTTAGCTTAACTAAGGTAAGCTCTAGATAGGGAGCTTTATGTAAGTTATTCTTCCACTTCTATTTTAAGGCTTTTTTATTTCTAATTCTATGTAGTTAGGTAAGCCACGGCAGTTTTAATGCATTTCCTATTACTCTTAATTAATAAGGACCCCTAGCTATTAGTGCCATGACGTTATTAGTATAGGCGGCCCCAAGCCGGATAAGTGTTAGTGGCAAATCTACTAACCTATAGTTAGGTGCTATAACTAACGCCTGTTTTAATTATTAGGTTTGTAATAATAGTTATGATAAGGTAATGGTTTACGCCGCGCCTAGGTTTACTTTATTACTAATCCGCCTCTTAGCTAAATACTGCAGGGCGCTAAGCCAAATATTTATAGCTAACGGAGATCTAAGCTACTATTATTAGCAGTGCTAAGGTACGCGTCTGTCTATAGGGTGATTCTAGGTCTATGTCGCATCTAATATGTGTTTATCTTAGGTTCCTAATAATTACTATAATTATGTGAGAAAGCTTTACGCTAAGAATTAGAGTAAGAAGCAAAGCGCTTTAGTGGCAGGCCTGGATTAGTCCGGGTCTAGTTCTAATAGGGGCTAATATAATAAGATGGTTTTCTAGATACAACGCTTAGACACTTAAATAGCGGAGATAAACTAGCTCCTAGCTGCCTCCCTTCTAGTAAAGGGGCGTGCTAAGGTAATAGAGGATGCTATCCCTATTCTAGAGGATAAGTAATGTAATAGGCTAGAGCTAGTCTAAGAGCGGCGTTAGGGCGTAGGGGGCTAATAATACCTAGCGTTAGTAGTTTTAATTAAGAGTTTATTCCTTTCTCTAGTGGTCTTGTTTTTTTTTTCCCCTTATTATAACGTTAGCCCTAACCCTCACGCGCCTCTAAGCTATGTTATTATATGTCCTCTAGGGGCAGGTCAGTCTCAGTCCTGTTCCGCTTAAGGCAAATGCCAGGTCCTATGCTAGCCTATAGTAGTTAAGTCTCCTAGTTTATATAACCCATCTGGCAATAGTTCTCGCTTGCGTGGGATCGTCTAGGGCTAGCCTCGCCTCCCGTTTGTCTCTAGGCCACCTTTAGGGTCTTATATAGTTATAGTTACTGTAGCTTATAATAACGTAATACTGATCTTCCTCTCTGTGGCCGCAGCTGTATATTAGCGATGTTACCCTAGGCACGCCTCTATTAAAGAGGAATTTATTTAGCCCTATCTTCCCTATGCGTAGTTATACTATTGTTAAAGAGATATATTTATCTAGGTTTATGTGGAACTTTTAGATCTCTTTTAGGTTAGGGCATAGTGGGCAGTCCTTAGTAGGTTCTCTAGCGTGCTAGCGGTGGCCTAGGCGTTCTCTATTATACTATAATTCCTATCTCTTACTTTACTTATTATATAAGTTTGCGTCTGGTTCTTCTTCCCTTAGTTAGGTGTGTCTAACCCTTCTGCGGCGTAGTATAGTCTTAACTAACTATAAGGCGGTTTGGATTATCTCCGCTATCCTATTATTAGTAATTCTCTCTTCAAACCTCTATTTAACTATATTAAGGTATAGGTTAAGTAGTGGCACCGCTATTTCTGCTTCTAGCTATATAATAGGGGTGGCTTTAAACGCCCCTATAATGACCTAGAGGTAGGCTAATTATTCTATTATAAAGTTTTTACTATCCCTCTAGGTTTCCCTCTAGCTTTAGTTAGGGTATAGTATGCGCTCGCTCTATAAGCAATAATAGGTTAAACTACCTGCGTGTAAAGGAGTCTAGTATCCCTAAAGCTACATCCCTATACTAAGGCTAATAACGTAGTAAGGGCAAGCCTTTACTAGGCTAACTTTCCCTTAAGGATATTCTTATAAGTACTCTAGTTAAGTTTTCTATTTACCTATACTCCTAGGAATTAGTAGGACTTTATAGGCATTATCTCCTTATCCCTAAGTTAGACCCTAGTCTAGGGGGTTATTAGGATTTACTAAAGTGTATAAGCTTAGTTTTTAAGGGTTAAACTTTACTCCTACTTCCTTTGCCTATTTTTGCATACCTTCTAGGTAGCTTTAAGTCTTTTCTATGTCTATAATGTGTTTTTTCTAAATACTATAATATTAGTATTATCTGCGAATCCTATTACTACTATACCTAGGATAGAGCGGAGGTATGTGTATAACTTAGTGGAGTATAGTAAGAAGAGAATAGGGAAAGCGGGGAGCCTTATAGGGTACTAGCCTTAATCTTAAATAGTTGTAATAGGTCTCTATTAAAGCTAAGCTAGCTTATTTTACCTGTGAGGAAGCTTTGTATTACTATTACTAGCTATAGTGGTACTCCTATCTTAACTAGGAGGGCGATAAGGTAGGGGTAGCTAACTCCATTAAAGGCTATAGAAATATTTATTTAAGCTAGCGAGGTAACGCTGCCTCTCCCCTAGGCCTCTCACACGCATTCCGTTAAGGCTCTTATTACGGTTTCTATTAACCTATTTCTCCTATTACTTATTTGTAGTTCTAGAAGAAGGTTATTCGCCTTAGCATAGCTTGTAAGCTGCCTTGCTATCGCTACCTCCATAATCTTGCCTATTATATTAAGTAGTAAAATAGGTCTCTATGCGTTAGCTCTCCTTATCTCCTTTATTATCTTCCTAGGTTTCCTAATTACTATAACTCTAGTGGTTTAGAAGCGGGCTAGAAAGTACCTTACTTCTAGGGTAGCGTTAAGTAGTCTTATAATTATATCCTTCGCTAGGTTATTATAGGCTTTAATAAGGCCTACTAGGAGTTTGTTGTCTCCTAGGGCCTTCTAGCTAGCTATGCCTAAGAGAATGTCTGTGATTTCAGCTCTTATAAATTGCTCTTAGGCTAGAAAAGGGGCGTTTTTAAGTTTAGGGAAGGAAAGGTTAGGGATGTAGGAGAGGTCTACTATTAGTTCGGGGAAAAATCTTTATGTAAGGACTTCGGCTTTATTAGTGTGCGCTGTGGCCGGGTTAGGGTCGTTTTCCGTTCTCTCTAGGTCTAGTATTCTTAGGAGCTTAGGGGGCCTAGCTCCTAAGTCTAGCCTATCTCTCCAGTCTCCAGACGCCTCCGTCCTTTTCCCATATATTAGCATTTTTAGTGCTTCCCTCCATGTATTCCTCTTTTCCTCTCTAACGGTGCGTTCTTGGTTCGTCTCCGCCTCTTTATACGTGTTCCAATTTATATCGGTCTTGCGTCGTCTCCATGCCCTCTTCGCTTGTCTTTAAATTTATATAACTTAAGGCTATAATATTAATAAAGGCTAAGGTATATATAAAACAGTTTAAGTATTATTAGTAGTAGTTCTATAGGTTTCTTACCTAAATTATTATAGATTATAGGTTAGATTAGTTAAGTAACTTTTAGATAGCGCTTTATAAGAAGGTTAGCACTAAGTAATTACTATTAACCTTATATTACTTATAAATAAATAGAGGTATAAAGAGAGCTAACTAGGAGGTTTAGGTAGTGTTATAGGTAATATTATCCTTTTGTAATTTAAGTAAGTAAATTACTTACTAGCCTATTAACTAGTATTAAATAATAGGGATTCCTTAGTAATAGGAGTAAGTGTAAATATAGCTTTTTATAGCTTTAATATACTTATAATCTAAGCACTACTATTTATAAAACCTTTAAGGACTTTAGTAAAAGGGTAAGTATAAGTATTCCTATAGTATTTAAAAGAGAGTATAGACTTAATATAAGTAGCTATAGCTTTTATTTAGTAATAGTAATAGGAAAATATAAATAGTAGTTAGAGACTTATAGAATATTTCTAGGTTAAGAACTATATATAGCTAAGTCTTAAGAATATTAAAATAAATTACTTATATAAGAAGCTAGACTAGGTTATAGCTAAGTATAAGGTACTAGAGGTACTAATACTATTAACTATAAAGCTAGATATTCCTAGGGGCTATACCTAGTCTTTTATATAAATTTAGTCTAGAGAGTAGTAAAGGACCTATTACTAAGTTAAAAGCTAGCTAATAAAATACTACTACTAGAGCTAATAATAATAGATATAAATAATAATCTTATAGAGTACTAGATAAAGGAGATTCTTATAGCTAAGAATACACTAGGCTAGGGATTAAATTATAATATTTTAGTTAAATAAAAAGGTTATATATAGCTAATATAAAAACCCCTAGAAAATATATAAAACACTAAGGCACTAGATAGGTTTAAGGTAAAATAAAGGGATATATAAATAAGTAATAGTCTAAAATAAGTATAGAAATAGGTATAGTTTAATTTACCCTTAGAGAAGTAAGATAGCTAGAATATATATAAGAAAGTAAAGGGAGAATAAGAAGTAAGGGGGTATAAAAATTTTTCCTAAGAAGTAAGGAGAGGGGGTAAAAGGGGTATATTATAGACTTAAGCTTAAGGCTTAAGTCTTTCTTAGGTATAGAAGGGACGTAGAGGGTGTATAAGAAAGGTGTAAAGAGTGTGTAAGAAGGATATGTATTATGTGCGGATATGCTTAGGACTTAGGGCTACTACGCACGCTATACGCATAGACCACGCATAGAGGGGTATATAGCTAGGCGCTATGCAATCTCTTGTCTAGTTCTTTCCTTTCTCTCTAAGAATAATAATCGCACTTTGAACGCTTGTTTGCAGCTGCCCTAAGGCCAGTTCATAACAAAGAGAAAGCAATTCCCTTATAGGATTTTACTTTCTTTTCTTCCCTTATTATCTATTTTCTCTTAGGTTTATTTATACCTTCTAGTTTACTAGTGTAATTCTAGGTTAGATTTAGTGTAATTACTAATATTTATTATAGTTTATACTATATTTATTATTCTTACTACTCTTTATTATATTATTATCTTTTTCTTCTATAAGTTTTACCTCTTAGAGTACTCTTTTACTTTTAACTTACCTAGGAACTAAGCCTCTTTAAGTAGTACTCTTAAAAGTAGCTAACTTTAGCTTAGTTAAGGTAAGCTTTAATTAAGGAGCTTTATATAAGTTACTCTCCTACCCTTATTTTAAGGCTATTTTATTTCTAATTTTAAGTAATTAGGTAAGCTATAGTAGTTTTAGTATATTTCTTATTACTCCTAATTAATAAAGACTTCTAGCTACTAATACTATAATATTATTAACGGATACGGCGCAAAACATTACCTTGTCGCAACCATTGTTACAAACCCAATAATCGAAGCAGGCGTCAGTAACAGCACCTAACCAAATATTAGCAGAATTGCCACTAACACTTATCCGGCTCGGGGCCGCCTATACTAACAACGTCGTGGCACTAATGGCTAGGAGTCCTTATTGATTAGGAGTAATAGGAAATACACTAAAACTGCTATAGCTTACCTAACTACCTAGAATTAGAAACAAAAAGCCTTAAAATAGGAGCGGAAGAATAACTCACATAAAGCTCCCTATCTAGAGCTTGCCTTAACTAAGCTAAAGTTAGTTACTTTTAAGGATATTACTTAAAGAGGCTTAGTTCCTAGGCAAGTTAGAAGTAGAAGAGTACCCTAAGGGGCAGGACTTATAGGGGAAATAGATAATAATATAACAAGAAATAGTAATAATAGGGATTATAGCGTAAACTATAATAATAGTTAGTAACTGCACTAAATCTAACCTAGAATTACACTAGTAAATAAGAAGGCATAAATAAACCTAAGAGAAGATAAATAATAAGGAAAGAAAAGAGAGTAAAATCCTATAAGGGAATTACTTCCTTTATATATATAAGGGGGCAGAGTAATTTACTATAGTAGCTTTAAAAGTAAAGTATAAGGAAAAGTAAAAAAATATTATAAGGCAGGCATACACGTAGAACTAATCCTTAACTAGATTAGACCTAGCCTTACCTCCTTATATATAACTAAGAGTAAGTGCTTAAGGTTTATAATATATTTAGGTTAGAAGTAAACTAGACTTAGCTAAAAAGTAAGGCTATAGAAGAGTTAGTAAAAAGTAAAAAAACTATAAGAATCCTACCACACTAGAATTCACCTCCTATTAGAAAACGTAAGGAGGCCTAAGATAAAGCTACCCTAAGCTTATAAGCGTACTAAAAGGAGTAAATCCTTTCTCTTAAACTTAGATTTTAGGGATAAGGCTAGTAAGAGCTAGCTATAACTTTCTATAATAAGTAACTTTTTAAGTAGCATAGCCCTACTATAGGGCTAGTGCTAACCTAAATACAGACGTGAGAGGGTTTTTCTCCCCATTTATGGGTTTTCCTATTAACTAACTAGCTGGAGTACTAGTACTAGTAAATTACATAGCTAGCTAGTGTAAACAATATATATATATATATAATATTATTAGTATAGGTAGCCTAAACTAGATAAGTATTAGTAGTAGTTTTACTAATATTTAGTTAGGTACTATAACTAATACTTACTTTAATTATTAGGTTTATAATAATAGTTATAATAAGGTAATGTTTTACACTATATCTAAGTCTATTTTATTACTAATCTACCTCTTAGCTAAATACTATAAGGTATTAAGCTAAACATTTATAGTTAACAGAGATCTAGGCTACTATTATTAGTGGTACTAAGGTATGCGTCTATTCACAGGGCGATTCCAGGTCTGTATGACATCTAACGTTTGTCTATTTTAGGTTCCTAATAATTATCACAATTATATGAGAAAGCTCTGCGCTAAGAATTGAAGTAAGAAGCGGAGCGCTTTGGCAGCGTGTCAGGGTCGTGGAGGCAATGGAGGCAATGGAGGCAATGGCATTATGTACAATAGGGTCTAGTGGCGGGTCGCACTGACCTAGCCGCGAGCTAGTCACGTGCACACTAGAGGGGGTATTTAGCGAGGGCCACACATATGGAATGTAGGAGGCTAGAGATTAAAACCTTTAAGCACACACCCCTACCTTTTAGCTTAATAGTAGTAACACCTTAATTATACCTTCACTCTATTTATATAACTAGCCTATAAGCCTTAATAAGTTAATCTCTCTTATCCTATTAGGGCAATAGACTATTAGTAGGTTAAGAATATTAGTACTAAGAAGAATAAATACCTAATCTATAGCTACTAATAATCCTAGAGCAAACACGCTACATGAAGATATACCTATGGATTAAAACCTAGGTATAGAGTAGGAGTTTTCTTATTTAACTACCCCTATAAATTCCTAAGAATTAGAAGTAGTATTTAAGGATAAAGAAGTTACACTTAACTATAGCCTTATATAAGCAAAGACGTAGCTACAAATTACCTAGAAAAAGCATAGACTAGAGTAACTACAGAAAAATTTACAGGAAGTAAATACCCTTCTTAATTAGATAATACTAACTTAGGCTTTACCCCTACCCCTTAAACCCCTATACCCTAGCTAGTACTAATTACGCTAGGAATATATAGATATAGCTTAGCGAAGACGTAGCTAAAGGCTCTTATATATAAGGGGATACTTATAAAAACCTGCAGATATTCCTAGTAGATTTAAATGTGGTCTTTATAATAGATTAAAACATATTTACAAATAATATAACTATAGTTATATATGCTAGTAGCTACTTAGCAAATAAGGTAAAGTAATAGTAAATGCGTTTTACTGCTATAAATAGTTATATAGACTATAAAAGCTACACTTAGACAGAGTTTATTTAGTGGTTAAAAATAGGAGGAATAGATAAAGATAGTTACCGCTTAGAAGTAATAGGGACGCTACTAAACCTTAAGTAAGGCAAAGACTAAATATTTTAGTTATTTATAAAGACTTAGGGTAAGGCAAAAGTAAAACTACCTAAGCCTATACCTAAACCTTTATAAATTACTTAGTTTATATAGTCCCTAAATAGCATAATAAAGAAGCAGGTATTTAGCTAGGAGTACCTAGTAAGCTAGAACTACCTTATAGGCTAAGGAAAAAAAGGTAGAGGTAGTAATAAGAGAGGAAAAGGGAACTAACTATAAGGGCAACTAAGGGAGTAACTACTAGAAGAAAAGAAATTATTTAACTTCTCTAGAAGGCAAATTATAGGAAGGGCGCCGCGTAGGTATAGGGAACTTGTCTATTACCTGTTTTAAGTGTAGAAGCTAGGGCACATTACACCTAAGTGCCCTAAGCTAGATTATAGCATTTGTAGTAAGAGCGGCCACACCACCACCACATATTAAGATAGCGGTAACTAAGTGAGGGGTTATATAAACCTAAATAAGGCCCTGATTAGATCTATATAACCCTAGGGAGACGCTCTTAACGTAACATAGCTTTATAAGGATAGACAATTAGATCCATAAATATATATAAAAGCTAAGTTACAGCGAGATTACCGCTAGATAGTAACACTAACCCTGTTTAACCCTAGCGCCACATATTCTTTAATCTATCTAAATATGCTAATAAAGCTTAACTAGGCTAATATATAACTAAGCAATAATACGCTTAAAAGTGCATCTAGTAATGTTATACTATATTAAGGAATTTTGTAATAGGTAGTGATAGTGGAGGATAGTATAGGACACGTAAAGATATGCTAAATTCGCTGCTATATTACTAATAGTAGCAAGAAGCTAGTCTTAGGTATTAACTAGGCAAGATAGTACAAACCTATAATAATATTATAGACAGATAGACTCTAGAGACACCTAATAATAAAGGAGCGCATCTTATTAGTAGTAGGGTTACGGAATAGATAGTATATGGCAAAATGCTTAGTAGTTATAGTAATGCTTCCCTATGGTTAATTAAGCTAGTTAAGCGCGTGGCCTCCGTTAAGCACAGGGTACCTAACGGGAAAGATAATAAGGTAGCTAAGGTAGCTAATAGAAAGGATAACCTAAATAACGCAGCGAATAAGGAGGAGGTAAGTAGCTGCTTCACACTAATAGACCTAACTAATGTTTTTAATTAAGCAAAACTTCTAGAGGTTTACTAGGAGTTTAAGGACGTGTTCTTAAATCTAGAGGCAAGCACCCTCCCTAGGCTAGGTAGTTGGACTTACACTATTAAATTAGAAGAAGGGAAAACACCTCCCTAAGGACCTATATATAACCTAGCTAAGAAAGAACTGCAGGTTCTCTGCGAGTACCTAGTAAGTGTGTAGGAGAGGGGTTAGATTTAGAGATCTATTAGCCTAGCAGGAGCCCTGATTTTATTTATGCTAAAGAAGGGAGGGAAATTACGCCTCTATGTAAATTATAGGGGCCTTAATAAGATTACTATTAAGGATAAGGCCCTGTTGCTACTAATCCCTAAGATCTTAGACTAATTAAAGGGAGCTAAGATTTTTATAAAATTAGACCTTAAAGATATATACTATTGGCTACGTATCCGCGAGGGAGATAAGTGGAAAACGGCCTTTTAGTGTAGATATAGTCACTTCAAGTATCTTGTAATGCCATTTAGGCTTATTAATGCGCTTATAACTTTTTAGGAATATATTAACAGCGCTTTAGAGGGCCTTGTTAATGTTATTTATATTATCTACCTTAATAATATCCTAATATATAGCAGCGATATCTTGGCGTATAAGGGCCATGTAAAATAAGTGCTTAAGAGGCTTTGAAACGCTAATCTTTTGTTAATCTAGATAAGTACAAATTCTCCTGTAAAGAGGTTAAATTTCTAGGCTACGTAATATTAAAGAAGGAATCTCTATAGAACCTAGCAGAGTTAAAGCGATTGCGACCTAGCTAGTACCTAACTACGTGTTTAATATCTAGTCTTTCCTTAGGTTTACTAGGTTTTACAGACGCTTTATTAAAAGCTACAGCAAAATAGTTATCCTACTAACTAATTGCCTTTAAGGAAAATAACTAGTAAGGTTTAAGCTAGAGCCTTATAAGTTAGCGGCGTTTAGAGACTTACAGCAGCGATTCTAGGAGGCACTAATTTTAGTCTATTTTAATCCGCTGCTCCTATTATGAGTTAAGACTAACGCCTCTAGGCACGCGATTAGGGCTATCCTTGCGTAGTTAGTGCTAGGTCACTAGCACTCTATAGCATTTATGTTAAGGAAGTTAAATAACACTAAGCTACGCTATATAACGCCTGACGTAGAATTACTAGTAATCTAGGAGGCTTTTCAAATATAGAGGCATTACCTCGCTTACTTAGCGCACCTAGTTAAAGTAATAACGGATTACTTAAACCACAAGTACCTTATAACAAAGCCAAAGCTAACAAGTCACTAGGTCACTACGTTAGATAAGCTATGCCTGTTTAATTTTATTATTAAACATAAGGTAGGTAAGCTAAATCCTACTAATACTCTATTAAGGAGATTAGATTATATTAGTAAGGAAAGGAAAGCTAAGGCATTAACCTCTTAGTTACTGACTTTCCTTGCTAAGTTTATAGCTATTAAGTTATAGGGACGCTATAATAATACTACTAATATTACAGGTCTAGCAAAACCGTAGTGTATTAGGTTTATAATTAATAAGTAGCAGGAGAGCGGTAGTAGTACTGCTAACACCCCGCGTCTAAGATTACCGCCTATTAGTAATAGGGAGCGAGGACTTAGTAATAGTACTGCTAATATTACTAGTTATAGGAAATCGCCCTCTATTAACGTTTAAGTAGGTAAAGAGCTATAAGGACTTGGCAATAGTACTGCTAATATTGCTAGCCATAATAGTACTGCTAACATCATTAGATATAGGGTCCTGCACCTCACTACTATCTAGTTATGTGGACGCAGTAATAGTACTGCTAATATTACTAGCCTAGTTAAAAGAGTTACGTCTAGCGCTACTAGAGAGCTATAAGCTTATAGGAGTGTTATAATAAGAATCTTAGTGGTTAGGAGAACCTTTACTAAGTTAAACTTAACTGCCTAGGATAAGAATACAGAGTTAGAACCCCTAATCCTAGTCTTACTATTTAAAGCATAGTAAGGGGACGCCTTTATTACATAGCGGAAGTTATTACTAACAAGTAGCGACTCTAGCACATTATTAGGACTATAGATAATTAGGCCCTCTAAGCTATTAGCTAGTGAGTTATAGACATAGTCTATAGTGCCCTCTAGACTATTAATATATAATAATAGAGTTTATATGCTATAGGGGATGCGAAAAGAAGTCTTACTACTAACCTATAATAATCCTGCAGTAGGTTATTAGGGGTTAGTAGGACACTCCACTGGATTGCGAACTAATATTACTAGCCTTTAATAAAGAAAGACATTAAGTTATATGTACAGACTTACATTAGCTGTTAAGTTTTAAAGCTAAGGTTATATAAGCCTTATAGCAAGTTAGCTACGCTACTAGTACCTAATTATCCCTTTTAAGAGCTATTAATAGACTTTATTACAGGGCTACCACTAGTAAAAGATTAGAAAAACTAAGTGTATAACGTAATATTAGTTATTATAGACAGGTTTTTAAAGTATAGTATTTATATACTAGTGTTTATATATCTAACTAGTAATAGGTTAGCTATAGTCTTCTTAGAAAACGTTTTTAAAGACTATAGCACTCTAGAAGGTATTATAATAGACTAAGGTTTAATATTTATAAGTGGATTTTAGAGAACGTTCTGCCACCTAATTATAATAAAGCAGCGATTAAGCACCGCGTTCTACCCTTAAATAAATAGCTAGATAAAGTGACTAAACTAGGTTTTAGAGTATTATTTAAGAGCCTATACGTGTGCTAAATAGGATAATTAGGTTAAACATTTGCTAATAGCACAGTTCGCCTATAACACAAGTAAGCACAGTAGTTATAGCCTAATGCTAGCGGAGGCGCTACGTGGGTATAACCTAAGAGGACTACACTAAGCAGTCCTAACAGCCCTATTAGTAAATAACTAGGTAAAGAACAGAGTCTTAGAACTAAGATAAAAGCACTTAGAGATTAAGTAGCTGCTAAGTAATACTTAAGTATAGTAAAAGAAATACTATAATTAAAAGAGAATGCTAATAGAGTTTAAGGTTAGAGACTATATACTACTATTAACAAAAATATTAACCTAAGATGCCTAAGTAAGAAGCTTACTATAAAGTATTTAAGACCTTATAAGATTAAAAAGGTAGTTAGTAACCATAGCTTAGCCTATTAATTACAACTACTAGCTAGCACATGACTATATAACGTATTTAATATCACAAGCCTTAAACCTTTTAAAGGGGACCTAACTAACTTTGTAAATACATCCTTGTTATAAGATAACATTAAAGATAACAAATAGGAGTTTAAAGTTAAGAGAATTATTTCATATTAATATAACGGCTAACGGCAAAAATACCTAGTAAAATGGAAAGGCTATAATAGCTTGGAGAATTCCTAGGTGCTAAAAAGAGATTTCGTTACAAAGGATATTATTAATAACTATAAGTGGTAATTAAGTAGCTAGGTTATAGAGAGATAATTACTTTAGTAATTTAGCACGCGATAAAATTTAATAATAAGTTATATTTTTAGCACTCTACCCTGCAGCTACCTAGTATCTATTACTCTATAGTTACATTAGTAGCCGCATTTTTGTCCATATTCTTAATTACTGCGGCCACAGGAGCGTTCTTATTAGAAGACTTCTCTTTATCTTTATAGATAAAGGTATAGAGCTCTTTAGAGAGCTTAGAGGGGCTAATGCAAGTAGGAATATTAAAGACAGACTTAGTAAATTAGTAGCTAGTTAGTGGATTAGAAGCTATGCTTAGGACTCTAAAGACAATACTATAGGAGTATACTAGGTAATAAAGCGCAAGCTATTTATAATATTAATCTAGACCTTAAGGTTAGTAGTATTAAAGAGCTGTAATATAATAGCGCACTTGTTAGCGTCCGCCTTACAGGCAGCCTTAGCGGTTAATTAAGCGCGGCGGACGCGACCGCGTTTGTTAGTGTTTTTATAGCTAATAAAGCATTATATAATTTACGCTTAGCTTTTACAAGAGCCTAGTAATAAGTTAGCTATAGCTAAGTTACTAAGAATAAGGAAGCCCTTACTAGATAAATATAGTAAGGACTGCCCTTAGGGATAACCTTTATAATCTTAAAAAGCTTTTAATAAAGCTTTATAATTTAAGTAAGACACTAGTAGTGTGTTAGTTATCTATAAGTAGTGTCTATAAGGAGAGAAATATACTCTAATATAAGACTTATTATTTTTTGCGTAATAAGCGTATTTTAAAGAATTCCCTAGTTAAGTTAGTAATAGGAAGTAGTAAGTAAGTAGCTTAGTTATACTAGGAGAATAATAATATTTATTAGGGATAGGCTTCTTATTAATAATATATTAGGGCTTACTATTATTATCCTTAGGAGCTATTTGCTAAATAGTAGCCTACTAGCTATAGCAGAGATATAGAATTTTAATACTACTAATTATAAGTTAGTAGTAGACACACTATAAGTAAGTAACAAATGTACCTAGAAGTCTTAGAGGCCTAAGACACCCTCTTATAAGGAGATTTCTCTAGGATAGGAGTAAATATAGCTAGAGTTATAGTATAAGCGGCAGATATTATGTGCTAGTAATAAGTTAGTAATAGGTAAGTAAGAAAAAATAAAGTAAGGGAAACTAATAATATTAAGACTAATAAAGTTAGAGATAAGGAAGATAAGGCATAGAAGATATTATAATAAGGCATGGGGATATAAGGACCCTAAGAAGGTTAGTAACTACTAAGTAATAGTAGCGAAAACGCTACTATTAGGCTAGTAGGGGTAACTTATAATATATTAAGAGGGATAAGGAGGAAAGGAAGTGAGGCAAAGGGGGAATTTAGCCTCTCTTATATTAACTATAAACCCCTTAAGTGATCTACGCGCGCTATATAAGTGATTTGTAAATTAGAAAATTTAGCGTTATAGCTACTACTATTAAAAATACAGGCTAGCTATGTGTATATAGCGAATTTGCTACTACCTCATTAGGATTTACAAATAAACCTATTTAGACAAATAGTGTCTAATACCCTATCCTTTTAGCCTAATTATAAAATTTAATATAGGGTGTCCACTTCTACAGAATTAGTAATAATAAGGATAAGAGCAGTTATAAGGCTATACCCTAGCTGCAATTAAATTACTACCTAGAACTAATAAGCAGTGTGGAGAAAAACCTATAACCTATATTAATATTATTATTATAGTATATGGCATTAAGCTATAAAGAGTTATAATAAACCTATAGGAGGAAGTTTATATAATAAGGATGCTATAATAGAGTAACTTATTATAATTAAGGACCTATATTAGGGTTATAGAGGTAATAGAGGTTAAGCACACTAGTGGCGGGTCCCTAGCCGCGAGCTAGTCACGTGCACACTAGAGGGGTATTTAGCAAGGGCCGCACACATGGAATATGGGAGGCCAGAGATTGAAACCTTTAAGCACACACCCCTACCTTTTAGCTTGATAGCAGCGACACCTTAATCATACCTTCACTCTGTTTATGTAACCGGCCTATAAGCCTTGACACAGCGGGCCTGGATCGGTCCAACCCTTTATATATAATATACTATTAAATCTAGCAAAATTCAAGGATTTAAATAGTATATATTAGCCTTTTATATAACTACTAGTTCCCTAGTTACAGTTAATTTTAGCTTCCCTATAGGGTAACCTAGTTGGCTTAGTCATACATGCCGTAGCTTTGCTTAGGTGGCAACGCAAGATGCGTTGCACAACCACGTAACGTAGCGCAGCAACGCCGCGTAACAACGCAACTAGGCAACTAGTGGGCCTATGCTAAAAATAGCATTATTTTAACAATTATAGAATATAAGGAAGGGAGGCTTTAGACTAGCCTTAAGTATCTTAATATAAATTAAATATAAATTAGAGAGTAGTATACCCTAGGTAACATTAAGGTTAACTAGATAAAGACCTCTAAGATACTTGCTAATAGCTGTATAAAGCCTTCATTAGGACTAAAGTACAAGGAATTTTACTGTAGAATTAGGCTATGACTAATACCTAAATATCTGAAAACACTAGAAGTTTGTTAAGATCCTATATAATATATATAAACCTATAGCTTTATTTTTTTCGCTATTAGCTAGGGGGTGTGTTAGGGGAGCATTAACCTCTTACATTGACCGCGCTAACGAGGATAAAACCCTCCTTAAGATAATAGTGGATACGATGTATTAGATGTACCGGATTTAGTTAGATAAGACCATAGCGCACTGTGTACCTTTTAGGTACAAAAGTCGGGTGCCGTCTGCACCTCTAATTGAATGAATTGAACGCTTTCTATCAACCTATCATATCCCTACCTTCTGACAGTTAGTAAAGAAGTGCCGCCGCGAAAGCCGCGCGACACTGGCTATGGACTCGATGGTAATTTGCGAAGTCAAGAATATAGCTCACGGCTGTTGGGAAAGATGCCGAGACATACGGTCCCGGACAAGAGAGAACGGCACTGTGACAAAGGACCAAGGTTCTGCAAGACTCTAGTTTTACAGACCATGGCGACCTCAATGTCTTGCCGTTGTGAAGGATGGCGGCATTCCAGCCCAGGTCGCAATCACCTTTGGCGGTTTCCCAGCTGCATGTCCCGGTCGCATATAGTACTGCAGAGGAGTTGCGGTTGAGCAGGCAGGCAACGTGAGATGGCCAGACGACACAAGTTTCGGCCTTTCGTCAGATGACTTGTCTTGCAACATCTTTTCGAGGCCCCACCTGATACCACAAACTTTGATCTTTTTGCGGGAAGGTGCCGCCCATGCATCCTGCTCACAGATGGCAGCGTAATGTTACAGCTGGAGCAGCGGGACGGTCCTCCATTGTATACATGCGTACAGCTACACTTGCAACTTGCAGTGGCTGATGAGGTTCCGTATTCTCCACTACGTGCATCCATCCACGTGCAAGCGTCGCGCAGTGCCTGTGGGCACTTATCGACGGTAACCAACCCTGGTGACACCTCAGTCCACACCAAAAACCTTCTTTCAACGACGACGACGACGACGACGACGACGACGACATCCTGCATCGCAGGACCCAACACGCCGCCAAAAGACGAAAGGCATCTCGGCCTATGCGGTGGAAGGAATAGACGTCGACCATCCCGCAACCATATGTGCAGTCCCCACTACATCCGACCCGATGCCTTCCGCTCCCTCGTCGATGGCTTCGGTAATTTAAGACAAAGCGTCCTCGCTTGCCACTCGTCGAAATCATCATCTACGGCTGCGCCGCCGCGATTCTGATTCGGTTCCGTGCGCCAGTCGGGCGAAAGTCCGGCCAGCCATGTCGACGAGCTTGGTCCCTTCGGGGACCGCAACTTCCATCGTCACCAAACTCGTCTCGACGACTCTGGCAACAACTTCTGCCGCGATCCTCTCGGCGGCCACGACGTATCCGAGCATTTCTGTCCCGACGCGCAGTTCCCTCAGCGACTCCAGCCTCAGCTCGCATGATCAGGCAAACCAGCCCCTGGTGTCAAATTATCGCGACCCCTTCTATGCCTCGACCTTTCCCATGTGCTACGCTCTGGCTGCAACCACCGTCACGGCCTACATGCTGCTGATCATGCTCTTCATCACACCGAGGTCCTTTCTGGACGGCGGCGTCGTCTACCTCGGGCGCCGCTCGGGTTTCACACACAGTTCCTCCGGAGGAGAGAGCATCGGCGGCCGCCCATGGCTCCAGAAAGTCGCCGCGCTGACGGTGGCTGTTTCTCTCACCATTGCCACCTACGATACGTTCAAAGCCGCCGCGCATCAGTACAGCTACGGGGTGCAAAATGCGGCGATTATGCAGTCGGAGGTCATGGGCAGTCTGGAGCTCAGAGTCACACGCCTGGTGTCCAACTTTTTCCTCTGGCTCGCCCAGGCCCAGACCCTGATCCGTTTATTTCCACGACATCGAGAAAAGGTCATTATCAAGTGGGTGGCATTTGCCCTCATCACACTCGACCTCATCTTTTCGGCCATTAACAGTTTCAAGCCTGGCGAATCGGGCACTTCCGGTCCCAATCCGGCCGCAGGAAGTTTTGACCATCCTATCCCAGCTCTGAGTTACATGTTTCAGCTCCTGCTCGGTGTTTTGTACGCAGCATGGGTTATTTACTACTCACTCATGAAGAAACGCTATGCATTCTATCATCCCTTGATGAAGAACATGTGCGTCTTGGCCATTATTTCGCTGACCTCGATCCTCATTCCCGTGGTCTTTTTCATTCTGGACATATCACGGCCCAAGTTTGCCGGCTGGGGTGACTACGTGCGATGGGTCGGTGCCGCCGCTGCCAGTGTCATTGTTTGGGAATGGGTAGAGCGAATTGAAGCTCTTGAGCGAGAGGAGAAGAAGGGTGGCATCCTCGGCCGAGAGGTCTTCGATGGAGACGACGTGCTCGAGGTAAGCGCACAGGATTACCCGTGGGATCGAAAGCGCAGGCACCGCAAAGATGGCAACAACAACAACAACAACAACAGCAACAACAACAACAGCAACAGCAACAGCAACAGCAACAGCAACAGCAACAGCAACAGCAACAGCAACAGCAACAGCAACAGCAACAACAGAAACAACAGAAACAGTGGCCTGGGAGGACGAGGCGGTAGTAGTGGAAACCAAGGCAATCGCAGCCAGATTCTGGGAACTGGCACTCTCGGCGGCGTCATGGAACGGAGGAATCGCCCAGATCACGCCCATTCAAACGTCTGGCCTGTAGTCTCCACCCTCACCGGCCGCCAACGTGGCCATTCCCGGAACGCAACGCAGGACACGGCAACGGCAACGGCTGAACAGCCTTCGCAGCGCTCCATGGCAGGCATATTCCGGCCCCCTGGCCGGCTCGGCCTGCCGCCACCATGACTCCCGTGAGCCGGACAGACACGCCAAGTGTCGCGAGCACAGTATACGCCGTCCGATATCAGCCTTGCTCGGAAACGACTGGACGTACTCCTGATCCCTTTGCGCGAACCCCGGATCCACAACCTCCTCCGCCTCTTCCCCCAACGCAATCACCGCCACAACAGCAAATACACCACCACCAAAACCAAAACCAACATCATCAGCACCCGTCATCACACTCACCGCCGGAATCACACAGCAGCTCCGCGGATTCGTCTCCGCAAGACGACTCGCAACCAACGAGCCAGACACGCATGGAGAGCCCATCGCCCGGGCAGCGCCAGGAGCGCCATACCAGCACTCAACAGGCCATGATAGGCACGGGACCCTCTACAAACAGCGCAGCCGACCTTGAAGCCCATTCTCCGATGCCAAGTCGCACCGGCCGCTGGCAGGCATTGACACAGACGTCCAGCCGGCGCTCGCCAGATCTCCCACAGCCCCCGACGCACACGGCGGCCCCGCAGGACAAGATGCGCCACGACTCCATGAGCAGCAGCCGCTGGGACATCAAGTCACGCCTGGAAATGTTCGCCGCGAACCAAGCGGACAGGATACGCGAGAGGCTCCGACCGACCGCCGACACGGACAGTCTCCCGTGACGTATATCCCCGCGCCGCCTCGCCAGGGAGCCGCCCTTCGAGAAGTCCTCGAAGAGAACGAAGTCGGGCGACGCTCAAGCTCATGCGATTCTGACGACGGACACGGACACGGACACGGACACGGACGCGGACGCGGACACGGGCCTTGGTCCCAGGCCCAGCTCCAGCTCCAGCCAAATGTCGCATACCAGCAGGGTATTATGGCCTCGCCAGGCCAAGAACAACACGTACCATCTACGAACCCACCCTCTGGCCAGGCGTAAGACGGCATAATACCGTGTCGTACCAAGACGACGACGAGTTCTCCTACACAGACGAGTCCATGGACGAGTTTAGCGTCGCCGAGGAATCAAGGGTCCTGGAATCGGAAGAGGATTCGGGCCCGTCCCGTGGTGTGGGCACAGATGAGTCCGGTGGTTGGAGGAGTTAGGCTGGGTGTTTTGCATTGGATTGGATGGTGTCTTTTAGCGCGGCGTTGGATATACGGTTGTCTTTTCTTTTTTTTTTTTTTTTTTTTGGGGGGGCTTTGATATGCAAATTATTTATTTTACGCGAGTACCATGATGTATTGTATTCCACCACGTTTATTCTACGTTTTCTTTTCCTTTCGAGTGCATAGGGGGACTGTAGTTGATCGGTTCCCTCTGGTGGATGCGGCGGAATCCAGGGTAAGGTAGCACAGGTACGGAAAGTCAGCAATGCTGAATCCGGCACGATGACGCACAATTGTATCTGTTGAGAAGGCCACGCGAGTACATTCCATGCGCACGCGTAAAGTCGCGCAATGAACCATGGAGGACGTGGTGCTCCTCGGTATGCATGGGACACGCACGCATTTGTCGTTTGGGAGTGAGAATTTCGACAGAATACACGGGACAACCACGGTTTGACCATGTTCGATGCCACAAATTTGTGAGGCGCGGCTTGTGATGACCACACATCCCCCAATGCAATGCGCCGCCCGCCCTTGAATACATACACGAGCGCCAATGCCCACGCTTGGAAAAGCTTGGAAAAAGAAAAATCCCTCAGGCAAGATATGTGTAACAGCTGTCCTCTCGTTCAATGTAGTCCTTTTCGATCAAGCTGTCACCACATGTTAGCGCTTCGAAATCCCGCGGATGCCATGTCAGAGTGCAGCTCATACCTCTCGATCTCCTTCTTGATGGCCGCAGGCTCGACGCTGCCCTCGTCTTGGTCAAGTTGATTACTTCGGCGACCAGTTCCGCGTGGCCCATCGACTTGCGGCTCTTCATGATGCGCACAATGGCGGCCTGTGTCTCGAAGCGCCTGTCCTGGGCGATTCGTTCGTGCGTGGCCTTGTTCTCCTCCTTGGTCTCCTTGAGCTGGATCTGGTTGATCTTGACGCGGTACTTGGGGTCCGTGAAGGCCTTGTTGAATGTGAATGTGTCGGTGGGGCTGACGTCCCGGCCCTTGGGATGCTTGGTGATGACGCGGTACTTGCCGCATGCGAGGGATTGCAGGGTGCGATCCAGGTCCCCGCCCTGGAGGCCCGTTGCTGACGATATTTGCTTGTAGGAGAAGAAGCCCTCGGGGGCTCGCTGTTGAACAGCATGAGCACGACGGCCTGGAACGCCGAGACGAGCAGCTCGCGCGTGCCCTTGGGGAAGGTCGCCTTGATGGAGCAGTGGGCGAGCGAGTGCTTCCAGGTGAGAAGCCGGCCCGTGTGCTTGTCCTTGTAGTGCTGGTCGAAGCGCTCGATTTCCGTCGCCACCTCGTCGGGTAGGCTGATCCGGGAATCGGGGTATGTTGGCCACGCCGAGGCCGACAGGACCATGACGGCCAGATCAACGGGCGGCGCGCGTCGTTCCCTGTTCGCCCGCCTCCAAAGCCCGTAGGCGTCCATCTCGTCCCTGGCAAGCTCTTGGTCTTTGAACATTTGCTCCAGGTTGTGGGTGAAGTTTGAGCCGCACTCGCCTCGGAGCTTGGTCAGCATGTTGCGCTCCGCATCCTTGCTCGCGCTTCGACCCATCAGCAAACGTCGGGCAAGATCCTTCTTGTAGAACGCCTCGAAGGCGTCTTTGCCTTCGATGAATCGGAAAAGCTCCAGTGCCTGGTCGAGCTGTCTGTCCAGCTCGGCGTCCTCGTCCGCGGTGCTGGCTTGGCCCTCCTTCTCGGCGGCCGCCCTATCCTGCACATCCGACAGAAGTTCCTTGGGCAACGCCTTCAAGCCGCCCCGAAGCAGCATGTCGATATACCTGGCCGTCATCTCTCCAATCTTGGACGTCCCCGAGTCCCAGCATGACGCTATCTTCCGATCATTCATGAATTTGCCAAACGCTTCTCGCATGCCCCATAAAAAGTCCTCGTCTTTCTGGAAGGCATCTCGAATCAGGAGATCCAGCGATCGTCTCAGTTCCAACAAGCGGAGAACCATCTCATCCCCCTTTTGTTTATCCGATATTATGTCGGTCCCAGTCTGCCTGATGTATTCGCTCCACGGGGCCTTCATCTTCTTCTGAATGCCCGAGAGGCGTAGTAGATCGTACAAGCCCTTCATTGACTTGACATCCTTGTCTGCTAATAGCTTGGACAGGCTGTCCGAGTGCAGTAATTTCTCGGAATAACTCTCAATCAGTATGTCGTGCGCTGAATCTAGAAGCTGTTTCTCGGTAGTGCTGTCGAAGTTGTATGCGATGCATCGATGCTCCTCCTTGGCCAGAAGAGTCTCACACGCCGAAATGTAGTCCTTGAGTGATGACGTGCTCCACGACTCGCCGAACTCTTCAAAGTACGCCCTTGACTGCCGCAAGAATACGGGATCAAACTGCTTGACGTATACTCCCAGGACGTAAAGCATGCGGATGGTTTCCTTCAGCAGGGCCGAATCCAGCTGGCCGTCGCCGCGGCGATCGTATTCAATCATATCGCACACTCCGCCGATGACCCTGTCACCAAGTGAGCTGGCGTGGGCCTGCGACTGCTGCGGCGGAAAGACCATTCGCCTGAAATAAGTGATGGCCATGTCGTTGATGGACGGCAGAGATTCCCGCAGCAGATATGTCCTATCCAGGTAGCTAAACGTCGACCGAATCGTAATGGTCTGGGCGTTCCAAGACCTCCACTCTTCCCTCACACTTCTCAGCACGTCGATGTTTGACTGTCCGCCATTGCGCCTTATCCTCGGCAAGACGGCCGACTGCAAGTGGGCATCTACGCGCTCTTTCAGCAAACGATAGACTCTGGCGGCATTGCCCCTGCGACACACGTCTTCCACGCCGCGGTACAGACGCTCCAGTGGCACAGCCGGCCGTCTTGCGGAGAAGATGGCCGCCAGGGCTTCCTCCAGGTCCGCCTCTATCCTTGCATAGTACTGTTCCACCTGTGACTCCCGGTCCACGGGCGGTCGCTGGTTCTTGATGACGAGCCTCTTGGCTCCCGTATATGGTTGAAATGCCGAAGGCCGCTCGGTGAGATCGATCGTCTCGGGCAGCTTGCCCCTCGCCTTGGCAGTAGCCATGACGGCAACGGGCCAGCCGGCGTGTCGAGGTCGTTTGGTGTCGGCAGAGGACGAGGTCGGTGATGAAGAGAGACGCTGTCGTCGGCGGGAGGCGTGGTGCGAATCGGGCGACCCGGATTGCATGGAATGAATGAATGAATGAATTCGGCCGAAGGGATGTGTCGCAGTCGCAATGGGGTTAATCTAGGCGCAGAGGAGAGCAGCGCTGCTGTCTGAGGCTATACAGACGGAGCATGGATGGGCGCGAGATGTCAGGCACTAGAGATGTATGCATATCACTGCGAGCTCAAGGTCGAGGCAAAAGGTGGAGGCCTGACATTGAAGCTCGACGTTGAAATCCCGAGTGAGGTGAGGTCGTGTGGTCGGTCGAGTTGAGTGTGGGGAAGCTGAGATCAGCAAATGGTCATGTGGTTAGGTTGGTTGAGTGCACCAATAGGCTTCCGGCTGTGCCGAAGCCAACCAAGCATGCTCATCTCTCTCGCCTCAATGCTATATCTATCTACCTACCACAATACAATACGAAATAGAATATTCTCCGCAACATGTACTCGCTCCTGCCAACCCATGTTCGATATGCAAGAATCTCGTCCCCAAAAAATGAAACAACAATGCGTAATCAGCCCCCATCCACAGTGCACACATATCAGGCATATGCAGCCCATCCTAAGCAAGTCTCTCGTCAGTAAGCTGCTCCAACATGACCCTCAAGGAAGCGTCTGCGTCTTACCCGAATACAATACAGACAAGTTCCGTTCATCCGTAGCCATATTGATGAGATCGTTCACTGTCGCAGTCACGCTCAATGTCTTGGACAGCTTCTTGCGCACCACTTCCAGCGCGCGATCTGCCTCTGAGGGCTCATTCGTTCGACTGTTGTTCTTGCGTGCCTTCTTTGTCTCGGCAGCTTCACTGGGCTCCGGCTCGTCTGCGCCGTCCTCCTCGTCGCGGGCTTTTTGCAACTTGGCCAGTCGTAGTGGCGATATCGACCACGTGTACAACGGATCGTATCGCAACACGTCGAGAATCGTCATGATGGAGTACTGCTCTTCACGCAACGCGTCCAGCGTGAACTCGCAGCAACGGCGGAAAACGCCTTCCGTCTTCGTTATGCCCATGCCGTCTACAATGTCTCGTGTCAATCGGAACGGTACCAGTTCTGGGACGGGGAGGATGCGTCCTGCTTCGAACGCGACGCCGAGATCAATGTGCACGGCCTCGCCAGTTCTTGTGTCCAACAGGATGTTGTGTCCGTGGCGGTCTCCGAGACCAAGCACATGCCCGAGCATGGATATGGCTGCCGTACTTCTGGTGTACGCCAACCGACGGGCGAACCACTCATCGGGATCCGCAAAGTACTCCATGAAGAAGTATCTCATGACTGGTTGAAACCGCTCTGCGACCTTCCGGTACGTGCCGAGCCGAGTCTCTGTGGACCGGTTCTGGACATTGAAAATTTCCTTGCGGCACTGCGAACCCTTGAGGTCGCGCGGATGATATCTCTCGTGAGCAGGCATGAGGAATTCGTGCAATGGAATGGTCTTGGGCACGAATTCAATCAAACCTGACGACGCTGTCAGCGGCAACACCTTGTAGGTTCTGATGCCGAGATTCCGCTGTTGAGTGCTCCTGTGTAGTTTCAACAAAGACGACACAGCAGCAAACACCTGCTCCATGATGGCGTCCTGGCGAAGGTCATCGTGCCCGCCCTTCACCAGCTGCTTGTACTTGACTCCGTCACTGCCCACTGCCGTGATAATTTTGGGAGCGCTGACGCCCGACGCAATCGTCATTGAGGGCTCCAGCTTGGATATTATGGGAACTTTGGAGTAGTCCTTGGTGACGGAAACGTCTATGTGAAGTGTCGGGGGCGGGATGCGATACCGCGCGAGGCAGCTCACCAGGTACTGGCCAGCGGTACAGTCCTTGATGGGTATTTTGGCCCCAGGCTTGTACTTGTTCGGGTTCCTATCCATGGCAAGTCCATGGTAGTACTTGCTGGTCTTGTCTATTGACAGCCAAATGTCTGCCACGGATTTGGTTGCCGCGAGCTGCTGGGCGACCTTCTCCGTTGCCTTGACACGCTGAACAGCCACATCGTCCTTTTGCTGAGCTCTGGCCTTGGTTCCAGACCAGATCTGATACATACCATGGTATGGATGATCGACACAGATGTTGTATATCAACTCAAACAAGAGCTTCTGGAATGTGCCGTCTTGGTTTTGTAAACGAGACGTGAGCTGGTTCATTAGTGTCGCGAATTTTCTCGTGGGCACCAGTGACAGACTCTTCATGACTGCTTTGCTCGTGGATTCGTCGCCAGACCGCTCGAGCCACAGCGCGGTGAATCGCAGAGCGTCGTTGTTGAAGTCCTCGCATGAAACAAGTGACAGTAAGTAATTCTCCAAACTCAGCTGAACGAACTCGCTGCGCGTCTGCTCTACCCGTTTCAACTCTTTCTCGTCAAGTTCCAGCCATTGTTTCTCCTTTGATAGGACGTGGGCGTATTTAGTCTTGAGCTGTGTCTCCTTGGTCGAGTCGATGAGGGCTTTGAGGTCTTTGACCTCGTCATTCTTTGCCTTTCTCAGATTTTGCAATCTTGCTAGATCCTCAAGTCCATCTGGATCCTGCAGTTGCTCGTCGCAGAAAGTAGCAAATTGATGGTATACTGCGCCTGCCTCGCTGTTATTTCCACCCTTAAGTTCCTTCAGCGCTGGCCCAAGGTAGGATTTCTGTATGTCATGAGGATTCTCCAACCGGGCAAGAGACACCTTGTGCCCAATCTTGGACAACAAATCAGACCGACAAACACGAATGCTCTGTTTAGCGAGTGAAGAATTCCTGTCAATGGCTTGCAGCATTCGGATCGATGTTCCCATCTCCCCATGATCCCACAGTGAGTTGGCAACTTCAATCTTGATAGCCGCATCCACGTGTAAATTCAGATCCTCGCATTGTGGGATGAGCTCGGTGAGCGCAGTGGCGATGTTCAGAGACTCCTGTGTGGCTTGATGATAGCGATATATACCTGAGGATAAGATCATCGACTCAACTTGCATCTGTCGTAACACCTCTGCCGAAAGCTTTGCGTTTTTCACGAGGCCGAGGTGCTGACACAGCATGCTTATGGTGGTCTCTCGACATGACAAAACGTGGCCAACATCGCCGTATCTACCGGGTTTAGTAACAGTCGGGCGTAGGTACATGAGGGTTTCGGTACTCACAGTCCGCTGCGCATCCATTCGGACCGAGACTCGAATGTTTTGAGCATGTCTCGAACCTCGGACGATTCGGAAATGTTCAGCACATCGTCCAGTTCCGTTAAAGCTGCCAGTGCTGCCAATCGGCCCCGTAAAGCAGTCGCATTCAGCGTTGAGCGGGCAATGCTCCGCATGATCCCGCCAAAGCCATCATAAATAGCTTGTTGAACGGTCGACAGCTCTGTTGAATTATGAATACTTTGGTATGCTTGATACAGTATCACAGCGTGATGATCACTATTGCCAGGTGCTGGGAGGTTCCACATCTCCAACCGCCTTGCCGTGTTGAAAGTGCTATCCGATGAATGTCCATTGGTGCCAGAAAGCTCTTGAGTATTGAGAACCGAGTGCGAAAGACCTGAAAGTCCAAGCGTCCCGAGTGCCTTGACAAGCGCCTGACCATCAGCCCCGGCGTCCTTTCGTCGGAGTCGAAGATGACTGTCGTACTGTGCCCCGCGAAACGCCAAGCTTTTGGATCCTTCATTCTCATATTCAACACGAGCAAGCACTTTGGCCAAGCTTGCATCTTCAGGGAGTCCATAGTAAGCGTCTGGATCATCAATGTTCTCGAAGATGGTGAGCAGCGTTTCACTCATATCTTGCTCTCTATGCGCTGAAGATCTTCGGGACGACCTAGTCGTATCAGAAGAAACTAGTTCGGCAAATAAAAGGGCTGTCTTTTGCATACTACATCGAGAAGCAGCGGTGGAAGCCACTGCATATTCGATGTCCAGCCAATGCATCCGGTCGGCAATAGAAGATTCCTTTGGATACTCCTGGGTTCGCAAATACAAGATGGTGTTCATCAGCAACTTCAAGTTTTCCATAGCGGCAGGTTTTCCTCTCTTAACCACTCTTTTAAGGATGAAGATATTTCTTTCTTTATCAGTTGCTGATGCTCCAGCTGAAAGCTTAGAACCAGATGAATGATGAACGGGAATGCCTTCTCGGCGAAGCCGGGACTTCAACAAGTATAGGCGGCAAGGCGGACAGCAGTATCGAGTCCGGTACAGCCGAAGCTAGATGGATGCTGATTTTTCGAAGCCATTGCGAGGAGGCAATGTTGTCGCTCCAGATAGAATGCTCGTCATCAAATCTTGAGCTACTCGTTTCAGTCAGTGAACGGGAATGAAAGTCACCCCATTGCGAAGCAGTGTAAAGGCTATCTGATAGAGTTCTTTGACAAGCAACAAGCAAAGGCTCATCTTCAACTTCGATTGCACGCGAGACAGCTTTCCTCATCGCAAACTCAGCTAAACCAGCAACAGTTGAATTCTGATCTGCTGTAAGGTCTTGAAGCAGGTATAGCAGTCCCATCTCGGAGCCATTAGATCCAGGTGCAATACGACCGTATAGACTGAGGTTTGTCTCTTTAAGCACACCATCCGGAATAGCTCCAGACGCAGCAAATGATCGGCCAACAACTCGTCCTGCCCAAGAAAGGTAATTCGCGCTAAGATCTTGTGCTTCACAGCTTTTCCAGACTTTTGAAGCTTGGTCGATCGCTGCCTTGTCCGTCTCAATAATGTCTTCCGTAATAGTGACTGGTATTTCAAAGTCACCACAGAGGAGTTTCAGCGCGAGCTCACGCGATGCCTCATTCAGTAGCCGTTTTCCCGTGACACCGTCCTTGAGTATGTCCAGAAGCAATTTGCTTTCTGATGTTCCCTTTTCAGCATTGCCGGATGACCTAATATGCGCCGCAGAATGTGTGATGGATTTGAAAAGTGCGGACTGACTATCATCCTCGAACATGGTTGAAGTGTAGCCCGTAAGATAATTGCTGAACCAGTCGTGGAATTTCTGAGCTTTGCTCATCGTGGCTATGAACTGGCTTTCCTGGGTCGTGCTGGACTGACTCGACTCGAGAAACACACGAAGCGAAGCAAGAGTCGACAGTGCATACCCTGCTAGGAAAGATGGTTTCTCGGCCAGGTATTCGCGACCCCGGAAAGGAGATATTGGCTCAGCCCCAATGCATCGTCCGCACATTCAGAGTCCACTATGAACCCTCGGATGGAGTTGAGAAGCATTTCGACACAGTGGGATTCTAACGCCACTGCATCTGCTAAACAGATCACCAGCCGGACTTTTCTCAGCACCGAACAAGCATGAAGTGAGCCCAATGCTGGGTGCACTGTGTTAAAAAGCCTCCTCGTAACTAGCAGAACCAAAGGGGGTCCAGATGTCGTGGAATTCGGCCCCTGTATTTTTGCAAAGCCTAAAAATGTCATGGATGACAAACTTGGCTCGAAACGTTGGCTGCTGATTGGATGGTAATCTGTTGGTTGAGTGGGAGAATTTCTTGATTGTCTCCAAATTCTCCAAGGCATACGCAAAAGCTTCGTTTTTGCCGAGAAACTTCTCAAGACGATCTTCCTGATCCAGAAGGTCGAAAAAGCATGCAATAGTGTCCACAAAATTGACGTGGATCGACTCCATGTACGCCTTACGTCCAATCGTCTCCCTGATATAATCTTCACCTTTACCGTTGCCAATATCCCCATACACGTCTCCAAACGCCATACTGTAGGACAGGGATGTGGCGAAGTTGTTTCGTATCAGGTCGCCTTCTTTTACTGCAAGTGTTTTGGCTAGGATGGCAATAGCTGGCTTTTGGACTCGCATTATTGCAAGCGCAATGGCATCTGCTTGAGCCGACTGAAGTATATCGGTCAAGTCTTTGAAGCCAAAAATGGAAAAGGGGATGTTTTCAACAGGGTCGTTTTCCATCCAAGTGTAAAGCAGCTGACGAGAGAAGAGGCGGAAAAGCTCCTTCGCTGACTTCAGCTTGAGCGTGCTAGATACCTCAGCGAGGCACCACCTTGCATAGTCGATGGATTTGGCAACCTTCCCTGGTGTCTCGAAAATATGATAGATGCATCGGCGAAGAAGATTCGGCCAGCGGCAGGCCAGTTTGGACAAGGCAAGCAACCTGAAGGCAAGACCTGATGTATCGTCAGGATTGGTAGGCAGACTGGCCAGAACATCCATGAATATCTCGTCATGAAGAGTCAGTATGAACAGTTCGAATATGCCAGCGATCCTCTCCGCGATGAAACATTTGGCTTGCATATTGGAAGATTGCAGAATATGAAGCAGTGACGTGCGACAAGAATCCAACCCAAGGTTGGTCCCGTATGAAGGTCTTGCACGAAGCAATGTGAAGAGCAAGCGTGCCATGGAGATTTCGGCTTTGGTCGAAAAAATTGGATTTCAGACAGAGTTTCACAAAGTAATTGTATAAGTCACCAACAGCTTCAGCGAGTTCATGGCTGTCATTCAACCAAATGTTGTGTAGGCCATCGAGCACGTCGAGGCAAGTAGTAATTGCCACCTCGCAACATTGATAGTCAATGGCCGACATGACTGACCCAAGCCGCTGTATGATTTGATACGCATTTTCTGACCCCACAACAAGATCCGAGTTCGATATCTCAAGAAGCAGCGCCTGGCAACATAACAAATCGTCGTCGGACAGTGAAAGGAAGTCCCTGATCCAATGCGCGGGGAGAAGGCCGATCTGACTAGTGTCGTCATGAATAACGCGAAGCAGCCCTAATCGTTGTTTGGTTTCTAGATAGAATGCTCGAGGGCTTGTACGTAGTTGTACGTTGAATCTTGGCACGGGCGAAACAATTGAATGCGTGATCCTGCTGCTCTGGGACTCAAATTCGTCATCTAGATCCATCAGGTCTGAGTTCGTGCCCTGGATCGGCAGTGGATGCTTATGGTCTATCGCATTAAATATTGTAGATAGAGTGCGAAGCAAAGGAGTGTGAAGTGAGTGTAGCATGTTCAAGTCAGCTGTATTTAGACCAGGCATGCAAGGTCTTAAGATTCGCAGGCTCGCATCGACAAAAGACGATGGTTCAATCGAATCCATGGCTACGAGTAAGCTCTTCTCCGCCAAGTTTACCAAAATCGACTCTGTAGAGCTAGCTTGGGGAGTTTTCATATCAGAAAACTGGGGGATCAGCATAGCACCAACCATGCATGCGGAAATGAGGCTTTGGAACCGTTCCAAGGAAATTTGACTCCCACCGTCCTGTGGCTTCTGCGTCCAGGTGCTGCACAGCTCGACTAGGTCATCCAATTTTGGCGAGAATAGTTCGAATACCAGCTTTCTCGAAGGAAAGAAGCTGTTAGGGTCTGCTGCTGCCGGATTGATTCGGTGCAAACCTGACTTGTAGACACATGTCGGCACTTCAGACGTGACTTTCTGCCGATGCCGATTCAACAGCAGCAAGTATTCATTATACTGTGCCATTTCTTGCCTCATCTGCCACGCTTCGCCAATAGCAGTTCCTGAACCAGCCGATATGCCGTTCCAGAAGAGTGGTTCAATCCCACAACATATTCGGATAAGATTCACAAACTCTAGAGGCTGGATATGAGTTGAAACCGCAGAAGCAAATGCCAACTCGCCTAGGTTAGTGGTATAGTTAGTTACTTATCTCTGCCAAAAGCCCACCGTATTGCAAACTCACTAGGGTTCCACTTGAGAAACACCCATCTGATTATGTGATTTGACGTAGCTTGACTTGCACTGGGAACTTTTGCGTTCCTAGAATGGAACAAGTGAAACATCAGGTCGAGTGACGTATCGCAAAGCAGGCCGGGGCCGTTCACATCCGGAGTTGTCACGACACTATTAAGGTCTTCTGATATCAAACTATACGGCAGCAATTCGGCCTCCAGGATGCGATGTAGCAATAAACAGGCAGATCTACTCATTGTTGGAACGCTGATTGACCTTACAGCGTGGTGCCACAGTTGTCTCCACTGGTCTGCTTCGATGCCACTCGTTTTCACGAGCGGCACACAACTAACAAGTCGATCAGTATGGTCTTGAAAGAAAAGCTGGAACATCATACCTTGAGGCTGCGATGAACGCCCACGATGCCGTGACTTGGTTCTTGTCTGCTGCACATTTTGCTAGATCTTGAATGATAGCGGTGAGATCATCGATTGCAACTTCATGTCCATCTATGAGAAAGCACACCAGCTGAAGGGCAGTTATTTGTGTACCCAGGATTCTCGACCTGAGCCTTGATCTGAGGCGGCTCTGAGATTCCCCAGTTCGCTGTCTCTTGCGTGGCTGTTCACCGGTCTCCCGGCATACCTTGCAGCGTACGAGCTGTTTGCTAAGAGGATATTCTCCAATAGAGCAAGGTTTTGCACAACTGCCCAGTGGCTCTCTCCATCTGAGTTGTGGTTTCGAACACCGAATAATGACAGATGCATCGAGCCTTGGGGTAATGATGAGAGATTGAACGTGAGGTCGTGCAACTGAAGCCGAGATTGGTCACTGCGTTTGGAATATTCATGCCAGAGGGGCTCTGCGAGGCCCTCAATCTCACTCTGAATATCACAACTCCATTGTTTAGAAAGACTCTCCAAATGGAAATGAGCGAGGGAAATGGTTTTGGAAATTTCGTTTCGTAAGCCTCTGATAAGCTCGTCTTGAGAAACCTTGTCTGCCCGCCACCAATATCCCATCAATGGCACCATGTCTTTAACCAGCTTGAGTCCATATTCGACATCATTTGCTTCAACACATGCAAATATGATATTACAGATAGAGAAGCACATTGTTTGTATGGAACCAAGGCTCAGGTGCCTCATGTTCAAGACTTGGACGGCCACTTTTGCTATGGGTTTTCCACATCGGGCCACGGGTGCGTTTGAGGCTTGTATCAAGAACTGTAGGCTCTCTAGAGCGTCTTTGAGGCAGTCACCTTCAAATGGCCCGCCTTTTTCTGGCTCTGAGTCGAGCCAGTGGAGTGCAGGTTCGAGCGAGGAGTCGAACTGCTTGGAGCAGGGAGCTCCTCGCAACAGATATCAGGCTGGAGTATAGGTCACCTGGCAGAACATATGCGGTGATGTCTAGGAGAAAATCCACGCAGGTCTCCCAAGGTACAGCTTTTTGTCTAGCGAGAAATTCAACGTGAGATTGCCGCGAAAGTACCTCCGATAGTGTCTTGACATAGTCTTGCACCAGGGGGCCACAAAATCATCGTCTGGACCAGGAAGAACTTGGGTAATGTGATCTATCAACGCCAGTAGAGTTTTGCGGCCTAGTTTGGGCGCGGCCCTGGCAGCTGCCATTCGGATGGCGGAGGCACATTTTGCAAGTCTGGTGCCTGCAGCGTTTCGGACCGATTCCTTTTTCCTTCTGTCGTAGAAATTGGGCTTTTCGCGTATGACAAGGTTGAATAGGCTTTCAAATATGTGATGATAGCTCCTGTCGCCGAGATCCGTGCTATAGGCAGAGAGTTAGATCATCCCGTATTATCGCAGGACCTGACACAATTACGTACAGATTGACGGTTCTATTGCGGGGATTTAGTAGTGTGATGAGCTCTGCTACCACGTTAGACAAGCCCAGCTTAATTGTGAGTCACACAATCATCTACCTTCCACGGCCTTGTCGCGGTTTTTGACAGATCCAGATTTGACATCACCTACAAAGTTGGTTATTGTTGAGTAACGCAAAGCATAAGAGGTACGTTATATTTACTGGCCAAATTCATGACAGTTGACATATGTGATGAGGACATGTCGCTTGCAGTACTGATCCGCAACGCCTTCTTCTCGCTCAATGTTTCAAGCTGGGGTGATCCCACCGAGTCGCTGTCATGTGTAACAAGCCCGCGAAGTACGGCAACGCGTGGGCCAATGCGAACCAACAGCGAACGGATGAAGGGAATCTCTGCACAAGTAACGGGGAAGTGTCGTCATGTTAAGCTCGTGAGTGCATTGAGTCGGCGTCGAGGCCCAAGATCATGGCCTTTCGAAGTAATTGACAGGCAGTGTGAGAGCTGCTTGCAAAATATCATTGACCTTTGCCAGCGCCCTCCTGGTGCCTGGCAATCGAGTTGCATTGGTTGATTGATGGCGTTGCGCTGCGGGAGCTTCTACAGCTTGGCTTGCTTGGCTTGCTTGGCTGGAAGTTCTCCGTATGACGGGCAGAATCCACACCGCCCTCTGCTATGTTTACTTCGACCCGCACCTGGGAGCTCATCCATGGCACAATCGCAGAAGGCTTTTGTTCGCCTTCAGCAGCGATGGAAGCAGCGAGGCTGCACGATATCGAAAAAGATCATTGCACAACCCCGTGGCTGGATTCAATCTGTGACCAACCGTGGTTGTTCTTCGACCCCCTTCTTGCTGCTACTTGAGCGGCTGCCCCGGACTCGTTTTGCGACTGGCAGGATTTCGCCATGCGATAGATAGCGTCAAGAACCTACAATGGCCGAAATCACAGTTCTGGATGCTTTGCAAGCCTTCCACCGCGAATTGGTCGCGCTGAATGCTGGATATGGAGACACACCCGAGAGCTTGAATAATGAGATACTTGTGCAGATTTTCGAACGGGAGTTGGGCAAGTTATGGGACGGCCCGCCGAAAAACGAGAAGAGTCGCAATACGGTCAGATCAGGTGGGCTTCTTCATACTCGGCAAATCTCCAAAGCAGTGCATCACTAATCCTTGAGCAGGAAAATTGTCTATCGAAGATGAGGAGTTCACAATCAACGACAGCTTTCAACAAGACGCGCTGTTATTGTCCGACGAACTCGATGCCGATGAACTCGATGCTGCGAAATGCCTGTTCGAATCGCAAGATGACCCATCTGTCCTGGGCCGGTCTTTATTGGAATGTGGCATTATTCGATTTCACCAACAGCGCAAATACGTACTGGACATTTTAAGGCTACTTCTCGAGCTGGACAGTGCCGAGGATGACAATGAAGAATCGAGCGCTCTGGAAACGATCAAAATGTTTGTGGCGGCGAGGCTATTTCAGTCTGGACCTGGTGGGACAAAGCGATACGTCCCGAGATGCATGGCTGCTATGGCTAAAATCAAAAACTGGCTGCAAAAGCTGGCAGAAAGAATTGCCGCCGCTCAAACACTCAGCCAAGTAAAGCCTGGGCAGCTCTCTGAAGAGATGGAGACTGTGGAATTCTCTCGAGTCAGCTTGATCCAGCAGCATGAGCTCTTAGGTGTCATTCTCTGTCGCTGCATCGAGAAAAGACAGGCAGATACGTCGGACTTCATGGACTTTGTCTCAACACTCAAAAAGGTGGACAAATATGATAATTTACTTGGTCAGTCAACGACATCGCGTTCCACCACGTTCGCTCTTATTCTGTCATTGCTAATCTGCAATAGCACATCTGATTCCTGCCATGGGCGCATACATATTTATGTTTGGGTCGGAGGAAGGGGTTATGATCTGATCAAAGTACGAGAATTGCATAATAAACTGTTCCCAGCAAGCGACGACTCGACTTGGCCATTACCGCATCTTCATGCCGCTTTTAGAGCATGGTGGCTAGCCGAGTATAGCGGCTTTTACCTCGATGACCCGCCAGAGGCTGCAATCCCTCCCGGCACTGACTTAGACGAAGAAGACCGACAACGGTCGAAACAGTTCCTCGACGCTCTCAAGGACGGCGCATTCGACTTCCTGCTGTCTGTTGCTGGAGATGTGAAGCCTGCGGACTGGCACGACTCGGTTCGTGTGGGGATGCGCAACTGGTTGACGAGGAAATCAACTGCGCTGGCGGCCGATTCAGTGCAGTTTGCAGGATTCTTTCAGTTGTGCCTGATGACACAAATCGAAGTGTTTGTGGATGCATTTATTTCTAATCTACCGGATGTCTTGAGGAAACTCAGAGTTGAGGAAGATGAGCAACGTCAGCTGAGCCAGGCACATGAGCAAGATCTGGACCTAGAGAGGTTCCTCCTCGTAATAGCCTACTCCTATGAGGGTCGGCCAGACGCGGCGTCCAACTTTTGGTCAGACCCTGATAGTAATCTCGCAGGTTTCATGCACTGGGCCTCCAGGCGAGCATCGACTCCGCTTGTGACTGCCTTTGCGAAATGCTCCAAGCCATCGCCGGAAATGATGACTGTGCCACAGCGGCACATGAGTTCCTTCTCGATGATGGCCACCAATCCTCAGGGAAGATGAGGAGATCGCAATCACTCACATGGACACAAATTTTCAGGGAACTCGACTTCTTCTCCGAAAAGATCCGACAGAAGCCAACGACAACGCAAACGTCGAGATTCCGAGGGGGCAAACCACCCACAGAACAAGTCGAGACAGAACCCGAATCAGCAATGCTACTTGAATGCTATCTCCGCTTGATGACAAAACTGTCCACGGAGAGCGAAACCACACGTCTGTTCTTGCTGCAGAACGCCAACTACAACCTAGTGGATATGCTTTATGAACTAGCCAGCAGCCCTGTTCCGCCCAGACTGCGAGGCTGCGTCTTCTTTGTTTTGAAAGCGCTCATGTCGGGGAAAACCACCCAAGAGAGCTACACCATGTGGGCTTGCTTGGAAAATTGGATTACTGGTGGGTACGCTGGAGCGTCTGTCGGCACCGTCAGGCCAGCCCAACCTGCACCACTCATGTCCATGGACCGCATATTAGACGAGATGAGCAGCGGCTTTGAGGACCCAGAATCGTTCGTGCAATTGCTTCTGTCTCTGATGTCGCCAGCGATTGACAGTAGCCCATTGAACGACTCCCTTCCGTTTCCCGAAAGCCTGGGGTCAAACTCGCGAAATCCTGGTGTTGAAGTGTATGTGGATTTTGTCATGGGTTTGGTGTTAGCGAACAAGGTGCAAGATTTGCAGGACAAGCATCAACTCCGGGTGCTTAAATTAAGCTGCCTCGACTTCATTCTGACATGCTTGTCCACGTTTAACGAGGACTTGATTGTTTTTGCGAACGAGACAACGATCAACATCGACTCCGTCATTGCTGCCACAGATCTCGCAACGTATGTTCAGAGACATCCGTTCGCGAGAGTCATGGAGTGGATGTTCAACGATAGAGTTATGATCGCATTGTTCGGCACGATTCATCAAGAGCCGGCGGATGTCGGCAATGCGGCTCCAGACTCGCCGTTGATTCTCGGTATTTTGCGAGCCGTTGAAGTCATTTCAAAAGTTCTTGATCTAGAAGCCACTTATCTTGATCTGGTCAGGCCGCTCATCAAGACGCAGTCTGGACCTCGCCGCCAACCCGTAGCAAATGCAGCATACGCTTCATTTCAAGATGGACTCGTCACTCGACTAAATCTCGTTGTGGATCTGGGCAATTATTGCGGAATCGGACATCCCGATTTGACGTTGGCTTGTCTCAAGCTCCTAGAAAAGATGTCATCATCGTCAAAAATTGCGGCGACGTGGTCAGGATCCGGCCGTCATCCCCATCGCAACAAGGCCATTGTGGCGATGGAAGCCAATGGTGAACATGAGTCCATAGCCCGTTCCTTCGTCTCCGAGCTCATGGCGCCGCTTGAAGCTAGTCGTGAGGCGGAGTCCCCAATTACATGACCAAAATCTACATCTTGGATTTCCTCCTCCAGTGTCTCGGCACAACCCCAAAGAGCCAACCATTGCTCACTTACTTCTCGGATTCAAGTGTGACGTGGACTCTGTTACGATTGAGAGCAACGGTGCATTTTCCAACCAAACGGCTTTGTTCCACACTCTGCTCCGACTGTTGATGGAAATTCCATCTGGAGATGGTGAGGGTACGCGGCAATGGCTGGTTGCGATCAAATCCAAAGTAATGCGCATTCTCCATATTCTCTGGAGCTCGCCGCTCTCGGCCTCTCTTGTGATTGGTGAGCTGCGAGCCAACGAATTTCTCTTTCATCTCCTTATCCGCGAAACTGTCATCCAGCCTGATCTTCTCTGGGAAGGACAGAACGTTGCAGTGCTTCATTTCCCCATAACTGAGGGGGCTGCGACACTGGTAGACTTCTTGACAATAAGAAGCATAGCCCTCGAGTACATGGCCATGGAGCTGTGTATGATCTCCCAAGGCAAGATACCAAGCATGAAGCGGAGGATCTTCGATGCCCTGAACGGCCAAGTTGTTGGGGATGGCAACCAAGCCATCCAAACGCCGACGGTGTTCGATTTGTTCGATTTCCTTCTCCCAGAGGGCATTTGGGAAACACCGCCTCCGCCCATCCAGTTCTACAAAGACATGGACATCAGTGTCTGCCTGGAAAATGATGCCGATGACAATGCAGTTTACAACACAGACCGAGTCAGAGAGATGCTACTGCTCAAAGGGGGCGAATCTCATAGCCAGGGTACCATCATATCAGCCCAGGATCTCGCTGCAGTTGAAAGGGAGGGACGATGATTCTCGAATACCTGGTTTCCACGAACCGCCAAAAACAAATCGCCACCCAGTGCGTCAAGGTGTTGAGGTCGTGGACCAGATTACTGCTTGTCATGATCGAGTGCAACGACTACAAGGGTACGGCACGGACGTCGTTCTTCCTTCAAGCTCTTCAGGCAGTGTTGCCAAGCCTCGAGGCGTTCGCATCAGAGCGGCCAGGGAAGCGCTCGAGCTGGCAACAGTAGCCCGAGTGTTGCTGTCCAAGTTGGAGCTAGGCAAGCAGGACCTAACAGATCAACACGGCCAGTCGATTGGTAACCTCGTCGGCGATAAACTGTACCAATTGTTCCAGATTTGCTTGCAGGCTATTGGAAAGTGGGCTGGCACTCCAGAACTTCGATCAGTATACTACGAAATTTGCTATCGCTATCTCACGGGCATGTCGGAGCAGGGAGTGCTGGATCCATCGCGGCCCAAGACAACCAAGACGATTCAAATATATGGCGAACGGCTGATCAACGTTATTTGCGATGACGCCTACTGTGGCGAAGCCAGCTGTCAGTCTGCCGCTCTAGTGCTCCTTAATTCATTGGTTCATGTCGGCCGTCAAGAGAATGACACCTACGTTGTCGAGATGCTCAATCGACTCAACTTTATTGGCATCGTCGTCGACTCCTCCGTAACCTCATGCACGAGTGGCACGACGCGTATGCGTCTGGTAAGTCTCGCCTGTTCCCCAACTATTCATGCACCATGGCGCTCCTAACCACCAGTTCTCCTCGCACAGGCCACACAGATCAACGCAACTACCAGAATGCCCGTTTGGCCCTCCTCCTGCAAATAGCCCAGTCACGCACCGGCGCCAAATGCATCCTCTACGCCAACCTTTTCCGCGCCATTGACACATCAGGCCTCTTCACCGCCGACCCCGAACTCCAAAGCGACGCCCAAAACTCTCAAGCCCTGGAGCAACACTACGACCTCCTGGCCAAGGTGGTCCGCATCGTTGGCGCCGCCCTCCTCAGCAGAGGCAGTCACAACACTGTTCAAGGACGCAAATTCCTCACCGACAATCGTATGCTGGTGACGCACACCCTCAAGAGGAGTGCTGGCATCGGCGGGGGCGCAAGCAATGACGGCTTGGACGAGAAAGTGGGCGATCTGGCCGATGCACTCATGGTTGTTATTGCCGCGACGGGGTTTCTGGAGTATGAGAACGAAGCAGTCGTGGAGCCGATTCGACCGAACCATTCGCTCTTCCATTAGAAATTGAGCATGCTAGTGCCGGGATTTTCAGATCAAACTGTAGTTAAGAGTGTATGTATGGCGTTTGGACGTGAAGGGTATGTATAGCGATTGAGATTGACAGGGTGCCTGCCAGACCAAGGATTGCAGACAGGCAGCCTGGTCGTTGATCACAGGACGGGAGGGGTCGCCGCCTCGAGAGATGGGTGAATGAATTACAAAAAGTAAAGGGGTATTTATTATTCTCTGCGGAATGTTATTTTTGCTGGATGGAAGGGGTCCGCATATAGCTGCGACTTACTGTTTTATAATGATTCAAGATAGACTGCACTGCGTTGTCAAGAGGGGTACTTATTTCTTCTCTTCTTCTCCATTTTTCTTAGGAAAGCATGAATTGATTTTTACATTTTTTTGGGGCTCATTGGTTGTGGCCAATGCATCTAATTTAAGAGAGACATGAGGATTGCTAGCGATACCTAGCCAGCCAGCATAATAATTAACATATGAATTATAGCGACCGCAAATGCATAGAACCTGATAGGAATAAGCTTAAGGTTACGAATACGGGGGCTGCGAGGTTAGAGCAAAGTTAGCGATAAATTTTGTGGCTGTGTTGGCGCAAGATACAGTTGGTTCGCGACCGCAGTCAAACTCAAATCCGTTCGAGTTTTACTCACTATGTACGAATATCGCTATGTGAGAAGTGCGTGTGCTCTTTCGATGCTATCAAAGGCGACCTCTGATATTTCATGGTGACAATATCGGTTCAGTCTTCTGTGCTACATGACAAGTCGTTCGCTCTATGTACATTGTCCTCGTCGGTTCATGACGAGATTACGTCATCGCGAGTCTTCGTCAACTCGTCGTCGTGGTCACACGAGCATCGCTGGAAAAGAGTTCCACCATGATGACTCGTCATGAGATATCCTCAGCCTTTCGCTTGCCCTTTTTCGTGGCCGTCATGAGTTTCAGTTCGAGTGGCCAGAACCCTTTCGTCTTGGTATTGTACGCAGACCTGGATTTCATGTCGATCTTGGCTCGACACATGGGACATTTACCCTTTGTTGCTTCAACATGCAGTGAGGAGTGCAGGCATTGCGCACAGTACAAATGGCCTGGGGAGTTTGTTCATCAGTTCGTGGCTCGTGAGATGAGATTCGATCCGTGAGTCGGGCGTTTTGAGCGAGACAATAGTTTGGGAATATAAAACTTACCGCAGTGGGTGACTGTGAGAGCGGAGGCGTCGTCCATGCAGATGACACACTGGAACTTGGAGATCTTGATCCTGTTGTCCGTTTCGGGCAGATTGGGTTTCGTCAGGTCTTGAGGAACCTCGGTTGCGTCTGTCAAGTCTATCGTCGTCATATCTTCGCCGTGAACTGATTCCAAAACTTGCGGCACGAGGCTGTCCCCGAATAAGTCGTCGTCTGGAACAGATGGTAGTTGCAGTGAGTCGATTATTGCATTATTCACGGCCACGTCCGAAGCCAGTGTATGTTGCCGTTTGTGTATAGACGAGACGTCAAATCCGCTGGGTAGATGGTGTAGCCGGGGTGGCGGCGGCATCATATCCGAGAAAGAGCCGGGTGAGCTTTGAGACAATGGCTCATCCCAGTCCTCATTGGAAAAGAGGGTGTTTTGCGATTCTCCGACACTCGAGGCGGACAGCTGTGTTGTTGATCGTGCAGGCACAGCAAACAGGCGAGTGCACGTCGACGTGCGGCGAGGAGGGGCGGCAGAAGCAGCGGAGCCAGGGTCGGTAGCAGCAGCAGCAGCGGCAGCGGCCTGGTGAGGCTGGAAGGCAGCCTGGTCCAGTGGTGACGCCTCGCGAGCGGCCGGCAGGTTTGTTGTGAAAGATGGATAGGTCGAGGGCGAGGAAAAGTCGTGGTCGGCAAAGGTGCTCAGAAAGTCTTCATCTGCGCCACCGAGGCCGAGGCGATTTGTTGTGCTGTCGGAGGGTGCGTGGCAGGCGATGGTGTCCTCGCCCCACTGAACCGGCGGGTGGTGAATGGTGCTGGTAGTTGTGCTGCTGCGGCGGCGGCGCGCGTGCATTTGCAAGCACGGAGAACGCTGCCTTCGTCTTCGGGTCGGCGTGGACGGCGTGGACGGCGTGGACGGCGTGGACGGCGCGGCTGAGGCTGTCAGCATAGGCGGGTTTCCCGAGCGCGATGTGCGTCTCGACGTTGAGGAAAGAAGAGGCGCGGAGATGTGGTGTCTGGGTGAGGAGGATCGTGCCACGGGTGGGCAGTCGACAGTCGGCAGCGGTGGCAGCGGTGGCAGCGGTGGCAGCATCGGCGGTGCATGAGGCGGTTCGGAGAGAGCATTAGGACGTGATAGAAGCATGGGATCGATACCGGCTGCCGTGACCATTGTCGTGGCAAGGGCAGAAGGCGAGGACATGTCGGTGCACGAGGTTTGTGTATCGGTGCATGGGTGAGGCGAGAACGTTTAAGGAGGTAAAACATGAAGCCCGAGAGGACCAGAAGATGCACAAATCCGCCACGCAGATACTTGATCGAGGGGTAAATCAAGGGGTAAATCATGGGGAAATCAAAGGGTTGGTTTGGGCAACAAGATGCTCATGTCAGGTGTTGTCGACATTGTTGTTGTCGGCGCTACTACTAGGAGTCTCAAGTCGCTACTGGCGATGATCCGATCCGTTACTTTTTGGTGGCGACGGGGAGCGGAGCCAATAAACGACTGCCGCCGACTCCGCTCCCTGGCCGGATCGGGCCTAGACTAGTAGCAGTCCTTCTCCTGACAAATGACGGGCAAAACTTCCTGACGACATTGACTGTATCGATTGATATGAACAGCGATGCTGGATGCCACGACTTCGCACGCATTATACCTTCAATCCAGTTTCGTCTTGCTTGCCACATGGTATCAGTCTTCCACGTCTCGCAACAACAACTCGAGGCGCATAGAAGCCCTGTAGTGATGCAGCACTGTCGCTTATGAATTCGCTTTGTCCCGCTGCGAGCCACGTCCAGCGTGCCTCGACAGCAAGCTTCGTGCGCATTGCTCGCCACCATGCGCATCGTCGTTTGGCCTGGCAAGCCCATGTTCGCTGGCTGGCTGATGTCGCTCGACAAGAAAACACAAAGCGCCATGACAGCCTATCAAGTATGCACTTATTCGCAATCTCCTCAACAAGTCGTAAACTGATTGCCTTCCCACAGTCCCATCACAATCAAGGTACAACGAAATTGGTGTCCAGCAACTGAGCGCCCACGTTTTCAAGCAAATATTTCCCGACGGATGCAAACCACCACCCGAAAACCTTGTCAAACTCTCCAAAGATCACTTGCGACGCCACGACCTCCTGGGCAGAAACACCGATACGTCCGGGCCTATCGCGTTCGACCTACCCCAATTACAGGGGCGCACCCTCGACGAGCACTTCTACAAGCTTGGCTGCGACTCTGCTGAACCTTACTTATCAAATGCAAAACAGTTTGCTCGCGCGAATTGTCCACCGAAGCCTAGGAAATGGGTGAGGCAAAGTGGGTGGACGAAATACTACCCAGATGGACGAAGTCAGGCTGTAGAAGTGCCTGATGAAGATGTGATGTGCTTCGATACAGAAGTCATGTGGAAAGAGAGCCCTTTCGCGGTCATGGCCTGCGCCTCGAGTCCTACGGCTTGGTATGCCTGGCTCTCTCCATGGCTTCTGGGAAGACCAAAAACGAACGCCAACTGATCCCCCTCGGCGATCCAACAAAGGACCGGGTCATTGTTGGACACAATGTCGGCTATGATCGGGCTAGAGTATTGGAGGAGTACGACATGAGACAGTCTCGAAACGCATTCATCGATACCATGTCACTACACGTTGCTGTCAACGGAATGTGCTCGCAACAACGACCAATCTGGATGAAACACAGAAAGAACCGTGAACTTCGCGAGCGAGTGGCCAGCCAGACTCCCGACAATGGCTTGGCGGAGTTGTTGAGCAATAGAAGCATGTACGAAGAAGAAGAGCTCTGGGTGGAGCGCAGCTCCGTCAACTCGTTGCGAGACGTGGCCAAATTCCACTTGAACGTATCTATTGACAAGGCGGTTCGAGATGATTTTGGTGAGCTCGATCGTGACGGAATATTGGCAAAGTTGGATGAGCTGCTCGATTATTGTGCTGCTGATGTTGCCATCACACACCGTATATATAAAATCGTCTTCCCCAAGTTCCTGGAAGTCTGTCCCCATCCCGTCAGCTTCGCTGCATTGCGACATCTGGCATCTGTCATCTTGCCAGTGAACAGGTCGTGGGATGCATACATCGCCAATTCTGAAGCAACATACCACAGACTATCCGACGCTGTTCGAGAAAGACTTGTGGGATTGGCAGACAAGGCTCTCGAGATCAAGGATGACGCTGAAAAGTGGCAGGATGACCCGTGGATGAAGCAGTTGGACTGGTCGGGGCAGGAGGTCCGTATGGTCAAGGGAAAACGGAAAGACGATCCACCACGGCCAGCGGCTCGTCAAAAGAAACCTGGAATGCCCCAGTGGTACAAGGACCTTTTGCCACAAACAATTCCCCCATCGGCATCACGGTACGAACTAGAGTCGCCCCTCTTCTTCTCAGACTAGCCTGGGATGGTCATCCCCTCTTCTGGTCTGACAAGTACGGATGGACATTCCGGGTCCCTCGAGGTGAGGCGGGGAAATTATACACATCGAAGCAGATGATCAGGTGTGAGTTTGACGAAACAGAGCTTTTGCTCCGCGATGACAAGGACCACGAGTTCTTCAAGCTTCCCCATAAAGATGGACCGACCGCACGATGCACCAACCCCATGGCCAAAGGCTACTTGGGTTTCTTTGAGAAGGAACACTCTCGTCGGAGTACGCATATGCCAAAGAAGCCCTCGAGATGAACGCGTCATGCTCCTACTGGATCAGTGCAAGAGATCGAATCATGTCGCAAATGGTCGTGTATAAAGGCGATCTACAAGCATCCACCAAACCCAAGAAACGACGAAGCAAGTCAAAGGCGCAAGAAGACGGCTTCATTTTACCACAGGTCATTCCGATGGGCACAATTACTAGACGCGCAGTGGAAAACACCTGGCTGACGGCCAGCAACGCCAAAAAGAACCGCGTGGGTTCGGAACTCAAGGCTATGGTCAAGGCACCAGATGGCTACTGCTTCGTAGGGGCCGACGTGGATTCCGAGGAGCTCTGGATTGCCAGCTTAGTCGGCGACGCTACCTTCCAGATGCACGGCGGCAATGCGATCGGATTCATGACGCTTGAAGGTACCAAGGCGGCGGGAACAGACTTGCATTCCCGAACTGCATCCATCTTGGGCATCACAAGAAACGATGCCAAAGTTTTCAATTACGGCCGAATTTATGGCGCCGGTCTGAAGTTCGCCGCCACACTCCTACGTCAATTCAACCCTGATCTGTCGGAGAAAGAGACGATGGACGTAGCTTCCAAGTTGTATGCCAACACCAAGGGGACAAAAACAACTCGGAGGATTATTCACAGCCGACCATTCTGGCGTGGAGGAACAGAATCCTTTGTTTTCAACAAGCTCGAAGAATTTGCGGAGCAAGAACGGCCGCGGACACCCGTGCTAGGTGCAGGCATCACGGAAGCCCTCATGGGCCGCTTCATCAGCAAAGGCGGCTATTTGACTTCCCGAATCAACTGGGCTATTCAGTCCTCTGGCGTCGACTACCTCCACTTGCTCATCGTGTCCATGGATTTTCTCGTGCGAAGGTTCAATATCAATGCGCGACTGGCCATCACGGTGCACGACGAAATTCGATATCTCGTTCATGAAGAGGATAAGTACAAGGCAGCCATGGCTCTGCAAGTAGCCAACATTTGGACCCGCGCCATGTTTGCACAACAAGTCGGCATTGACGACCTGCCGCAATCATGCGCCTACTTCTCTGCCATTGATATCGACCACGTCCTCCGTAAGGAGGTCGACATGAACTGTATCACACCAAGCCATCCCACTCCCATAGATCCGGGAGAAAGCCTGGATATTCACGCCCTGCTCGAAAAGGGTCAGCAAGCCTTCCTTGATCCGGCTGTCGTGCCTGAAGCGCAACACGCTCCACGCCTCGAAAACATTCGGTTCACGCCACGTGTTCCCGTGATGAAATCGATTCAAGACGCGACGGGCCATAATACATGGCTTATCAAAGCCCAAATCTTCAACAACGACGACGAATTGCGTGACATGGTCAAAGATATGAAAAAGACAGAGTCAACAAATACGATCAAAGACAAACCGATGGCCAAGAGAAGCAGAAGTCTGGAAAATATTCTGCCTTACCACGCATATCCCCAGTTGGTACCCATGGAGGAGCCCATGTCAGTCTCGGAGGCATTGAGACCGAAATACACACACGGCGCGGATGGCAAGGGTAAATGGACATTGTCAAAGGCCAACAAGGGCCAGAGGCCGAGCACGGGGCTATGATAGATATGCACGAGGTTGATGTGCTCTGTACTACTTGCGAAGACTGTAAATTCGATGTACAATTGTTTCTTCTATTGGGGCTATTTGGGGTACACGAGGTTGTGGGGACATGTAACTTGCGTTTTCCGCCGACTGGCAGGGTGGGAGGTGTTTCTGCCGGCGTTATATCTAGTCGGAGCCATCAGATCAGAGTACAGTTGCACATGGCGTATTCTATATCTAGTGAGGTAATCACGCCTGCATGTTGAAGCTGAACAGTCACTCGGTGTTAAGGCTCAAGATAGGATCGGCGTGGTGCGTGCATGTGCATGCCGAAAATTGAAGTGTGAAGGAAGGAGCCCGCCTGGCCTCGGTGCGGGGCATGGGATGGGACACCCCACTGTATGTAGCACGGGGGCGTTTGGAGAAGAGCAGGCGGGGAAAGCGAACGTCGTCGTCACGTCACACAGACCAGACTGGATTGCTCCTCCCCGCGGCTGGCGCAAGTGGCGGTAGCTCATCCTGGTGAAACAGTCACCATCAGTCTCCATCAGTCTCCATCAGTCACCTTCACTCATCATTTTGAAGTTTCGATCAAGTCGATGAACGGCATAGAGTACATCAGCTATACCCCGCCGTGGTCAACGCTCATATCAATCAGCTCCTGAGCTGTGTGTGCAGCCCGTCCAGCCCGTCCAGCTTCGCCATGGAGACTCCCGAACCGACGACAAAGCCAACCACAGAAGAGGTCATCCAACGACTCAGGGAATCCCGCCCGCCCGCCACGGACAAGTTCACGTACTTGACCATCATAGACAAATCCTTGTCTCCAGAGGTCCTACCTACACTTCAAGACATCTTGCAAGATGTTGAGCTTACTGGCGACATCGGATGGGACCTCGTTGATATGCTCATTAGCGTCCCCGGAAGCCAAGGGTGCTTGGAGAGTATTGCCCGACTAGGCAGTCCTCGAGAGGTCATCCTCAAAGTCTTGCAAGTCATGGAAACAACGACGGGTGAAGGCGAGAACGCTTCTGTGGGAAACAAATACTTCGTCACTCTTTGCGCCATGCTCGGCATCTTACACAAGCGGCTCCAGGTGAAATCACCGTCGCGATTCTTACACACTACCTTGGACACGGTATATCGATCTTATGATCCCACCAACGCCGAATCCACGGCCGCAATCATATCGCTGTTGCAGTCCCTCTCTGCTCAGAAACGACCTCCCCTGCCAACAAGACAGTCGAGTACGGTCCTGGAGACGCCCATGCACAATGTCGATAGTGCAGAGAGTGCGCCGGATCCAGAAGCTGACCAGTCGGACAAGCCTAATGCGGATGAGCCTCGGATTATAAATCATCTACTACAATCGTTCATCACCTGCGTCATCGAGGCGTACGTCAACTCGAACAATTTGGAATGGGCTAGTCGAGTCTTGGAATACACGTACCCGCAGAGGATAGTGCCGGGAAAGAAGACCATGATGCAGGCATTCAACCAAGAGAGTGAACTGCGCGTCAAGGATGCCTTAGCCGGTCAACTAGCAGTAAGTCGGACCCACCATAGCAAACAAAAGCCTCGAGGGCGTTGACTCAATCTGATGTTCAAAGGCAGTTGCAGGCGACCTCGGTTTCACGAGGATGGCTTTTCCCGAACTGCGAGAGATACTCGAAGCTCCTATCGTAAGAGACCCGTTGGCCATCGAATTCGATCCTTCAAATATTGATGAAATTAAACTTTCTGGTGGCGGGCTGCTGTGTCTGATCGCATACTGGGTGTTCGCAGCGGACATATTCGACGCTGATCAGCCCCGTCCCGCCATGTATATGCTTCCAGATCACCACGCATTATTGAAGCATTACATAGGGAAGACCCCAGTCAGGGGTCCTCAACAACCCGGGCACGATGGAGGCTCTGGTTGTATTGGCTGTTTGGCTCGATGGCCAGAACAAGATCGCCGCAGGCGGCGAGACGAGCTCGGACGCCAAGGCTAATTACATGTCATACCACCATCTCATCACCCTCATCTCCGTTTTCCACCCCAACGTGCGGGTTCGCAACGCCTCAACAGTTATTGCTGGCACGATTCTCCACTCCAATCCTGATGAAGACGACAGATTGGCGATTCTGGAAGATCTCCTGGAAAACTGCATGTTCTCATCTCTGCAAGCTTGTGCAGTAACTTGGCTCCGCGAAGAAGTCATTGCTGCGCGCAGGAACAATTCAAAAGGCCATTTCAGCAGCCCCGATTGCTTTGATTCTATACAGTACACCCTCTTCCCGAACCTGACACATCTCAAAGAGGCGGACATCGAGACATTGCTTGAATTCTGGGCGGAAGGCTCTCCATTCCATCTACAGGTTGCCAACTTTGGCCTATTCTTGTTCTCAAATGACTACAAGGATCTTGCGCCAGCGGGAATGGCCGCCGCTATCGAGCATCGGTATGTGCAGCCTCTCTTGCAGACCGCGACGAGGGTCATGGATGCGTTGGACAAGGGGAGATAGAGCAACCGAACGATCACAAGGGTACGGTCATGGAGTTGAGCGTTTTGAAGGATATATTGGAGCGGGTGCCGTTGCAGTGAGGGAATGAATGAGTAAAATGCGTGTGTATTTGATAGTATACGGTTCGGGGTTGGTTTTCTAGTTATGGAGAATGCCCTGTTAGTCGTAATGCTGTCTTTTTTTTTCTTTTAAATGGAGAATGAATGCCCTTTAACGTTATGCATTCCACAGCGGGGTCCCGGTACTGATTCTCGGTTGAGTACCGTCATGATGTATCACCCCGAGAGGACTTCGCTCATGATGTCTTTTCATGTCCCGACATCTTTCTTAGTTTATACCCCGCATAAATTCCCGTGTATCCAGTCGTGGGAAACCTCCTACCGCCTCCTGTCGCGATGAGAATCCCTGTCTCGATCCCTCCTCTCATCCCGATACCGATCTCTATCTCTATTCCTGTCTCGCTCTCGTTCCCTCTCCCTCTCCCTCTCCCTCTCCCTCTTATAACTATCCTCTCTGCCCCTACTCTCCTTCTTCTTACTCTCTTCCCTTCTGTAATCCGCCAATCTCGGCCTGGACCTCCCCTTGTTCCCGTTCTGGTTCCAACCGCCCAGGTCTTCAGCGTCCTTCAACTCCTTTGCCCCGAGACCTAATCTGTTGGGACGCCTCCTTACCTCCTTCACCTTCGGCCCCGTGGGTTCCCCGTCCCACCCCATTCCTCGGAGGAGCGCTGCACCGAATTCCTCCACGGGCATGGCCTCGTAGTCGTCCAGTGTGGAAGCCGCGCCGGCCTCTGCCGCATCCCGCTTATAGACGTCGTCCTCGGAGGGGGCGGCGATGGTGCGCTCCGGCCCTGTTTCGTTGCCGAGCAGCGCGTCTAGTGCTTCGTCGTCGGCCGAACGGGGCACCTTCGGGGATCGGCGGCGGCGAGATTGGGGGTTCTCGGGCGGCGGGTTGTCCGTCGTCGGCGTCGTCCTTCCTCCCCGTGAGAGTCAGCCCCCATCGGAGGCCTTCGCCCTGATCCGCTGGCTCTGTCTCGACGGCCGCGGGACCCCAGTCTGTTGCTGGCGCGCTTCTTCGGGGAGCATGTTTCTCGGCCGTCGGCGCGCCTTCATCTCGGTTCTCCAGTCGCGGTTGGGCTGTTTGGCAATGACGTATTCTTTCTTGACGCGCTCGGCTGCGCGTCGCTTGCGGTCTGTTTCGGCGCCATCCCGGCCGAAGGCTGTGATTTCTTCGTGCCGCCCGTGGTGGGCGTCGGTGTCCGAGTCAGAGTCCGATCCGTCGCCGAGGGCGAGGGTCTGCCGTGGGCGCTTGCCGAGGGTGGTTGGTGGGGGCGCGCGGTGATGGTGTTGGATTCGAGGTCGTGGATGGGCCGAGTTTAATGGCTATGCGCCCCTTGGATGGGTCGGACATGGCTGATTTCGTATTTGGGGAAGGGAAAAAGTACGTGATGGGTTTTTGGGTGGTTGTGAATATGTACATGCAAGGTTGGGCAGATGGATGGATTGGGGAGAATTGTCGATTTGTGGGTCCACATCGAAAAGAGTGGATCTGGCGGCAGGGCGGTATCATCAGCGATGGGCAAGTTGTGCTTGCGAAAATATATGATTCTACTCCGTGCATAGATAGGCAGATGTTCTTTGATGGAGTTGTCATTCTCACTGGCAGGACGTGTGTTTGGATGCCAGCACGTGTACGACCTGGCTTGGTCAGCATCGAGTCAAGTCCCTGCTGCCGAAAGGGCGAGACTCGGCGAGCAATGTGGCGTCTTAGTCGAGTCAAAGCAGAAATGGTCGCAGAGACAAGGGACCCGTTTTGTTTCATGGTCGTGAACTTCTCCAGAATGATTCTGGACCCTTTTCGTCCCTCTTTTTCTCTAAGAATAATTGACACTCTCCCCTTGAGACACTTGCGATTATGGGTCGGATGATGGAGTGATTCATCTGGTGGGGACGTAATCAATGGACCGGCTGCTCCGTGCTGGCTTGGCGACCAGCGCACTGTCTGACTGGTCTCGACTCATCTGCCCTTGCGGGGATGCGTGCAAAAAGTGGTGCACGACGACGACTCATGCCAGATATGCTCACCTCATCATTCCATCTGGCACAGTGCGGGTCATGTATGTAAAAGCCAGGCGGCGCAGCGGCCTCTCACAAGTGAGTGCTAGGGCGGGCTAGGGAAGTGGATGCACTTCGAGGCCTGGCCGCGTCCCTCCATGGAGCTGATCTCATCATCACCCCGAGCCAGGACTAGCCGCGCCCCAAAAGCTCCAGAGCTTAACCAGTACCAGCACCCGCAAGCCGCAAAAAGCCCACCGACAAATTTCCACCACCGCCAACAACCGGCCCCATCCGTCAAGCAAGACTCGACGACTTTGCGTGCTCCCCCGTGCCCCCTACGATTCCCCCAAAAGAGCGAAAGCACCGCCCGACAAATTTTGAACGCCCCTTCTCACGCTTGGTGACTCCCTCACGAAAAGGTCATCAACTCATTCATCAACGCGACCTCAACCACCACCACCTGCATCGTCGTGCACCCGATTTTTCGTCTCTGTCGATCTCGTATCGGCCTCTCGTGCATCTGTTTGGCCGTCAAACGGATGCCGCCATCGCCGATGCTATGACTGAGGTCGGGCAAGCCGACTTATCGAGGCTGCTTCAAACAAAGCGCATCGAGTACACGTAAGTGTGGCCTCGCTTGAAAGAGCGATTTTTCCGATCGTAATGGTATAAGTTTTGTGATGCTAATTTGCCTCAGTGCAATCGTAACGTCGAGGAAGCGGAAGCTGCGCGAGCTCTTCGCGGTCGCGACCCATGTCGACGCATTACCAAATGATGCCTTTGCCAACCCCGACGCGCCAGCGCCTACTTCAGCAGAATGGAAGTTCTTGCAAGCAAGCGACATCACGCAGTATGTTTTTCCTTTGCAGTTTCCGATTTTCTTACAAGGCGACATCCATGTTCTAGTCGATTATCTGTTATGGTGCACAGCATGGACGTGACAAGAGTCGAGTTGGCGCGGAACGAGGAGGTGCCATGTTCTTTATAATGCTTTCTCTCTGCTTTCTCTCGTTGCTCTCGGCTGACTTTTCCCTTCTTCTACATGAACAGGGGCAGACCATTGAACGAGTCTAGCATTCCTTCGAGGCAAACTCCGTCATTGGACAAATTGAAACGATCACTCGCATCACAAATCAGTGTCACGATTGTTCAACCATCTCCGACGCCCACACCTGCACCTACGCCAGTCGACGCAGTCAAGAAGCAGTCTTCGGCCGGGTCACGCTCACCTGTGGTATCGTCTCTAAGGAATGGAGGAAAATTGTCGAACAGACGGCCGAGCTCAACGCCAGCAAGCTCCGCGTCTGGGACACCAACCGTCCCATCGCAGACGGCGTCACAAAGCCCGATCTCTCCACAGAATAAGAAGCCTACACTATCAGGATCTGCATCTCCCGTCACAGTCGATGCTCCGAAAGATATCGAATCTAAAAGAAGCGGCGTCGCCAATGTTGAACCAATTGTTCAACCAGCACCCCCAGCAGCAGATACCACCCGAGACCAGAGGACCGCCATCCGTCGACGCGACCAAGAAGGGGAGCCTCAATCAGCATGCAGCCACGCCGGTCGTATCAGAGAAAGCTGGTGATGCCGCTGCGGGTGTGCCCCCTCACAGTGAAGTCTCCTATGGAAGGGGTCAAACCTGCTGAACCCATGTCTTCGCCAGCTTCTACTGCCCATAGCGCGACCACTCCCACAGTTCACGAATCATCGACAGACACGAGTCCCGACCACGAAGGCCCAAGATACGTCGATCCTGCGGAACGGAAGGACGCGCAAGAGAAGGTCGAGGCCGGTCCGCAAGCCAAGGCCACAGAGGCACCCGAGGAGGGGTCCACCGCAGAGGATCAGCTTCTCCAGGAATCTAGTAAACCTACAATGACGACTACCGAGACCGAACCACCCAATGAAACCGCGAAGCAGGGGACGCCACCGGAGACCAATTCGTCGCAAGCTGTTGGTACCACCAAACAGGATCTGGCAGAGACTACCAAACCAAATGTCGCTGTAGTTCCGGACAGCCAGGATGGGAGTCCAGAAGATATGGATGTTGATACGTCGACGCCACAACCTGCAGAACAGCAAACTCAAAAAAATTTGCCCTACAGAGAACCGAACGTACCCACTCCAACCGCGACTACTTCTGCCGCTGTCACCACCAGAAAGGAACAGCCGTCACAAACACCTACGGTTGAACGTGCTGTGACAAGGGTATCCTCAGGAGCAATGCGACTCAAATCCGTTAACGAAATTGTGGGAGGAACACTTCCGCGCCAGTCAAGCACGCTGGACCGAGACACCCTCAAGGGTGCTCATGATCGACTGACACCCGTTACATCTACACCACAATCACCCACTTCCAAAATCAAGCGTGGACACAAGCGAGACAGATCAAAGGGTCAGGTTTCGACGGTACTGTTCGGCAAGCAACCCAGACGAGTCGATGAGAAATCTGTGGTTGCAAGCCATAAGGAATCTTTGGGAGCATCAGACGACTATTACACTCCGCTCTTCGTACAAAACTTTACTGGGTCTTCCAACTGGATGCAGCCGATTGAGAAGATTCTTTTCCAGGCAAACAAAACAATTGGCACCCCGATGCGAACCTTGTTATCCAGGATCACCAGGCTTGTAGGGTGTTGAGAAGGGTCTATCATTTGCAACAGCATGATAAGTGGTCGCTACGACAGCCCAAGCGGTGTCCAGAACCTACACGGCCTCCTACACAATGGGACGTTCTTTTAAAGGAGATGAAATGGATGCGGACTGATTTTCGTGAAGAACGAAAATGGAAGATGGCAGTTGCGCGAAACCTGGCCTATGCTTGCGCGGAATGGCATGAAGCAACTCTTGATGAACGAAAAGAGATGCAAGTTGCCGTCGTCATTCCTCCCAAAGCGAAACCAGCAGCAGAGGACGTTTCCATGACCGACGTCGAAGCTCACGCTGCAGAGAACGAGAACCAACCGACTCCGGATCTTGTTTCGTCTGGGGACGCGGACTCGCCACAAGCCTTTGACGAACCCACCGACGACTTCGCCGAAACAGTCGCACCATCCGCCATCTTCACTTTGCAAGAGGACGACGTTGTTTTCGGACTGCGAAGAACGACGGCATCCGATGCCTTACTTAACGAGCTCCCCATATACGGGTCACCCCTCGAGGTGCCCAAGACCGACATCACCAACCCAGAGTATGACCCGGATGCCCACTGGCGCCGGTCCGCCCTACCTCTCAGTAAATACGTCGAGGGTGAGATGAAGGTCATTACACAAAAGCCTCCAAGAAAGCGCAGCAGGTTCGACTATGAGAACGAAGAATCAGATGATGAGCGAGACAACGCCTTTGTCGCCAATCAGGCTATCCCCAATGTCCAGCTTTCTCCGTCCACTGATGAAGTCGCACTATTCCATCCCGACTCCAAGCATATCAGAGATCGTCTCCACGCCGGCCATCAGTTCAGGCCACCCTCCGAGCACCCCATGCCCGTCCAAAACTTCTACGAATGCCGAGGTCCGTCACAGTGGACACTGGTGGAAGACGATGAGCTTCGCGGCCTGGTGCGGGAGTACTCGTACAATTGGTCGTTGATATCGAACATGTTGTCTACGAAGTCCCGTTTTCAGTCGGGGGCCGAGAGGCGAACCCCGTGGGAATGCTTTGAAAGGTGGATCAACCTGGAAGGACTTCCCGCAGACATGCAAAAGACGCAGTACTTCAAGGCGTACAATACTCGGATCGAAGCCGCCCAGCGGGTGATTGCTCAACAGAACCAGATGGCAGCGCAACAGGCCAGCGCCTCGGGGGTGCTGTTACCCCGGTTCGCCGAAGACTATCCACGCCACTGCGCGTTGAGAGGCGACGTAATCAGAAGCACTTGACGCTTCTCGACGCCATGAGGAAGCTGGCGAAGAAGAGAGAGACGACCATGCAGAAGCAGCAGCACTCGGCAGCACAAAACTCGGCCAACAAAAAGACCAACGATGCTATCGCGCAACGCCCCAGAAAGACACCCAGAGACTACAGCATACTGCGATGGGAACGAGATCAGGCCTTGGCAGAAAAGATGGCACAATACGCGCAAAGGCAAGAGGCTCAGCGACGAGCTGCCCTCCAAGCCCGAGCACACGGTCAAGCAGCCCAAGCAGCCGCTGCGGCCGGACAACCAGGTGTGGGAGGAGGGACAGGGGCAGGGGCAGGGGCAGGGGCAGTTGGGCCGCCGACTGGACAAGCAGCCGGAGCCCAAGGACAAAATGTCAACCACCTTCAGGGCGGCAATGTCCCAGCTCCCGTGGCTCGTCCCAATATTCCGACTCAACTGGCCGCTGCCGCTGCTGCCGCCGCCGCCGCGCAAGGCAGGCCTCGAGTGCCAATGCAGGCTCCTGTCAACGGTGTCGGAGTTGCTGGGGTGCAAGCGCCGATGAACGGCGGACTGTCGGCGCCTAATCAGATGAATGCGGTTCAGCAGGCTCAGATTCAGGCCGCCTTGCAAAACCAGCAGAGAATGCCAATGCCTAATCAGCAGCCAGACGCCAATCTGATGCTTCGTGCTCAACGCATCTCTGAACAGCAACGAGCTCAGATCCACCAAGCGCAGCAGCTTCCGCAGCAGCTTCCGCAGCAGCAGCAGCTTCAAGGCAATGCCGTGGCCGCTGCCGCTGCCGCTGCCGCTGCTGGTCAGCACAGTTCGCCGCCGCCACGGAACGGCATCAACGGCATCAATCAGCAGAATTTCATGACGACCGCGCAGGCCATGATGGCACAGTACAGTGCAGCTGCAAATGCCAATGGACACAGTTCACCGCCAGCAAGCGGCCTACACATGCCTGCTTCTGCTAGTGCTGCCTCTCCCGGCCAAAGAATGCCCGCTCAAATCCCCGCTGGGGTTGCAGCTCAACTGGCCGCGCTGGAAAGCTCGTTCAGAGCCAAGAACCCGAGCCTATCACCGGAGCTGTCGCGTCAAATGGCATCGGAGCAGCTGACGCGGGTCATGTTGGCCCAACGACAATCAGCGATGAACTCTGCCGCCGGAGGAACGGGACAAACCGGTCTCGCCAACAGTATTGCGGCGACAACGAGCCCTCATCAGTATGCAGCGCTGCTTCGTTCACAGCAGCAGCAGCAGGCAGCACTTCAGCAGCAAGCACAGCAAAAGGCGGCGCAGGCAGCACAAGTGGCACAAGCTCAGCAGCGCGCCGGCAGTCAAGCGTCTCCCACCCCCGGCCCGGCCGCCAGTCCAGCTCAGTCTGGGTCTCAATCTCACCAACGCCAGTCGAGCGGCAGTGCAACTCCCGGCGGTCAATGAGTTGACGTCGAACGTGCTTCCTTCACGAGTCGAGGGGTGCGCCCACCACGATGTGGGTTCAAAAACAGAAAGCTGTATATAATCATTTTTGGACCGGGAGTCAATTGAGCTTCTTCTGGCCCATCTTGACACCCCCACCCCCTTTTTTTAAATCTATTTTTGCCCATAGAAGGCAAGCAGATGATGACATTTTGGTGTCTGGAGCCACGTGACTTTTTGTGTGAATTGCTGTACTTGCCGAGATCCAATATCGAGTCGGCCTGACTGACACTTGATTTCTACAATGTGTACGTTCTAACATCAAATATCGTCAATTCCTCAATTCCATTCAATGGTCTTCAGCCCAGGCAGCCCAGGATATCGAATGCACGACACACGAGTATGGAAAACATCCCAAAGCTACCTTGGGGCGCGCCGCGATCCACTTTGATGTGGTACTAAGGCCCAGAAGAAATAGATAAAAACGCCACTTATGCGCCTTGTACAGTTTACGACATACAACTTATATCCGAGACGTCTATTAATCATGACTCCCGTATAAAGTGATCCTCGTCATCATGTATTCGTGCTCTTTTTCTCTTCCGACTCGTCATTGCGTCCTTGTACATGCATCATCTTAGGTTCAAGGTCCGCCGCCGCCGCCGCCGCCGCCGCCGCCATGCTTGTTTCCGTCCCCGTGAAGAAGTAGCTTGGGCTTGATGAAGTCCTCGTCTAGTTGTCTGAACAAACCGGCTGGGTCTTCGGCGCTCCATAACTGGCGGATGGCGCCTGTGGCGGTGATGGGGTGTTGGTGTTGGTGTTGGTGGATGGTGGCTCGGGGAGGGACTCATGAAGGCGCTGTCGGGGTGGCATTGGGATTGGGAGTGGGAAGCTGGTTGGGGGACTGGCGCGGGCGCGACGCGCGGGTGGAGGGAGGTCCGATGTGTCAATGTCGTCGTCAAAGTCGGAGTCGCCGGTGGTGCGGCCGAGCAGGTCTGCGCGCTCGACGTCTTCGTGGGCGCGGCCGGACGAGTTCTTGCGGCTGAGACTTCTGCCGCGGGGGTTTTGGCCGCTGCCTGTGCCGCCGAGATGGGGGATCGGTGGCCGGAGACGTAACTTGCTGCTGAGCGACCACCTTCTTCCAGACTGCCCAGGGCAATGTTGCCGTTTCGACGGGGCACGTAGCCGATGGCTCCGCCCGAGCGTTTGGCCTGGAAACCGCCCGAGAGTGTCTCGATGTCGAACTCGTCGTCGCTGTCGACCTCTTCGACTACGCCGGTTCGGATGCCCTGGATTTCGAGCATGCGAGCGGTGGTGCCGCCAAAGATGATGACGGTGAGCACAACCACTACCAACACGGTGGCTCGGAGAGGGTACGCGTTCTCGCCGGTGAGTAGAGCGGCCAGCGCGACACCGACGGCCCCTCGAAGTCCAGCCCAGAACAACATGGCTTGGTAGTTGTAGGGAAGCTCGTCGCCGACCTCGAGACCACGGCGGCGGGCGCGGTATCGGATGAACCAGTTGATGGCTTTGGATAGGGGAAGACGGCGACCCAGCGAGCGGCGCAAACGGCCAGGATTGTCACAATGATGAGGGGGCTCAAATGACAGCGCATTGTCGGTGAAGAGGGCCAGACCGAGGTAAATAAAGATGAAGTTTTCTGACAGCTGCGAGATGACCTGGAAGATGTACTTGGTGCTGAGCTGGGTTCTTCGAGACATGTTGAAATAGGCGTAGTGCTTCAATGTGATGCCGCAGAAGAGCAAAGACACGATACCTACGGTGGAATCAGTAATAATTACCATGATGTTCATTTGGTGACCCGGACAGCAAGAAGTGAGTTTGAGTGTGGGTGTGGGTGTCAACACTGTGTGCGAGTGGCCGCTGGGGTGTGCCTACCGGATAAGTGAATGCCGTGTGAAAAAAAGTAGGTGGCATAGGCGATCAGGAAGATTAGACAGCTTTCAATTTTGCTATATCGCCGGAGGTAGGTGAATTTGAGAAGCAGAGCGGTACCAACACCGACCACAACACCGATGAGCAGACTGGCGAAGAAGACGAGCAAGAAGATGCCCGTGGCTTCGAAGAAGCTGAGAACACCGTAGCTAGAGGCCTCGCCCTTGTTATATTTCTGCGCCGTTTCGAAAATGACAATGGCAATGGCGTCGTTGAGGATGGACTCGCCGAAAATAATGGTGTATAGCTTCGGGTCGACTTTGTAGGTATTGAAGATGGCCAGGATTGTGACGGGGTCCGTGGCAGACAAGGTGGCTCCCACGGAAATGGCATCGACAAAGGACAACTTCAGTGAGCCTGGTATGAGGGCGAAAACGTAGAGAATCAGGCCAATGACGACGGCGGACAAGAAGGTGCCTGCAAAGGCGAATGTCAATATTGTGCCGATGTTGCGAAAGAAGTTGGCTTGGTGCAACTCGTAGCCGGAGGACAGAATAATCGGCGGTAGAAGAAGATTGAAGAAGATTTGATAGTCGAAGTTGATGAGGTTCCGTATCGAATCGCCCGAGGTGACAATGAGAATCAACCCGACCGTCATGCCTGTGGAAATGTGTGACTTGGTGTTAGTCCGTTTGAGCACCCAAAATAATTGCGTGACGAGGTCGCAAGACTCCCGGTAGAACGAACCTGCAAAGATTGAAATGACAGTCTCGTGGATCGCCGTTACTTTCTTGATTTGGAGCATGTAGCTCGTGAAGAAGGCGGCAATGAGCAACATGATGGCAATGAACAGGGTCCACGCGGCGAAAACTTCCTTTTGCGCGCCATCGCCCTCTAAGATTGCCCGTTAGTATTTGGTATCGAATCACGGGCGCAACCATGGCCCAAGGCACATGGCATCGTTTGAGGGACCCAACGAACCATCACTGTCGCTAGTTTCTCGTCCTGTGACCATGTCAGTCTACTTGATCCGTTGATCGGTCGCATTGTGTGGGATGTGTGGGATGTGTGGGATGTGTGGGATGTGTGGGAGGAGAAAGTAACAAGACGTACGGAGAAGGGCAAAGCCCATGTCGGCGATTTTAGACGCCTGCTGCATGGTTGGCAGACACGGCTCGATGCGAGCAATGGGGTCGATTGGGAGGTCTTGATCGCAGGATTGGATCGGTCGGTTGGACATAAAGAGCAAGATGCATTCACAGTGGACGGAGCTCCTGCGCGAGCCTCACGGCGGAGACAGAGAGATCATGGGTTGGCTGCCGGAGGGCGGAGGGTCGAAGGCTCGAGAGAAGCGGCGGCGACGGACGGCGTCGGACGTGTTGCAGGAAGGATTGCAGGAAGGATTGCAGGAGGGAGAACGTGGTCGAGTCCAAACGACAAGTCGACTGACTGTGTGTGTGTGTGTGTGTGTGTGTGTGTGTGTGTGTGCCCGTTTCGGAGGTTGGCGTGGCACCAAGCAGGAAAGTATCGGGTACAGACAGAATGTGATGTCAGTCTTCAACACGCTCACAGTAGTACATCCTGTATACACCAGCAGAGACAGAAAGCCAACCTCCTTGTTTAATTGACTTACTAATAAGTTAGTAAGTTATACTGTGTTGTGTCGGGAATAACGACAGATGCATGAATGGATTGCGGGACTTAGTCATAAACTTGAGTACATGGGTACATGGGTACATGGGTACATGGGTACATGGGTACATGGGTACATGGGTACATGGGTACATGGGTACATGGGTACATGGGTACTTACTTTCTGGAGCCCAAGGGTCCAGCTTGTTACTCCGACTTGTCAATCCCAGTCTTCCTGTCCCTTTTGTCGAGGCCCTCCTTCTCTGCAGCACGCCAATTGGCAAGGCGACTCAGTCGACTACTGACTGACTGACTCATCATCACACGACTCGAGCGCGACTTTGACCTGCGCTTCGCCCCCATGCCGAAGCAATAGCCGAGCCATCGGAATCATGTACCACCTCGCCAAAGGCCTGTATCTCCATGCCACCAGTAAAGAAGGTCTGCTCGCCGCAATCTCGCCCTCCGAGACCCTCCAGATCTCCAGGTGCTCAGGCTGACCAATGCGTGATTTTACATTTGACACAGAGTACTCCGTCATCCTCTTGGGGCTTGACAACGCCGGCAAAACCACTTTCCACGAGCAAGTCAAGTCCATGTACCTCCCCATGGGCCGGAGCCCAAGCTCAAAACCGTCCCGACCGTCGGCCAGAATGTCTCAACAATAACCCTCCCCGATATGTATCTGAAGCTATGGGATGTCGGAGGCCAGATGTCCCTGCGGACTCTCTGGCAAAGCTACTACGCCAGCTGTCATGCCATCGTCTTCATCATCGACAGCACAGACATTGGCGACGGAACTCTCGAGGATGACAACGGCCGATTGGAGGAATGCAGGCTGGTGCTGGAAGACGTGCTGCAACACTCGGAAACGGAAGGCGTGCCGTTGTTGATCCTGGCCAACAAGCAGGACAGAGAGGACTGCGTGGAGACGTTGCGGATCAAGGAGGGGCTGGTGAAGAAGGTCATGGAGGGAGACAAGGCGAGCAGTATTCGCGACTCGCGCGTCTTGTCACTCAGCGCCTTGACTGGCGACGGCGTTAGGAAGCCATCGACTGGGTGAGAACCCGGGTGCAATGGAACAAGGAGTCGCGCCCGCCTGTCATGCGATGACTGGAAACGCAATGCTGAATGCTATATTATTCCAGGTGTCTGGTGTTATGTGGTTTCTGTTTTTTTCCTTCGCCCTATTGCGATATATCACGAAGCTATAAAAAATTTTGGGTCTGGAGCAGGATAGAGGGACTGATTTTACCCCAGGGCGCACGGGAAGAATAGACGTGGATATGATGATTGCTTTGGTTTTTCGAGACAATCGACCACATAGCGCACTGCGCCATGTCAAACAAAGGTTCTTCATCACTGTCCCACGCTCTCTGGATTCTCTTCTTCTTCTTCTTCTTCTTGGTCCTCATCTATCATTGTCCGCCTTCAACTCGGCCAACAACCCCCTTATCTCTCCTCTTCCCATCCTCTGCCAATTTCCTGTCGACCAGGTCCGTCATCTCCTTGGCCTTGGCCAAGGCCGTCTGCGCACACTGCACAAACACGGGCGCATCGACATCAGCCCCTCCCAGCTTGCTCACCTGGCATATCTCCCGTGCTTGTTCAAGCTAAACGTGCAGCTGCTCACCCTCAGCTGCTCCTCCAACCACGTCGTGTCCAGCAGAACCGTCTCCCCTCCCGACGGTCCATGCTCCCCAAAGAAGCTAAACGTCACGCAGAACGGGGAATGCAACCAGCTCAGCGGCACGGGTTCCCTCTCCGCAGGCGTGTACACCGTCAGCGTCTCCCCTCCATGGAGCTCTCCGGCTTGCGAAAGTGCCGCAGCGCGGCAACGACGGCAAAGCACGACACGTCGAGGAGATTGCCGTCGTGGGACAGCACGTGGAGGTCCGCGCGGACGGACCAGCATTTCTGGCCGGCGACGAGGCACAGCGACTCCGTGTCCAGGGCGCCGGAGCGACGGATCGTCTTCTCCAGCATCCGCGACAGGAGGACCTCTTGTTCCGTGGGGCGGTTGACCTCGAAGGACAGGGCGACCATGGGACTCAGTTCCGATGAGATGGAGAAGACACCGTCGAACGGACGGTCTGTGAAGGGGACGGTGACTTCGGCCGAGACCTTTGCTACGACTCTGTTGTAGGTAGTGGCATGTGTGTTGTGAGTTGAGATGTTGTCTTGAGTCTTGAGTGGATGTTGGGAAAGGATGGCCAATCTAGTTTTGATTCGTGGTGTAAAAGAAGGGAGATGGGAGAAGAGGAAACCAACCGTACCTTGTTCTTCCAAACCGGACATCCGCAACGCCATACTCGTTTCCGAAAGTGAGCTCTATCGGCCGGAACTGCTCGAACCCGCGGTTGTCTAGTCGCAGGCCCTCTTCTAGGGCTTTTGTGAGAAACGTCCTCTCGCTGAGGGAGGGCTCTGCGTCTCGGGGCATTATGGAAAGGGGGCGTTTGGGGCGTTGTAACGTCCTCTGGTTGGTGATTTCGTTTTCTCAAGGTTTCGTCTACCCCTTTTCTTTTCTCACTCGTTCTTTCTTTCATGATGTTGCTCATCAGTAAGTTGTGAGTGAGTGACGTGGGGTTGGTGCAAAATTCTGCCGGGCGGTGGGAATGAAGGTGTGTTTGGTTGCGTTGGAAGTCTTGCTTGGCTGGAATTGGAAACTACATCTGCTTTGGAAAAGACGCGCAAGTTCAGAGACGGCGTCGAGGGCGTCTTCTGTAAATTACGCATTACTAGCCTCACGATGACTAGCTTGGCGAAAGGTTCCTCCCCAAGTCCCCCAAGTGAAAAGCTTCACGCATCGCAGCTTCGAAAGGACATGCTGCAACTCACTTGAGCTATAGGGTGGGCGAAATGGCAAGGTTCATCACAGCGACTTTTGCGAGTTTGCATTTCCTGATCAAAAGCTGACGTTCTTGTAGTACTCTTATGTTTGATTCTTAATAGATTTTTGCTAATTCTTTATAATAGCTGATTTGGTAAGAATGGACTAAGAAATAAAGCATGTATGATCAGTGGGCTTCCTGAGATGCAAGCAATAAGGTGGACCGCACCCCGCAACATGATTGGCCGTTACTCAACGTCACTCCACACCCTCACTTCCCGACTCCCGAACTTCAAATTCACCTTTCAGAATCTCATCGTCCTCTCTCACAAATCCTCCACCACCTCCCACCTCCAACAACCAACATGACCACCGCTCACAGACCGACCTTCGACCCAGTACGTATCCCGACCGCCTCCTCCTCCCCTCCCCTCCCCTTCCTGTCCCCACGTCTCAGTTCCTAATCTTCCACTCGAGGCCCGTGGCAAAGAAGCCCTCCGCGGCCCAGCCTACCACCAACGCCTCCTACCCGCCCACACACAGCTCAAGTTTCGTCAAGCGGGCCAAGGAGGCGACGCCGATGATGAACCCTCGCGCGACCTCGCAGCCGAGCTCCTCGTCGCGGAGGCCGCCCACTTCGCCAAAACAAAGGTCAGCCCCCTCGAACAAGACGCAGCCACCGACAGTGCCAGCGCGGTCGGCGACAAAGACGGCCCAGCTCCAGCCAAGAAGACTACGACTCCAAACGGCGGCGGATCCTAGAGGAGACGCGGGCCCTCGACGCAGACGACTCTGACGAGTCCGAAAACGACGGCTCCTCTGACAGCGACGACGACGACGACGACGACGACGACGACGAAGAGGCGGAGCTGGCGAGGGAGCTGGAGCGCGTGAGGAGAGAGCGCGAGGAGAAGAAGAAGAGGGTGGAGGCGGAGCGGGCAAAGGAGGAGGAGGAGGCGCGGGAGAAGCACATCGCGCTGGGGAATCCGCTTTTGAACAAGCAGGATTTTACGATGAAGAGGAGGTGGGATGATGATGTGGTCTTTAAGAATCAGGCGAGGGGGACGGAGGACAAGGGGAAGAAGGAGTTTGTGAATGTGAGTGTTTTTTTTTGTTTTTTTGGGGGGGCTGCATCCATCGAACTTTGCTAACTTTTGTTATAGGACCTTTTGAGATCCGACTTTCACAGACGCTTCATGAGCAAATACGTTAGATAGACGACAACCCTCATGCAATATTGCGTACAAGCTCTCTTTATTCTTCCTCAAAAAAAAATCACTGTGTTTCTTCTGAGAGCAACCTCTTCTCCATGTCTTCGAATGCGCCCAAGATGTCCCCATACTGCTGGTACGTGCCATGTTTGAAACCCCCGTCCGCTCGCTCGATGGACCCTTCTCCCTTCCACCGCTGGGCAATCAACTCGTCAAACGTCTCGGCTTGTTTTCGCTCCAGCGCCCACAGCGCCTTGTATGCGCCGCCCAGGGCGCACGCGCTGCCCCCACATGGAGCTTGTACACGCCGTCTGCGCCGCCGAGGACGTCGCCGATGACGCGGGCGATGGCCGGGTTCATGGACCCCCGCCCACGAGGTAGATGCGCCGTGGTTGGGCGGGCAGGCCGTCTCCGGGACTGTGGACGAGCCTCTGCGACCGCAATCGCATGGACAGAGCCTGCGACTCGACGATGATGCGGGGTCGACCTCCTCGGACCACGCCTGCACCTGTTCGAGACGGCTGCCGTCGGCGTCGCAGTGGAAGCGGAAGGTGCCGGCGCGGATGTTGGGCACCGTCTCGCGGAGGCAAAAGTACAGGCCGAGCTTGGCCTTGCCCCCGCGGCCGGCGACATCAAGAGGGTGTGCCGAGGACGGCGGCGTTGAAGTCGTCCCAGCCGTCCGGCCGGCCGGCGGATTTTCGGGCCAGCGCATCGCGCACCTTCTCGCGGGCCAGACCGCCGTTCTTGTAGCACAGCATGAACATGTAGTGGCCCCTTGTGGTGGGGTGGTTGAAGAAGTGGTAGGAGCCGTCGGGCTTGTAGGTCGGCGTGTTCATGAGGAACGTGGTCGACGTCCCGAGGGAGACGATGGCGTCGAGGGGCCGCAGCGGGAGCGCCAGGATGGTGGCCGGGTTGTCGCCGGTGAAGGGGACGACCCGACAGCCGGCACTGAAGCCGTACCTGCGAACAAAGTACGGCGAGATGCTGCCGAGGGCCGCCCGCCGTCCATCTCCGGCTCCCCGAGCTTCCGGCGGAGGCGCTGGGCGCCGCCGTCCCCCGCCTGCCAGGGCCAGCAGCTCCGGGCTGTACCGCTGGTTCGGCATGTCCCAGAGATTCATGCCGCATACGTCGCCGACGTCGAGGGGCGCAATGGACCCGAGGAACAGGGAGGCGAGGAAGGATGAGACGAGGGATATGCGACTTGTGCTGGCGTACATCCGGGGAGGGCTTGTCTCAACCGCATGATTTGCAGGCCGGTGAAGCGCTGGGGTTTTTTTTTTTTTTCGGAGAGAAAAGCCCGTTAGTTGGATTTGTTTTCTTTCGTTTTAAAAAAATATAAAAAAAATAAAAAATAAAAATTCAACAGAAACTCACATGATGGGCACCACTCCCGTGACCTCGGCCAGCTTCTCCCTGCCGCCCAACGCGGCGTCAAACGCATCACACTCCTTCTGCGTGCTCTGATCCTGCCAATTCGGCGACCACTCGTGCGCCAGCGCCCCCGACAACTGCGCGACCAGGCGCCTCCCGGGATCCAGGCTGCGCAGCAATTCCTCGGCGTTGCTGCCCCAGAAGACGCTCCCGTGCTGCTGGCCCGATCCGCTCACGCCGCGGATCCGGCTCACGGGGACGGGCATCTCGCGGCACAGCCGCTCCAGCACAAGATCCAGCGCCTCCATCCACATGGCCACGGGGGCAAACACCTCGCCCGTCTCGTCGCGGACAAGCACGCCCTTTCGGACCCCATAGTCGCGCCCAAAGTCGCCGTCGAAATCGACCCTGGACTGCGCAACCGTCTTGAGCTCCGAGTCGACAACAATGGCTGTTTAGTAGGGCGCAAACCCCACCGTCAGTTTATGAAATGCGTCATGTGAATGGGAGACGAGGCAATGCGTACCTTTTAACTGCTGCGTAGACAGGTCAAGGCCCAGATACAAGGGACCGTTGTCGTCGCCCATTTTGCGAGGTTGCGAGGTTGCGAGGTTGCTGGCTTACAGCTGGGACGTCGAGGTGGTGGACTCGGGATTTTCGGCATCGCACGTTCACTTCATCAATCCTTTATCGCTGTGGCGGGGTTGTGGCGGGGTTGTGGCGGGGAACTAGGCCGGCCCGATCGGTCAGGCACACCAACAGACTAATGCGGCCAGTATGTATATAACGACTTGTTTCCTAGCCTCCCTCGCTATTACACCAGTATTTTTATCCCACGTGCTCTCCAGCCCATCTGCCGTGTCGTCCGCGCTGCTGCTCTATGCATGCATGCATACCAAAAAAACAAAGACAAAAAAAAAAACATATACCATGCCAATGCAGGATTCAACCAGCTCTAATGTCTATTGCTGCCCCCTCTTCTTCTTCCTCTTCCTCTTGACCCTCGGGTTTCTGAAGAGCTTCTGACCCAGCAATGAACTCATCCCACTTTTCCTTCACCGGCTCGTCGCGGGACACGAACCGCACGCGGAGCCTTCTCCTCCACGCACTTTGCTGCCAATCTGCAAGCGCGCCGCGTCCTCCACATCCTTCACGTCGTTGATTGTCCATGCTCCGGGCACAGCCAGCTCGAGGTCAACGAGGTAGTTTTGCCCAGACTTGATGCCGCTGATATCACGTAGCTCTGCCTCGTGACCCTCGCTCACGTTGGCCAGTGCGCGGTGAGCTTGCTTTCTGACCGAGTTCTTCACCTCATCGTCGAGGCCGCGGTCTGCTAGCTCGTACAGTGCTTCTTTGGTGTTCTCGTATCCTGCGTTCACAACCATGATGGAAATGAGAAGCCCGCCCACCGGATCTAACCAGGCAGCGTGTTCGAAGACGTTGGCACCCAGAATAGCAGCTAGCGTGACAATGCCCGTCAGGCTGTCGACTCGATGGTGAACCGCATTCGAGGCCAACACCGACGACTTGCGTTCTAGCGCAACTTTCATCGCTGACAAGAGGAGAGTGTTGATTAGTGATTCTTCCACGTTGGTTGAATGAGACAGAATGACGTACTCGCATGATACAGCCATTCCTTGATTAAAATGGTGCCCGCAGCTAACCACACAGCATGGATATTCGGGATGCCAAGGTCGGCAGGGCTGTGAGAATGGCTGTGGCCGTGGCCCATGTGCTCAAAAATGTGGTGCGCTCCTTCAGGGTTGAAGTGGCCGTACAAGCTGATTGCGCTCTCCCAGCCCATGTAGAAGCCACCGATCAGCAGCATGCCTGATACACCCAGTGATCCCAAGCTTTCAACCTTGCCAAACCCCATTGGAAACCGATCGCTTGGTCGCTTCAAGCTCCATGATAGCGTCGCCAGGGTCAAAATGTCCGAGGTGAGATCTGCAATACTATGCCAAGCGTCTGCTATCATGGATCTCGAATTGAAAGCCCATCCACCGATAAACTTTGATATTGCCATTCCCAAGTTGGACAGCAGGCCAAGGCGTGTAATGCGCACTCCCGGGTCGCTTGTATTGGCCGAGGTGAGGTATGTGTTGTCGTGATGATGGTGATGATGTCCATGGCCAGAGTGACTGTGACCGTGGCCATGGTCGCCGTGGTCGCGAGTCTGCTTCAGCGCAGACCCCATGATAGCAGGTAGCGTACGGATGCGGCTACGCACTGGGGCCAGATGAAGCAATACGCAACGGACGCTGGCAATATTGGAGCCGAGATCGGGAGTCGTCGAAGAAGACGAAGAAGAAGAAGATGACGAAGAAGACGGAGAAGACGGAGAAGACGGAGAAGACGAAGACGAGGACGAGGAGGCCAGATGAGACAGGGAGGTGGAGGAGCTGTTGACGGCAGCGGTGGAAAAGCAAGCGCGGGTAGGAAAGGGCGACGTCGACAATGGAGAAGACGAGGCAGGAGACAGGCTCAGTGTTGTGCGACGTGCCTGCAAGCGAAGCGACGAGGATGGTCGTGAAGGTTGATGTGTCCTCAGGAGTCCCAAGCGTCCCAAGCGTCCCAAGCGTCCCAAGCGGTTGCAGCTCGTGCGACCACTCAAAGTTGCAGTTGCGGCAGAGGCGTGCGTGCTGCTGACCCGTCCTTGCCCTCCTCGGCGCACGCAGCGGCCGTCGGTGCCGTTGGTGCCGTTGGTGGGCGTCACCCCCGCTGCATGAGCCGACGACGTTGTCACGCTTGTGGCCGCCACCCCAGACACGCACCGCACGGCCAGGCCAGTGGAGCGGCGGACCTGAGGAGACATGCAATGAAGTTGATGAGTTGAGTCTGGTGCTTGACTCGGCGCTCGTTGAAGGCTCCTTCCTGCCTGTTGCCTTCTCGTCTCTGCAGAGTCTAGGTCGAGGAGGGAGACGTGAAATCGCTTATCTCTTATCCTCTTATCTCTCTCTTATCGCTCATGTGACGACATTGAGCCAAGGCGCAGTGAGGTTGAGTGACTGTGGGAGAAGCCGCCTCTGAGTCTGCGAGGGAGAAATTGTTGGTCGAAAAAGTCAAAGAGGGAGGTTGTGAGGAAGCGAGAACGGCGTGAATCGGTCGGGAATACGGACGTAGATGCTGCATGGGCTGATGCAACCTCGGCGCACGGAGTCAAGTCGTTCACCTTGTCGAGTTAGCTCGGGCCGGGGACCCCACTTTGATGACTACTCCGTAAAGTACCTCTGTGTAGAAAAACACCTGTAAAGGATACCGCTTCCGTTTTGGGCTTAGATGCAGCTGCGCATTTAAAACATTGTTGCTGCGCGTTGACGTACTCACTCCATTCCATCCATCACTCTTGGGGTCTTTGACATCACCATTGACCCTGTGAAGTAGATGCGGTGGCCCTTATCAACCACTTTGCAAATACTATACTCTTCCAATGAGGAAACCGCTCATGCGTATTCCGTACACGGACATACTTGCATCTCCTACCATCATCCCTCCACTGCTACAACCCTCCAAGGTGGTCTCTCAGCCTTGCTCAACTTCTTCCAGTCTCCGCCCCCGGCAATCTCCCCAACTCGACCATCGTTCTCACTGGAGCAGGATTATCTGTCGCCTCTGGGCTAGCTGACTACCGAGGGTCAAGGGCACATACAGAGTCAACAAGTCTTACCGCCCCATTTATCACTATGAATTCACTAGCAATCACGAGGCCCGCAAGAGGTACTGGGCCCGTAGCTTTCTTGGCTGGTCTTCTCTTCACAAGGCACTGCCGAATTCGGGTCACCACGCCATCAGAGACTTGGGGACTTGGGCTTGGTTCGCAGCGTCATTACACAGAATGTTGATTCATTCCATCCCAACGCCCATCCACGGATACCGTCCCTCGAGCTACATGGCTATCTGAGATCCACAGTCTGCACCAGCTGCCGGACAGAATTTCCTCGGGATGTGTTCCAGCAAGAATTGTCGCGCCTCAATCCTCGTTGGGCGGCGCTTTTGGAAGAGGCCATGGCTTCTGGCGCTTTGGATACCGAGAGTACGGAGGAACGAAGGTTCAAAGGCCTGAAAGCCAACCCTGACGGCGACGTTGATTTGCCAGAGGCTCCATACACGACGTTTAGATATCCGCCCTGTCCAAAATGTCTGTCGGATCCTCCAGATGATGCCAACGGCCAACGGCATGTCGTTCAGGTCGACTCCGACGGAGCATGGGCCATGCCCAGCACTGCTGGTGTGCTCAAACCTGCTGTGGTCATGTTTGGGAGAGCATCGCAACCCGTGTCAAAACCGCTGCAGAGGATGCCATCGACAATTCTGGCAGGCTGCTTGTTCTCGGCACGTCTCTTGCAACGTACTCTGCGTGGCGGCTGGCCAAACGGGCAAAGGACCGTGGGATGCCCATCGCCATAGTCAATATGGGTGGCGTTAGAGGAGAGGATAGCTTCTTTGCCGACGTGGACCCTCAGCAGAGAGGCGAAGGCGCAGTGCGAGTCGAATTATCAACAGACGTGTTACTGCCAGCCCTTGTCTCACAGTTGAGAGAATCCGGCACCGGCTCTCATCGCCCCCAACGATCAGAACGTCCCTTGCAAATTCGGCCGTTTTCAAGGATATGTTGTCTTGATTACTGTACATTGATGAATGCGATATATATCAAACCTTTTTTTTTTTTTTAAATTTTAGGGTGTCAGAAGAAGCTGCCAAGATTTGCCGGGTTTGACTTGGTTGCAGGAGACTCTACGCTTGCATCTTCGCCCTCTTCTACCTCTTTCGTTATAGGTGGGTTTGTCGTCGCAGTCTTCTTTTGATTCTTTGGCTGTCTCGGCTTTTCCGCCCCTTGGTCAATCGGGTTTGAAGCTTCGTCTCTCTCTATGGCTTTCAACACTGCAAGATTTCAGGTCAGCGAATTGAAATATGAATACGAATTTTAGCCTCCACATGTGGTACGCACTTTCTTCCCAATCAATCTCCTTCTGAGCTTCATCAACGTTGCCCAGAAGCTTATCCACATCGACCTCTTCGCCATTCTGGAGCTTCATCAAGGCTTGCCGCAGCTGTCCTATTCTGACTGTCGATTGTCGGTTGTATCGCTCAGACTGGTTCCGCAACGCAATCATTTGAATTGACATGGAGCCAATGAACAGGAACATAATGATGAAGAACGTCGCCGGATTCCATTCTTTTGACTTGTTCCCTTTGTTCATCTTGCGGTTCTCTTTTCGAAAAGGCTTTGGAATCAAAGATCTCCAGAATCCGGCGTCGGTGATGGTCGCAGGTCCAGAGCTCGAAAAGCGAATCGCCCGTAATGGTTGAATCGGTATCCTCGCTCCGAGACACACACGACCGGCGCATACTGCTTGCAGTGCAAGTCGAGCCGTCGTCATATTGCAGGCTGGATCCCTTCGCCCCCAAAGCGGCGGCCGTCGTTTTCTCCGTAGACTTGTGTTGACGGATGTTTCCTCAAAATACAAATCAATTTGACAATTTGAGCCACGTCCACGTCCACGTCCACAAGCCACAGCCACAGCCACAGCCACAGCCACAGCCACAGCAACAGCCACAGCCACATCACCAACCAGCGTTGCCCTGGACAACCGCGACGGTCCGCCCCACATTAACCAGTTATCCAGCTTGCATCTCAACACCAAACCTCGGACGAACAATATTGCACATGTAGTACTAGCATATTGCCGTTGCATACACAATTGCATTTCGTCTTTCTTTTGGGGATTTTGGCATTCATTGCATCTCTTTGTCTCGTTTTTGGCGTTTCTGGTCCCCTACGACTTCACGTCCCGACGACATGATTAACAGACGAATCACATACTAATCCACATGGCTTCGTTACAAGCATCTTCCGATGCCGTCAAGGCTGCCATCTCCTCCACGGCGACATGCACACCCGCTACCGTCGTCACTCTCAAGGAATTACTTCTCGTTGAGACAGAAACCCCTTTTCCGGCTTCCACGTCCGCTTCACGTCCAACAACATCTGCTACTACTACATCAAAGGCAAAAAGCGCTACCGCGACAAAGAAACCCGCTTCACGCGACGAGCAACTCAGCGCCAGAGACAGGGCAGCCTTGGCTACATGTGTCATCAATTCGACTTTGAAAACACTCACAGAGGCCGCGAAGCCTATTCCGCCATCAACACCTCGCAAAGTGACCGAAAATGGTCCCCGAACAGATTCGAAGAGGACATTGCGTCGCTCGCTTTCGACACCTTTGTCGCCAATGCAGCCAAGGACTTTGAACCGCGTCGCAACTTCGCCGAGTGTCTCCATGTCCAAGCCAAAGCCTACAACGCCAGTCCATTCGACGGGATGTCTGGCGGCTGTGGAGTGCGCGCGCACGGCGTTTGCTTGCCTTCGGTCTATGAAATCCGCAGCTCAAGATGTCCAATACGACTTCCAGGTAGAGAACGGCATGTCAGCATTCATCGGAAAACTTCTATCTTTGAATCTACACGATCAAGCTCTGAAGGAGATGAGGATACTAAAGCGTCGACTCGAGCCGGCAGCACGCATAGAAAGTTCCAAGACGACCAAGTTGGCGCCATCCGAGAAAACAACCGCTGCCGCAGAAATCGCAAGTTTGCTCGAGTTCAAAGGAGACATTTCCAAAGCCACGCTTCCAATCATCACTACTCTGCAAAGCCAAGTTCTCAAGCTTGTCTGTGCCACGAAAAAGGCGGCGCATATCGAGGCGTTATTACCCCAGCTACTGGAAAAGACCCCTTCAAGTCCGGTTGTGTTATTGCTCAAGTTGGCCGATGGCGGAGAAAAGCAGACCCAAAAGGCTTCTCGTCAGCTGGCCTCTGTATCCCAGGCCCTTTTGTCAATGTTACCGAGTATCTCTATCCAGGAGGATTTGGTGGCCACGGAGTCTAGGTTGAGTCCCAGCCCGCTTGTCGCTTTCGAGCTCCAGTCTTTATCTTTCCGCACTCAGTTGAGGTGGTGGAAACTGGCAGGTCATCAGGGTAATATTGATGATGATGTATTGACCCCCTTCAGTCGCTGTGTCCGTGCCTTCGCAAGACGGTTCAAAGCCGACGACAAACTGCTTTACCAGACGCTCGCGGCGGCATACGACGCGCTTATGCAGATCATCCGCCTCAACAAGCATGAACCATCCACCTCGTCCAAATCCCCGCTTTCGATCATTTATCAAGTTTTGGGGTCCATGGCTCATGCGGCTCGGCAGTACGACGGAGCTTGCTGCTGGTTCGAAAGCCTCAAAGCTTCGCTTCGTGAGGAATCTGACTCAGCCGTCCTCATTTGTTCCGTTTCTGCTCGAATTCTAGCATCTGCTTTGAAGAAACCAGATGTGGATCCGGGCATCGAGCAATCAATACAAGAAGTCACAGACAGCTTAGGCGGTAGCTTGAGTGGCACCGTCAGCGAACTCAATGAGCTTCTCGAGAGTCTCTCAGCCGTGAGACGGTCTGTTGTTGGTCTGTTGATGAGAGAGTTGGACCCAAAGAGCGATTATAAACCACTTTGCAAGGCAACCAGCACTTTGTTGAATGCCTTTCTTCTGCAGTATCCGCGCTTTGTCCGGCGGTGGATGGGCATCGCACCCGGCAAGGATGCCCCAGCAAAGCAAATGTTACAATTCGATCAGCGAAAGCAAGCGATTATGCAGTCAATTAACCAAACATTGGATGCCACCCTCATGGTTGTGAAATCCGAGATCACAACCGGAGGAATCGAGTGGCAGCAGATGGATGACGTTCTTCAGAACTGCGCCAGCCTGCTTGACTCTGTATGTGATGCATCCATCTCATCCGCCAGAGCGGAGCAGCTTGGGACATATCATGTCAAGATATCGGCTCTGTATTTTTCCAGATTCATGGAGTTGCGCAAGATGAAAGATCGGTCCAAGGATCTCAACAAGCAGCTTCTTCAATCCTTGAGTCGCTCGATTGACAGCGTGAAGGGGCGGTCATCTGTTGACAAGGAGAAGGCACAGCTATCAATGAAACTGGAACTCTTTGCCGATCTCTGTAAAGGAGCGGGCCGAAGTGAAGACGCAGTCGCAACTCTGCGGTCTATCTGTACCAACATGGCAGAAGACGGTGTCCTCTCCGACGTTGCAACAGCTCTGACGACACTTTCGCCGCCCCTTGCATGGGCAACGACGGAGAAAGCCTCATCACTATCGCGTACTTTGCGCTCAATTGCAAAGCTGGACAAGTCTTGGAACGACTGGACTTTCTTCCTTCCCGAACAAGAGCGTGCAGCCGTACTCGAGCATCTCATGCACCTCAGCGCAGAGCTGTCCTCCCTGGACAGGTTCTCCGCCTTCATGATCCCAGTCCCGCGGCCTTGCTTCGAATATACACACCCGAAAAGTATCCTGTCCGACGATTTCGAGTTTTGCTTCACCTACTTTATCAGAATATTGGAGAAGAGGGGAAGTAGAGGCAATCTCGGAAAGTTTGGGCCAGGTTGTTGAACAGCTTCAGAGGAAAGACAAAGCAGAGGATAGCGGCCTGTCACAGTTCATCCCTCATCTGCAGGCATATCACTCCTCCATGGTTGCTTTGGTCAACAGCCAAGATACTTTTCCCGCTTCGGTCATTGGCGAGAACATCACGTCCTGGAGATCGATGCTTACCAGTTGCCAATCCAAAGAGGATCTCTACGCCAGGGTTGATAAACCCGAAATATTGATTGACTTTTTGCAAGCATTGAGGGATCTTGCGGAATTGCGTGGTGAAGCCCAGCTTCAAATCGCCATTCTGGAGTTGACAGTTGCCATGTCCAGGGCAATGGCAGAATCCTCGGGCTCGTTCCAGGATGGCCTAGTTCTGGGTCACAGCCATTTAGCCAAACAGTATGTCAACATCGGCAGATTCACGCAAGCTTCTGAGGCCTTGGGCATATCTCAAGATCTGCTCGACCAAAACGAAGGAGTATCGCGAGGGGTTTTCGCCGACTTCTACTTGTCCCAGGCTGAATATTTCGCGGGTGTCGGTAGCTGGGAAGAAGCGTGAGTACCTACCTACTACCTCTTGATCCAACTTGGGACCCAAACGAGCACTAATCTTCAACAGTTCGGACTCCATACAAAAGGCAAACGACATCTGCGGGGACTCCTACTCAACCTGGGCTCAGTCTAGAGCTCAGGCGAATGTGATGCTGTCAATGTCGGCCCTGATGCAATCAATAGTCTCCCTACAGACTGGTAACATTGATGATGCTCTCGCAACAATCAAGACTGGTGTCCGCACCTTGTCCCATGACTGGGCCAAACTTGAGGCAGCTTCCTCGAGCGTTGATTCAAGCATCTCGGAGACCACCATGACAAGCATCGACATGAAGACGCCGAAAACCCTTGCGGCAGGTCCTCGATTCTGGAGTTTGGCAGCTCCGCTCCTGCGATGTCTCTTACATATCTCATCGGTATATGCTCATATTGGCATGTTTCAAGAAACGGTCTACTATGCAGAATCTGCTCGCAAGATAGCCGAGAGCACTCAATCGTCGCTGTATCGTGCCCAAGCCGCAGCGTGGACTGGTTCGATATATTTGAAAGCAGGAAGGCTTGCGAAAGCGCTCGAAATATTGGAGGCGGCCCAGGACGACATGCCCCGTGGTATTTGCTCAGCACGAGTTCAGTTTGCGTGCAAGCTGGGTGAGATGTATTCGGAAATGGGACAGGAGGAGAATGCCGACAAGTTCTTCTCCATTGCAGAAGACACTTTACGTCTACTGAGCCGTAGCAGCAGCAGCAATTCGCCAGACGAAGGCACATCTGCAGGTAACACAGCCAAAGCCAAGGCGGCGTCAGCGAGAAGCACCCGAACCCGAGGCGGCGGGACAACCAAAGCGACCAAGGCTACTACCAGCACCGTCGCAAGAGTTGCCAAACGACAGGGCACGGCGAAGGTCAAGTCGCCGCCGCCTGATGACTGCCGTCAGCTTCCCAAGGACGTTTACCAGTCATCCTTACTTGCCGCTGTTTTCCTGTCACGAGCAATAGGGTATATTCAAAAGAAGGACTGGACGTCGGCTTTCTCGACCCTTGAGCAAGCCAAGGAGCTACCAAAGCTCTTTGGAACTCTTCCCCTGGAGCAGGTCATGACGGCTGCATCCCTCATCGGTCACAGCATGGAACAGATGATATCGGATCCCGTATTCTCTGTCATGCAAGATTCCACAATCTCGTTCCCTGCAGTCTCTTGTGGCACAGACAGGGCATCCCTGGACAAGAACAGCCCCATCGCATCGCCGCCCAAACGGGGACGCACCACGGCCCAGAAGACTGTCAAGTGCAAGAACGCTCCGGCTTTTGCAGACGCGCTCGGGCAAGCCCAGGATATCTTGATCAATGCGCACGGGTCTACGTTGTCCGTCTCCGACAGTGCCATGGTGCACCGTCTGTCCACGCTGTTGCAGAACACCATCATCCTCCTGTCTGCAACGACAGCCGGCAAGTCAAGGGCAGTCCTCTCGTCAGCCTTTGCCACGGTGGCAGTCGATCTGGGTCGCAACATTACGTGGACACGCGAGCAAAACACCTTGACAGCTCCGTCGTCTCTGGGACGACCCCGCGTCAGATTCCCGAATGGCTCAATAAGCAATCTGCCAGCAGGGCTCACTGGGAGCACGACAGGGATGTCCCCGGATTTGTCAACGTTTCACAAGACGTACGTGGATCTGCTTCCCAAGAACTGGTCCGTCATCTCCTTGTCGCTGAGCGGCAACCGCCACGACCTTTCCGTCACCAAGCTGCAGGCTGGGCACAGCCCTTTCATCCTGCGGCTCCCGCTAGAGCGCGCCAACAGCCGCGATGCCGATTCCGAAGTGTTCAATTTCGAGCATGGCCGCGAGGAGCTTCTCGATATCATCAGGCTCGCCAACGAGACCAGTCATTCGGCGCGAGACTTTTCCGCCAGGGGCCAAAGGAACGAGTGGTGGTCTGAGCGAGAGGCACTGGATACAAGGCTCAGGGATCTGCTTCTGACAATCGAGACGACATGGTTGGGAGGTTTCAAGGGCATCTTTTCGCAACACCAGCGACGGCCTGATCTGCTGGCTCGCTTCCAAAGGAGCTTCCAGCAGATCCTGGACGGAAGTCTTCCGTCCCGAAACCGGATGCGCGGTAAAGGACCACCGCCAAGGCGCAAGGCATCAATCTCGACCCTCGAGTCCTGGACCTTTTCATTGGCCTCGGTGATCCGGCGGACCCTGACTGCGACTACGATGAGGCTTTGAACGACCTGCTCTACTTTGTTGTTGACATCCTTCAGTTTCACGGAGAGAGGAACGCATACGACGAGATTGACTTTGACGCCATGGTGGTGGAGGCATACGATGCTCTCCGAGGGTACTACTCAGCCGCCAAGTCGGCGCTGTCGGCGCTGTCGGGGAGAGAAGAGGGCAGCCACACAATACTGGTCCTGGACAAGGCTCTGCACGCATTCCCTGGGAGTCGTTGCCCTGCATGCGGGGACTGGCGGTATCGCGCGTTCCATCTCTGGCATGCCTCCGACAGCTCATTACGCAATCCAATCTGCCGAGCAACACGCCCGATGCACGGGGCGGGCACTACGTATCACGAAATGCGGGAACCTACATTCTGAATCCGTCGTCGGATCTCAAGAACACGCAGAGCTTCTTCCAGCCTTCTTTCAAGACCCTCACGAGCTGGAACGGCATCGTCAACAAGAGTCCGAGCGAAACCGAATTCGAAGAAGCCCTCTCCAAGTCCGAGATTCTGCTGTACTTTGGCCACGGCAGCGGCGCACAGTACGTGCGTGGCAAGACGATCCGGCGCCTGGACAAGTGCAGGCCGGCCACGTTTCTCATGGGATGTAGCTCGGCATCGCTCACGGAAGCGGGAGAATTCGAATGCCACGGCCCCGTTTGGAATTACATGCTGGCTGGGTGTCCAGCAGTCGTCGGGACGCTATGGGACGTGACGGATCGAGACATCGATCGCTTTGCAGGAGAACCTTTGAAGAATGGGGTCTGTTTGCGCCGGGCACGTTTGGAGAAGAGGACAAGAAGAAGAAGGGGGCGGTGGCAAGGGAAAAGGCAAGGCCCAAGATAAACGAGGTGTAGGCGAAGAAGGAGACGTTCACGTCTCGCACAGCGGCGGCGGCGAGGGTGCGTCGTCGTCGTTGCCGGAAGCTGTGGCCAAGGCCCGAGATGCCTGCAAATTCAGGTACCTGAATGCTGCGGCAGTGGTGGTGTACGGCATGCCCGTGTATATCGGTTCTGGTTGATGAGAGTTGATTTAGATACCCCTTGGATAATCCATCCATTTGGATGATGTCGAGTCCCTGCTTCTTTCTATTCTGCTTCTGCCTTTGGTCATTGTGCGGAAACTAGATGTCATGGCGAGGTCAACGACATGACATGTTGCTCCTCGTCATCTACGCCGACTCGAAAGTACGATGGTGATATAGACACGTAGGAAGTAGACTAGAATAGTGCAACGAGGATGAATGCCAAACCGCGGTTCAATATGGCTGCGTGTCTTGTTTTAGCGCCCCGACTTGGTGGTGCCTTTTTACTCCATCAGTCCATGCCATGCGCTTTTGACTCGAAAAGAAATGGCGGTCCTGCCTGTCTCAAATGTCGGCCAACAAAGAAAGCAAGCCGGTTGAGCGGGCAAGCTAGCTACCCCAACTCCCTGCTTTACTTGAGTTTGTTTCGTGCCGCCAGAAACTCAAAACATGTCACCATGGCTGTCAGGGCTCCAAGTGCACTCTCAAACTCTTTGTCGTGGAGAGCATCACGTAGACGGAGTAGCAGGAAGGAACGCTGAGGGTCAAAGGCCCCCAATTTGAGGTCCAACTTGTTGGCAAACCCAATACACAATACATAGGTTTCCCTCGGGACATGTTCCAAGACTCAAGTATGAAGCGTTCGTGGCGCGGAAGTTGATAGGACGGCGGGGCTGGACCTGAGGCAACCATCAATAAACAAACCATGATGGCTGCTGAAAATACAATTTGTATCAATGAATGCAGAAGCAGATGGACCAGTCGAGGAGGCCCCACCAACTGCTTGATACTGAAGACATGGTCCCTCGTCGTCGTCAACATAACACGGAGATGAGGATGGATAATGACCAAATCTGTGGAATCTTCTATTGCCAGGGTACTTACTACTGCTGGCAGGCTAGCCAGGGAGGAGGAGATCAATTCGAGACTCAAGAGGAGCCGCAATGCTATGTACAAAAAAGCACGGGGTGGTGACAGCGGGACAAGACATCGAGTGAGTGCAAAGGCCATTGACATCTGCAACTGAATCAAGGAATTTCGGAGCAGTCGTCTGGGAGGTAACGATAGCGTCAGCCAACCCCATCCAGTGCTTATTCGAAAGACAAAAAAAAAAAAAAAAAAAAAAAAGGCTCACCCGAAAAGTATGTCAACCGCCCGGGGCTGGGCATGGCCAGGCCTGCGCTGGAGGATCATGATGCGCGACATGGGTTATGAGATACTGAGACACGAACCAGACCTGTGGATGATCGATGGAGGCGGGCGACGAGAGGCAGGATGGCAGGATGGTAGGTTGGCAGGGCACGGGCACGGGCACGGGCACGGGCATGGTAGAAAAGAAGCCCAGCCCGGCCTTGTCAACCTACCCGAAGTCGTCAGTCGAACCTGGGGCGACGGAGAGTCGGAGCAACACACACAGTGACGGGGTGACAACGTTGTCGAGTTATCGAGGCACAGCTTGTCGACAAGACATGCATGCATGCATGCATGGGTTGACGAAACATGGATGGGTTTGACGAGACACGGGACAAGTCGAGAAGGGAGAAGGTTTGCCCAAGGGTGCCAAGTGCTGTCACCTGTCACCTGTCACCTGTCCTGCCCAGGCAGCATCTAGGGCTGCAGGCGGCTGGAACCAATTGGAACCAATTGGAACCAATTGTCTGTGCGGCCAAACGGGGTCAAGGCGTGTTCGGTTCGGAGCCCCCTGCCTTGAATTCGGCAACCCCTCGTTTCATCCGTCCTCCTGTTCATTCATTCATTCATTCCCTTTACCCTATGTAGTGGGCGAAGTGTTTCAATAATAGGCTTATTACCCTTTGTATTATCCTAAATTTAGCTTCCTAATGCTTGTTTAATACTACGTCTTATACGGACTAATAATAATCGCATGATATTTATCATAAACTTTCAAAGAACACCAAGCACTTCCTGGTACGGAATAGGCTTCTGGAGATTCCGTATCGTGAGTATATATAAAGGCAGCCTGCTAGTATTAACAAACTCCTCCTTCCCACTTATCAATCCAATCCATACTAGACATCCAAAATGAAGCTCTTCTTACTCTTCTTAATCCCAGCCATGCCCTTGGCTAATTGCGTTTGGTGCCGTAAAACCCCATTAGCCCAAACATTTGCGCAAGGCCAGGGCTTGATGCCTATTGCGTAAGATAACCGCGACGCATACATATTATTCCTGCCCTTTTAGTAGTCTTAATGCTAACTGCGCTCTAGTGTAAAGAAGAAAAGCAGGATGGATTCCCAAACGAGAAAGTCCCTCTCTTTAGAGGAGAAGATAGGACAGGGAAGCAGAATTGTAAAGGAAATGGGGACTTTTACTGCGTGTTTCCGGCATAAAGGGAGGGGGTGTTAAGTCATGTTGTGTGGCTAGAATTGTGACCCCTTATGCAAGAGCTCTCTACATGTAGCTTCTAGGCCTTGGTTCAATTGGCTTCGTTATGTACGCTCCTACATAAGCCTTTCTTTGTACGCAGAACGACAGCGACAGCGACAGCGACAGCGACAGCGACAGCGAGTCATGGTCTGGCTTTTACAATGCCACATAGCAGGGTATGTTATAGATTCCAAGAAAATCCACCCCTTCTTAGGCTTCTTATGTAGGTCTTATCATTTACCGGCGACAGCCGCGACACGAACTATTTGTTCCAATGGTACGTACTTCATGTGCGACCATGGGACCATGGTGAACCGGAGTGTCGGACGATGTACTCCGTAGATGAATATGAATGGGCCTCTGCTCTGGGCCTCTGCTCTGGGCCTCTTCGCGGAAGAAGCCGCCGGCTCGTAGATGGTAGTACCAGATGGAGATGGAGACGCTGGCTGTCGGCTGTTGCTTGCTCCACTTTTCTGCGCTTCCACGTCGCCACGGACATGGCAATATTGCTACCATCCATGTCAAACACTGTGTGATCTACATATGTAGCGCTCGGTTATGAATCGCCATACATACATACATACATACATACATACATATGTACATATGTACGTCCGTATGCATGTATGTTCTAGACAAAACCCAAAGGAAAAGTGGCGTGGCGCATTGAATTCTACTCATCTTCTGTGACTCGTAATTCTTCTTGCTCACGTCGTCTGATACATGTAGTGCTCCGTGGCCACAACTTCTCTTTTTCTTCCTTCTTCTTCCTTCTTTTTCCTCCCCAATTGCTTCGTGGTATCAGGAGAAAGCACATGTGGTTTAGCTTGCGAGCTTCATGTATTAACTCGACTGTACGGAGTAATTGTGCAGCATTTGAGTTTGGATGAAACAATGTTCCGGATCTCAGGCAAGGGCTTTCATTTTCTCAACGATTGAGTTTGAATGCGTCTCGCCTTGGTGGTAAGAAATTGACGTTCTGTTGTATGCAGGTAAGTAATTAGTAAGCAAGCTTAAACCTTGTGATAATGATTGCTAGGTTTGACGTCGCTTCTTCCGATAATGGTGGCTGTTCTGAGACTTGTCTCGGAACCACGGCTACACCGTTGCCTTCTAGAAGACCAACAAGCAGATGCTCAAACACGAAAGTGCTATCTGTAACATAAAGGGCCGAAGGGCAACGATGAGACTCGACCGCCCTGCCTTTGTCCATTGTCCTTTGTCTATAGTGCCGATATTGGCGCCGCTCCATTGACGGACATGCGTGTTTTCGCCGCGCACTGATGCCAAGGGCCGATCGTCATGATAGCTTCTCTACACAACCCTCTACACAACCCTCTAGTTGATAGATAAATAGTACATACGTCGCATTTGGTGTCTTTAGCCAACGTCTGATCAAGCGTGATGTAGCCAAGGCCTCGTCCCGAAACAATACGCATTCCAGACCCCATGCATATATTGCAGCCTGCGACTCACACCTTGCGTTTAGTATCGGAGTCTGACTGTTCACGACCTAGAGTATGGGGGCGCCATCTGCCATGATTCGTATAGCATTGACCAACTGACACCGCCTAATGCAAATATGTCTGTAATCCGAGCAAAGAAAACTATCTGCCCACTTTCGTGAGTTCAAAGTCTTAGGCAAGCAGCAAGTAAGCTGTTGCAAAGCACCATGGTTTGATGGCAATGCCATATAAACCAAGGCTTTTCACCTTGCCGATTGGCTTCTGAGCCACCTCCAGCCACCAGCAATTCTTGACAGCTAAAAATAGCCTCACTGATGATCTGTCGTAAGATCAGTTGCTGAGCCTGGTTATCTGAGGCTCAAGATGCCTGCATAACAATGACAAGTCGTAGATGAAATAACTTCCGAGTATATGCGCCATGTACGGAGTAGAGCCGGGCTCGGTAGCTTTCGAAGCACAGGAAAAAAAAATTGTACCAAATGTCACAACAATGAGGTCAGTATGAAATGACCAGTTGCCCATCAGTCTGCACATATACAGTAGACATCGACTGCTGGGCGTAGCGATCATTGATTGAAATTGCCCGGAGCGCATCTGAACGCATGTGAGGGCAAAGCTCTACATGTAGATTAGCTATCGGCTTTGTCGCACCAGGGGGAGGGGTTGCCCTACGCTCGTGGAAGGCATGCAGCCCATTGGGAGGGTTGTATTGGATGCGGACACATGCCCAGCATGTTTTATGGCATGCTCGTGTCATTGGCTAAGGATGCGATGGGTATGTTGTATGGCGTTCCACAAGGGGTTGTTATTCCCCAGGATCAAGTATATAATAAACGATTTCTTGAATGACTGAATGGGGGCCTGGCGCGCCCTTTTTCTCATCATGGCTGAGTACGCGACGACTGCTGGGGGTAGCGCCCTGGGAGCTGATTGAAATGATGTTCATGCAAACTTGATATAAGTCGACATGATTCTCAAAAGATTAATGCCTGCAAAAAGACGGTCTGTGCTAGGCTGTAACTGAGAGTCTGGTGGTAATAGGGTAGATTGTCGCTGACGGAAGCGAAAGTGGCGCATAAACGTCGCCTTCACTGGCCCCAGTTCCCATACACAAGGCTGAATTCAAAGGCAAGGTAAGGTGGCCTTGGTCGGTGTGAAGAAGGGTGTGCATTTGACACCTCGACAAAGACGCATTACTCGCTTCAAGTGTGCCCTTTAGCCTCCTGCGAATTCGAAGAACCTGTACGTACCAGCGAGGGATTTTTGGTCAATTCACGTGGTTGTGAGCACCGGAAGCCCAAAGTTGGAAGTAGTTGTCATGGAGGTTATCCTAGGACACACAAGCTTTAGGTGATGCGATTGCTTTGCATTCATGGTTTGTAAACATCAAACAAGATTGATGGGCGTAGGATGGATGATCTTTGGCGAGCACATCACAACCATAACGTCTTGGCAATGGTCAATATTATCGTCATCTTTTGAGTTCTAGCCAGGTGTCAATCCAAGTAATGGTTTTTGAAGAGTATGATGATGAATGGCACCCGCTTCATGGTTGTTTGAACATCTTGAACAACTAGCGGTTTGAGGGCTAGAAATGCGGTCAAATGGATCGGGAGCCGTAAAACACTTTTTGAGTCTCTTCGCGATCGAATTTCAATTGCTGAATTGAGACAGCGTGGCTGACGATGTACTACACGGTTCTACACCCTATGTAGGTAATAAAGATGACCTGTGTGGTGCTTGGTTGCAACTATTTCCAGGAAAGGGAAAGATCACCCTGCATTCGCTGTCACAGACGACCGGCCAAGATGGCATCCACCACGAGCGGGTCACCTGGTTCTGGACCACGACGCATCCTTGTACGAGTCACTCGATTGCACGAGTTGATTGCCTTGCCTTCCCAGAATGTCAACATTGCTGGGAATGTTGGTGTTGGTGATTGCTTGCAGCTCACGTGGATCTGTCGACTATCGTGCAGTTCACTGCCTCGTGATTGACGACATTTTTCCGGTTGATCTTTTCGTGGCCGTATGATTTTGCAAACCCAGAATTGCCTCTTGAACTTGACAGCACAACGGAATGAATACCGTACTCTATTGTCAGGAAGAGCAGTGCTTGGTCGTACGCGGCCCGTTGTTGCCTGGGCCCAACCAACCAACCCGTCAGTGAGAGGAACGAAAGTCAACGTCGGTATCTTACGTGCATAACACATGTGTCAGTGCGATAGCCACCAGAAAAAACACACACAGAGGGGACACAGAGGGCCAGTCTCCAACATGTGCGTTGGAACGGAAAGAATCGTGACCAAGTGGTCAACGTCGAGGGATGTCAGGCAAGATGGATGTCACGCGTGCAGGGCCTGGTGTTTGGAAGCTTGACAGTGGCACAAAAATAAATGTGTTACTGGAATCGTTGCTGGCAGGAGCTGCTTACACGAACCTTCCTGCTCGGAACCCCAGACCGGGAACTGGACAGGGGCCACAACGACATCGGCTGCCATGATTCTGACTTTTCTCAGTCCATACTCTAGTTTGCATAATTCAGGGCTTCGCGATGCGTCCGGAAGCGGTCAGCCGCCCGTTTACTTCCCGCCGGATGCTATGAAGAACATCTAACCTTATCGGAACTTGCCATACGCACAACGAACGGGTGGCGCTAGGAATCATCACAAACCCACTGTTCCTCGGGTCTCCTACCACTCCAGTCATCCTTCATCCTGCCCATCCGTCATACTATTGTCTATTGTCGCTCCTCTGCCTCTGGTGGTCCTTCAGCGGGTTTCGCAAACTCGGTTCGAAAGAGCGTTGATTTAACGCGACTGCTCGGTTTTCCCGCGACAACAAAATCGGCGTGCCTCGCGGTCTAATGCGAGCTTCTCTGTGCCAGCCCCACCACTAGCTATGATACCTCACTCCGTCCGTCCTCGAGATTCGCCAAAATTAAACGCCATATAAGCCAGACATGGTGACGTCCGAAACGATCTGCATGCGTCTGCAAGGATAGAACCTAATCCAATGGGAGCCATCGCCGCTTTCCAAGGCACATCCACCACCACCACACAGGGAATGACAAAAGGATAGACTACGACATGTCGTGGCCTCGTTTCGCTCAGTTGCTTGTCAATATCCTTCTTGGCCTCTGAGCTCTCAGCTCTGTCCAATTTCGCAAACCAGCAAATTGGAGGAGATGGCTATCCCCCAAATGCGCCGAATCAATCAATATCGCATGTGGAAGTGATTAGGAGCTCCTTTGCTCGTGAGACACACCGTCCGAGACGCCCTCAACAATTTGTTGGACTGTGTTTAGCACATAGAATTGCACCGTAGCTTACACCGTCGGACCACCTGTCTAGATATGGGATGGACTACTTGACAAGGCATATTTATCCAGTGTAAGTAGGCTCATATCAAGTTTTCCACGTTGTCTCTCACGATTTAATGCGTCCTGACAGTCTTCCTCACGCTACCAGAGTCGACGAGTTCTTTCTTTGGCACATAAGAGCATTTTTAAGCTGCACAACGTTTCCGAGTAAGACATATCTTATGCCGACTGCTTAGAATGTTCTTATAATACGGCCAGCGCCGATAGTTTGTAAAACTAACTGCGAACTCGCAAGTTCATAGATGGCCAGGCAGAACGCAGAGGACTACAAGTCCCACGCAACAGTCCCTCCCATACGTTTGTCCCCCTCCTCTCTCTTTCGTGAGCAGGTGGAAGATTGACACGGTCCGCTGTCAAAGGAAGGGACAACAATGACAACCCCTCGTTTTACCATATCACAGCGGTGGTGGCCGGCCGGGATCACAAGTTCTGCCACCCGCTTCAGTACGTACATACGTACGTGTTCTCAAGCAGGGCTGCGGACCACAGCAACGCCGCGCCCCGAATGAAGTTGCGCCGCGCCACCTGATTCAGACCTGGCGGCAAAGCAGGCAATGGTACGGGGGTATCTTTGTTGTGCCAGGTGCCGGTCAATTTCCACTTCCTTTTGCAGACTGGTGAAGGCCGGTGATGTCGCATTTGGTCTTTGACTCTTTGCATTTCTCTAGACCAACATTGGACGCTGAGTGCATTTCCCTTTCGCAGACTCCCCACCCTCTCTCCAAAAACCGTTCGCCGTCCGTCATGCCGTCACGCCCTTTCCCACCACCCTCCATGGGCCGATGGACTTCATGGACCCCCTCCCCGAAGATTGGGCAGGGTTCCACCTCAACCGCCCGCTACTCCAAAACCAGTATAGCAGGATCCCGCGAAGGGACCAGGATGCTAGCCACCGGATGGGACCTCTGGCAGTCGATGGGGCAGAGAAGGCGTAGACTTACAGGGTATGAACAAGGAGCACTTGCGAAGTGTCTGGCCCTACGGAGTACACACTGAACCGTCTTGGTTCGTGCTTGAGAGCTGTCTGTGCCTTGCTCTCATGTACTTCTACCGGTCTGGTCCTGGTCATCTAAGATGCTGGCTCTCCCTCCAAGCCTTTGCTTTAACAACAAGCGTTTCCGCCCCAAGAGCCATCCTCTCCTTCCTCCAGATTTCGTGCTCTGCTTTTCTTGGGCCTGCTCACTCCTGGCGACCCATCTTTTGGTGTACACGGAAGAGTCTTTATTGGTCGGGGATTTCCGGTGAAATCGCGACTTGTCGGCGGCCATAGTTCTTCACCGGCTGTGCCGAAGTGTTGGGTCTTCTTGCGCACCTGCCTACGTCTACGGACCTTGGGCCATGAGTGCCGCGCTCGTCCAACTGGGCTCTGGAATAAAACCACGTTTTCACTTGTCTCAGTCGTGCCGACCTGTATTTCGAAATCACCTTCTCATGGCGTAAAACACTTGCACTCTTCTCAGATCAAGCGAATTCGATTGCCTTTAAGGCGACTTGCGGCTTGCTGGCGGAATCATGACGGGCGACCATCATCGCACCAACCCTCACCAGATTCAACATGCTCAGCCACTCCTCAACCCCATCGCCTCCCATCGCATGTACCACGAGCAAGGTTCTGGATCCATGAACGAGAGCTCTCCAGCCGTCATGGAGGGCGATGCATTCCACGACTTTACCTACCCATTTGGTGGTATAGACCAAAGCCACATGATGAACATGCCCGACGTGTCCTACGGCAGCCACATTGGCGCAGGCTTCACACAACACCATGGGCTGAGTAGCAACGGACCACCAATGACCCATCATATTTCTTCCATGTCCGGTACTCCCGGCCCAGCCTTCAGCTCTGACCAAGGCCATCGTGGAACGAGCCGGGAACTCGTCGAGGATGGTGGTGGTGAAAGAAATTCTCCCGCGGAGCATTCGTTCGAAGATGCCGGCACCGATGAATTTGGCTTACTAGGAAATAACAGGGCGGACGGTACCGATCTTGGTGGCAGGAATGGAGATGACAAGTCCCGCGCGCCTCCAGCCTGGAGCGAACTCAAGACAAAGGCTGGCAAGGACCGTAAGCGCTTGCCTCTTGCGTGCATTGCCTGTCGTCGCAAAAAGATCCGTTGTTCCGGGGAAAAGCCTGCTTGCAAGCACTGTCTAAGATCACGCGTCCCTTGCGTGTACAAGGTCACAACTCGAAAAGCAGCCCCCGCACTGACTATATGGCCATGCTTGACAAGCGGTTAAAGCGGATGGAGGATCGAATCATCAAGATAATCCCCAAACCAGATCAAGACGCGACATCATTCATCACCAGAGCAATAGTCAGGCCTGCCGTCCTTGGGGCGAACGCGGGGAACAAGTCGGCATCCAAAAAGAGGTGCCGAGGAAGCTTTTGGCTCAGATCTGGAATCCTGGGCGAAGGCACCATCGGTCAGGGTCAAAGGTGCTGAGAGTGTGGACGGGGACTCGGCTGCGAAAGAAGGCAGCTTCTCTGCAGACCATGTGTTACTTCAAGAAGGCATTGATGCTCTGCCTCCAAAGGAGATTCAAGAACACCTCGCCGAAGTCTTTTTGACAACGTTTACGGGCAAGCATACCATCTTCTACACAAACCTAGCTATATGCGCAAGTTGAAGTAAGTCCGGCTAACCGGCCCTTTCTCATTTCTGCGTTCACGCTCGAGACTTGACGTTGATCCTGGTGAGACTTCGTTTGAGCTAATATCACTTGCCTCAGAAACAATACATTGCCTCCGGTCCTTGTTCTATCCGTTTGTGCCGTTGCAGCACGGTTTGCAACGCAGTCAAATATTGCCGGGACAGCGAGACCGTTCTTACGAGGGGAGGAGTGGGCATCACATGCGCGGGACATTTGCACGAGGCGCTACGAGTGGCCGAACATGACCGTGTTGACTTGTCTTCTAATTCTAGGACTACACGAATTCGGAACCTGCCATGGCGGACGCAGCTGGGCTTTGGGTGGCCAAGCCATTCGCATGGCGTTTGCCCTCCAACTTCACAAGGATTTGGAGAATGATAGCTCTGGATGCGGAAATAAAGCCCCACTGAGCTTTATTGATCGGGAGATTCGACGGCGTATAATGTGGGCTTGCTTTCTCATGGATCGCTTCAACTCGTCCGGTTCCGACCGGCCAATGTTCATCAAGGAGGAATTGATTCAGATACAACTGCCCGTGAAGGAATCGTACTTTCAGCTTGATATACCTGCACAGACGGAATCACTCGATGGTTCCGTGGGACAATCGGAATCTCCGAGCGACGGACAGGACACACCACTTGAAGAGAATATGGGCGTCGCCGCGTATACCATACGGGCCGTCGCAATATGGGGCAGGATCGTTGCATATCTACACCAAGGCGGGAAAACATGGAAGACTTTGCTCTTTGCAATGAACGATCTATTTATGCACAACTTGTTGAGCAAGTCGAGGATTTGCAACGCACTCTTCCAGAATCTCTGAAATACTCGGTTGACAATCTGAACCTGCATGCGACTGAAAAGACCGGCAGTCAGTTTCTGTTGATGCACTTGTCGATTCAGCAAAACGCCCTCTTCTTGCACAAGGCAGCCACCACGCGGGCCGCCACTGATGGCGGCAAGGATGTGCCTTCAGAATTTCTTCCACGAGCCAGCGCGCAGACTGTCACTGCAGCGAACAGAATTTCCGAGATGTTGAGAGATGCCGAGCAAGCCAAATGCAACGTGACAGCTCCTTTTGCAGGCTATTGTGCCTTTTCTGCGACAAACATCCACATCTTCGGCATCTTCTCCAGCAACGCTGCTGTCAAGGCGACTGCAGAAGTGAATGCCGGGATCAACATCAAGTTTTTGCGAAAGACGATGCGGTATTGGGGCATGTTTCACTGGATGGTTGAGAACATTCGCACTCAGTATCGAAATGCACTGGAAGCGTCCAGGTCAGGCAAACTCGGTACCCAAGGGTTAGGAACATGGCCAGTCCTACAATTTGCGGATTGGTTCAACAGGTATCCGCATGGTGTCTCCGACTTTGACGTAGTAGAGCCAACGGTACAGCGAAGGAGAGAGAGGGGAGAAGATGCCGTTTTGGAACAGAAGCCTGAGTTGCAGTCAGTGGAGGAGTATTTTACCAGTCTGGCGTCACCATCAAGCACAGAAGGCGGGGCGGTGGCACACGGTCCCGCAAGCAAACGAAAGCAGATCACGAAGAAGTCGAGCGAGTCCGCTGGCAACAAACTGAACAATGGCAAGGCAATCGATAGCACGGGTCAGTCAACTGCCGGTCTGCCCAACAAGTCTGGTCAGCGAGCAACATCGCGACAGCTATCCGTGTCGGTCGGTAGTGGCCAGGCAAATGGACCTGGGTCCGCCGGATACAACCCAGTGCCCTTGTCGCACGTCCATACCCAAGCCTACACAGCAATGTCTCCCATGAGCCCTGTCCAAACCTCACCTTTTCCTCCGCCAGGACCTGGACAGTCTCCGTTCTTTGCTCCTGACATGTTGCAAATGAACAACATGGGCCATCGAGGAAGTGCGGACCTATCGCCAAACTTGGATTCACACGTATCCTTTGGTTATGGTCTGTCCTCTGGAGGACAAAACATGATGGATTCAAGTGCAGCGAACTGGCAAGCGAAGAATGCAAGTGACAGCAAGATGCTGCTACACAACCAACAAGCAGTCAAGGTGAACGGCGGGCATCCACCTACTCGCCATCTTCACAGTCAGGGTCAAATCGGTGCTGATGGCCTCGTCGAGTTCAACGGCAGCGATCTCCCAGCAGGGTGGGTCATGCCTTTCAACATGGACCCACGAGCTGATTTGCAAGACATGAATATCCCCAGAGAAGGTGAAACACCCAGTCATGGTACCACTGATCCCTTCAACTCCATATTCGGGGCAAACGGCGTGGGGATACATCAGAGCATGGAGGGTTTGCGACATGCATTATAACAGGGCCCTCCTCACGCTCAGGGGGAAGGACCATGTATGAGTAGAGAAAAGAATCCTAGACGTCTTCAGCAGGAACAAAGAGTTGAAAGGATCAGGTCGAGCAGTTTGATTGTCTGAGAACTCTGAAAGGGCCTGGAGATTTTACTAGTAAGACTTTTGAATATTCGGCATCCATGTAGAGGCGAACACTTTTCCACCAGTTGGGCCATGCGTATCTAAATTGGTCGGTCAAGCGGATCAGGCAGCGTCATGTGCATACATACCAATGCGGCCCTTTTTTAGGTTTTTTTTTGTATGTAGTTTACTCATGCTGCACACTCGGCCATTGATTGCACAGCGTCTGGGAGCGAGTGGGGAGTAATACTTTCATATACCCCAAAACGAATCTATTGAGACTACATTACATACATACATGATCATTCCCAAGTGAAACATTTTGTTATCCACCGTTTGCACCGACCGAGGACCCCGGGCGGAATGGCAAGAATGAAACGAATGCGAGCAAGCATGACTACTAGGTTTTGGAAGAAAAGAATTAGGTGAAGATGGGACCAACGCCGTTCTACATGCCAACTTCACCTCGCATCGACTAGACCGAAACATGGAAGTTGAACTCCAGCTCCCCCCCAACGAGCAAAGCGCCAAACACGTCTGATCCATCACTCAGCATCGGCCTCACCACCATTACTCTTCTTGCGACCCTTGGACCTCTTTCTCTTCTTCCTCCTCCCACCCACGTCACCCACCACCACATTGCCATCATCATCCTTGTTCACCTCTGGCGCATCCTTCATCAGAGCATCTTCCCCGCCTTCCATGAGTTGCTCAAATCCATACGTAGGACCGTCCTTCTCATAGTCCCTGCCAAAGGTACCTCTTCGCCACTCCCTGAGCCGGGCCTTCTTCCCAAGACGCTTCTTGTCACGGCGCTTCTTCTCGGGATCTCTAAATGAGGCTAGCTTCTTGAGGCCGAAGAATTCGTTGAGATGCTTATCTGACGGGGCGAGAAGGATGTCACGGGCCGTCATGCCGAAAGACTGGGGCGAGGTTTCGCGGTAGCGGAAGGCCACGCCCGAGTTGGACGAGTTGAGGAGGTCGTGGTTGGTGAGTTCGAGTTTGGAGTCGACGAGGGCTTCTAGCTTGGACCGTTCTCGACGCGCCTTCTTTTGGGATTCCAGCCGTTCGCGCTTGTGGTCGGCTGTTTTGCGCTTTTGGAAGGTCGGTCTTCGTTTTCTTCTTTTTGCTTGTTGTTGTCGTCGTCGTCGTCATCTGTTAGCGAGACGCCCGGGGCGGCGAGTTCATCGTCTTCAAAGTCAGGAACAAGATCCTTGATGTCGATGTCGTCGTCCCATTTCGGTTTCTTGGGATGCTTCTTCTTCTTCTTCTTCTTCTTGCTGTCTTCATCATCGTCCTGGTCGTCCGACTCGGCGCCAGCTGCGCCGTCATCCTCTACGGCATAGTACTCGTCGCCGAAACGCTTCTTCATTTCTTCTTCCCATTTGTCGTTTTCCCAAGCATCGTCCAAGAAGGTCATCCACTCTGCTTCAGTAAGCTCCTTGCCCACCGCTCCGGCAGCCTCTTTGACCTTCCGAAGCTTCTCTTCTGTTTCTTCAAGCTTGAGTTTGCGTAATCGGGCTTTTTCATCGCGCCTCTGCTGCTTTTCTTCTTCTTTCCGCTCACGCTCCAGGTCTCGTTGGCGTTGTCGACCACTCTTTTCCTCTCGTCGGACAGATCGGGCAGCAGCAAAGTCACGAGCATATGATTTGAGGACCTCGTTGCTCTTCTCAGGATCCTCGAATCGCAAATTGTAGGCCTGTTCGAATTCATCAGCGTCGTTGTTATCCTCGCCGTCATCCGACTCAAACGCCTTCCACCGTCCACCTTCTTCGGGTATCCATGCTCTGGCAGCCAGGAAATTGGATAGGTAGGTTTCAGGGTCCTTGTCGGCATTTTCAACATCCAGCTCGGACACTTTGATAGTCGCAGCTCTCGAGGGATGAACTCCGTTTTCGGCCTTGACTGCCTTTGCAGACTCGGCATTGTTGCTCTTCTTCTTCATGAACCCCTCGTCGTCCGAGTCGTCAGAATCCTCTTCTCCTTTGGCAGCCTTGATCTCTGAAACGATGGAATTTTTCAAAGCATCTTGTTCCTGGCTGTAGGTCTGAGGTGCGGCCTCATCCTCGGCGTCGGGGCCACCGATGTCCCCTCGCAATAATTTTTCTCTCTGGTAATCCCGGAGGAATACGGGCTTTTCATTCTTCTCTTTGCCTGCCTCTTCCTCGCCCGGGAGTTCGATGAATTTGTAGTCTTTGTCGTACAGGCGAGGGTCCTTGTTGCGGATTGCCTGCAGGGTTGCCGATATTTGAGCATCCAGGTCTTCCGTTGCAAGGAACCCATCTTCATCTTCTGTCTCGTTTGATGATGATGATGAGTCTTCGTCGTCATCATCGTTGTCACCCCTCCGGTCCGTCCTTTCCCATCGACCTTGTACTTCTCCTCTACTACGCCTTGTCAGTCTAATATCCCGACAGATCAAGCGCAAAGGTGTTCCAAGTCAATTTACTTACATTTTTGTCGCTCTTCGCGCTTTTTGTTATGCTCGAAACGGCGAGCGTACTCCTCGTTCACCTTGAAGCCGCTGCTGTCTAATTGAGCACCACCATCGTCTGAATCCGAGTCAGAGCCGCTGTCGTCCAACAGGTTGCGCTTAGATTTCTTAAGATCGTTGGCCATTGCTTTCGTAGAGCCCGGCTGGCTAGGCGCCATGGCTGGAAGGATTTTAGTTAGCCTGTGTCTCAAATCAGGTCCGACTTGTAAATAGCAAGTTCTGATCTAGTCGGATCTGTTGCGAATGCGATGCAGTGGCAGAATACTTGGGTTCAATGGCCTGGGTCGAGAATATCCAGAATTTTTGGCGGTGAACTTTGTTCTGCCATATTCAACCTGGTGGTGGCTTTGGTGGGACATGGGCATGAAATGGCTTTCGGAGCAGGCAGAACTTTGTGCCGGCTTCGATCCGCGTGCAGGTGCAGACAGGACCTCGTCACTCGTCATCGCTCGCTGTCTTCCAGTAACAGCAAGGTCTGGTTGCAGCTTGACCTGCCTGCGCCTCTTTTCCAGCTGGTTCGCGTTAGTCCCCGTTACCGCCACTACAAGTTCGCATCGACGCCATCTTGGACCACTCCATCTCATCAACCACCACTTCGTCTTCCCAAGGCAGTCGAATTCTGCTCATGACCCGTCCGTACTCTGTCCACCTCATCGACATCGAACCCTGCACTCTCACACCCTGCCCGCGCCCAGCGTGTCTTTCTTTGACTTGATATCGTATTTCTACGCTCAACGCTCAGCAACAACCAAAAAAAACCCCCGATGGCCGACTCAAATGCTCCCAAGCCGAGCAGCAGCGTCAAGCTGGTTCTGCTTGGTGAAGCTGCCGTGGGCAAGGTACTCCCGCATCTCCTCATGCACTTTGACTTGCTTGAATCAAGCCTGTTTCTGCTGGACTACTAACACTGGTACCATAGTCCTCGCTTGTCCTTCGATTCGTCAACAATGACTTCCAAGAGAACAAGGAACCTACGATCGGAGGTACCGTAAAATCCGTCTTCTGCGGCGCAACCCTTTCCCCCAGCCGTCATAGCAGTCTTTGTCTTCCAATCACGAGCCGCAAACTAATTCAGTGCTCCGCAGCTGCTTTTCTGACGCAAAAGTGCAACTTGCCAACCCGGACAATCAAATTTGAGATTTGGGATACCGCCGGTCAAGAGCGCTTCGCTTCTCTTGCCCCCATGTATTACCGTAACGCCCAAGCCGCCCTAGTTGTCTACGACCTGACCAAGCCGACATCCCTCGTCAAAGCCAAGCACTGGGTTGCCGAACTGCAACGGCAAGCATCCCCGGAATCGTCATTGCTTTGGTGGGAAACAAGCTGGATTTGGCCAGTGACTCAGCAGCGGAGGGAGAAGAGGCGGATGATGGCGACGTTTCGAGAGACGCTCGCAAGGTATCGACAGAGGAAGCCAAGGCCTACGCCGAGGAAGAGAATCTGCTATTTTTCGAAACCAGCGCGAAGACTGGACACAACGTCACAGAGGGTTTTACAGCTATAGCCAATGCCATTCCCGAAACGTCGCTCAAATCAGCTCGAGGTCCTGGAGCCACTGGGGCAGCCAGCCGAGCAGGGGAAGAGCAGCGCGTGAATTTGGGTGCAAGGGATGCTGGCACAAAGGATGGATGCGCTTGCTAAATAGAAGGAGGCTGATGTTTGCATGTATGGAAATTGCCAAAGATGTGCTTTCTTCTTTTGCCAGCAGGCTCAAATGTGTCAGCCGCCAAAGGCGTGCAATTCGGAGTCCCCTGCTCACCTTTTTTTTTTTTTTTTTTGTCAGTCCTGGCGGTCCTCATTCTTGTCCTTATTTCAGCCTATCGTTTATTTGTTAATGCAGATGTTTGCTCGACATCATCATCCTTCTCCATAGTGACGTCTGCGTCGGCTCAAGAACGAGAGTTACTGTAGCCAAATTCTTACGCGAGTCCGGCGTATAATCTGATGGCAGCGTATTGTTCTGGTACTAGTCCTGTCACTGGTGCATGCCGATCTAAACGTCGATCAACCCTCATAGCTCTCGACCATTCAGTTTTTGAGAGGTCACATACACAGGACTGTCGGAGATGAAAATCACAGTGAAAAAAATCCATTCAATCAAACCTGCGTTCAGTTTGCAGCCAGCCAGCACGCAGCCAGCACGCAGCCAGCTGGTACCAACTCAAAGTGATCACGTGAGCTCGATGGGACCTCATCACACTGTGTCTGATCCACTTCTTTTGTGAAAGAACCTCCTCAAATCCCATGAATTTTTCTTAGCAGGCCCAATCGATCAATATTCAGTCATCTTATGATTTGAATCGATAACAAGCTGTGAAGCACGGCGACCGCGCCAAGTGACGTCGTTAAAAATAGCGACCGCCACTCCGCGTCTACTTTACCGAGCTTGTTATTCCTCGGACTCGATATTTCCCATCTCGCATTTTCCCCGATGCAGTCGCGGTAGAGTGACTTCACCTGGGTGCTGACGACATGGCGTTGTCCATTTCTGAAGCTCAGGCTGAGCTAATCAGGTATGTTCTCAATGGTGATGCCTCAAGGGTCGTGAAAAATGGAAGAAAAGATGCGTGCCACTGACTCAATGGAAAGCTCGTTGTCGCCTGACGACATTCCGATCAAGCTGCGTTGCGCTATATGTAGCAAGTTGGCCATCAATGCCTTTCGACTGCCTTGTTGTGAGCAGGCTATATGCGAATCATGTAAGTGCTCGGGGCATTAACACGGATCGCCATCGCGTGAGGATTTGCTCATGTGGTGTCCTAGGTCAATCCGCTCTTCCCTCCTCGTGCCCAGTATGCGAGCATTCGCCCCTATCTGCCGAAGACTGCAACCCAAACAAATCATTGAGGACTACTATACGCGTTTTCCTTCGCACGGCCGAGAAGAAAAGAGAAGCTAGTCGTCCAAAGCAACCAGCTCCTGCGATTCCTGCGGTGGAACCGAAAACGAGGCCAGCCGAGGCGGAACCAGCTTCGGCTTCTGATGGACCAGCAAAAGCGAGCGCCGAGGGCCAAGCGCCTCGAGACAACGAGAAAACAGGAATATCGGCTGCATTGGCACAGGAAGACGCGCCAGCTAGTGATGAAGTATGACTCGCAAAGAAATCTTTTGTTCCATTTCCCCCAAAGCTCTCCCATGACTAACAGCTCTACAGGCAAACTTATCCCACGGTGACGAATTGATGAAAAAGGATGACCCAGCTAACTTGACGGCAAACGGTCCTGAAAGTGGGGAAGGGGCCCACGATGAATCGCATGTGGGAAATGACGGCGAGGGGGTCAACAACTGGACCAGACTGGTGAAGACGATGGTGATGAAGACGGCAACGACCAAGAAAATTACAGGGCGGATGCAACGAATGGTGGTTACAACAATGTCATATTCTCGGGCTTTGGTGACTCCAACCAAATGCAGATGATGATGGCCATGCAGAACGGAATGGGGCCAAATTCCTATGGCAACTTTCCCATGATGGGTATGCATTTGCTCCGACTTCTACCCAACACCGTTCCCTCCCTCCCCCTTTTTTTTTTTGTCCATGCATAACGACGCCAGACACCACTGACAACTGTTTCTCTTCTGCTACATACAGGTATGCCGGGAATGGGTATGGACCCGATGGCGATGCAGAACATGTACATGAACGGTGGCTTTCAAGGCATGGGCATGAACGGCATGGGAGGCGGCTTTGGAGGGGATTTGGGCAGGGCTCCAATAATAATGATTGGGGCGGTTCACAGTCGTGGAATTTCGACCAGAATAATTACAATCAAAATGGTACCAGCATGGGCACTGGTGATTTTGGGAACTTTAACTCAGGATTCCAGACAGGCTACAATCAAGGTAATTATGGTCATTTCAATGATTATCGCCGCAACAACTACGGTCGTGGTCGCGGTCGCGGCCGTGGCTTTTACGGCGGCTACGGCCGTGGAGGCTACCAGCACAACGACAACGGCATGTCCAACTACCAAGGCCAGGGCCAAGCTCAAGGACAGTACATGCAGCAGCAGGGTGCCCAGGCTTATATGGGACATTACCAGGATGGAACTAGCACCAGTGGCAATCCTGAGGAAGGCTCAGAGCAGATTGGGCCTCGCGCCAGCGGCCAAGGAGGAGGCAGCGACCTTCAAGCTGGCGGCTCACAGGACCAACGAGGCGAGCCATCTTCATCCCGGGACACCTTAGGTAATGCCAGTGGATCAGGAGCCATCCAAACCGTCCGGTCAGTTCCGGACGTGCCCATGAATGCCCCAACCGGACCCAAGGCTATGAGACAAGGGTTGCCAAACACAAGCCTTCACACTCTGCGGGCGCGAGGGTACCAAGTGGGCAACGAAGCTCGACACCAGAGTAACTCTGGCACATCGCGGCCAACGTCTGGGCCCACGGCTCAAGCCGGCTCCGGCTCGCAAAGTGACTCTCTTGACCGTGAACAGAAACTCCACACTGCTCATGATGATAGTAGGGAGCAATCCAAGGACTACGAAAGACGTGATACAAATAACCAGGACAGCCAACCACATAGCCGCAATCGCTCACAATCAAGATCGCAGAAAAGCACGAGAAGTCGGAGCCGCAGCAGGAGCAGGAGCAGGAGCAGGAGCGGGAGCAGGAGCGGGGACGGCGGGGACAGAAGCAGAAGCAGAAGCAGAAGCAGAAGCAGGAGCAGGAGCAAAAGTCCAAGTCGCTCCCATAAAAGCTCACACCGCAGGAGGCGACAGCGCTCCGAGTCTGTAAACGAAGACAACTACGACGATTCATACCGTCGCAAGAAACATCGCAGCAGCAGCAACAAGAAACCACATTACGGTGACGGTGACCATCAACCAACAGAAGGCAAGCAAGCCGACCGGTCCCGGTCCCGGTCCCGGTCCGCGTCTCCTGGCCCGTCCAAGAAAGCGAGTCACCGTAGCCACAAGGACAAGGACAGAGGCAGAGACCATGAAAGCCGACGGGACCGGGTCAAGGACAAGCACAGAGATGATGATAAGACCAAGTCATCACGATCTTCCCACCGAGACCGAGACAGAGAGTATGACGGCTCACGCCTCCGGGACAAAGACCGCGACCGGAAGGACCGCAAAGAACGTCGCAGAGACCGTAACCGAGACCGTGACCGTGACCGGGATCGTGGCAGAGACAAAGGACACAACAGCACCAGCAGAAGAACATCCACCAGTCACGACAGAGACAAGCCAGGCCAGAAAAACAGCACCGGGACCAGCACCGACCCCCACACACTGGAGCGCGAAGCCCGCAACCGCGAACGGCTCCTCAAGGAAGCACAGCGTATGGCAGGCCTCGCCTCCCTAGTTGGGTCAAAAAGAAGTCGTGACGAGGCGGGCGACGACAGCACCGGTAGTCGCAAGGGCAGACGGACCAGTCGCCGCAGCGAGGCCAGGGACGGCGCGGATGAGGAAGAACGCATGAGGAGATTAGAAGCGGAAAGGGAAGGGGGCCGCTGGGGCTGAGCTCAAGTCATATGTGGCAGTTCCAACGAGTCTCCATGATTGGGTGCCCTCCCGTCAACTCAGAGATGGCTCTGTGGACGCATCGTTGCAACCGTGTATGCTGGAACCTTCCCAGATAGCTTGGCACTGTATCTAGTCAACATGTCAATGAAGCCTCTAATATCAAACATGGAGATCCGAATCACGATTACAATGTCGTGGAGTCATGCTCTAGTGTAGATGTAATGGGTACTTGTGTGGATTCTTGTTCTGGTTCTGCCTGGAGTTGTGGGCTTTGTTCGCAATCGTTGTACGTCCAGCGAAGAAGGCTCACGCACCGTCACCACCTGATGACGGTGTTCCAGTCGCCCGTTTCTTCCCCATGTAGTTCAACATTGTCACCGTATGCACTTCATCCCCCTTTTGGTGCGTTTCTTGCGTCGCAGCATGATACTACCGAGAGCCAGGGACATTTCCAGCTTTGCGCCATGTGCTGGCGTTCTCCCAAATCCCATCACCATATGACAACGCCGCTCGTATGCCTAAATGCAGGGAGTCGTGAACGGAAATCCCAGATATGCAGCCTCTGCCGAGAAAAAAAAAAAAAAAAAAGTTCTCCACGAATAGCACCACTATATTTCACTTCGTTGCTGAAAAAAAAAAAAAATCAGACAAAAATTGGCGTCATGTTGCAGGTCTTTTGAAATGAAAGCCCCGGAAATTTCAATAAATTCCTTGAGTTCGGTATTGGAAGGTGTCATAGCTGAGAAAAGGTGTAAGCTCATTTCATAATGGAACCTTTGATGCCGGATATCCGGTAATGATACAACTTACAGGCGAGTATAGTAGCTTCCGAAAGACTTGGCAATCAAGTCCGTTTCTACAAACTGCTCGGCCTCATCGGCGCTAAGGTGCAGCTGAAAACGTTGTCGCAGTGTGTTTGTGACCTGAGCAACGCCCACGGCGAAGCAAGGCATCTTTGAATCGCGGCCCATCATTGCCACTAGATCAATGATGTTGTCGGCGGAGCGACGCAGTGCTAGACATGTGTCAGAATTTTTTTAGAATTTTTCAGACGACAAATGCTACGAGCAACATCTTTTCGGTTCTTACCTTGGAATGCTTGCTTGCACAGTGTCTTGTAATCCTCGTAGTCGGGCGAATTAAGCCCCCAAGACGTTGACGTACTCATGAGTCAGCTTGAATGGAGCTGCCTCGAACCCAACTGATCCTGGCGAGTTTGATAGCATGAACCCAAAATCGATGTGAACGATATGGCCCTCGCTGTCAATGAGCACGTTGCCGTTATGTCTGTCTTTCAGCTGCAAGACGTAAGATATGACGCTATACGCCGCTAGCGATCTCTTGAACGCATCCACGCCGGCCTTGTACGGTTCACTATCGGCCTGACCAAAGGCTTTCACAAAATGATCTTTGAGCGTGGCGATTCGCTGTCTGGGATTCTGACCCGAGTCTATCGAGGCCAGGGTCAGACTGCGTTTCAACGAGTGCAGAGAGACACCATTCGTAATGGTCTCGATCAGACCTGAGGATTCTCCAGTAACCAAGATGCGCATCAGCTTCACCCAGACGTTGACACCAGCATCTAACCAGATTTTGTGACACACGTCGATGAGCTGACAAGCGAATGCTTCCTGCCTCAGATCGGCACCCGTCTTGACAATGACGCTCACGAGGTCCCAGTTCTTCATCCAGCCAAACGGCGAAGACTTGCGGATTCGTTCTTTCTTGGCCTCCCACGCCTCGCCAAAGACTGCGGCGCTGGGGTCGTCGCGATCGCCCCTGCGTTGGACACCTCCAGTCTTGAAATCGTTTTCCATTCGCTCCCTTCCGGCACTGGCATTTATGGCAGGGTCAATGGGGGCGTCTTCTTCTTCTAGGTCTGGGTTGCTCGTCGTTGGCGCCCCAGCATTGGTTTTTGCAATGATGCTATCAAAGGTCGGCCCTTGATCGTCCATGTCGAAGCTCTTTTCTTCGAGGCTCTGCATGCTGGCGATAATTTTGGCGCGGATGGCGGCGACCTCTTGCTTTGGACGCTTGCCGCTCGTCGCATCGAGCTGTGCTAGCATTTGAGATGCTGTACGCATGTGAGTTGCCAGAGCAGAGAAGTCGGGCTGATCTGCCGAAGCATTTCGCGGCAAAGTAAGGGTCATCTTGCGCCTGCTGGATCCTGGGCTGCTTGACCTCGATGTCGACTGTCCCGACGTTCGGGGCGTAGCAGCGTCCAACGTTGTTGAGGAGGTTGTAGCTCCACTCGAGAGTCGCTCTGACGCCGGAGGCTGGTGATACCTCGTCGTCGATCTAGGTGGTGAGTCGTCGTCGACGAGCAGCATGGGAGAGCTTCCCAGGTCTCCCGAGGTTGGTTCAAAGACGCTATCAGCTACATGTTCGGCAACGCGCGCGACGTGCGCCATTTTTGGTGTTTCAGATGACAGGTCGAAGAGCCGACGTGATCTGCCACTGGGATCCAGCAAGTTGGCTAAAAGACGCTGGTTGTCAGGAGTATCTGGATCGAAGGTGAAGTCTTCCTCAGAACCTCAACCATCATCAGATAGGGTACTTTCTCCGCGCTGTTGAGCACAGTGGCTTCCGCAGGGTTCAATCGCACTATCCTATGGTGACGGCTCTTTCCGGGGATCCGCTCGCCAGTGTCGGAGGGCAGATGACAGGAACGTCGATTTCAGCCGGCAAGTCGCGGGCAATGAGGGCCAGTTCTGCTCGCAACGCGCTCATCCGAGCTTGTTTGGGAACAATGACGAGACGATTGGAAATACCTTCGAGCGCTGTCAAGAACTGAGTTTGAGATCGAAAGTAGTGTTGCCGAAGTAGCTTGACCTTTTGACTTGATGATAGATCGGCGGGGTTCAAGGCGATCTTGGTATTATGCGAGTGCCTCCTGAGAATACCATTTTCGTTTGGTCGGAGCGCTAGACCAGCTGACACAGGAGTCACAGGACGGCTTGTTGGATGTGGCGACGGGAGGGGCAGAGATGCTGAGCTGAGGCAAGCTTCGATTGATTTCAGCTCCAATGCTGAAGGTCGTTTGTTTTCAGTTGTAGTTTTGCGCTTTTGCTGTGGCGTCGAAGTCGTCAAGCAGGGCACACTCCCTGGTGAGGGTCTGTTCTCATTGGCACTATCAGCTCCAGGCAGCGAATTCCTCGGCTCCTTGACGCGCCTGGATTTTGAGCTCGCTCCTGTAACCGTTTGCGCTCTGTTTGGTGCTTTCATCACCTCCCCAGTCTCGCGGATAACTTCAACAATGGGTTGAGGCTTCCGTGCCTGGGCGACAGCCAGAGGCCCCGCCCACTTCGGAATCATTGGGGCCGCAATACTGGCGAGAACGAAGCTCGACAAGACCGTAACTGGCAGGACGTTCTCCTTGATTTTCTCATTCCGCGCCCTTTCTGCCAGCCCGAATACGATGTGCTGGACCTTGTTGTACACCCTCCGGCATGTTTGGAATGCGCCGCCGTGGGGATTTGACGACAAGTCATATAGGTACGTTTGGAAAAGCCAGAAAGTCTATAATTCGATTTCGACAATGCGTTAGTTCTTCTTTCGCCGGCCGGTTCCAAACTATGGGACAACTTTGTCGCAAAAAATGCTACGTACCAGCAACGCAGCTGTTACGGATTCTTCGCAAAGGTCCAACAGGAACTCCTCCAGGGCCATCGACTCGTTATCGACGCTTATTATGAGATGGCATAGTTGAGGCAGGAAGAATTCAATGTCCTCGTATGGAAACTGCCGCAGCTTCTGGCAGAGGACATAATGAATGCCTACATGGTCGGCGTATCGTCTGCAGGCGAGAGCGGCCCCGTCAGTCAGGCTCGCTCGTAATATTTGAGCTATCAAAATTTCCCCGAGAACATGGAGTGGAACTCACGAAAGGTACGAAACTGGCAAAAACGGGTTCGAGTTGAAGACGTCGGATTCGATAAACCTCTGGAGCAGATCCCACGACATTTGGAGTTGTTGGTGTTGTTCTATACTGCAGGGAGTTCGACAAGGCTAGTTCGTGGCAGTGAGAGGCTAGCAATTCGGCTTGGTTGCCTCATCTAGCTTGAACTGGCGAAGGTTTCTACAGACGGATGGCTCGTTCGCATGGCTGGGGGGGACACAACGATGTCAACGCTCGAGGTCGGAAGATTAGGTCGGAAGATTATTGAGCAGGCGGGATCGAAAGAAGCGGACCGGCGGAGGTGGGTGGTGCTGGAACGGGGGTCGCGGATTGGAGGGGGATGGATGAAGTGAGATGCGGATCGGGGCGTGCGGCTGGTGGTGGTGGTGGTGGTGGTGGTGGTGGTGGAGACATACACTCCTAACTTTCCTGTCATCGTACCAATCGCCAAGAGGGCTTCAAAGTCCTTACCCTGGTCTCTACTTTTCTTTTGTCCGGATCAAAGATGAGCGTTTTTCCTCAGACCTGCTCTGAATTTGTTCGTAGTCATCACGGCCACTGGCAGCATGCCTACCGCCAAAACACATGCTTCATCACGTCAGTGCACAAAAAAAAAAAAAAAAAAAAAACCCTCGAAAACTACTCATCAGCAGATACAGCGCGTGCATGAACATGAGGGAGGAAATTTGGTAAGATTTGCTGTACATTATCATTGTCAAATATCCTGCGGCGCAATGCACGTTGATCATGTTGCACCGAAGAAGCAGCATAGTATGTATCCGCCTTGTCGCTCCTCCAACGCCACTCCGAAATAACAGTAAAAAGAAAACAAAGCAGGCTTCCAACGCTTGCCTATATGAACGCCGGTGACACTCAAATCATGATTGAATGATTGTTCACAGATTCCGTCATCATGCATGTCCCTTCTCGACACCAACGAAACTCCCCATATTGCGAGCAAGTCGTCGGCGGCTAAACCTTCTTCTTGCGTCCACCACTTCTCCCCCTTTTTTAGGTTCCGAGTCGTCGTCACTGTCGCTCTCGGCTTTGGGTTTTGACTTGGCGCCCTCCTTGTCGTTCTCCACGCGACTGACAATGTCTCGTAGAAAGTCCCATTGATCGTCAGTTTCGACCACTTGCTTCAACATGGATGCTGTGACCCTCTTTGATCCCTTCTCCTTGGCGACGTCGGCGCTTTTGCTGACCAGCTGAATCATGAAGAGCTCTAGAGCCTTGCCCACAGCGATGGGTGTCTGCTGGGCCACCTTTCCAACTTCCTCGTCAGCCTGCATGATCCTTTTTATCCGTGCTGTCGGAAACTTCGTTTTCACTGGTGAAGGGTCGATGACCGGAGCAGGCGGTGCAGCTGCAGCCCTTCGTGGAGGCATGTCGGAATTGTACTGCGCAGAGGCGGCTGCAGATTCGGTAGGGCAGGCCGGCGGAATTTGTGGCGGGGCTTGTAGCCGAATGTGCGACGAATAATCCTGACTCGGATGTTTTTGCTGGAAGTGCGCTGGTTGCAAATCGTAAGGGTTCTGGGGGGCAACTGATGCGGACTCGGGTTGGGAGGAGAATAGTAGTAGTATTGTTGCGCAGGAGGAGAACAGGTCAAAAATTCCGACTTTACGTGTTGCTGCGGGACAACAGGTGGTTGCATGGGTGGAGCGTAGGAACGGCCGCCGTACGTGTAGGGCGGTGGGTGCAATTTATGTTGGCCTGAGCCTGAACCACCTTGTTGGGCTTGCTGGGTTGGAGGATGAAGTTGTGATGCAGGTTGGGTGGGGCCGGCGCCTGAGTAAAAGAAGACAGGTCCGGCGACTTGGGTGCGTAGCTGGAGGTGGAATCGTCCCCAGACATGGTATGTATGGTATGGTGTATGCTGGTGGGTGTATGCTGGTGTATGCTGGTGTATGCTGGTGTATGTTGGTGTATGTTGGTGTATGGTGCTTGGATATGGTGACCAACTAACTGATTGAAATGCTCGGATCCTCGGCTGCTGCATGCGACGAGTTTCCTGCAACAACAGAGTCATCAAAGAATGGCGAAAAAGGACGAAAGGAAAAAAAGGAAAGAGAGGGAGGGAAAAATGATGATTACAGAAAGGATATGTAAATAGTTTGGTACTGCCAGAAAGTGGCATGAAGACGAACGGGGAACCCGTTGTGGTGGGAAAGTGGTTCGCGCGTTCTCGTCAACGCGCTTCACTCTAAAACACGAATTAAATATCAATGTACGTCCGTCCGTTAGTAGGAGTGAGAGCAAGTTCGGAGGACGGAGGTCCGGAAATGCGGAAATGAGGGGGCCGGTTCTTGCGCTTCTTGCAGGCTGATCAGTGAGGGAATGCCGACCGTTTATATGCGGAGAGCGCGAGGAGCTTCAGGCTGCGCCTGCCCACTCGCCCCGTCGCGGCCAGACCTGTGCGACTTTTGCGACTTGACTGACTGGATCCCTGGATCCCGATGACGGACAGGGACTTGTTGGCGCGGGCTGCCAGTGGTCGAGTCGCGCGCAGCTGTGGAGGAGGTTGCAACGTTGCCGAATGCGGCAAAAAGGTCTCGTGCATCCTCCCTTGCTCCTTCCACGCGCGTTCTCACCATCAGTGCTCACGCCATCTGTTTGTGCGAACCCTTGTTGGTGGCCCGCTTTGCCAACGGAACAACGTATGTGCGACCGTCCCCAGAGGCGTGGCAGTCTGAATCTCTCAGGAATCTCTGAATCTGGCCTCCGTCGTTGTACAACTGTTGGTCCCATTCCAACGATTACCAGACATTTGTCTGCGCAGCCGCTGTCCACAGGCTCAACAACAAATGCGTGCCACAAATTAGGTATGTCACAGATGACCCTCGCGCGCACCATGTACTTTTGTTCTCTAGGGCGCGCCACTGAGTCGGTATGATTCACCGCGCGTTTCTTTCAATGATGATGAATATCATGAGCTTTGAAATACCAGAGACAGCAGGGCAGTGACGAAGCCGAGCACGTCAGGTCGACTTGTCTAGGGTTTCCGATCTGCAACTTACCATGGCTGATCGATGAATTTTTTTTTACTTGATCTAATCTGAGATGCAACCTATGCTGTTGGCATTGTCTTTTTATTGCTTTGAACGACATCATCCCCGACTTTTTTTCTAATTTGTCGCACAATAGATTCAAGACCTTGCAGCCGCCGATCTCTTGTACTGGATAGCAGCAGCGACGCCACCGGCCATGCGTGAATGCCTCCTTCGAACTCCATGGCATCAATCTCGATCTCGTTCCGGCGCTGATGGCGAATGAAGGCCTCCGCATCCGGAGCCAGGGTTTCTTCCTCACCATAGACAACAAAATAACCGCGTTGTGGGCTCACTGCCTTCCAGAGATGCCCGTCATCGCAAAGACCCGGCGAAGCTGATGAATCATGCACCATCGATCCTGCATAGGCTTTTCCATATACCCATAATCTGTCTCGTTCTAGGTAATCTACCCTTGACGGGTTATGAATGTTTGAAACCAATGTGATCCATGGTGAAATCAGAACAGCCAACCTTGGCACAGCGAGTATTGTGGTGCCGTTAGTTTGGTGGCCGTTGGTCCTGTTGCCTAATTCGCGGAGTAGGCTGAGCGTCAATGTCCCTCCTGCCGAGTCTCCGGCCACGCACACCTTTGATGCGTCCTTGACCTCTTCCAAAACATGCTTGTAACCGAGCACGACTTGATTGATCTGGGTAGGATGCGTCTTCTCAGGAACCAAGGAATATTCCAAGGCGAAAATTGCTGGATTCTCAAACCGAGTCTTGAGTAGTAGATGATGCATAGCGAGCAAAAATTCAAGATAGAAGTAGCATGAACCCAGAGCGAATCCGCCTCCTGTGAATAGTGTCAGCGACTGCAAGCAGTGCATATTCTCTCATTTTTGGTGCCCGTGAAGCCCACATACCGTGCACGTAGTATACAACTACATCTGCTTCTTTTTCAGGATCATGCCTTATCCAAAGACCAGCGGCAGAAGTTTGGCCCTAGGGACTTCCTGTTAATCGTTCAGGTATTCAAATGCCGTGATGCCGCATGTAGGGATGAAATCACCTCTTCAAGTACCCTCTCCTGCAGGTGTGCAGGGAAAGAAAAGAAGCCATTTCTGAACATTCTCCATTTCAGAAGCGGGTAGGCAAATTTTTCGACAGGAAAACCTTGAGAGCCTCGGTTGGAAAATACATGAAGCCATATCGTACAATTCGAACGATCATGTCCTCGAAGACGCTGGATTCTCGAATGAAGCGAGGCTGCGCATCCCTTGATTTGGAGTAACGGGCCAAGAAATGACATGGGAGAATGAACACTTTTGACGGTGATGGAGAATGCTCATCAGTACTAGGTTCTTGCTTTCATGGTGATGTGATGTGACACGGGAGTCAGCAGGAGGGTAAACTGGGTACTTGGTACTTACAGATCAGAGGCAGCGCCGCACATACGAGCTTCAAAGTGGCAAAGACACCTGCCGTCCAGAGCAATTGAGGCACAAGGATGACGCCGGCGATGGAGCAGTCGAGAATGGAGACAGAACTGAGAATCATGGTTCAGGATTTATTCTCGACGAGATGCATCGAGACCAATCTTGGGAGAGGACAATTCAACCAGCGATTGCCAGTCCGTATATGCGGAAGAGATTGGTTGACTGGCTGTGGTTTGTTGCAGGGATATCATGTGGCAGGCAGGCAGGCAGGCGGGCAGGCGACTGAGTCAGTCAATGCTTGTTGGTGACCAGAGCTGGACGTCCAAGGTCGGAGACAACTGCATTAGGTAAGACGCGCATGGGTCGTTTAGTTGCACCGCAGCCCGACGACTCTCACTTGACCGCGCTTTCAGAGTCAACAACTCAGTCGAGTGACTGTGAACTCGGAAACCACGACGTTGAGTTGCGGAATTCGGGTCAAACAACTCGCTTGCCATTGCGCTCGAGCCGCGCGGATACCAAAGCCCACAGCAATGGGCGACGGGGTCGGCACAACCAACGCGGAAGCGCCGTTTCCACTAACAGACGTAGACAAATGGGTGTTGTCACAAAAAGACGACGAGTTCAAGAAGCATGATTGGGACGACCTAAAGCAAGTAATTGGTGAGCGCTCGCTCCTATTGGACTCATGTGCAAATAGCTACTTGTTCGTGGGGGCGACAAAGACAGTCCCTCCACGACGAGTTCTCTAACTCCTGCGAGATAGAAACCAACAACCTCTCTGTGCTCAAACGATGTCCCTCGGACCTCAGGCGCTACATGACATGGACAGCCGAAACCAAAGCCCAATATGGCAGCATGATGCAATACCTTCTTGCCAACAGGCTGCCCTGATCCTGGGGCCAACCACCGTTCACACCAGATTCGCCAATCCCGTTTGACAAGCCCTCGGATTACAAGGTCCTCTTGAACGATTGGCCGTATGGTCTGGAGAGGAACATCACTCACATCGTAGTATGGACCCGACGCTGATTCCTACGGACAACGACAAAGGAGACATGACGCCCGAGAGCAGGGCATTGGTGGCCGACTTTGTGAAGAGGTATTTCGTCGATACTCTTGGTGAGAACGGCAAGCAGCGGGTCCTGTGGTTTAAGAATTGGGTGGCGTTGCAGAGCGTACGTGCTTTGGAGCATATTCACGTGCTGGTCAGGGACGTAGATGACGACGCGTTGGAGCGGTGGACAGGCGAGAGACCCAAGAGAGCGTCAGTAGCGGCAGAGGACAGATGATTCCGCATGTTCTCTCAACGAGGCTCGGGAAATGCCACCCCGGCGTCACCAGCTTGGGAGGAACCGGCGGCCACATCCCTCAAGATACCTCGTCTACTCGTAGAGAACTTCATGTTTCCGTACAATTCAACCCTGCATGTGGTATTCTCCTACCACTACGCCGCTCTTCGTGCTCTCCTGTTTCCCTGAGGAGCAGCAGAGCCCCCAAGCCCCGAGACATCTCCACCCTGCATCTGCGCCAACTTCTGCCTTCCCATGCCCAAAAGCCCTGAGCCCTGATACGCCCTGTACGCGGGAAGAACCGCCCACAACAGCCAACCCCAGTTTCCCACCAGCATGACAAAAATGGCCGCAGCCCACGTCACCCAGATGACATCAAACATGTACTCGGTCAACCCGGCAGCGGCAAGATCCTCCCCGCGGTCTTGAGAGCCCCCGTGGCGGCGTCAAACTTGGGCCGTCCTGATATCTCCAGAACGTACTCGCACATGATGCTGGGCGTGGCGAAGAGGCTGTAGGCGACGAGGAGCGAGCCCGAAAGAGGAAGTGGGATAGCAGGAAGAGAGCGTTGACCACGAGGGAGCCGATGTGCAGGTTGTTGAGGGCTGCTGCGTTGGACTTGGCCCGGTCCTTTTTCGCTTTTTGCGCCATGGAATGAGACGGTGATGCTATTCTATTCTTGGAGAGATTGGTCAATTGGTCAATTGAGGGGGATGACTGTGTGCATGGCTCGCGGGCTGATGCCAGCGATGAAGCGATGAAGCGATGGGCGAGCCCGGCGAGATTGTGGTTTCGGCCAGGGAATCGTCGTCGATATCGATGTTTTCTCGTGCAAAGTCGTTCGGTGGGCTTAATAGCGGGGAGGCGTGTTATTGTTTGGGGCTGCTGGTTGAGACTTCACTTGAAGGTGGCTGGGGCACACGGGGCTGTCCCATCCATCCATGGATGTCAACTGGTTGCATACCTGATTAAAAACTGGTCGAGTTTCTCGCCTTGATCTGGTCTACGGCACAGCCCGCCAGCCAATACGAATACGGTATGTGCATCAATCATCTCTGGGTGAAGGGCACATATCTGAGGTGGCTACTGTCACATGACATGTGGATCATACTCCGTAATACTCTGTACTCTGTACTCCGTGAGGCATGCCGTCCATTCGAAGGGATCCGCATTTTGTTTCTTGTTGCCGGGCAAGGGCGAACGAAGCAAAGCAAACCAAGAACGGTTGTTGTCTCTCATCCAATCAAGCGCTGGCCACCACAACAACTGCGCGCCCGCCCACCAGCTCCCGTCTGGTCCGTGTTCAGCTTCAAGGCGCATTTGTCGTGGTTGACCTCATCACCACGAGACGCCAATCCCACTCGACCTTCCATCGACAGGACCGGATCCCGAGCGAAGAAACTTGGCTTCCTCTCCCAGCTTCTCGTACGCGCCCGTGACCATTTGGCCAACGTCGGTGCGCATCGAGACGGGCGCATGCTCATGCCCCTTGTTGCCGCCGCAATTGTCCCCTTGCACGCAAGCATTCGCTTTTGACGCCTAAAAGTCGTTGGCTGGGGACCCACCAGACCTGCTCACCTCACCACGGCCTCTCCGTCTGTTCACAAACCGACTGTTGAGCCAGCCATACTCCCTCGCACGACCTGCTTGCTTGCTCGTCTGCTTTATTTTATTTCTTCATCTCTTACATTGGACGAGGTACTCCTGCTCTGGCAGAGGCATCGTGTATATTTCATTTGTTGGACCTCCTTCTCCCAACCGTGCTGGTAGAGCGTGCGTTGCTCTTCCGACGTTCCTTGTTGTCCGCTTGCTTTGTTGTGATTTACTTCACCAACATCACCAAACTTCCATCACGGCGACAACGAGAGCCGACACAAATTTGCGCATCTACAGGGTCGGTAGCTGAATTTCACACGACGACACACTATTTGAATCAACACGCTGTTCACGCCGCCCTCGCCAACTCGTCTCGCGTCGAATCCGCCGTCCCGCCAAAGCCTGCGAACCCTCGTGGCATTCATACCTTGATGGCATTGCACACAAAATAACAACTGCGTGGTAGAATAAAAAGTCGAAGTGTCTGGTTCTCCCTGCTGGACCCGGGAGCGTGGTTGACCTAGGATGGCACCGAATCCCGCGGCCGTTGGGGGCCTCTTACGGCAGGTCATACACTACCATATAGACAACGCATCTTACGACAACGCGCTCTTCTTTGCCGAACGATTCGCCGCACAGGATACAAAAGCCTCGGACTCTGCCCATCTTTATGCGCTATGTCATCTACGACTCGGTGATTATCGCTCTGCTTATGATGTCGGAAAGCCCTTGGGATACAGAGGCGTCAACTTAGGATGCGCATGGGTCTTTGCTCAAGCTTGTCTCGCCCTGGAACGGTACAAGGATGGCATCATGGCGCTCGAAAAGTCCAAAGGTCTGTGGACACAGAAATGGAGCGTGGGAAGACACTCGGCGACTACTCGAGCAGGACACCCAGATAGCGCTGCAGTGCTGTGTCTGCTGGGAAAGCTGTACCATGGCTACGGAGATAAGAAGAAGGCCGTGAGTTGTTTCGAGGGCGCCCTGAAGAAGAATCCCTTTATGTGGGATGCTTTCACTGCACTCTGCGACATGGGTATCAACGTGCGCGTTCCCAATATTTTCAGATCCAATGACGGACTCGTCCACAGTTTCGAAGCGGGCACATGCCTCAGCGTGATGGAGCAAGCAAGAGAAGCACCATCCTCGCCCCTATGGATGCCCTGCCTTCAAAGCGATCGACGGCTCGGAACATTCAAGCGGATCTCGGATCAGACCCTTTCAACATTGGTTTCACATCGGCTGAAATGAGTAGTCCGGTCATCGACATGTTCACCGAACCCCGGATAATGACTTCATGTCCAAGATACAAAGCGCGCGCCAAAGACTTGCCGAATCTGCAAACGGGCAACCCACTGCCTTTACGGACGGATTGAAACCCCCACAGGCCCGTCCGCCGTTGCTGACGCATCAATACCTCGTCAGCCTTATGGGCAGGAACCACCTCAAGCACCAGCCAGACGGACTAGGAACGCCAACGGGATGGATGCTGGCCTAGATGCGCCACCTCGGATGAACTATAGATTAGGAACAAGGAGGAATGCAAGGCCTGGCCAAGATGCACAAACAAGGGAACTTGTGACGGAAATTGCGCCAACAATGACGGTGGTCCCGTCAGCGGTCACTGGTTCGAGGGCCGGCATGATTGCTGCCGCCGACAGGAAACGAACGCTGTCGGGACACCCAGTGCCGCGATCGACAAACACAGACGAATATTCGACACGGCGCAGCGCCAGGCTGAACATGTTCAAGCCGTCAACAAAGGTCAACTCGGGGGCCTCAACGATAGGAGCATCTGCGGGGCGGGAGTTGAAGAAGGCTAGGCCCCTGTTTCACGGATCATTCGCCCCGGCTCTAGCGGTTCCAATGTCGGAAGAGTTGTAAGCGGTAATAGAAAACCTGTCGACGACCAAGCCGACGTGGATCATGGTGAATCATCGAGGGCCAGAGAGCCAGCACCGCAACCAGCACCCCCAAAGCCCCCGAGGCCGAGACGGTCAAGGTGGAAGAAGCCCTGAAATGGACGCTGGATCTCATGAAGAAGCTTGGCAGCGGATACTACTCCCTATCACGATTTCAGTGTCAGGATGCCCTGCAGACGTTCAGCTCTCTGCCAGCAGCCCAGCAGGCAACACCTTGGGTATTGTCCCAGATGGGTCGATGCCACTATGAACAAGCGGCGTATGCCGAGGCAGAAAAGTTCTTCCGCAGAATGCGTGTTCAGGCACCATCCCGTCTGCAAGACATGGAAGTATACTCGACCATTTTGTGGCACTTGAAACGGGAGACGGACCTGTCTTTCTTGGCCCACGAACTAGTCGATTCATCATGGTACTCGCCACAAGCTTGGTGCGCCCTGGGTAATGCATGGTCATTGGCGCGGGATCCCGAGCAGGCGCTTCGGTGCTTCAAACGAGCTACACAGTTGGACCCGAAATTCGCGTACGCATTCACCCTCCAAGGCCACGAACATGTCGCCAACGAAGAGTACGAGAAGGCACTCACAGCGTACCGGCAAGCCATTGCCGCCGACAGGAGACACTACAACGCCTACTACGGCATCGGAAGAGTGCAGGAGCGGCTAGGTGCCTACGACAAGGCCTATGATCACTACTACGCCGCGCAGACCATCAATCCAAACAATGCTGTACTCATCTGTTGCATGGGAGGCGTGTTGGAGAAGCAGAAGCAAGTGGTGCCGGCGCTACATGCCTACTCAAAAGCGGCCGAGTTGGCACCAAAGCGGCACAGACTCGGTACAAGAAGGCCCGAGCGCTGCTCACCGTTGGGCAGATTGAGGCAGCTCAAAAGGAGCTGATGATTCTGAAGGACCTGGCTCCTGACGAGGCTACTGTTCATTTCTTGCTTGGCACTTTGTATAGGAATACAAACGACAGGCAGCTGGCAGTCCGACACTTTACCATTGCTCTAGCTCTTGATCCAAAGGTACGTGAGCCTTTTCCGTTCTTCTCTCCGATTAGTGGCATACTCGTATGCTCGTCCATGTACTTGTAATTAATACAATTGAGTTGCCTAGGCTGGTCCAAAAATCAAAGAAGCAATCGAAAGCTTTGAAGATGATGTATCGATGGACGATTCGATGATGGCATGAAAGAGGGATGATTCATCACACCGCGGGCAGTACCCTAATTTTCATCGTGATGGATGGGGCGGCCGTTCTGCCCAGAGGCGCACTCAACTATAGCATGACGCGGACCGGCTCTTGTCTAGAAGCGCGCTCTCTTTGCACATACGAATTGAGCACATGGGGGCCCATGATTTTTTTGTGTCCAAGAGTGCTCGCTGCACTTGGTCTGTTGAAAAGGGGGTCGGTCGAGTGCGGCACGATACCCGTTGCATGCATGGCATGGTACTGGCGTTGGGGATTTGGCATCGTTGTGCGCTTTTGTTTTTATATCACTCGCGGGAATTCAGCAAGGGCACTTGGATAGGGAACAAGACAGGGACAAGGGACGGGAATACTTGGAGTGGAAAGGATTGAACGAATGCACGGAACGAATGGGGTCGCTGGTGGCTTTGTGAGTATAATTAGTATGCTGGCATGACGACGAAATGGACATGCGTTGCAGGCAATTATTCAACTTGTCGATGTTGTGATATAGTCCAGCGGTGCCATCTCTGATCCGTCCGGTTCCCCAACCACCTCTATAGAGTATCATCATCACCTTGACCTTGCCCGATGCTCACAGCCCGGAAGTATACCCGAGTAGCGGAATGGCTGGCCGTCGAGCAACTCGGTAAAGTCGTTGTCCCAGATGAGTCTTGGAGGCCGGTCAATCTTGCGCCGTGATTGCAACGAGGGGGACCAGTTGATTGCTGATCATTTCCCATTGGAGCTGCTGGAGTGGAGTGATTATTCTATTTAATTTGGAGATCGCCTCGATTCGGCTATAGCCAGTTGAACTGTTTGAAATCATCGGCGAGTTCTTGTCGCCGCGTGCATGTCAGACAGCCAATCAGAGCAAAGCGTCTGGATGGGAGTTGATTGTCGTTCATCGCAGATCAGTAAGTACCTGCACACCACGCCCCCAAAAGCGGCTTAGCGCGACTCACGCGTTTCTTCAAAATGGACAAAAATAATAATAATAAAGGCGACTAGCGCTGCCATTTTCCCGCGGGTCCCCACGCGCCTCGTTATTACTGATTTGGCGTTTTGGAAGCAAAGACGTGACTGATTGCACCGACATATTTAAGTTGCCCTCCCTTGATGCGCCCCTCTTCAATAGCTCCCCCGCCTCTGCTTTTCCTTCGTACTTGCACACACCCTCTCTGCTTTTCACTTTTGCATTTGACCTCACGTCATTTAAACGCGACAACGCGACACGTCTTTGAACCTTAACTTCATCTACACCTCTACTCCCATCAACATGACTGGACGTAAGTAATGACTTCATTCTTCCATTTTCCAGACCATCGTGGTTCCCGTGTGATGCCTCGACGCTGGTGTCTCGAGCCAGGCACGTGGTTTCGGGAGATGCACTATCCTGCCTGGGCGGCGACGGCTATCCATCGGGGTTGTGCATCAATCATCAACGCGTGCCTTGCATGGCAAGGGCTCATCAGTACCATCCTCAACCATTTCTTCAAGCGTTCAGCTCCATTGATCGCTATTGTCTCTTGTCGGACTCGACGCTGACAATGTTCCTATAGGCGGCAAGGGCGGCAAGGGCCTCGGCAAGGGTGGTGCCAAGCGTCACCGCAAGATTCTTCGTGACAACATCCAGGGTATTACCAAGCCCGCTATCCGACGTCTCGCTCGTCGTGGCGGTGTCAAGCGTATTTCCGCCATGATCTACGAAGAGACCCGCACTGTCCTCAAGACCTTCCTCGAGGGTGTCATCCGTGATGCCGTCACCTACACCGAGCACGCCAAGCGCAAGACCGTCACCTCTCTCGACGTTGTCTACGCTCTGAAGCGTCAGGGCCGCACCCTGTACGGTTTCGGTGGTTAAAAGTAGCCTGGTTACTTTTTTTTTTTTTTTTTCTACATCGACTCAAATGGCCTGACTTTTGTACATGATATCGACTGGCTTTAGTGAGGGACCAAGGCATTCGTGGGCAGGGAACCATGGGGAAGCATGGGTTCAAATGATGGGATACGGCATGGGACAGTGAATTTAACATTTCGGCGTTGGTGGATGGAATTGGGTTTACGAAACATTGCGGCGTCCTTGTAGTCACAGACGACCGATGGACACGGATGAAATACCAAGGCGGAATTACCCAACAAACACATGGTATCTATTCTTCCCACGTGACTGTATTGCTGCTCAAATCACTTTGCCTGTGGTGTTCATTCCTGCCAAGCTGCTATTCTGTTGCCCTCGACGCCCCAAGTCCTACCTACCACTAGTGTACTACAAATATTTTCTTCCTGCCGCAGCCACTCTCTGTCTGAATACCGAGCTCGTGACTTCTGTACTGGCCTTGTAGAATGGGTTCATAACCGCCTTGACCCAACTATCATATACCTCGGTGAAGAACATTTTGATGGCTTCTTCTGTAGCCGGGCTCGTGGGATTCGCGCCGATAGCGGTCGATGACCGGGACGAGCTCGTCGACGTAGGGACGGTAGGCTGGTGTAAGAGAAGGAATTTGACGTTGGCGCCCGTGACGAAGCATGATATGTAGTTGTTGAAGAATTTGTCAATGCATTTGAGATACCTGTCTTGGTGTTGTCAGCTCCGTTTCCAGGATTAAGAAAAAAAAAAAAAAAGGAAACCATTTCATCCGCGAGGCGCATCTGCAAGCTCCAAGTGTAAATCCCTGAAGCATCAACCGCCGCAAGACCAGGGCAAGCTCGGGGAGACACACATTTGGCCGTGTGCCCATTGTACCTCCTCGGCGATATCCAAACTCGAGTGCAGAATGAACTGGTTCAAGTGGCGCAGCTGGTCGTTGAAGCGAGACTGACCGTCGCCGCCTTGCTTGGATGTGCCGAATTCGTATTCGAAGAGGGGGTTGTCTTGGGCGCCGACAATGGCGAAGTAGTAGCTCATGATGAGGGGGAAACATTGGCGCCTGCGCGAAAATGGGAATTGAATGCGCTTGGGCGGGTTTTTATATTTAATCTACCAATGAGGACAGGATGGATTGGGATGTCTACAAGTTGACTTTGCCATTGACGAGGAACAAGGTTGCTTGCTTAAGTGGGGGTTGCCGACTTACATATGCCAGCCCCCGGAAACTCCAATTAATCCGCTTCCACCAGCCAGCCAGCCAACAAGGCATGCATGCCAATGTCCGAATACTTTTTGCAAACAACCTTTCCCCGACGTGTGAGCACGCGCACAATTCACAACACCGCACGGACAGCAGCACGGAACGGGAGACACAACACAAGCGGAATGTTTGGCCCCTTCCGAATAACGAACCCCTCTCGGGAGGTCTCCTCTGGAAGATCCCCTGGCGGTTATCGCGATTCCAGAAGCGCCGGCATAGACTGCGGCTCCGGGCCGTGGACAGTGTCGTCGCCACGCTAGACGCTGCGCTCGCGAAGAAGGGACAGACTTTGGAGGCGCTGGAGAGGTGGAAGGCTGAGATGCCCACCGAGGCGGAGATGCTGCCCAAGGACAAATATACCATGTTTGATCGCAAGGCTAAGAAGTACAGGAAGGGAATCCACAGTGAGTCTTTTTTTTTTTTTTTTTAATCTTTTTTTTGTTTATTTATCTGTGGGGAGCTGGCTGCAGATGAAGAAGGAACGATGTTACTGACGGGTTCGGCGCAGAATTGCCAAAGTGGACGAGGGTGTCACAACGAGTCAATCCTCCTGGTTATTGAGCTATGCGACGGAACATGGGCAAGATATGGGGAGAGAAGAAAGAGTCTGTGCAATCATGTTTTTGATGTATTGGGGTGATGCGGGAAATGTATGAGGGGGCGGGGGCAACGGCAGCAACGCACTTTTTTCTTTCTTCTTTTTTGTACCAATAGAAAATATGGCGCATTTTCATTTAAACAATGTTGATAGACTACTTGCGATTTCATTGAATTGCGACAAGATGGATCAGATGACGGGGAGGCGCAGACGCGGAAGAAGTGTTCAAGGTTGGGAAGTCATTTTTGCCGATTTGGTATTGAACCCGTACATTAGCCCGTGGATCTAGCGGGAGTATTGATCGATTCCTCTTTCTCACACCCTCGGCAACAGTTTCCTCCACTGGGGAAGTAAGTTGGGGAAGTTTTGAAGCCATCCCGACCAACAACTCAGCCACCTATCTGATCCGTTCCTCATCATAATAGTCGGCCTGCTGCAACGCCCTGCCAATGCCACCTCTTCCCTCGTCAAAATCCTCGCGATACTCATCCCTCACTTGCCCGCCACTCTTGCCCCGGCCGTACTGCCTGCCTTCCTCGAACCCAGGGTCCAAGTCGGTTCGGATCACGCGCTCGTCGAGCTTGGTGCCCCGATGTACTTCATGCAGTCCAGCGCATCCTGGTGCGTGTAGTACTCTACGAAGCAGAACCCACAGGGCGTCTTTTGGAGCCGATCGAGCCCCATTACGAGACGCTTGATTTCGCCGCATTTGGAAAACAGCTCGTAGACTTGCTCCTCGGTCGTGTAGAAGGAGAGGTTGCCGACGTAGAGGGTGCTCGCGTTGGCTAGCGGGTCGGCTTGCGGTTCTTGGGAGCCGTCGTCGCCGTTGGCATTGTCGTCGTCGCGGTCGCGTCTGCGCTTGTTCTGAGAAGAGGGGTTAGATGGCTTGGCTTGGTTATTTGGGGAAGAGGAAGGAGTTGCGCGTGGTAGGTTGTGGTTGTTTCGTACCCTGCCGGTGAAGTATGCGCTGGGGCGATCGAGACGATCGACTGTGCTTCTGGGGCCGTGGCGCATCTTGTCGGTGGCGGGGAAAGGACGGCAGACTCGATGGTCGTGACGAGAATTGAGACCGCCGTGTTCGATTGGGTAGTGGTGGTACAGGACGGACTGGATCCTATTTTGCGAGCGGCGAGGCGGCGGCGCGGCTGCGGCTGCGGCTGCGGCTGCGGCTGCGGCTGCGGTTGGGTCAGGGGACCCACTTCTGCATTGCCGTTGTGGATACCCGCAGCATTTTTGAACACTTGCTCTTGATCTTTCTTGATAAGCTCCAGAGGCCACCCCTGCCCAGCACTCGACAGACTCCAAGACAAGATAGACAAGATGCCCAAGATCAAGTCTTACTCGGCACCATGGCTGTCCAGCAACAATGCTCCAGGGCACCAACTATTCGAGCCATCGACCGAAGCAGCACGCTCAAGAGCCTTGCCGCCCGCGTCCAGGAACCAGTCGCTACCAGGCCCGAGAAGAACAATTGCACGCCGCGGAACCGAGGTCTTTGTTGCCGTGGGCAAAGAGATACGATGGGCCGACTTGGCCTATCTCAAGGATGAGTGGTCAACGAGGCAAGCTCGGGGACGAACAGGCTCCGCCGGAGTTCGAATCAAGAGAGAGGAATCAGATATCCAGTCCATTGAGAGTGACGGAGACCTCACTGGTGCAGCTGGGCTAAGGGTACGTCAAGAACCTCCTCTTCACGTCAAACATCTCTGGAATGTCCTTTAGCTCACCATGCTGAACGTTTTTCTTTCTTCTTTTTCTCTTTCAAAGACCATCAAGACCCTGTGGCAGATGATATCCGACAGCTCATCATTTCGCCAAGCTCCAACTACCTCGCTATTCTGACGACACACACGGTGCATGTTTGTGCTCTCCCAGATTCTTCACATCTCACAAGCGAGGATACATCGCCATTGCGGCCCAAAATCTTTACTCTAGGTCCTACCACGCATGTCACTTCTCGGTCGCCCATCATGTCAGCTCTGTGGCACCCGCTGGGCGTGAATGGTTCCTGCGTCGTTACCGTCACGGCGGATGCGCTTGTTCGGGTATGGGAATTGTCAACGCAGGACCGGTGGTCGTTTGATTCGCCGACGACTTCGATAGATCTCAAAAAGCTTGCAGATGGAACGACTCTCGACCAGGATTTCTCTGCATCCACCTCGGCAACCAACAAAGCGTTTTCCCTGATTCTTTTGAGATGGAGGTGGCCGCCGCAAGCTTCGCGACTAAGGGCTCGGGAGGCTGGAATCCAATGACGCTCTGGGTAGCTATGCGAGAAGGCGACGTTTACGCCTTGTGTCCCCTGCTGCCACAGCGTTGGGCCCCTCCACCCACGCTGATCCCGTCTCTGTCCGTGTCCATTGTCACGACCGTCGGTAGCATCGAGGACGACCCAGGTGTCGACGAGAACGAGAAGCTGCTTGCCCAGCAGCAGCTGCAGTGGATGGGAGAGCTGGACGCGCAGGAGCCACAAGTTCAAGATTCATTGCCGGGAGAACCGATCGTCGAGGTATATGCTCGGCCATCGCGGCCGGGTGTGGTTCCAAGGCTGCAAGGCCCCTTTTCCCTAGATTCGGACGCCGAAACTGGGGATGATCTAGATACCACCATCACAGACATATTGGTAATTGGCAAAAGAACCGAGACGGATGAGCTTATGATGGGAGAGGAAGATGATCTCGACCTGGACGATGGCGATCAGGAGGGCCTCTCCCTGCCCGTCATCTGCTTGGTCTCTGCCAGTGGCCAAGTCCGAGTCAACCTAGATGTCGAGGGTGTGCAGGCGCAGTGGTTGCCCCCAAAGAACAAGTCGAAGCTTGGTGGTGGTCGTGTCCCAGCACCGAATAGCGGCACACCAACACTGCTCGCTTTTCAAGCCATTGACACCATGAGCCCTGTTGAAGTCAGCGAGGATGGCTGGCCGGTTTTCAGCGCCGACGTCATGTCAAGATACAGCTTTTTCGTCACTCATCATGCGGCCATCACCTTCATTTCCCTGACCTCTTGGATCTTCCGCCTGGAAGGAGAGCTGCAGGGAGACCACGAGGCGGGCACCGACTTCAGGATCGGGCTACTGGTCAACTCGCAGTCCTCTAGGGACAGGATCTTCGCGCAGCCAAGTGCCGATGTAGCCGTGCCGCTTGCAGCATGTGTGGCGATGAGAGATCCAGATCTTGGTTACTTCCTCCTCTCGTCGACACCCTACGAACCCATCTCCCTTAGCTTTGAGACGCCCGAGGTTGATCTCGCCCCGATCCGGCAGGAAAGCCCCGTTCGGGAACGAGAGGCCAGCATGGCACCGCTCGACTTCTACGAACCACGACCAGTCTACCACCCACCCCACGTATTTGACGAGGGATCGGCTCTGCCTACGCTGCTGGAGCGGCTGCGGACGTCTCGTCACAAGACGATGGTGAACCAAGAAGTGAAGCTGAGTCCGCTTACGCTGCAGATCTTTACAGATGCGCACAAAGTGCTGAGCGACGAAACATACAAGCTGGGAGTAGCAGCAGCCGAGGTGTTTCGACGATGCGAGTTGCTCCAATCGGAACTCCGCCAGCAAGTTGGCAAGGCCAACGAGGTCAAGGGCAAGATTGATACAATCAACGGCGTGGACCGAGGTGACGAGGCTGAGAATGCCATGTACGATCGCCGCATTGCCGAGGCTAAAGATCGGCAGGAGCGCCTCGGCAAACGAGTGGATAGCCTGCGCAAGATGGTCGGCAAGGCTACGACGCGACATCTCAGCACCAAAGAAGCTGCATTTGTGGAGGAGGTGCGGGCCTTGGAAGCCAATGTCTTGGGATCAGCGTCACCAAGTGGTCAAGATGCAGGCGGCGCCGCGGCCCAACAACAGTCCAAGCAGTTGTGGAGGCGCCTGGAAGAAGTGAAGAAGCTGCGGGCGGACCTGGCTGCGGACGTGGAAGACTTGAACAAGACGGGAGAGGTGGAAGGGGCACCGGCGGGAGAACCAAGAATCCCTTCAGACATACGGCGGTCAAAGCTACAGCAGGTCCAAGGATTGATTGCCAGAGAAAGCGCATTAGTCGAGGCGGTGACTGCGAGACTAGAAAGGCTCCAGCATGCGGTGTGAATTTTTCTTCTTCTTCTTCTTCTTCTTCTTTCTTTTCTCAACTCTGTAGATTGACACATGTACGATGGGGAAAAAAGCAAGATGCGTCGATGACGAGGTCTCTGTTGATAATACAAGTTGGTTGTCCCCAAGCTGTTGTTGAATTGGATGAAGATGTTTCTTGTTTTCTTGGTTTCCGCCCACCCTTTCCCCTCCCATGTGTTCAACTGCAATACGTGAAATGTTCACCAACGCATCCATCCCGAGTCTGATGGCTACATCAAGTTCAAGTTCCTACTGCATAGATCCAACTGCCGCATGGTCCACGGCCGCCACGTCGAGCGCGGACAAGACACAGCCACGGCAGTCGCATCGGGGCGCTCACGTCCTCGGGACAGTCAATGGGCGACGGTCCTGCACTATTCATGCCACGGCAGGCTCGCATATCGACGTCCTGGAGCGATCCTGGAGCGATGCATCTGGAGCGGACAACGGCACGAAGATGGCTGATTGCTGGGAGCGGACGCGGGTGACGTCGGGACCGAGCAGGCTGAGAGTCGCTAGCCTCATCGTGCCTTGCGCATCGACTCCCGCGCCTTCAGGGCACGGAACGCCCCGGCCGTCTGTCTGTAGCTGTCGCACAGAAATACTGGATGCGCATTAGCAGCCAGTGGTCTGCCTCGGAGAAGGAACACGACACGACACGTTTGACGGTTGACGGGTTCAAATGATGGGGAAAAATGAAAATCAGCACGTTACCGAAGGGAACGACGGCCCAGGGAGCATTCAGCCCGACGTAGTACACCCAGTAGTACCGGAACTCGGGGCGGCTGTACGAAACGCCCGAAGCGTGAAAGTCTCCCGGTTGGTGCCGTAGTAGAGCGCCACGCCGTACAGATGCGCCGTGCAAACAACGGCCTGGTTGACGTGGCGGTACGGCGAGTCTGTCAGGATGGCAAAGTACGTGAGCCAGCTGAGGGGGCCCCACGCAAGCTGACGAGGCACGTGTGGTATCAGTAGCCCGTCCGCATGTACGTCGGATGCGAGTCTGCGAGCGAGCCAAGAAAGAGGCCCGACCGACTGGGGGACACCACGATAACTACTACTCACAACGGTGATGAACTCGATGCAGACTGTGAAGACATCCAGTGTGAGATACCGAGAGTCGGACAGGGCGTATTCCTTCCAGAGCTGCGCAAAAATAGTCTGCAGCCGAGGAATACTGGCGCGATTGTACAGATAATACCCTGTTGTTATTGTTGTTGTTGTTGTTGGCGCCGTTGGCAAAAATAAAAGGAGGGCCTGCCTCTCCACGGCCGGAACAAGCGCGGCTTACCCTCGAAACCGATGTGCAAGAAACCACCTTTTTGTTCATGGAACACGTTAGCCTCTTGGCTCTTCTGGTCTTCTGGCATCAATCAAATCAAGCACAAGTCGATTTCGCTCACGGGTCACGGTATTTGGGGGAAGGGGAGGGGGCAACAACGAACATAATGCGAACCACACCACGGCGAACTTGTCCAGCGGACGTAGCCGCAGGGGGCTCTGCGTCGTCTGCCAGTACGCCAGGCCGGTGACGATGCCGACCATGGCCCCGAAGGTGACGAGGATCCGGAGCACAGACGAGTCATTGGCGGCGTAGGACGGGATGGACGCCGTTGGTGGGTAGTATGGATGAGACGGGGCGTCCATGAGTGGTGGCGGATGAGGCATTTGATGCCCTTAGGGATTTGCGCGGAAAGGAATCAGGTTTGTCGCAAAGGTCGTGGGATGGATGGATGGTGAAGTAGAAGTAGACATAGGGGGCTTGAACTTGAGGTTGGGTCGGCTCAGTTTGGCCGAGGGACGGCGCGTGGTTGGACGGTGGGGCGTGGGGAACTCGCGCTAGCCGCATTGGGCTGTATAAGTGGTGGTGGGTGATGGTGGGTGGACGCTGGAGAGGCAGGATTCATCAGAGCCGGGGAATGAGCGTGGAAATCAACTAATACGGAGGCTGAGAGTGTGCAAGCATCTTGGCATGCTGAGCATGTTTTTTTGTCCCTACTCTGAAAAAGTGCAACCGTGTACCGGAAAACCCAATGTACCGCCCTTCCCACGTTATATGTAAGCAGGTGTATTATGTATCAAGCATTAACGGACCTTCATCGCGCTCGAATTCCATCTTAAGCCGTCGCCCTCTGGTGCACGCCGCAAAAAAGAAAAGAAAAGAAAAGAAAAGGCGTGTCAAATTAGGAAATCATTGCGGGCAAATTATTGCAAGGAATTGCAAAAGGAGCTATGCGGAAAGTTTGGGACGGGCGCCGTGAGCCTTCCGTCATGCTTTGTCTCGTCATGGTGGGAGTGTCGTGGGTGAATTCTTACTTCAGGGCTTTGGCCTTGATATCGGAAGCGACCTTGGCGTTGATGCCACGGTATTTGAGGGTCTTGGCTTTGACATCGCCGTTGACGTCGGTCTTGGCCTTCAAGTCGGCGTTGACGTTGGTCTTGACATCGCCGTTGACGTTAGCCTTGATATCAGCATCGGCGTTGACCTTAACACCGGCCTTAGCCTTGACATTAGCGTTGGCCTTGATATCAGCAACGACGTTAGCCTTGATATCAGCATTGGTGTTAGCCTTGACATTAGCGTTGGCCTTGAAATCGGTGTCGATGTTAGCCTTGATATTAGGATCGACGTTAGCCTTGGTATTAGCATTGACGTTGGCCTTAACATTGGCATTGGCCTTGACACTGGCGTCAACGTTAGCCTTGAAATCGGCGTTGACGTTAGCCTTAATATCAGCATCGACGTTGGCCTTGATATCAGCATCGACGTTGGCCTTGATATTATGATCGACGTTAGCCTTGATATCAGCATCGACGTTGGCCTTGATATTAGCGTTGGCCTTGAAATCGGCGTCGACGTTAGCCTTGATATCAGCATCGACGTTAGCCTTGGTATTAGCATTGACATTAGCCTTGAAATCAGCGTCGACGTTGGCCTTAATATCAGCATCGGCGTTGACCTTAACACCGGCGTTAGCCTTGACATTAGCGTTGGCCTTAACATCAGCATCGACGTTGGCCTTGACATTAGCGTTGGCTTTGACATTGGCGTTGGCCTTGAAATCGGCGTCGATGTTGGTCTTGACATCAGCGTCGACGTTGGCCTTGACGCCGCCATCGTTGGCCTTGACGCCGCCATCGTTGGCCTTGACGTCGCCATCGTTGGCCTTGACGTCGCCATCGTTGGCCTTGACGTCGCCATCGTTGGCCTTGACGTCGCCATCGTTGGCCTTGACGTCGCCATCGTTGGCGTTCAAGTCGCCGTCTTCAGAAGCATCGTTACACGCGTCGGTGTCGGCGTCCGCGCCGCGACGATCAAGCCCATCAGTGTTGGCATCAGCGTTGGCGTTGGCTTTGGCATCGGCGCTGATCATTGCCGACAGCTCGGCAACAAGGTCATCGATGTCGGCGTTGGCGTCAACGGCACGGCGGGTGAGGGCCTCGAACTCGGCATCCACGTTCGCCTCCAAGTCCGCGTCGGCAATATCCGCAGAGATGCCGCGGTTGGTCAGCTTCTCGACCTCGGAGAAGATGCCTCCATTGACGGGGATGGCGTGGTTGACGACGCCGGTGACGGAGTTGATGTTGGTGTTGTCGCGACCCTGATCATGAAGCAGTGGTTAGCGTGTCTTGGTAGTCTTGGTATACCATGTTACTTTGTGCACTTCTGCCGTTCTTACGTTGATGGCGCAGCAGCAGCCGCCGAGCAAAGAGACAAGACACCGATGAACTTCATCGTGAGAATTATGTTGAGCGAGTGGACGTTAGTACTAGTGGCAACTGGGGTTGTAATGAATGGATAGGGTCGGCTGAATGAAAGAACTGCTGAGCAAAGACAATGAATACACGAACAAGGTGTAGTCAAGTGACGCAAAGGCTACTATATACAAGATCAACACTTCACAGCCCGGAGACAAGGAGTCATCACGATAGCCATGGCCCAAGCAACATCCGACACAACCACGCTCGGACACGACAAGGTCCGCCATGTAATTCGAAGAAAAGAGAAGAGAAAAACAGAAGAAGAATTGCACCTCTTTCCGTTGATGTCTCATAATCGTCCCACTTGGCCCAGGCCTCGAAGAAGTCTACTTGTCGCCGCTTCAACTGCACCGTTGCATCGACATCGGACGGACCGTTGGTGTGCGCTCTAGTCGCGATATCTACCCACCCCATTAGGAGTTCGCGGTCTCAGACAATGCAGTACGCTGGCCCGAGACACACCATGCATGGGGTCTTCTTTTGCCGGCCAGTCTAGTCTTCTGGTGTCGTACTTGATCATTTGTCAAACTGTCTTTAGTCTTGGTGTCGTTTGTTAGCCATGTTTGAGCATGAAGATATGGAGTATATACGGACTACCTACCGTACGTGTATACCCACCCACTACGGAGCATAGCCACTTGTTCAGGGGTAAAAACGACCTCGGCTGGCCAGCAACGGCAGTTGGCATTCGCTCTACTCGGTAATTGCTGCCAATACAATTACTCCGTAATCATATTTAGAGCTTGCAGGGGGTCTCGAGCCGAATGATTAGGGGGCGTTGTGGGGTTTCGGCCGAACGGCGCCCAAACAGAAGTGAGCAGCGGACACGATGGTTATCAGATGAACAGATGGATCGATTGTCGGATCCCTTGTCTCCGGCGGACCTTGATCCGCACACGGTGACATGATGTCCGGGGCCCATTTGTATACGGAGTAGTAGGAGTGACTCGTAATGGCCGAACAAGAAAGAGACATGGCCATGACCCTCCGTCTAGAAACAACAAGAACAAGCAAGTGACAGCTCGTAAGACGGCAGAGGGGAACTTTGCCATGAAAGTGACAAGATTGGTCGTCGGAGCCTGGAGCAGTCTCTTTTTTTTTATTGTCGCTAATAACTCGACGTTTCAAGGAGACCCGGTGCTCGCCTCGTCCTGAGGGTCCATCCAGGCTGCATAAGCGGCGCATGTGAAAGACGACAATGGGGTGCCGCCCTGCACACCATGTTCGCGATCGTCGCGCTCTGGTCCAGTTTACATTGTCGTAGGGGCAGACTTTGTTTCGTAAAACGGTGATGATATGATGGGCAGTTGTGAAGGTTGGAAAGGTTGGAAAGGTTGGAAAGGTTGCAAGTGCAAGATGAGGCGGGAAAGCCGACGTGCTCCTTGCTCCTTCCTGACGAGTGTTTTTTGACTGGACTCCACTGCGATGCGTCATTTCCGGCCGAGGGGACTGAATAGAGGACATGTCGCCCAGCTCACGTCTTCCTTCTGCCTCCTCCTTCCCAGTCAGCCAAGAGCTCGAAGCACTCGAAGCGCGAGAGGGCCACTGCCATGTCTGCTTTGTGGTCCATGTATGTGAACTTGTCTGGGCTCGACTCGTGGAGTTTGGCGGCCAGGTCTTTGCAAACATTCCGTCATGTGAAATCACACACCTATGGTAGAAATGGAACATGGTTGACAAGAGACTCGCGACTCTATGTACAGTCGCGGAACTGCTGCTATTGCAACGATTTATTTGCCCGTCAAGATCAAGTACATACGTCGAACCTCTTTTTCAGTAATCTAATTGGTCCATAAAAGGGGAAATAACCGGTGGTGCGCGGTTCAGCCATGTCAGCGACTTCGGCATTTGCATTCGCCACATGAATTTTTATAAGAGGGAGGGGGAGGGGGATGCATTACATCATGATGACTTCCACGTGTTTTTTTTTGGGTTTTTTTTGGGGGAGACGATGAGCGATGAGCGAGTATGCGATGACCATCACCTACCCCATTCTCTTTGAGTGTGAAAAACCATTCGAGTTCAGATCATCCCGACTCCGCATTTCATTTCTCCATCAATGTGGCGAGCGAGCAAGTGGTCGTCCTCCATGCTCATCACGAAGACAGAGACCCCCAGTGCGACTATGCTCGAGCTCATCCCGCCCCATCCATCATTTCGATCCAGTTGTAACATGTTCGATGGGATGTTGAAAACGTCCCTGGCCAACTCGGCTTGATATATCAACGTCAACGCCTGCGCGGTCGGTAGGTTGAGTCGGCCGGTCCTCAGTTGAAGCAGTCTATAGCACTCGGCCAGGAACTTGCGTCCCATGTCCCGGCTGGCGACAGACCCTTGAGTATACTCTTGCGATAGAAACTAGATTGTGTGCAGAGAGACCAATTAGTAGACGCGAATAGAAAAAGTCTTTTTCCACGAGAGAGAGGAAAGGGGGCAGGGAACGGTCCCACGAAGCTGAAACGAGAAGAAGAGACCAAAAGAAGAGTACTAACACATTGCTGTGCACAAATTGCATTCACAAGGAGATCGGAGCAGTAGATTTCGCTGGCTGCGTCACCCTTGTTCATCTCATCGATAAAACTTTGAAAGTGGATTGTAGGTAGAAGAATCGGCCTCTCGAGAATAAAGTACTGAGAAATCAAGTGGGAGACTACGTGGTCTGGAGCAACGGCGGTCCAGGGTAAAGCATCAACCTGGACTGGATTCCCAAGTGCCGGCCAGGCTTCCGACACGGGATCAAGCTGGGGATCAATATAAAGTCCTGGCGTTGTCCGAGTCTCTGTCCGAGTCTCTGTTTCCGTCTCGGTGGTGCGGGACAGACTGTCCGTCGACGAAAAGTAGCTGCTGTATGCTTCAATCGAGTCGTCACACGACCGGATATGGGTGATGATTCTGTCCACCTCCTCAGGGGAACCGATTCGTATGTGCTGGATGAGCTTGTTGAGCTTGCCGAGCTCCCCTCCCGCAAGCTGTACCTCCTCCTCAGGGCCGAAAAGCGCGTCTCGCCCGAGTCGGTGATGTATGTGCATTCTGCTCGTTGCCGGAGGCAGTGCGAGCATGACGGTCGTTTCCCATCACACTGAAGGGAGAAAGTATCATTCTGGCTTTAGAAACGGTGTGTTGCGGCACAGGGTGGACAGGAGAAAAGCAGCCAGTCTATTCTCGAGGGAAAGGGGAAAGGGGGAAGAGGGGGGGAAGGGGGGCAAAGGGGAAGGAAAGAGGGGGAAGGAACGAGGAGGAAAGAGGAGGAAAGAGGAGGATGTGGGAGCAAGATGATGGTATTGATGTTGACTTGCATACCTTGCATTTCTGGCGACGACACGCCTCACACGCGGCTCTGACGGACTTGGAAGCTCGCCGACCGCTCGCCGACGATGTGGCCACCCCGTTAGTTGCTTCCGACGTAGATCGTTCTCGGTCATTATCGTTTCCGTTTGCCAGGGACTTGTAGACCTCCTGGGCAGCAGTCTCCGGAAGGACTGCTCCATGACTTTGACCTGACTTTAGGCGAGGGCCGCCCAAGGTCCAAAAAGGTCCAAAAGGTCCAACAACGGCGCGGCCGGTAGTGTTTTTATTATTTTTTCTCTCGTGGCGGTGAGAGGAAGAAACCAAACCAAAACAAGCAATCTAAACAGATACACGAAGAAGAATCGTCGGGACCGTTTTAACGGATAAACATTACGCGGGAGAGGTGGAGAGGGAAGGATCACTGGCAACTGCTGGACCACGGCCACAACCCCTCGCGATGACCAATAGTCAGACTCGATACTCGATCCGAAGTATCTGGATCAATGCAAGTCCAAGTCCAAGTCCACCAAGGCGTCGTGGGAACGGGGTGCTGGGCTGGGCTAGCAAGCGGAAGCAGGGTCACTCGATACAAATCGCTTGCTTCTATGCGGCTTCTATGCGGCGTCTATGCGGCATCATGCTGGGCATCAATGGCGAAGACAGAATAATAACACGACTCTGAACCCCGACCACGAGGCGAGGCGAGGCGAAGCTACTTTAGGTCCCGCGACTACGGACTACGGACTACGGACTAGGGAGAAGGGTCCGGTACGTGGGTGGCATCACTTGGCATGGATCTTGGCTGGACGGACCACTACATGTATGTGTTGCGCCCAGCTACTCTCCTATTCTTCTCGACGTGCGACCAGGCGCCAACCATGTCGCCCACCATATTGGTTCTCGCATAAGTGTCCGAAGTGGCTGCGAGATTGGCTCGGACTGGAGACAAACCAAACCAGCCAGACCTTGCTTCTCAGCAGCTTGCTCAACTCCCATATCATTCTCCTTCTGCAAGAAACCACCCGAGAAACGCAACAACTCCAAGACTGGGAAGCCCTCTCCTCCCCTCATCCATTTCATAAGCCTGTCTTGACAGAGGGGAAATACTTCAAAGAGACCTTGCCCCGTCCTACTCGACTATGTACATACAACGATTTTGGATCCGGCCGATGGCGACGAGAGCCATGATTGGACCGATCTGACGGAGACCACTCCGTTAGCTTGCACGAATAATAGCCCCTCAGCCGTCGCTTTGGTATTTTTATTTTTTATTTTATTTATTTATCTATTTTTATTTGGTATTTCTCAAATTTTCCGCCTTGTTCCCATCAAGTCATCACCTCTGTCTCTTGTGTTCTGCTTGCTCGACCCGACTCAGCAATATTTGGACATGTGGACTCTTTCGTCGTAGCGCGTTTTCGACCCGGTTTCGTTTTGTTTACGACCACAACGCGTGGAAATACTGGGGAAGATGGGGAAGAAGACGTCCTTCCCCGTTTCCCATCACGCTGGAAAACGACTCAGCGGAGATGGCGATTCCCTGGCCATGACGAGCCCACGGCGTCGTCCATCTTGCCCCCGGTCTTGCCGTCTTGAAGACGTTCGATCGGAAGGAAAGACCTCCACACGATGCCCGAAATCCATCTGTAAACTCTTTAAACCCGACCGGCGAGAACTAGAATCATCCATCTGACTGATGATCTTGGACCACTTTGGCATCCAGTTGCCCGTCTCAGGTCTGAGTCATGATAGATCCTGGCCCTTGGTCCTTGCAGTGCGTTTGTCGTCGCAAACCTTGCCCCTTTTGAAGTAGGAGCGTCTGCGGAGATGTTACCAAGAGATGTGGTATCATCTTGCGACGTGACACGATGCATAATAAAAGGGACTGGCGACAACCTGGGCCTCAACGTTTCACGACGAGTTCCTGACATATGTGTGGACGTCGCGAGAAATCATGTGATTACCGGTGCTACCATTATGCGGCCTTCTCTCTCTCTCTCTTTTTCCTTTTTCCGTTTTCGACAGTTATTCGCCCCCATGCCTTGCAGATAATCGTGAACTAGGCAAGTTTGCTCTCTTTAAAGGTGACTGATGTTGCAGTTGTATCTATGGAAACACACACAAGTTCTGTGACACGCTCAACGGAGCACATTCCGCTTGACGGTTCTTTCGGACGAACGACCAATTTCCGCGTATAAGACGTTTCGACAATTCGCAACTTGTGACCGGCTCGCCGGATTGACTACATCACTTAGGGCCTATGTCGGTCCAAGATGATGCCACATAAAGATCCAGTCGTTTTTGACCTGGCCAAGGTGTCATGGAATTCACGAAGCAGAGGACACATTTTACAGAGTGCCTTTTGAGTACAAAGTAGGTGAAGAAAGATTTAAAACGTGTATGAGAGGCATGAATACTCTAAGCAGTCTGCACTTTCCCCCATCTTGCAGCCAATTTCATGACTGACCATGGCCGGAAATGAAGGCCATGAGTTGACCACCAAAGATGCCTTTTATCAAAAGCCAAACAGGCTATCATCCTCGACATATCCCCAATCTACCAAACGTCAGCAAACCAAGTACGAAAAGTCCCGTGCATCAGCGTCTTCTTACCTTTCAGCGCCGGCAGAGCCGCTTTCTGAATCATAGCCGGAGGACCGCACACGAAGGCGACAGACGTGTCCGACGGCGAGAACAGAGCATCCTTGATAATGTCCCCGGTGACATGGCCGGTGAGCCCTTTCCACTCATCGCCAGGGTGGCTCAAAACATGCGTGATTCGGAGCTGGCCGTTCGAGTTGCGCTCAAACTCATCAAGCTTGTCTCGCAGGAGAATGTCGCCCTCGCTCTTGTTCGCGTCCACGACCCTGATCTGGGTTGTGTCCCCTTGGTAAGCAATATCCTGGCCAGCAGTGAATATCCCGGCGTGAGGCCGGAGCCCCCAGGACGAGCGACACCTGCTGGAAACGACGCTCCTTGCCTTCGATGACAAAGTTGCCGTTGTCGTTGTATACGATTTCTCCCGTCGGGCCCTTGAGCTCCACCTCTTCGCCCAGGGGCATGCAGTCGAGAATGCTGGACATGGCACCGCCAGGCTGGTTCTCGTCGGGGAAGTACGTCTTGACCGTCAGCTCAAATGTGCCGTTCCCATCAGCTGGCGAGTCATCCGCTTCATCCGCCTCATCCGCTTCTTGTTGTGGCGCAACGTGTGCGTTATTGCCCCGTGGTTGCGGACTCGGTAGAAGCGGCCTTGTCGGCGTGTAACTCCGGATGAGCATCCTGTCTTTGAGGTGAACCCCGATTTGAACGTGTTGACAGGTTCCCAGGCCCAGCGCGTCCAGTCCGCCGGGAAGACCAAAGGTGTAGCTTCGGGTATCTTGGGAGACCTCTCGTCGACTCATCAACCTTGCGGGGACCCATCTATGCTTCCGAAGTGCTATTCTCTGCTTGCCCTGCGAGTCGGCCTTATCCTCTGCTGCCTTTCCGGCATTCTTCTTGATGAAGTTTGCAGCCTTCTCCGTGAGTACACCAACAGCGCATTCTAGCCCAAGATTAGCGGAAGGAAGCTCCGTTTTATTCAAGAAGTCATGTAATCTCGGGAACAGCTTACCTCTTAGTTTCTGGTACGCGTAGTCGTCATGGATGCTGGCAAACTCATCGCTCGTCTCCTGATGCACTTTTCCTGCGTGGCCGAGAATCGCAGCCGCGCCGCCTGGATGCCAGTCCAAGACGCTCGTGGCGTCGTATACCTTGCCGTCGACCACGATCCAGCAACCGTCTTTCGTGTCATGCTTCTCGATTTCCTCGCGAGTGAACTGCTTCTGGGAGCCCCTGCTTCCTGGCGGACCTTGGCTATCGTGTTCTCCGCGCTTGGCTTCATCCACCCGCCGTCTCCCGTGCCAGGCTCGGTAGGGTGTCTGAACAACACGGCGGGTTCGCCGGAATCCTCGTGATAAGTGATCTCGGGGCGCACGATGTACCAGCAGTTGTTCATCATGCCCATGACATTCCAGTTGGCGTCCTTGGGCTGCGTGTTTTTAAACACGTTGAAGCAGCGGACCGCGATGCTCTCGGCACGGAGCAGATGGGACATCTCAACGTCGACATGCCAGTGAACCCACGTCCAGAACTTCTTGCCGTGCCGAACGGGATATTCTGGGAATCTGCGAATACAGTAGAGCCACGTAGATCCGTTGTCGAGGGAAACCTCGACTCGCTGGACCTCGTGGCCGCCTCCGTCGTAAGCGAACCCCTGAATGCGGTAGCTTTGGCCCTTCCTGGCCCTGGAGACGGCCATCACTTCTCCTTGGGCGGGCTTGACGATGACGGAGTTGAGATTCTGCTCATTGCACGCCGTGTCGGGATGTCGGAAGAGGGCTTCCGCGAATGGCCCGTCTTTCTCCGTGATGAATGACGGGAGGACCCTGTTATCCCAGATATGGTAATGGGAATCGTTTTCCTTGTCACTCATCCATATCCGGCGAAGCCACTTGACACATCTGCCTCCGACGTACCCCGGGATGATGACCCGCACAGGGTACCCGTGATCCGGGGAGCGGCACATCATTCATGTGGTAGGCGAGAATGACATCGTTCTGGGGGTTCATGGCGTAGCCAAAGGGGATACAGGTCGAGTACTTGCCGCCGCCAAGTTCGTCTGCTCCTTCAAGATTGACCCAGTGGCGAGCGTTGTTCCCAAGGTCATCCGGGACACCAGCCCAGAGCAGGACATCGCGCAGCAACGGCCCTTTCCAGTACGCGCAGCTCACCCCGCCAGGTCCCCAATCGAAGCCCTTGCTCTTCCTGATCATGTTGAGTTCCTTTCGTCTGTTTCCGTCGCATGCCAACAGGACGGGGATGTTGATGGCGTCAAGCGATGCCAGATCGTCCATGGACATTGTCTTGACCTTGTTGTCGTACTCGATGTCGATCTGATGAAACTCCCACAAAAGTCTCGGAACCGAACCATGATTTCGAACATAGTGCAGCTCATTCGGTGTGATAAGACCTGCTTGGAAAAGACGGTCGAGTTGGGGCTCAGCATTGAGGGATGCTTCCCCGTGAGGCGTATGAGGTGTGACGAGCGTGGAACCCAATTATCTGGGCTGAACTGATCTTGCTCGTCTATGGATAGCTCGCACGTCTTCTCTGGAGCGCGGGGCGATGCGTGTTTGCCATGGTTCTCTTTCAACTTGACAATGTAGTCCTTCTCATGCTCCAGTGCACGGAGAAGTGCTAATTCCCGCGCCGTGTACTTTTTAGCAAGATCATCACCACCGTTTTCGTTGCTGTCGTCGTCGTCGGATTCTTCTTCATTTCCCTTGTCCTGCCCGGATGCATAAGCATCATGATGCTTTTTGGTGTCCGTCTCACGCCTCCACTCGTGCTCCTGTGTATCTTTGCCCTGCTCATCATCGCCGGCTTTCTTCTCGCGTTTCTCCTTTTCAGCCTGCTCCTTCTTGACATTCGCCGGCCACTTCTGCTGATATTTGATCCAGTCTTCCGTCGTCTCAAGCACGTAGCGCCAGCCCAGTGCTTTATTTTCAGGATGCCTCAGATGAAGATCCTGGTAGTCGTGAGTCGTGAGTCGTGAGTCGTTGACGCATGTTAGCAAGGCCGGGGTCGGGGTAAATTAGGAAATGTCCAAGAACATTACGACGTGCCTTTGATGCTGAATCACATGGCGGAAATTGACGAGTTTCCCTCGCTCCACATCCTCACGAAGCTCCTTTCTCTGCTTCCAAGACTCGTCCACCTCATGTCTGTACTCGTCTTGATCGTGCGTGATCCCCGGCCGCCGATTGTTTCTGTTCCTGTACCCCACGCGATGTTCGTGCCCAACGTCCCAGTCGGGCTCATTCGTCATCTCCTCATCAGTCGAACCGGGATGGTCATCCCGGACTCGGACGGTCCAGGGCTTGGGCGCGGCCATGATCAATGTTTGTTCCAACAGTTCTTGAAATTGCGGGCAGAGCAGAGGAAAAATGTTTGACCCTCTTTTCCCTGCCATTCTCATTATATATATACGATTTTGTGTTCAATGGGCCGCCGGCAGAATCTTGCCGGTAAGTTACTGGTGACGTCAAGACTTCAATACATGGCATGGCTGACGCTTCCTCCGGCGCGCTAAATTCAATCCAACCATGTTTAATGCGGTTAGATTCGTGACTCGGTGACTTCTGGTGTGAGTCTCTTATCTCATACTCACCTTAAAGCAGGGAGGGAGTCGCTTATACTGAGCTTCCATGACTTGGTGAGATGAGAGGAGACTTATCCTATTCGCTCACCAAAAGTGCATCCTCAAAGCTACACTTGTCAAAAATCATGCTGTCAGTTGCAATTTGAGCATTCATCTCTAGCCATCGCACTCGACTTCTAATGTCTATGTCACGGTTGCGAGTAAAGTCGCGGGTATAAAGGGTTGTCGTCATCTCATTGCCCAGCACGCAGCCACAAATCATCATTGTCATTTTGACATCCCGGCATCATCACTTCACCCGAGCATTAAAGTCACATGCTCTCACCATGTCGCACAAAGTCTGCAAAACAACGTAGAGAAAAGGAATTCCAAGCTCAAAGTAAACCGTGTTGGTTTCGCCCATTCGCACTACTTTGAATGCTAAACTCCATAAAAACATTAAAAATAAAAATAAAAATAAAAAGGCAGAGCATTTTGCTTGTCCCTTTCCCGAGGAGAATTGAAGAGCAACCTTTTGAACCAACCAAAGACAGTAGCGCGCTAATAAAGAGCGAATAATATCATGACACAGAAATTCGACATTGATGTGCGAATTCGAAGAAGCATTTTTGGGCATTGCTCAAGAAAGAAAGCAAAGGACAGAGAGTAGTAGGGCGTGACGGTATTCGCAATGACGGAAAGTACATGAGCTTGGTCAAAACGCACGAATAGTTCGACGGTTGATTTCATCGTACCCTGGGAGCATGTGATTTGTATGCTGTGTCAATTCCGGGTATTCCAAGAAGTGTCGATCCGGGACACTGTTGTCATCTGTATGCTGGTTTTCAGCCATGACGCTCTCGAAGCTGGGTAGATCACCACCATGCGGCTCGTGAATAGTCTCTACGCCAATCTGCAAAGGAATGGCTAGTGACATGGTCGTGTTGGTGGGGCCAACCGAGAGATTCAGGTGCAATGTGTACGTGCGGGAAATGAGGCACGAGTGGAAAGTTGGCAGAAAAATCTTCTTGTTCGATAGTGGGATGTTGAAGGGAATTTGAAACACCGCGTTTTGTCGAATCGGGCACGTTTTGCCCGGCTTCTTGGCAGCGACGGAGCAGTCATTTTCCGACTGATCCTCATCCGTTATGCCCAAACTAGAGTAACCCGAGTCTCGGCGTCCAGACACATTGCGCATCTGCCATTCCAGCTTGTCCGTGGCCTTGTTGTTGTTGTTGTTGTTGTTGTAGTTGAACAGACTGGTGGTTGCGGTATAGCTCAGCGACGGGTTCGGAGTATATATAGCCCGGCTGCCAAGATTTGGCAGCAAGTCGGTTGGCGCCGCACCAAAGAAAGTATATGAGGTAACTTTCCCCGAGACCGAATTAATTTTGGGGGAGCACAGTCGGCCGATGACGGTGCAAACTCAAGGTCAATACGCGCAACGGAGCCGGATGCCTTGTGCCCATCTGCAGAGAGCATGATGGCGCTGGGCTGGCTCGCAGAGACGGTCAACTTGCCAGCCTTGGCGGAGAAGAGGTTTTTGCGAATCGTCTTGGTTTTGGACATGGTATATCTCTCATCTCTGAAGGTAATGTCCAAGGGCGCGTCCTCTGGAAGTGATGGAAGGACTTTGACGATGTGGTAGCCTTCAAGAGTCTTTTGCTGTGCTTGGTCTGCCTCAGTGACTTTGCGGTAAGCCCTCGCTTTGATGGAATACTCGATTTGGGCCATCTCAGGAGCTGAGTCGTCGGCTTCCCAGAAACCAACCGTCGGAGGCAATCGTAGATGATAGTCCTTGACGGCCGGGGAGGAGCAGTGATGGTTGCACGCGCCGATTGTGAGTTGATGAGGCACAACAAAATTGAATGGAATGTTGTAAGTCTTGCCGCCAACAAAGACATTGTTGTCTGGGAGAGCAGATCTGTCAATGGGCATTCGCAGCTTCATGAAAGGCCGAAATGAATTGGCTGGGTATTGCTGGACATAATCAAGCCGAGTGGCTGCAATTCCAGAAAAGACGATATCAAAATCATCAAATTTGGCATCTTTCTGTGTTCGTACCACGGCATGGCCAGAAATGGTCGACCCCGAGGTATACACCTTGGAGTTGAAGTGACCATCAATGGTGATTTTGATGTTGCTGATTTTCGGAGCAGCGGAGTTCTTGCAAGGCCGAGAGTTGGCCAGAGAAGCCCCCGCTCCTGTGCCTGCGGTCATGATAAATGGCTTTTGGTAAATTGCTTGGACTCGGACACGTTGACGATGACGAACAATGTCGAGTCTTGTTCCAAATGCTCTCTCGTGAACTGACTTTGCTATTCTCACCAGGAGTGCTGAGCTGACGACCACGCCCTGCCCTTTGGCTTCGTTGTTGTATAAACCGTTGAAACAACGTGAGCAAGAGACGTCCTTGGCCTTGTGGGCTGAGCCAATTCGAGCGGGAGAATAATAGCTGGCTCTTGTAGAGGGAACGATGATTAATTGCCAATTTGTAAGAAGGGGAGAAGGGGTTTGCGAAGAATGGGCAAAGGCAAGTATTAATAGTTGTATGGCTGTTTAACGGTGAAGAATTAGGGTCGAGCTTTCGTATTGGGGTCTGGAGTTGGTGGTATAAGTCGTGAGTTGGCGTGGCGGGGAAGGTGAATCCTATACAGACGGGTGCAGTGCAGGAAATGATAGGACGTGAATAAGAACAGAAAGTTGAATTAAACCTCTTGTTTCTATGGAGAGTGCAGGAAGCACAGAGCAGAGAGCAGAGAGCAGACCGCAGAGAAGCAGCAGAAACGGGGGTGACGTGAAGCTGGCGTCACAGGGAAGCAATCGTGAAGAGGGCGGATGGGATTCATCTTTTATTCTCCGTCACTTGAGCCACGCCGTGGTATATGGAGATGGCGGAGAGCGTCGACCATTCTAGAGCTTCTGGCAAGCTCCAGCTGTCCAGCTGCCCCCTCGTCTTTGCGACGACGAGTGGAGGAAAGTGCCACCCATACGGATACGGAGTACATAATAACCCAGCCATACGCCATACCAAGTTGATAACCCAGCATCAACGCGGTGCCGGTACCGGTACCATTCATTGGCAACAAGTGCACGCCACCTTTGCACGCCTGCCATCCTTTGGGCTCCATTTGGCTCCGTCTGGCTCCTCCCACCATCTTGATGTTGCTTAGCCTTTGCTTTGCATTGGCCGTGCAGCACCAGGAAGCAGGAATGCCTCTTGCTTGCCTCTTGCTTGCAACACGGTGAGGTGGGATTTTTTTGGGTACGAGCAAGAAGGCTTGATGATCGCGATCCAGGCCGGTTTGGCCGTGGCGGCTCCTTCTGCCTCCAGTCGCCGCCACTTGGAGTTGCTGCCTTCCCAGGCAAGAACGTTGTGACCACTTGACGACTGAACACAGCTGCCCGTGCTGCGAAACAGAGTTGAGCCATGCTGCACTAATAATACCTCTTCATCCATCAACACCTTTAAATTTGCGCCGCCTGTTTGTACCCCCTCTCCAGCAGGTCGGTCTGCTGCCCTGATCTGAATTTGCAGGTTTTTTTTTTTTTGCATGCCTGGTGTACCAAGTGGCAGCCACAAATGTTTCTGACGGCGTCCACCCAACAACGCTGGCCCTGCCGTTATTATTATTATTGTCTTCATCTTCCTTGATATCGCACCAACCGTCACAATCTCAAGGCTGCCATGACGGGCAAGTCCTACACCCTGGTTTGACCCGATTGGCCCGTTTGACCCGTTTGACCCGTTTGACCCCAGCGCATGTTGCCCTCCTGATTCCATCCATGGCGTCAAGCACGTTTTCTTTCAGTGGAAGTTTCGAGTTTCCCACCAGTCGCACTACTCCGTACCCGTCCTTTCTTCAACGCGTTTTGTCTGCGTGAGAATTGAATCGTCTTTACACGGCCAGCCCCGGTTTCTGTGTTATTTCTGGCATCATGGCATCATGGCCTCGATCACAGTCTATAGTCCCAAGGGCTCGTAACTGGCCGCGCGCTCCAGCTCCACATCTCCCCACCCGAGTTTTCATGAGCTTTTGCGAACCAGATTAGCGTATTGAGGTACAACACCTGGGAGCACCTGGTGGTGAAGACTCTTTCGGCATCCCGAACCCCTGGTTCGGACTTGAACCCCTGGTTCGGGATGCATGTCGACAACAATTGCATATGGTTGAATGCTTCGGATTAGTCTCGCGGACATAGTCAAGGGGAGAATAGGCTGCTGCAAGCCTCGCGGATGGGCGCTTTGTCGACGAATGAATCGGAAGAATGCCAGCACCGCACACCCTCCCGAAACCTCCCGAAAGGGGCAACGAAACTCTGCAGGGGCAGCAAGCTACATGTAGGTGGTTGTGGCCTGTCACGAAGCAGCCCAAGGCCCGAACGGGTGACTGTTAAAGCCACAGGCAGAGGCTTCAGCAAACCAGACAACACCAAAGCTGTATACCCACTCGAAGATCCCAGCTTCTTTTGGTATTGCTGCTGCAGAATCCAAAGGCAAATCCGGGGATCTAGGACGATGCATTGCCAGTGAGCTTGTTTGTGCAAGTGCGCGGAGATTTCGGTCTGACGACAACACAACAACACCTCGTATATTTGACGCTTTAAATGGCATTATTGATCGTTTGCTTTCACGCCTGGATGAAGCGAAAGCAACACATGTGGCGCATGCGGAAAGGAGAAAGAATTTTTCTGATCATGCGGCCACTGGTGGTGCGGCCGTGATCCGATATCGCCAATTGACGATATCATCAAGGTAGCTCATCATCACTAACTAGCCGAGAAAAGTCTGTCTTTACACACACCCCCACCCCCTCCAAGAGCCTCCGAAAGAAGCAGTCCTCCACCATACAGCCAGCCACCAGGGGAGGTAGGGGAGGTAGGGGAGGTAGGGTAGGGATCTGGCTTTGGCTACGGAGGATAACGTCCATACACAGGGCGTGCGTGGCAAGAAATTGGGGTTGGATACTTCTCGGCGTCTCTCTCACAAGGCATGCGCCAGCTCCACGATGCGAATTTCAATCCCGAGATCTATAACGCGTTCCCCGTTGCTAACTGAAAGGTATCCATCAAATGATATATGCACGATGTGCCAGGCCATGGCCCCCTCTGGCTTAGCGCGTGAATTCAATTGGATCTTTGACTCACGTAGAGTCGGGCTCTGGCACCTCAAGTGGTCCGTTCTTTTTTTTCTCGTCGCTTATTTACAAAAGATATTTGCTTCTCTGGCTACCACGCAGACGAGCCAGGTTGAACTGAATGATAGCCACCCTCTGTTATTGACTTACTCGGAGATGTGTGTGTTTTACATCGCTTGTCGTTCTGCTCTGTGGATAGGGTTGGGAAACAAACGATGTATGTGGCGACACAGCGTTGAGAAGAAACGTCGTGTGACACGACTACATTGCTCTGCACGTTGTACCTATGAATGCAAAGGCAAGGATGAACGAAGCACTTCCAAGGAGCCTTCGAACAAGGTTCGTTACAGGAGCAAGCCTGATCACATTCTAATCGAATGTACTGCACATGCAAATTGTGGAATTCCTGGACTCGTACGCAACATCGTGCTTAGATTGAGTGATTGGGCTACGAGGGCATCTCAGCCCAATGAACTAAGTTCCCAGCTGGGGCAGTATTGACGTTGACGTTGACGTGCAATGCCGACGATCGATTTATGGCCCGACCTGCTGGTCTCTATGCGTCTGAAAAGGGCTGGCATTTGCCGGAGCAACGTTTTCCACGGCCCTTTCAATCATGCCATGAAATGCACAGCATGATACCAGCACCGACCGCCACAGCCGTAAACTGCACAAGAGCCTTGCGCAGCTCCTCCATCTTATTCGAGCCCGTCTCCAAGAGCTCCGGGATGACAGCCACGGTGCCGACGTACAAGAACGTTCCGGCCGTAAAGGGCAACAGCATGTCGCCCCAGGTCTGGAATACACAACCCAGTCAGTTCCAAAAAGAAAGGAAGGGGAGATATGTAAAGAAACCTACCAAGCTTGTTCCCCATAATCCAGCATTCCTAGGCATAAACGCAGCCGAACCAGCCTTCTGTCCACCACTAAACTCCTGCACAGCAATGCCAATCAGCGTGCCGAGGAAGGCACCGATGGCAGTAACGAACTGCGAGGCCATGGCGGCGCGCTTGGAAAAGCCAGACTGCACGAGCAGCGCAAAGTCGCCGACCTCGTGGGGATTTCGTGGAAAAAGACTGCGACAGTGGTGGTGGCGCCGATGGTGGGCGAGGCGTAGAAACTGGCGGACATGGCGAGGCCATCCGTGATGTTGTGTGTGAAATCGGCACTGCGAACAATGTTGTTACTAATGGAGGGGAGAGAAGGAGAGAAGGAGGGGTCCCAAAAAAAAAAGAAGAAAAAGAAGAAAACGCACATCAGGTTCAGATATCCGCCCAGCTTCACACTAGGATTCACCTCCTTCTTCTCGGCTGACGTCTTCACAACCTCAACCTCCTTCTTCCCCTTCTTCCTGGCCCTGACCTCGCCGTCTCCGTCTCCGTCACCGTCCACGCCCGTCGTCACAGCCGCGCTCTTCTCCTCAACCCCATGCGCATGACCGTGGGAGTGGTGGTCGTGCCCGTGCCCGGCACCGCCCGTCGCGATCCTCAACCCCTTGTCCATGGCCACAAACGTCATGAAGCCCACGAGCATGGCCAGGCCGAGGACCAAGTTCCGGTTCGGCTCCACGAGCACAAACCTCGCCGCATCGGACTCGTCTTCGCCCAGGAAAATCTCGGGAAGCAGGTGGAAGAGCGTGTCGCCCAGGAGCCCGCCCACCGCGAAGGCAACCATGACGCTCAGCGACGCAGGATCAATGTTGGTGGGGCACAGCGCGAGCAGGAAATTCGGGGACCCGAGATGTACAGCGTCGCGAGGAGGGCGTTCACGGCCGGCGAGCCAGGAAGAGCACGCCGAAGAGGCGCGTCGTGAGGGACGACGCCGCCGCCGCATGGTGGGCGTGCTTGAGGGCGCCGAGTTGCTGGACAATCGGGCAGGTCTTTGTCGTCGTCGTCGTCGTCGTCGTCGTCGTCGTCGTCAGCCCATTTTTGGAAAACCACCATCAGTTGGCACAGGGCACCGACACTGGGCAACGAACCTGTAATTGAGCGTCCAGCTCCTCCAAGCTCATCGCCCCAAGGGCATTCGCACTCGTCACAGCCTGCGGCGCCGCCAGCACGCATGCTGCGACGCACAGGGCCAGGCACGCGGCGATTCGGACACGCGCCATTTGGGGAAGAAAAAAAGAAGGCTTCGGGTCAAATTAAATGGGAATGGGCTTGACGGGCGGATAACAGCCAGGTAGGTGACGTGATGGGTGCCAGCACGAGGGATTGCGAATTACATACACGAGATGAGAATGATGGGGAAGCACAGATGGGATGTTGTCCTGAAGTTGGTGTGCGGCACGAGAGCTTTCCCGGTCCCGGTCTGATGTCAGCAGGGATAAACGAATGCCCCCAAATCCAGCTGTCACGGGCTTTCTGGCGAATCACGCATCAATCACGCTGGGGTGTCGGGGACTCGGGGCTGAATCAAAGCTACGCAAAACCACATGCACTTCATTGATGGACGTATCAGAGCATCACGAATACACTGTCCACCGTGTGTGGTGACATCAATCATCATGCTGATTCCGGCCTTCTATGTGTCTATCCAACTGAGATGAGTCTTGTCCCATGCTCTTCTTGCCCAATCCGTCAACCATGCGAGCGGATCGCCCATCATCATGACGTTGAAAACAACAATTTTTCCATGTACAAGTGCGGGCTTCCGAATAACAAACACGCCCGCTGGATTTTCCCCTCATGATGACATACTATATTACTTACTCTTCCGTGGTGATGAAAGAACTAGTTCGCAACAAGAATCCACATTTTACAGGGCAGCAGCAGCCATGGCAACACCGGCGGCAACACCGGCGAAGGCTTTCAGGTGGCTACCGGCGTTGGTTGGGACCGTGACGCTGGAAGATGTGGTACCAGTGCCAGCCGTGGGGCGACGCTGACGGAGCCGCCGTCAATGGTGGTGGCAATACCGCCGCCAGGGCCATTGGTCAAGGATGTGGCAGGGGGCAACGGTGGCCGCCTGGCTGGTCTGACCCTGGCTCTGGCCCTGGCTCTGGCTCTGGCTCTGCTGAGACTTGCTCTGGCTTGAGGCGGCGGATCCGTTGGTGCTGGGCTGAGCAGAGGACGCCGGCTGAGAAGCGGCGGTTGTAGACTTCTGGGCGTCAGAGGTAGAAGCAGAAGCGCTCTCGGACTGAGAGCTGGCGGCCCGGCTGCTGCTGGCAGCAGGTTTGGTCTCGTGGCCCTTGCAGGAAAGGTCGTACAAGGGCTTGGTGGTGAGGGTAGATCCGATGACGCCAAAAGCAGGGCTGGGCATGGTAGGAGCACCATCTTGGAGAGTGAACCACCAGACGTTGGTGTTGTCAAACATGGGGCAACCGACCTCGCGCCAGTAAGTCTGGGCGTCCTTGGTTCCAGGAACAGCCTTGTTCTCGGTAGGGCCGCTCACAGGCCAGCCAGTCTCGGTGATGTAGATGGGCTTGCCGCCAGATACCTTCTTGACCTTGTCGAGGGCATCCTGGAAGAGCTGGGCGCCGTTCTCAATGCCGTTGGGCTTGGTGTTCTCGTAGTAGGGGTAGGTGTCCATGCCAACCCAGTCAAGAGCATCAATTACGGGCTTGTTGGTGTCGTTGGAGTAGGCATTCCAGGTGTCGACGTGGCCGATGGGGGCCTTCTCGAGGCATGAGCCCTTGATGGTGTCACGAACCTCCTTGATGTATTTGACGAGAACATCGGGGGCAGCTCCGGGGTCAGGAGAGTTCTTCTGACCAGTGGGAGAAATGCGGTACAAGTCTTCGCTGCCGACGGAGATACCGGCAACGAGGCCATCGAGCTGCTCACAGTACTGGTCGATGGTGTTCTTGAGAGCAGCAAGCTCTTGGTTGAATGCTTCCTGGCCGGCGGACGCCCACAAGCCAAACAGCAGGCTGGTCTTGGTCTTGATGGCGGCAGGAATGGCGGCGATGGGCTGGTTGTTGGGAGTGCCGGCCTGGATCATGGTGTACAATCGAGCACTGGTGAACTTGCCATCGGTGCCCTCGAGGCCCTGGGCGGTCTTGAACTCGGCCTCGAAATCGGACTCGACCTTGATTCTGCCATCGGTGAACTTGTTGCCATAGTTGAAACCGTTGAAGGCGGCGCTGGCGCCGGAAATGGCCGCGGCCAAGGTGAAGAGACGGGAAGGCATCGTCGTCGTTATTAATGTGAATGAATGGGTATACGTTTGAAAAGCAGGTCGGTCAGTAAATAACGGAAGGTCGGATGTAGTCGTTGTCCGTATAATAAAACAATACAATACAGGACCCCAAGCGAGAGACAAGTGAAAGATTATGGGAGGAAATTCAGGGGTACAGAGAAGATGAAGGAGCAAGAAAAGAGCAGACGGAGAGCAGAGGGGAGGGGGACAGGAATCATTATTAGTATAACAAACGAAGCCAAGCAAAGAAAGTTTCGTTTCTTTTGGCTCAGTCGAAGTTGCCTGCCATGCCGGTTGGTTCTGGTTCTGGTTCTGGCAATCGTTGGGCTGTTAGTGGCTGAACGGCCGCGGCTGTGGGTGCCGCCGCATGTTTGGGCTGGGCAGAGGAGGCCGTGGAGGCCGTGGATGGTGGATGGCAGGCAATTGTGGATGGATTGTGGATTGTGGATTGTGGATTGTGGATTGTGGATTGGGAAGGTGCATGTGGGGTTTAAGCGGGGCCACGCCTTGCTTTCCCTGAACACCGCCTCAACACCGCCTCAACACCGCCTGAACACCGCCTTGAACACCACCTGAACAACCAGGCGTCAGCGTCAAGCGTCCCTCGGAAAATAAACAATGCCAGTCTTGTTACTTTGGACAGACACCCCTCGTCCAACTCCAAACAACGCAGCAGCAAGCAAGCAATCTGCCGCTCTCCTCCTCTGGCTTCGCTTCCTGCAGCTCGCTCACTGCTCAGCAACTTGCCCTGAGCCATCCAGTGTCTAGTCTTCTATTCCCGGCCAGCCCGGAGAAAAATACGAGGACACCACTCCACGGCCTGGCGTCACGGGTGGGCATTGGCGGCCCACAATCCCCCTCCCCCTCCCCCGCTCGTTCGCTCAGCGACAAGTTGGCGGCATTCTTGGGCCAAAACTCGGGCCGTAACTTGACTTGACAACCTGACATTGGAACTTAGTCCAACTGCCCCGTTCGTCAAAGAGGGCTTGCGTGTCGAACACAATAATAAAGCTTTCGGATGGGGGAGGGTGGGGGAGGGAGGGGGAGCCTATAAAAAAACAAAAAAAAACATGCCAACTCTCTGCACCAAATGGGGAAAAGCTTACAGCCGCCCCCCAAAACCAATCCCAAGCCCCTCTCAGGTACGCGTCATGCAGTGCAATGCGCCGGCTGGCAAAGGAGCTGCGACTTGCTTTCCTTGTTAAGCGGCCTGGTTACGGAGGCCGATTGTCATGTTGCTGTTTGTGTTGTAAATTGGTATTCGGACAATAATGGCACCGACAAATTGGCCGACACTCACACCACAGCGCCAATCAAAACACACATTCCGAAGACAACTGGGCTAATGGTAAGCGAATGAACCAGGACACCTCAAACCCCCGACCCGAAGCCACCTTGAAGTCCAATGTCCAATGAATGTGTACTCCGTAGCTAGCTAGCTCCTAATATGGAGGCAGAGGCTTACCCTGTACAGTGTGCACTGTTACCATGGCTTGCTTGACGCCCGACACATCAACACCATCAACTTGTAGCATGTGGACTTTGTGCAATGAACCCGAGCATGGAATACAAAGGTCAGTTTAGCCAGCCAGCCACCCTGGAATATAACATGCAACCCCTTGGACCTGCTGTCGATGTACAACCTAATTCTCAACATACCATGACATGGCTTCAACAGTATTCGTTGCAGATACGTGTGTACTCTACACCCAATGAAACTTGCGTTGCTCGTCACTCATAATACATGGTCCTGCAAACGCTTAGACGAACCCCCTTATCCCGCGCAATCCAGACGACTTCTTCTCTTTTTTGGTTTCCCCGATCCGCTACTGCCATCGTCTTTGCTCTTGTCGCGCGACTCTCGGCGGAGTCTCTGGAAACCACCTATGTGCACGTGAACTTGTCAGTCAAGCTCGTCATGATGCATTCCCGTGGACGGACGTCCTGCGACTTACTAAAGTGACGTGAATCCGGGGAAACGGGCATTGCTGCAGGCCCAGAGCCTTCGGCTTGTGAATGGCTACCAACATGGGTCAACGTGGCACCGCTTGGAGAACCCGCCGTGTGTGATCCGACGGACGAGGCCATGTTGTGGCCAGTAGCTTCTGCGTTGGATAGTGCCCGATGTGGTCGTGACTTTACTATCACAGGGCTTGTGGATAACGACAAGTAGTCTGCATCCGAGATCTGCTGCTGCTGCTGCTGCGGTTGTGACAGAGGAGACCTGAATGGTTGTTGTTCTTGCACAAGTTCCGACTGCATATCCAGCAATGACGACTGGAGGGCCGTGTATTTTCGCATGAGCAACGAGTACTGCTTCTGCAGCTCAGCTTGCTTGGCCCGACTTGCTGCCAAGGCTGTCTCAACCGCAATGTTGGAGTTTGCGCCCGGTCGTTCTCGCTCCTCCTGCACTTCGCACAACTGCGCCTGGAGAGCCCTGATCTGTGCCTGGAACAGCTTCTTTGTTCGTTGCACATCGCTTTCCAGTGCCACCAGCCTCATCGTGAGCACTTCGGCTCGATTTCCGGCCTCTGTAGCTGAAATCATGGCTGCTTCTCGCCCGAGCTCTTTGCTTGGTGGTCTCTCTCCGACCGCGTCAGTCTTTCTACTTCTAATTTGAGTGACTCGACTTGGGTGCCGTCCATCTCTAGCGACTGCATCGATTGCCTGAAATTGAGCTCCTTGACTTCAGCGGCACAGAGCAACTTGCGCAGCTTGTCGCACTCGGATTTGGACTCTTCCAGTTCCCTTTGCAGTGCTTCCATGTCAGCATGTGTCTTTTTGACTCGTCTCGTAATGTCTTTAGCTTGTTGGCCAAGTCGGCTTCCCACTTCTTTGCCCTGGCCCGGCTCTTTTCTGATTCCTTCTTGGCCTGCATCTCAGACTTCTTAGCATCCTCGAACCGGCTCCTGAGGTTCCGATTCATCAGAATCAGATTTTGCGTCTCTGCTTCGGTGGCTGCCTCCGACATCTGCTTTCGTCGAAGGTCGCCAATATGCGCCATGTGCTGTTGTTTGAGGTACCTTTCAAAGCTCAAGTCGTTTTGCAAGAGGAGAATCAGCTTCTGCAGATGAGCCACCTGAGTAGGCAATTCTGCTGACATGGCAAGGGAGAATTGGACGTGAGCGGAGGCGGTGGCCGGGTTGACGACAGAGTTCCAGGAGCAACTCCTTCGGCCACCGACTCTTGATGGCTCGGGGCAAGAGAAGGCGTGCTGTCATTCGCCAGCGACTGGTGCAGCCCTGACTTGATCGCTTTGTTGGATTGAATGAGGTCTTGAAGCTGAGGGTGAGATGGTGACAACGTCAGGATTGGGCTGTTCGTGCCAGGTGGTCTGGGCCTGCCATCGCCAGAGTCCCTATGTGATGGTAAACTTGACTGAGAACTCCGTCGCATCATGGTTGCTGGTGTGTTGCTGCTCGATACTGAGTCGGATGCTGATAGGTGAGAGTCGCGCCAGCTATCATGCTTGCTGCCAGGCCCACTCAGCAAGGCACCATCAGCCTTCAAGCCGTCAGTCATGCCATTGTCCATGTTGGTGGTGCCAGCGTCGACGCTGCCGGGTTCAGGCGCTGCCTTGCTCATATCGGCAAAATTGTACAAGTCTGTTTCTAGACATAGCCCCATGCACTCAGCGACAACCTCGGCCGCCTCGCTCTTGATCCAGCGACCGAAGTCAGTCTTCTCCGAGTCGATGGTGAGAGAGTAGAAGTTGGGGTGAAGCAAGTGGTTTCGTCTAAACCTCTCTGATCGGTGCCTCATCTCGGTTGGCTGCACCTCGAGGTCATCCACGTAAGATGCATTCGCGTGGCGCATGTACCTCTGGGGCTTGCGAATATAGTCCATCAGGTTAATGGGATACAGGCCATAGAGGACAGTATAGTAATTGGGCAAGTGAGCGATGACCTGGTCGTCGACTTCAGGGTCAAACGTGGCGACTTCCCAGCGAGACATGGATTCAGCACCTGCACTGTCACTATCTGGGACCTTGATCGGCCTTGAGCGCTCTCTATCCCAGAACAGAAGGCGGCCGTAGATGTTGAACAGTGCTGGCAGGTGCGGAACTAAAGAACTGGGCATATGTGGGAGGAGCATAATGAGAGTCGTCAGCGCAGCTGATACTATCGTTGTTGATGTATCTTTCTGGAGGCATATTAGGAGATTCGAAAATAACGACGTATCAAGAACCTGATGCAAGTGTGGTGGCTGACCCTGGATGAAGTCGCAAAGGAATCGCAGCGTAGATTTACGATGTGTCTTTTGCACAAAGTAGCCGTCCATGGCGGCGAGCAGCTCTTTGGGTCGTTTCTTCCCAAAATTACACAAAGAAAGTCGAACGAGCCTCTCGTTATATTCCGAAGTCGAATTTCCATCCAACAGAGCGGGGTAGAAGCGATTCATCCAGAGTTCGAACAAACGGTGGATGACACGTTTGGCAGCAGAGTCATCTGCGAATGGGACTTGAAACTCGTCGATGAGAGTAACCAAATCCATGAGAGCGGCTACAGTTTCGTCAACGACATGGTTACTGAGACCTTCCCTGTCCAAGAATCCCTTGCAGGCATCGAACCAAGGTAATATTCTCTCGGGCGTCTGCAACACGGGCAGGAGTCTTCGAATGATGGCGATCCATGGTCCTGCAGCCTGATCATCATTGCCCTTGACTCTCTTGTCGAAGACGGAGAACAAGCTCTCTTGAAGCTGGTCTGCGGCAGCATTATCATATTCCTCGCGGCATTGCAAGAAGCTGTTTATGGTTCTGGGCAGAGCTTCTGGTAGTGGGAGGGACGGATTGTTGAGGAAGGTATTGATGGCCTTGATGAGATCCTTCAACGAGCTTCGGCGACGACACTGTTAGCCAGGAAGCAGACCGGACAGGAGAGATACGTAGAACCCGGAGCTCTACAGATGGGAATTTTGTATGACATACGTTGACGAGGCCATCGTGGAGACTCTCGCGCCGGCCACATACGGCACGGCACGGAACGGAGAGCCGCAAAGCAATTTCTTCTTCCTTGCCGACTGGCGGGCTTTGGGTGGCCGCAAATTTGATGTTCGGATCCCGACGGCTGGCACCGAAGCAGCCTGAAGATGGCTGGCAGATGAGGATGGCTTGCGCACAGCTCGTATGATGGCACGGAGCTTGTCGTCGGGTCCACGTCTGGACCAGGTAAGTTGCGGTTTGAGGTGAGGGGCGTGGCAAGGTGGGGCGTCTCCTCTGTTCGTGAGCGGGGTGGGGTGGATGCTTGTGGATGCTTGGGCCAGTAGGAAGCCGCGGGCAGCTGGCCAAACCTTCATGATGGTGCAAGTGATAACTGGCGATGTCACGTATGTATTATGAGCGCTTATTACGGATTAAAGAGGGCTGGTATATTCTCTTTCGCCATGGCTACCGGACCTGACGCACAGAGGCACACAGAGGCACACAGAGGCACATATTCTCATTGCAGCGGAGAAAGGGTCAACTTCGAGAGGCAGAAGAGCCGGGAGGGGAGGGGACAGCTGGGCACGCGCACCCACCTAGTAAAACCCCGCAATTCGAAGCTCAAGTTGGCCATTGCAACTCCATTTTCACGGAGAGAGGCAGGCAGGAAGGCAATCAATCGTACTCCGTACTCCGTACCCGTATCTCGTATCTCGGATCGCGTGAGCATCCAGCCATGATGTGCATGATGTGCACCTCTAGGCTTCTGATGTTAGTTTCGTTGGAAGCTAGCTAGGCCAAATGCCATGTTCCTACCACACACAACCCGCGGACCGTTGCCGGCTGCCAGCCAGCTGCCAGGAGCTGCCAGGAGCTGCCAGGAGCTGCCAGTAGCTGCCAGTCAGCTAGCCTCGGACGCGTCAGACTGGACCCCTCCTTGATCGTCTTGTCTCTCTTCCCCGCGTTCTACGGGGTAATGAATGTACATTATGATGCATGTCCATGCCACACGTATATAATATACTTCACCGAGACTCTCTCCTCACCCCTCTTTCAGGTCTTGCGCTCCTTCTTCACTTTCCAGTCCTGTCCGCAACCTCCATCGTCAGCTTCATCGCAACAACTTCTCTGGTCCATCACGCCTCGTCGGCCAGTCTATAAACATCAATCTTCTCCGTCAATCAAAGCCAGTTCAGCTACATCCTCGTCACCTCGCAGTCTTGCACAAGTGTCATCTGATCTACCAGCACTCTTGTGACAAGCTGACCATCACTACAAAGCCAAATTCTTCTCCCGTTTTTGCCAAAGCTCCCCTCCCTTGTAGTCGGCAAGATGGCTGCACACAAGACGTCCGCGGTGTCGGACGAGCCAATTGATGTTCTCTTTGCCCTGCAGCCCAAGTTCAATTTCATGGACTTTGCAGGGCCGCTCCAGGTCTTCACCTCCGCTCAGCATGACCCCAAGGACGAGGGTGAGTGAACAGTCTTGGTCTAATCTTTCTTCATGAATTTTTCCGCCTCTGGCAGATAAATCATCATGTCCCACCAGCAGTGCTAACACGGCAGGCAGCCTCCAAAGCATTCGAAGTGACCATCGCCGGCGCTGAGCCCAAAGTCATTTCCGAGCAGGGCGTCATCATTGGCTCCCAGCTCTCCTTCAAAGAAGCACATGATCGTCTCGAGGAATTCGACATTCTCGTCATTGTCGGCGGCAATACCAAGGAGATTCTCGACAAGGAACAGGAGCCTCTTGGACTCATCAACAACTGGGCGGAACTCCAGAAGAAAGACCCGGCTCGCGAGCGCACACTCTTGTCCGTGTGCACGGGAGCTCTCTTCCTTGCCAGAGAGAACATTCTCTCTGGCCTCTCTGCCACTACCCATCCCGACTACATGACCCAGTTCGAGAATGTCTGCAGCGACGCTGCCACCCGAAACCTCACGGAGCGTACCGATGTCATCGAGGACGCCCGCTACGTCGTCAACAACCTCCGCTTCGACCTTGGCGAAGAGGACGAAAACCCGTACATTCGCCGCAAGTCTGACGGTGGTCGCCGCCCCTCAAATGCTCGGTATGTTTCGGCGGCCTCACCAAATCCGTCATACCACGCGACAGTTTTAGTACAGAGACTGACTTTTGCCATTTTTTCCATTTCTTTAGCAAAGGAAGCATGTCCTTCAAGGGCTCCAACTTGCGCCGCGAGTCCATTGCTCGACGCGCGGCCATGAGACTCGGCGGTCTTCGAGTCATCACAGCTGGGGGTCAGCGCTGGCATTGATGCGGCTTTGTATCTTGTCAGCGCTCTGGTTGATGACGATTGTGCGGCCGAGGTGGCCAGGCTCACTCAGTGGACCTGGAACAAGGGCGTTGTCGTCGACGGTCTCGACGTCTAAAACTGCTCGTGCCAGCAGAAGACGTGCCGGTGAAGTCGCCAACTTGGCGGTTCGATCTGTGATTGACGATCGAACGAGTGACCTGCGAGCGACGGTGTGGCAAGACCGAGCAATATCGAGCATGTGTGTGTTTCTAGTATAACATTGTAAAACTCCAATCAATTGATGACTATCATGTAACATATCGTCCTTATATTAGAAACCTTTTGCGAATCTTTCCGCACCGCCCTACAGGTCCGGAATCGCCTCTAAAATACAAACCAACAAGATAATCGAAATCCTCACCCCATTTTACCCCTTCCTACGATGTCGCATTGCGACAGAGCCGGAGGCGGGCGGGAGGAGGAGACGCCGATGGTAATTGACGAAGGAGAAAGGGGGCTGGCACAGAGCTGCCACCACCCGAACGCAGGCAGAGGACAGTTCAACGTCCAGAGATGCGATAACGACCCGAAGGCGGATCGGATTCAATTCGAATACCCAGAAGAACGAAAATACTACGAAAAGATCGCTAGCCTTATCCCTAGCGATAAATTATCCGAGGTATGGAACGCTACCCAGGCCGTTGCAGACCTGAAAGCGAGCCGCGCCCGAGCCGAGAAAGCAGAGACAAACAACAACGGCAATATCCGCACCACGAAAGAAGCCCTCAAAGAAGTTATCAAAGAAGCCATCAAAGAGGCAGATAAAAACACCGCTCCTCCCACCTGGGCGAGCATCGCTGCAGGGCCGACGCAGAGACGATCGAACCCGAACCCCCTACAAATACCAGGCCGCCAGGACAGAGAGGTCCTTATCAAGGGTAACTCCATCCAGGAACCGCTCCGGACTAGAAGCGCAGAAGACACGGTCGCAGCGGTAAACAGAGCCACCGGCCAGACCACAGCAGTTGCAGCCAGAAGACTCCCTAGCGGAGACACAATTATCACATTCGAAGGAAACGCCTCCCAATACAGGACCGACCAAAAATGGATTACCGCCGCCTTCGGACCGGAAGCGACCCTCCACCGCCGAATCCTAAGCGTTATAGTTAAAGGCTTCCCCACGAAATACACCTCAGCAGAAAACCTCGCAGCAGATATAGGAAAAGCAAACAAGATAAATGTGATTAGGGCAACGGCAAGACGACCCAGAGGCGAAAACGCACCGAGAACCACCCTCATCCTCGGCCTGGCTGAGGTAGATGACGCTAACAAGATATGTAAAGACGGGACAGTATATAAAGCGGAGCTATTCCGGACCGAACCCTACGACGAATCACTGCAGCCAAGGCAGTGTTATAACTGCTTCCAGATAGGTCACATAGCGAAATTCTGCAAAGCGGCCCCGAGGTGCGGCAGGTGCGGAGCCGGCCGTCACGAAGAGGGCGAGAAATCTTGCCCTACATCCACGGGACAACTACAAGAGAAGTGCATACTCTGCTCCGGGCGCACCCGGCGTGGTCTAGGACCTGCCCAACCCTTAAGGAAAAATGGAATATAGCAAAAGCAGGATATCAGGAGCGCCCTTCCCGTTTCGCCACTCGATCGCCAGCTAGCAGCCCGGCCCCGCCCGGGAGAGACTGGAACCAGTCGGCCTCACTGGGAAGAAAAGAGGCCGCCCAACACTCGCGGAACAGAACGCTAGACAGCCTAGAGCAGGCAGTATTAGAAGATACGCGGAGCCAATCAGAGCCGGAACAGAGCCGGCACGAGACAGCAGCGAACCCCCTCCTCCTAGACCTACACAATAATGATACGCGTCCTCTTCTGGAATGTGAATAAGAAGAATAACCTTATACACATCGCGCTCCGTCACCGGACCGACATAGACGTGATAGCGATCCAAGAATGGGAACACACAAGACAAGCATGGCCCCCGGCTCCGGGCCTCGCCAGATTCCAACTCGCACATTATGAGGGTCGGAATGCAGTATACATAAACAAGAAACACGGAGTAGGCTCGTGGTCGGCCCGCGGAGGCACCGACTGGTCGCTCATAGAAATCCAAGGAATAAATATCTACTCCTCTACTCAGAAAAACACAGCAACGAATGGAACACCCCTATTCGCACAATTAACGAGGAAGAGCCCCGGGAAGAAGCGTCTTCGTAGGTGATTTCAACCAAAAACACCCGCTATGGGATGAATATAACAGGACTAGCAATGGAGTGGAAGAGCTACTAGAGTTCACTAGCCGGTGGCGACTCGGATTAGTAACGCCTCGAGGGGAACCCACCAGACAGCACAACGGAGACAGAGACAGCACAATCGATCTGGCCTGGGCTTCGCACGACTTACAAGTCCACTACGACGGCGCGGCAGACATATCAGGCTCCGACCATATTCCGCAGCTAATCAGCATCGACTCCGGCAGTCAGGACCGTACCCCACAGATAATGAGACACGACTGGCGAGCGATAGACAGACCGCTCGCAAAAGCAGAAGCGTTAGTACGACTCCGGCCCGAACTCGCTCCGAACCCCACGACCGAGAAGGGATAGACCAGTACACGGAATGGCTTGTCACAAACCTCCAACAAATAGCAGAGAGAGTGGCACCGAGGAGGCCCCGAGGCCTCCCGGGCCGGAGGCATGGTGGTCTAGAAGAGCAAAAGAAGCAGTGGCTAAAGCCAGACAAGCGAAGAGGGCATGGAGACGACGCAAGACCGATATAAATTGGAACACGTATAAAGAGGCGGAGACGAACCAAGAACGCACCGTTAGAGAGGAAAAGAGGAATGCATGGAGGGAAGCACTAAAAATGCTAATACATGGGAAAAGAACGGAGGCGTCTGGAGACTGGAGAGATGGGCTAGACTCAGGAGCTGGGCCCCCGAGCTCCCAAGAATACCGGACCTGGAGAGAACGGAAAACGACCCTAACCCGGCCACAGCGCACACCGACAAAGCCGAAGTCCTCGCACAAAGATTTTCCCCGAACCAACGGCAGACCTCTCCCACATCCCCGACCTTTCCTTCCCCGAACTCGAAAACGCCCCTTTTCCGGCCCAAGAGCGATTCGTAAGAGCTGAAATCGCAGACATTCTCTCAGGCATGGCTAGCTGGAAGGCCCCAGGAGACGACGAACTCCCAGCAGGCCTTATCAAAGCCTGCGATAACCCGGCTAAGGATGCAATCGTGAGACTACTCAACGCTACCCTAGAAGTAGGGTACTTTCCGGCCCGCTTCCGAACCGCTAGAGTCGTGGTGATCAGGAAACCTGGGAAGACAACGAAGGAGATGAGGAGAGCCAACGCATGGAGACCTATTTCACTACTCAACATAATAGGCAAGATCATGGAGGCAGCGATAGCGAGGCGGCTCACAAGCTACGCCGAGGCGAACAACCTTCTTCCAGAACTGCAAATGGGCAACAGGAGAAACAGGTCAACGGAAACCGCAATAAGAGCCTTAACGGAATGCGTGCGAGAGGCCTGGGGGAGAGGCGGCGTCGCCTCGCTAGCTCAAATGGATATTTCTGCAGCCTTTGACGGAGTCAGCCACCCCTACCTCATCGCCCTCCTGGTCAAGATGGGAGTACCGCTATGGCTAGTAACAGTAATACGGAGCTTCCTCGCAGGTAGAACGAGCCGGCTCAGCTTCGACGGAGACCTATCACGACCGTTTGAGATCAAGGCCGGCACCCCACAAGGCTCCCCGCTTTCCCCATCCTCTTCTTACTATACTCCGCCGAGTTATACACACGCCTCCGCTCCGTCCCAGGCACGGTAGCAATAGGATTCGCGGATGACACTAATATCGCAGCATTCGGAAAAAACACGTCACAGACACGGAAAAGACTCGAAGCCGCCTGGAAGGTGTGCGAAAAATGGGCAAAGGAAGCAGGAGTAAAGTTCAACCCCTCAAAAACCGAGCTTATGCACTTTAGCAGATCCCGACAACCCCCAGACCAGGGTCCGACTCGGAGACGAGGAGATAACGCCTATGGAGTCCTGCCGATTCCTAGGAGTATGGGTAGACAGAAAACTCAACTGGAGCACCCATAAGAACATCCTTAAGGGAAAGTTGGCCCGGCAGAGGCTCGCCCTCACCACGTTATCGGCCTCGGCATGGGGATGCAGCTTCAGGGATGCCAGACTCCTCTACACGCAGGTAGTCCGACCCGTTATCGCCTATGGAGCGAGCGCATACCACACCCCGACCAAAGCCGGAGGGAAACCTAGAGGGATAGTAAAAAACTTCATGACAGAACAATCGGCCTGCCTCCGGGTCGTTGCAGGGGCGTTCAAAGCCACCCCCATCGTACAGCTAGAAGCAGAAACAGCGGTGCCACCACTTGACCTATACCTTAATATGGTTAAACAGAGGTTTGAAGAGAGAATTGCTAACAATGGGATGGCGGAGATAATCCGAACCGCCTCACGGTCGGTCGAGACCGTACTACGCCGCAGAAGGGTCAGACGCACCCAACCGAGGGAAGAAGAACCAGACGCGAACTTATACGACGAGTGGAGTAAGAGATGGGAATCATGGCATAATAGAGAACGCCCGGGCCGCCGCCGGCACGCTAGAGAACCTACCGAGGACCGCCCACCATGCCCCGACCCAAAAGAGATCCAAAAGTTCCACACAAACCTAGATAAACACGTCTCTCCAACGATAGTACAACTACGCACAGGGAAGATAGGGCTAAATAAATTCCTCTTTAATAGAGGCGTGCCCGGGGTGACATCGCCAATATGCAGCTGCGGTCACGGAGAGGAAGATCAGTATCACGTTATTACGAGCTGCAGTAACTATAACCACATGAGACCCCAAAGGTGGCCCGGAGACGAACGGGAGGCGAGGCTGGCCCTGGACGATCCCACGCGAGCGAGAACCATTGCCAGATGGGTCATACAAACCAGGAGACTCAACTACTACAGGCTAGCACAGGACCTGGCATTTGCCTCAAGCGGAACAGGACCGAGACCGACCCGCCCCCGGAGGACACACAACAACATGGCTTAGAGGCGCGCGAGGGTCGGGGCCGACGTCACAATAAGGGAAAAACCGGAGAAAGGAACAAACTCTCAATTGAAACTACTAACGCCGGGTATCATTGGCCCCCCTACGCCCCAACGCCGCTCTCGGACCGGCTCCGGCCCGTCGCATCACTCCTCCTCCGGAACGGGGATGGCATCCTCCATCACCTTGGCACGCCCCTTCGCCGGAAGGGAGGCGGCCAGGAGCCGGTTCGTCTCCGCCATTCGAGCGTCCAAGCGTCGCATCCAGAAAACCATCTCATCATGTTGGCCCCCATTGGAACCGGACCCGGACCGATCCAGGCCCGCCACCGAAGCGCTCCGCTTCTTACTCCGATTCTCGGCGCAGAGCTTTCTCACACGATCGTGGTAATCGTCAGGAACCTAAGATGAACACACGTCAGATGCGACACAGACCCGGAACCACCCGTAGACGGACGCGTACCTCAGCACCGCCAACAATAGCAGCTTGGACCTCCGTCAGCCACAAATGTTCGGCTCGGCGCCCCGCGGTATTCGGCTAAGAGGCGGATTAGCAACGAAGTAGACCCGGGCGCGGCGCAAACCATTACCTTGTCGCAACCATTGTTACGAACCCAACAATCAAAACAGGCGTCGGTCACGGCACCTAACCATAGGTCAGCAGATACGCCACCGACACTCATCCGGCTCGGGGCCGCCCATACCAACGACGTCGTGGCACTGATGGCCAGGGGTCCTCATCGATCGAGAGTAACAGGAAATGCATTGAAACTGCCGTGGCTCACCCAACTGCATGGAATTAGAAACGAAAAAGCCTCGAAATAGGAGCGGAAGAATAACTCACACGAAGCTCCCTATCCAGAGCCCGCCTCAGTTGAGCCGAAGTCAACTGTTTCCGGGGATATCGCTCGGAGAGGCTCGGTTCCTAGGCGAGTTAGAAGCGATAGAGTACCCCCAAGGGGCAGGACTCACGGGGAAATAGACGACGACATGGCGAACAGCGACGACGACGAGGATTATAGAGAAAACTACAACAATAGTCAGCAACCGCACCAAATCCGACCCGGAATTGCACCGGCAGACAAAAAAGGCATAAACGAACCCGAGAGAAGATAGATGACGAGGAAAGAAAAGAGGGCAGAATCCCGCGGGGAATTGCTTCCTTTTATATATGTGAGGGGGGCAGAGTGATTCACTATAGTAGCTTTAAAAGTGAAGCACAAGGAAAAGTGAAAAAAGACATCACGAGGCAGGCATACACGCGGAACCGATCCTTAACCGGACCGGACCCGGCCTCACCCCCCACACATAACCAAGAGCAGGTGCTCGGGGTTTATAACACACCCGGGTCGGAAGCGGACCGGACTTAGCTGAAAAGTGGGGCCACGGAAGAGTCGGCAAAAAAGTGAAAAAACTGTGAGGATCCTACCACAACAGAATTCACCTCCTACTAGAAAAAAGCAAGGAGGCCCGAGACAGAACCGCCCCAGGCCCGCAAGCGCACCGGAAGGAGCGAATCCTTCCTCCCAAACTCGGATTTTCGGATTTTAGGGATAAGGCTAGCGAGAGCTGGCCACAACTTTTCACGATAGGTAACTTTTCGAGCGGCACAGCCCCGATACAGGGCCGGTGCCGACCCAAATACAGACGCGAGAGGGTTTTCTCCCCATTTATGGGTTTTCCTGTCGACCAACCAGCCGGAGTACTAGTACTAGCAACTATATAGCTAGCTAGCGTATCCAATATATATATATATATCGTCCTTATATTTGAGCTTGATGGAAGCCATGCCTTGCTCAAAATGGGTGAAGGAATGCGGCACAGGCGAGGCCGTGATTAAGTCGAGCTTCCAATCTTTTTCATCATCTTCTTTTTGCCTTGATTGTGCCCCAAACAGAACGATGGATTCACACAACCACGAACGAGTGAAAATGGACAATTGCTCTTTTGTAATTCGATTCGTCTAGGTTGCTCGCTTCAATTCTAGATGCTAGCACGTCGAGGCGCCTTTGTCCGCCTCATGGCCTCCTTAGCCCCCATCTCTTCGGTCCACGGAAAGCCCCCGTCTTCCTTTAGTTTACGCAAAAATTCTTGCCCGAATTTGAACCCCATCCGATACACCTCGTCGAACTTGTGAAAGTCGAGGGTCCCGTAACTGTCGACTGGTGGACGCATGTAAATGCACCCTGGCATCGTCTTGGCCCGCTCCAAAGCATCCACACTCGACACATAAGCCAGCCTGCCTTGAATCTCCGCAAGCGTCGGTGGATTGGGGTGCGGTGACAGAGGATTCCATCTGTTGAAAAAGGCCCACATCCCTGACAGAGAGTCTCCGTACGTCTGGGGTGTATCGTCATCGAGGGCTCCGACATCAATGGCAAAAATGGTGTCAACTCCAAGCCCCTTCATGTGCGATACCGTCAAGTTGTCCACGTACCCGCCGTCTAGAAGCATGCTGCCCTCGTCACACAGCGGAGGCAGCAAACCAGCAAGAGACATGGACGCACGAATGTACCTCCATGCGTAGCCGCTTGTGTGAAATTCTACTCGACTCTTGCTTATGTTGGTCGTGTTGCAATAGTATTCGAGCCAGAAATCTTCAATCTGCGTCTTGCCAAACGTCTTGAAAATACCACGATTGAACTCATGACCAGTGGTATACGATGCCGACGGGTATGTCAGATCCAGCGCAAACCGCCACAAGCTTGCCATGCGACCAAAAAACTTCTTTGCAAACCCAAACATGGGAACTACATCGGCATGCCGAGCGTACAGAGCGCCTACAAATGCACCGATAGAGGTACCACCAACGACATCGATGGGAATGCCGGCTTCTTCCATCGCTCGAATGATGCCTATTTGACTCATGCCTCTGGCTCCTCCACCACCCAGCACTAGTCCGATGGACTTGCCACACAGGCGACGGGCCAGTCGATGAAAGTCGCTCTTGTATGGCGAGTCCGGCGAGTAGTAGGGGATGTGATGGACCTTTCTCGACGTATACTTTTGAATCTCAGCTTGCAGGACTTGCACCCGCTCCTTGAGAGCTTGTCCAAGTCGCTTGGAGCGTGGATTGTGGACAGGCATGGCGTTGGTACTGAAGAGCATCTGAATGTGGAAATGGCCACCATTGATCCACATACGGTTGCGCAGCCACGATCTGGTCAGACCAGATCGAGAAAAGCGTTCATTGTGCAACAGAACTAGCATTTTCCTCGCTGTCGACTTCATGCCAAGCATGAACCTTTCATACTCTCCCGTTGCAGGTGAGCCATCTGCAAGGCCCACGAGCAAGATGCTATCGGCTTGCGTGATGCATGTCTGTGTCCATGGAGAGTTGACGTTGGTATCTGGCAGAGTGTCATGTCAGCAAACCTGCCGTTGCTTTTATGCTCTGCAACATCAAGAAAGAATGAACGAGATTTGTGATCAGGAAAAAATTAGAGTTAAGAATACCATCAGCGGCATTGCCTTTGGGTTGAAAGATTCTCATCATGAAAAAGATTTGACTTTGACAAAAAAAAAAAAAAAAAACCGGGGCAGATTCTTACCTGCTACATATACGACAAGACCATACTTCTCCTCAAGGTCTGCGAGGTATTGGGTAAGGCGCAATTTGCCCATTTTGTTGAACGCATGCTTGCCGAGGTGGTTGAGGATAGCGGCCTGGTTCAAGGAAGTAGCCCCGTTAGGAGGACCGACTTGCGCCAAAGCATTCATTAGACGGTTTCCAAACTCAACAACGGGAACACCTGCAGTGACGGGAAGGATAGCCACAGTTCGGAGATTCATTGTTGATTTTCTTGGGTTGTTTGTTGCGCCAGATCCAGGATCCTTGCCACCATTCTTGGGCGGATCATCGACCGCGGCTCTCATGCGAGAGGCGATGATCTTGGAGATTTTGATGGTAATGTTTGGGTGCTCCTGTGCCAAGCTGTTAAAGAGGGTTCGAGGGAACTTGACGAGTTCCGTGTCTCGAATGGCATGCAATGTACCAGGCCGGACGGTTTCTGTAAGCACCTCCAATTCGCCGACACTTTCACCTTGGCCGAATTCTGCGAGCGCCGTCATGCCACCATTTTTCGGTCCTCCACAAGACGAAGCCGTCCATTGAGAACAATGTAGATGGCTTCGGATTCGTCGCCTCCATGGAAGATGACTTGGCCTGCATTGACTTGCACCCATTCCAAGGCAAAGTCAATGTGAAGAATTAGTCGCGGCAACACATGAGTCAGTCTCTTGGCCATGGTCAGCAACACGATGGGATACCTGTCGACAATTCTTTCGAGCGCAGCTCTCGGGAGGAAGCCGACATAGACATCTGTTTTTGCCACGACGTCTATAAACGACCGGTACGAGGACACGCTGCCGATGTACCCAGCCAATCCGCCAGGCTTGACCAAAGACACGCTGCGGCGCGTGCGGCCGGCCTTCTTTTGGGCATCTGGTCGAGCTCGTGTACCATTCTCATCAGAGTCCACATCGAGAGAGGTAGTGCTGGACGTTTGCAAGATGCTTTGCGTGCCTTGTTCTGTGGTGTAGGTGCCAATATCCAGGAAGCCATCAACGACGTAATACAAGCCCGGATTTCGTTCTCCTGCTCGACCAACACAGAGCCCTTGGGAAAGAATACGATTTCGACGTCATCCTTCATTTCATTGGATAGTGCCTGCGCGCTTGGCGGAGTGTGTGTGGTTAAGCCACCAGACGTGACCGAATCGTTTTCGCCATCGACACAACTGTCGAAGGGACCAATAGAGCCGAAGGCATTGTTCGGGCTAAATGCTCTGCGCCTGTGATCCGCAGAAAAGAGTCGTGGTGATGCCTCGACAGACTCTGGTTCTCGGGATGACGCCGCGCTACCATACAGTCCCAATGATTTGAACATGCATTCGAGAATGGATGACCTGAACAAGTTTTCCTCATCAAGTGATTCCCGACCGTCGATGGGAATGCGCGCATGACGTTGCGAGTCGAAAGGATTGAATGACCTGTGCGCAAGTGGAGTTGCCAGATCTCTCATCCCCCTGCCTGGAGTCAGTGGCGGCCGACCAGCGTTTCGGCTGGCGTGGACATTGGCGAGATCGCCGGGGTCATCTGAACCATGCTGAGCAGGTTGAGGATGCTGCTGCTGCTGCTGCTGCTGCTGCTGCGGTGATGAGTCTGAGCTTCCCAGGATCGATGCAGGGCATGGCTTGGTCGTCATGGACGACAGCATGGCTTCTTTGCGCAACGTGGTGCTGCTAGAACGACGACGCCGAGTTGCCGCTGCGTTATGCAGAGCAATCCCATTCCTTTCTTCATCGCCGGCAATGCGAGCACGTTCATGTTTGAACTTTTCCTTTAATCTCGACAAGGCGTCACCTCGCAAAATATTTGGCAGTTGACATACCGTGTACTTGTTCATGCTCTTCTCTGTGTGCAGAATCTCGCCAGTCAGGCCGAGATAGTCGAAGGCGTGGGCCAACGTCACTCGCTGGAAGCGAGACAGAATGACATGCACAATATGTGACGTGGCCTTGGGGTAGATTCTAATAAGACGCCTGAAGGCGCTTGCTGGTATGATGGCAATGGTCGTGTCCCTGGTGGCTCTGGCAATGATATCAGGGTGCGCAGAATGAGACGTGGTTCTACCAGGCAGCTTCGGTCTCGGCACCTTTGCCCGTGATGGACCATCGAGCGAAATGGGAGGTATACTCGAGCTAGGACCGTGGTGAGGGTTGTTGAAAGAGCGCTTGTCATCGTCTTCGACAATTGTGTCGTGAACGATGTTGTGGTGGCCCCTTTCCCATCCAGATGTGGAGTATTCGGCATGGAAACAGGCACGGAGTTGAACCTCTGCGTCCCGTGTTCGCCAACAGAGCCATGGCGCTGGTGGCGACTGCTGCTATTGGGTTGAAGAATGGACGAGTCGTCATTCAAGCGAAGCTTCACATCCTCAGTGAAGAGAGACATGATGGAAAAGAGGGATGACATTGGAGCACCATTGCGCACTTCTGTCAAAAGCTGGTATCTCTGCTGGTCCGCAGGCACATCATCATCATCATCATCATCGCCAGACGAATCCAAGTCGTGAGCTGGTGAAGACTCGCGATAGGAGGAGCTGTGTCGACCAGATTTGACGAATATCTCCACGAGACCATCGACGACGATGCAAAATCCCTTTTCCTCTTCCAGGTTGATGGTCTCGCCAGCGATCAGCTTCCTGGTCTGCATGCTCCGCGTGAGTTCGTGGAAGACTGGGCGCTCCAAGTAACCAAAAATCTTGATGGCGCTTAGGAACTCGTCCAGGTAGCTGGCGAAACCTCCCTTGCTACCCTCTTCGTGGGTGTCCGGGAAGAGATCTATTTCTGGCTCTTTTCTCTGGGGCTCGGGCGGCAGCCTCGAGTACATGTTGAGGATTCGATATCTCACGATCCAACTGACAGCAGAGACGGCACCCACCAAGACGAACATGCTAAGCAACGCGTGAGCCAAGAAGAGCTAGACTCCATAGTTTGAGGGCAAACATACAGCGTGGTGGCGTTCATGGTCACCGTCCAGCTAGTGGAAAACAAAGCGTAGAGCAGCTTTGGGACCGAAATAGTCACGATGCGAATCGACCAATACAAGACGGTCGAGGTGAGGTTGAAGACAAGATAGAGCAGCCAGCCAAAAAGCCCAAGCCAGCTCGTTGCTTCTTCATGGGCAGCTGCCACGTCTGCGCTTGCGGTGCTCATGGCGCCGGCGAGCGTCGAGGCGACGCTGCTTGCGACTTGTGCGCCATTGGACAAGTCAGATGCCATGGCTGTGAGTGCTGCTGCGAGTTGTGGCACAGCATTATGTGAGGCGGCGCGCAACAGAGGCCGGTGGGTGCCAGATGGCGAAGGTCAAAGAAGATGGGGAGGTTGGCGGCCGGGGTGGGTTGGGAGCGAGAAATAAATACGGACCCATTTTCGTGGGTTGTGTGTGGTTTCTCTCTTTCTCTCTTTTCGCTGCCAGAGGCTGCAAGACGAGCATCTGACGGCGGCCCACTCGGCCCAGGCCCAATATTTGGCCGAATTGACTGACCCTGGCTAAAATGCAAGGATAAGGATGGAGGGGCAGAGATTCGGTCGACGACACTATCTTGCATCCGACTATACCAGACGAAGCTGCTGCAATAGCGCAATAGCCATGAAATACTAAGCTTTTCGGTGTAAAAACCACCAGTCCGCCATGCCTTTTGCCCAGCTGGTCCTCAGGAGTCCCGGCTCGGGCAAGAGCACGTATTGCGATGGCAGTAAGTTCTTGAACGCCCTTTTCTAGATATCGTGAAACGAGGTGTACCGTTCTTGTGGCTGATTGACCATTTGCAGTGCAGCAGTTTATGGGCGCCATTGGGCGGGCGTGCTCCGTCGTCAATCTTGACCCTGCAAACGATCATACCAACTACCCATGCGCTCTCGACATTCGAAATCTAATCAAACTGGAAGACATCATGCGAGACGATCGACTTGGCCCCAACGGGGGCATTCTTTACGCACTCGAAGAATTGGAACACAACTTCGAGTGGTTAGAAGAAGGCTTGGAGGAATTAGGCGACGACTATGTTCTGTTTGATTGTCCCGGACAAGTCGAACTATACACACATCACACCTCGCTGCGCAACATATTTTATAAATTGCAAAAGTCGGGATATCGAGTAAGCAATGATGAATGACCCTTGTCCACCATGACAAGGTGCAATTGGAATGGCACGGCTGACGGTGCTGGGCACAGTTCGTCTGCGTACACTTATCAGACTCCATCTGCGTGACGCAGCCTTCATTATACGTCTCCAATGTCCTTCTATCCCTTCGGGCTATGATCCAGATGGATATGCCACACGTCAACGTCCTTTCAAAGATCGACAAGGTCTCCGCGTACGATGAACTACCCTTCAATCTCGAGTTTTACACCGATGTCGACGACCTGACGTATCTCACCCCGTACTTGGAAGCTGAGTCACCTGCGCTGCGCAGTACAAAGTTTGCAGGGCTCAACGAGGCCATTGCCAAGATGATTGAGAACTACGGCCTGGTCCGATATGAAGTCCTTGCTATAGAGAACAAGAAGAGCATGATGCATCTTCTTCGAGTCATTGATCGAGCGGGAGGCTATGTCTTTGGCGGAGCAGAAGGAGCGAATGACACCGTTTGGGCCGTTGCCATGCGTAACGAGGCGTCCATGATGGATGTTCAGAATATCCAGGAGCGGTGGATAGACGAGAAGGAAGAGTACGACCGGTTGGAGCAGGACGCTGATGATGAGCAGGCAAGACTTGCGGCAGAGCAGGCGATGAAATCGGATGAAGTACCGGCGCCAGCGCCAGCATCAGCTGAAATGGATCCCGATTTTGGAGATATGTCGATGGCCTCAGATAGTGGGATCAAGGTGGTTAGAAAAAGTGATACCCCCTATTTCACGTTCACACGTCGTCTTTTTCCATGTCGTTTTCCGACTCTGAGCCTTGGTCCACAACATCCAATGTGTGCTCCTCTGGCTGCAACCGTAGCGACGTGTTTCGAGACGCGGCATCAGCATGTTGCTTCGCGGCCAGAATCAGCTGTCTCGCCTGGCGGATAGCTTCTTCCTCTACTTTGCGAATCGTGCCGCTCACACGAACAACGCGAAAGATGCACGCGCGTCCGTCCTTGACAGGAATATGATCCATGCACGTCAAAGCCGACCACAGCATCTGATAGTGAGCTCTGGGACATCTCAGAATAAAAGTTGACGTTGCCAGTGACAGGTATTTCACTATACCCAAGACAGAACGTGTGAGTAGAGTAGATGTAGGCCTCATGTCAAAGGAAAGAGGGCAAGAGAAAAAAAAACTGGCAAGAGAGATGAAAGAGACGACATACCAGAAAGACTCCTTCAAAGGCCCCCAGACCATAGTCACCGAACAGCAAGCCAACTTCGGCCTTGATGCCTTTCAAAAGCGCCTGCGGCATCAACCTCTCCACCGTAGGCTGATGCTGAGAGATGAAGTCGGGAATGTCGGCGGCAGATGTACTCGTATCTGGCGGGTATATAATGTTGACGAGCAAATAACGCTCCTTTATGCGCACCATCTCGGCGCCCTTTATGACTTGAGTGTGATGGATTTGATGTTTGGCGCGTCGAGGGTGAAGGGAAACCCGGCCGTTTTGCGAAAAAAATAAGAAAATAAAAGGATGAAAGAAGTCAAGGTGGGGAGGGGGCGCTGGTACCGGGCGGCACAGCTTCGCCTTGGACCAACTTCCTCCACCTAATTGCATCACATATAATTCGATTTGTCTTGCAAGTTGCTGGAAATCAAATTAAAATTGCTTGTTTTTCTTCTTCTTCTTGTTTTTCTCCCCCTTCCCTCCCTCTCCCACGATCCATCCATAGGATGGAATCAATGGATCAGTCTTTCACTGCGGCGGTACTGATCGTCTCGACTACGGCCGCCAAAGATGCCGCCACTGATTCATCGGCGTCTGTTCTGCGGAACGTCTTCGCAGAGGATGGAGGGGATCAATGGAAAGTTGTGGCCGAGAGCATAGTAACAGATGAGGTGCTCGCGATTCAAAGACAGGTTATGCAGTGGGCAGATGGCCCAGAAGCGCCCAATTTGATCATCACGACTGGTGGGACGGGATTCGCCATCTCAGACGTTACGCCAGAGGCAAGTCTTTTGTTTCTCCGCTGGTCATCTCAGCTTACACACATAATGAATGATACACGTGATGAATCATTCAACTGACGTCTTGTTGAGAAAGGCCATCATTCCGCTCCTTCACAAACAAGCTCCGGGACTGGTACACGCCATGTTGTCCACGTCGCTGGCCGTCACGCCATGTAGGTCGTCCGTCCGTCTCGCCGGGCCCAAGGGAAAAAATCGAGACACTGATGCTGAAGGCCAAAAAAAAAACAAAAAAACAAAAAAAAAAGTCGCCATAATGTCTCGCCCAGCAGCTGGCGTGAGACACAAGTCTCTCATCGTCACTCTCCGGGATCGCCCAAGGGCGCCAAGGAGAATCTCCAAGCCATCGTCAGAACCCTCCCACATGCCTGCCTCCAGGCCTCTGGGGCGAACTCACGAGCGCTACACGCCGGCGGCGTCAAGAAGCTGGAATCTGACGCAGGTATCAGCGGCCCCAGAGGTCAACACGCGACGACGCACAGCCATCATCACCACCATCACCACCACCACGGGCATGGCCACGGCAACCTCGTCAGGCACACGAACCCCAACACCAAAGCGCTGTCCAGTGACCCGTCCCTCGGGACATCCCGTCGACACCGCGAATCGCCCTATCCAATGCTGTCCGTGGCCGATGCTCTGTCCCTCATATCAGAACACACGCCCTCTCCAGAGATATACACCCGCCCCGTCAACGAAACCATCATCAACTCCGTCCTGGCAGAAGACGTGACGGCACAAGAAGACGTCCCCGCATTCCGCGCCAGCATCGTAGACGGCTACGCAGTAGTTGTCCCCAAAGACGGCACCATGAAGGAGTCTTCCCCGTCACGGCCGTATCGCACGCCGCACCAGGCCACGTCCAGCCCCTCAAGGAGGGTGAAGTCGCTCGAATCACCACCGGCGCGCCCCTGCCCCCGGCGCCACCTCCGTCATCATGGTGGAGGACACCATGCTCAAGACCACGACGGACGACGGCAAAGAAGAGAAGGAGGTTGAGATGCAAGCAGAAGGCGTCAAAGAGGGCGACAACATCCGCCAGCAAGGCAGCGACATTGCCCGAGGCAGCGTGATCCTGAGGAAGGGGAGCAAATCTCGGGCGTGGGCGGCGAGATCGGCCTCCTCGCCGCGGCGGGCGTGTCCGAGGTCAGAGTGTACCGCCGGCCCGTCATCGGGATTCTGTCCACGGGGATGAAATCATCGAGCACAATCGGTCGGGACCCCTGCGACCAGGCGAGGTCAGGGACACGAACAGAATCACGCTCATCTCAGCGGCAAAAGAACGGGGCTACGAGGTGCTTGATCTGGGAATCGCCAAGGACAGATCCGCCTCGCTGGAGGAGACGCTCCGGAACGGCCTGCGGCGGGCCGACGTGCTCGTCACCACGGGCGGCGTGTCCATGGGCGAGCTGGACCTTCTGAAACCAACGATGGAGAGGGCCCTCGGGGAACCATCCACTTTGGCCGAGTGGCCATGAAGCCCGGCAAGCCTACGACGTTTGCGACCATCCCTGTCAAGGACAATGACGGGAAGCGCGTGTCAAGGGTGGTTTTCTCGCTGCCGGGAACCCGGCCTCTGCGCTCGTCACCTTCCACGTGTTTGTGTTGCCGTCACTGCACAAGCAATCTGGTGTGTCGCCGGTGGGATTGCCCAAGGTACCAGTTGTGCTGGGGCACGATTTCCCCATGGATCCTCGACCAGAGTACCATCGTGCCGTGGTGACCGTGGGGAGTGATGGAGTGTTGATGGCGAGCAGCACTGGGGGCAGCGAAGCTCCAAGGTAGGTAGTCTGCGAGCTGCGAATGCGTTGGTCTGTATGCCTAGTGGCAAGGGGAAGCTGGATATCGGGTCCAAGGTAGATGCTTTGTTGATGAGTGCCGTGATGAGCGGCTGAGTGCACATGTAGATCATGGCAGTGGAAATGAATATGAGACGTATGGAATAACTCGGATTTAGAGGAATTCCAACACCCCAAGTGGTGGGTGCAATACTCGACAATAAATACTATGCCCGTAGATGAAATGGTTGTCCTGGACGCTAAAAGCTCATATTCCCACCAAAGCATATCTATAATAGATCTCGCCTGCTATCTGATTGATGTACAGTTTCGAGTCTCAGGGGATAGTGTCACAGCCATTGCATGAAGAGAAAAAGAAGAAGAAAAAGAAAAACCAAGAACATGCCCGTACAACTCGGTCTTCCAAACGCCTGACCAAATAATACAATTCTATTCGGTACCATGCGCAAGCGGGTTCATTTCCATCCAGGTGGCCATTTTAGCAAGCCAGCAAACATATTTGATTACGAGGCCTACTTTTCTGTTGCCTCTACACGGATTCGGACTTTATTGTCGTTGTCCGATCTTCATATCTAGCCCGTCCATCTAGCTCGTTGCTCCGAAAGCAGGTGCCTTGCCCGAAACCAAAAGGCCAATGATAAGACCAAACAAGCCTAGAACGGAGCTAAAAATCTCAATGACCAGAATCTTGACGAACCTAAAAACAGCCATAGTCAGTCAGCATGCGTATTCACACAAATTGTGTAAAAAAAAAAGAAAGAAAGAAAGAAAAGGAAGCAACTGTTCCACGCACAATGACGGATCAGCCGCATCGGCCAACGCTGCGCCAGAGCCGTTGATGCCAACAGCAACGCCGCAGATTAGATTGCACAATCCCACCGTCAGGCCCGACCAAAAAAGCGCAAAGCCGGTATAGTATGCCTCCGGCGACGAGGCTAGCTCTGCGCTCGTCCTGTCGACCTTGGAAGAGAAGACAATGGCCATGATGACGCCGTAAATGGCAACGACCTCGCAGAATATGATGGAGATCAAGTTCTTGGTTCGAATCCGGGAGCCTTGACGCCGGCGCCGAGGATGGACGATCCGGTAATGAAGATACCCCTGTTGTTGGGATTTCAAAAAGCGGACGATTAGACAAGACGCTCAAACTGCATGGCTGTGGCGGAGTGGAATGACATACCATGCTGCGCCAACGACAGACAGACCAATGCACAGCGCGATGCCCAGATCGGCCCAAGCATAGGGAGATACGGACTCGAGGAAAGCTCCGACGTTGAAGTCTTCGCCATTGCCCGTGAACAGCATATCTGCACAGTGAAAGAAAAGAAATCATCAGTTGACCATTCCTCCAAGCGATCCAATAGCACAGGACCAAGACGTAGCCAACGGGGACGTACAAGCTCCCACCAGGGTGAGGAACGACGTGACGCTGCCAACGCCATACGAATAATAGTAGCCCATGATGACGACTGAGACTCTTATCGTGAACCGACGACGGAGTGAGAGATCAGCGGGAATGGCGTCGAAGTCGAGACTATCTGCTCTGCAGGGGACGAGAGATGGATGAGTGTCGGATCGAGTCGTGCCGTGTCGTTGCGTTTCGGTCGTGGCTGCAAGCTCTGAATCAAAGGGTCGAAATGAAGCTCCCTCCCCCTGTTTCCGCGACCACCTCTGCTGCCCACGCTCCACTCCCACCAGACTTGGCTGAGATGGCAAGTCGACGGGGCACAGCCAACTCGTCAAACAACGTCACATGACGGGGCCGTGGCGGCTGCGTGCACCCGCCCGTGAGCAGAAGAAGCTTAGTCACGCTTGTCCCGCCCCCTCCCGTCTGGAGACCCCATCATCCAACACCAACCTCGCAAACAAGTTGCGCCGCTGCACATCAACCCCGATATACACGAACCTCGTTAGCAGAGAGCAGAGGGCAGAGAGCAGAGAGCAGAGAGCACAGGGTATACCTCTGAATAACAAGCCATGGCTTCCGGAGCACAGTCGTTCTACGAGCTCTACCGTCGAAGCAGGTAGGCGCTTTCCCCGCACCAGAAGGCCAAGCCAACAACTGGAAACTGGACCACCAGAAGGACTAAAAGCCAGGAAAATGCACAGCATCGGGCTCGCTCTGACAGATACCCTCGACGACCTGATCAGCGAAGAGCGCATCAATCCCCAGCTCGCCATGAAGATTCTCGGCAACTTTGACCAGGCCATCACCGAGTCGCTGCAGAAGAACGTCAAGAGTCGGCTGCAGTTCAAGGTTGGTGCCATTTGCTGCCGCGGAAAAGAAGCACCCAAGACATGTGAATTATGCTGACGCCACGGGGTACTTCTTTTCTTTTCCTCCCGCGCCCTTTTTCTCCAGGGAAGTCTTGACACATACCGGTTCTGCGACGAAGTATGGACTTTTTGATCAAGAATGTGACGTTCAAGATGGACAATGGCAGCCAGTCTGTGCAGGCGGATAAGGTCAAGATTGTTAGTTGCAATGCCAAGAAGCCTGGAGAGGGAGCGTGAATGAATTGTTCCCATCTCTCACTAGATTTGATGATGATGTGCTGCGACACACATATGCATTGGGCGGCGTTCCGGGGCTTGCTGACACGCATTGGAGTTTGGGCGTATGAATCGTAGAATACTAATACCAAAACTTTGGGCTTTGAAACTTGCTCCGTCTCTTTTTTTTTTGTTCTCCACACGACGGTATTTATCGTACTCTTCAGTGAAGAAGACGCAGGTTGTTGTCGTCATGCGTCGTCATGCGTGCGTGAGTGACGACCCGTCGGCTGCTGGTTCTGGTGTCGGTCCGCCTCCACACCCGGAACCACCTTTTCGAACCACCAACCTCGCAAGAACATGTTCCGTCTTTCTTGTTCCACTCTGGACCGCCAACTCTTTCTTGATTTCCGTAAAAAAAAAAAAAAAAAAAAAAAAAGGAAAAGCCATGGTCCGCCAACGCCACGCCAGACAACACTCGACGACCAAACCCAGCATGACGCAACCTCTCCCGGCGCCGCAAGCCGTGTCCGGCACCCGCACGCAATGGATCGTGTATGCCATCGCGAGCGGTGCCTGCGCCGCCTTCAACGGCGTGTTTGCCAAGCTGTAGGCTTGCCTTGCCTTGCCTGGCCCCTTCACCCCCTCACACACAGAAACTAACCCGGCCAGAACCACCACAACCCTCACGTCCACGCTCTCAACCTCCATGGCGCGCCTCCTCCGCCTGACAGCCTACGAAAACGTCGTCGAAATCATAATCCGCAGGGTACCTACACCAAGACCCCAAACAGTCTCCCCACTAACAGCACCCCAGATCTTCTTCGCCCTCAACCTGACCTTCAACGGCGTCGTGAGTCCGCCCTGGCCTTATTCTGCCCGTATATATACCTCCCCTCCGCGGGTAGGACGGTGTCTGGTCTGGCTAACCCCGGTGCTAGATGTGGACGCTCTTCACAAGGGCCCTCGCAAAGGGAACGTCCACTACGCAGGTGTCCATCATCAACACGTCGACCAACTTCGTGCTCACCGCGCTGCTGGGCCTCTTCATCTTTGCGGAGGCTCTGCCGCCGCTCTGGTGGGCCGGTGCATCGCTTTTGGTGATTGGGAATGTGGTTGTTGGGAGGGAGGATGAGAAGGGGATGGGGCCGGGCTTGGCGAGGGGTTCATCGTGATGATGCGCGGGGAGGAAGGGATGAGAGTGAGGTTGGTCCGTTGTTGAAGGCTGCTGAGGAGGATGAGGATGAGGATGTGGCTGATTTGGGGGATTTATCGGGCGTGGGGGACGAGATGATGGTGTTTTTCTTTTCTTTTCTTGTCCAATACAATGTGCTTGCTATAGACAGGTTTGGGTTTTTCCCCTCTTTTTTTCCTCTTGTTTTTGCAAATGTATCTGAATGGTGTATTTACAGCGCTGCCACGCCGGGCGAAATTGGCTGATAATTTCCTCATCTTCTGCTTTCCAACTCGACCCCTTCGTCGCCAACATCCTCGTCTCCATCCAAGATTGGTCCCGCGTGGCCCCGTACTCTATCCTCGTCGCCGCTCAGTCGAATGCGGCCCCGGACACGCTGGTGATACGCCCGCTGACCCAGTTGCCCGCCTTGCGCAGCACGTCCCAGAGCTGTTGCTGGCCCTCGTGGATGCGATGGTCATCCTTGGGGTTCTCGGCAGCTTCCACCTGGAACTGGTACTTGAGACAATCCTTCACGGTGACCAGGCCGGTGAGTTTCCCGTGGTACTCAATCAAGATGACGCGGGGCCCAATCTTGCGGAAGAGTTCCATGACCGTCTCGAGAGGCAGGCCGGGGTGTGCCGTCACGGGCGTGGCGTCAATGTAGGGGCTGAAATCGAGCGACGTCCATGTCATCGACTCCGCGTTGACCGTGACGGTAGCAGGGGTGACGGGTGTTGTGCGAGGGTCAACGTCGAAGGGGCGGCGCGAACACGCACTTGGCATTCGGGTTGGCCGGCCTCTCGCGACGCAGACGGTCCATGGCGTATCGAAGCTCGGTTCTGCCGATGTAGCCCACCAGGATCTTGGTGTTGGAGTCCTCCACTATGGGAAGCCCTGGTACTTGTCCTCGGACAGCAGCTGCTCGACTTCGGATAGGGCGAGTCCGTTGACGGGGAAGGACACGATCGAGGTGCGCATGACCTGCGATACGGGAACGCCAAAGTTGTGCTCTTCCTTGTTGTCGAGGAACGGAAACCCGTTGAACCAAATCATTCGGTCGGCGATGCCGCCTTTGCCAAAGGATTGGCTCACGGCTTTGGTAACGCCGACGACAATCATGGTCGGCAGGATGTAGGTGAGCGCGCCAGTGAGCTCAAACATGATGACCACGACGGACACGGTGAGATGCATGATGCCGCTGAGTGCGGCGGCCGCACCGAGGAAGGCATAGGTTCCCGGCGTGATGCACGGCTCATCGGGTTTGCATGCCGAGAAGAAGATGCTCTTGGGGTTGGCTTCGTGTATCGCCTGGACCACGATACCAACCGTGCGCCCAAACGACGCTCCGATGGCCATGGATGGCACAAAGATGCCGGCGGGCACCTTGCACCCGTACGAGATGATGACGAGCAAGATGCGCACAAGTGTGGCAATCGACAAGGAAACCATGTTCCAGAACCGTTTGTCAGTGTCGCAAAGACCGTGATAGTCTTCTGCTCCCTCGCACTCGAGGAACAGGATTTCCATGCTCTCCGTCATGTCGATGCGCAGGAAGGCATTGGGGTAGCAGATGATGGCTGTTCCAGCAGCCAACAGCGTTGCCTCCAAAACCGCGTACCTGGTCAGATATTTCTTGCGGAACGCCTGCGCCCTCAAGTTCCACTTGATGACAAAGGCGCCGTAAAGACCACCAAACATGCCAATGATGATGTAGAACAGGATCTCGAAGAAGTGCCAGTCCCGGTCATATTTGACCTGGAACATGACCAGCTGGCCGGTGCGGAAGGGATTCATGGCCGCCAGCACCGCCGTGGCCACCAAGGCACAGAAATAGCTTCGCCACATGGTCTTGAGCGGGAAATGATTCGACATTTCCTCCAACGAGAAGAGCACGCCTCCGATGGGACTGCCAAATGCCACGGCCACACCTGCCGCGGCGCAGGCGCTCAGGATCTCCCTCGTTTTCGACGCGTTTCTTCGATACTTGGTGAACAGTCGAGAAATGACGTTGCCGGTGCAGACGGCATAATGCACGCTGGGCCCCTCCTTGCCGACGGACAGTCCAGACGCAATGGCCAAAGGAAGGCAGACGGACTTGATGGCGAGGGTCCAGAAGCCAAGGAAGCCCTTGACGACGAAACCTGCGATGATGCATTTGATCTCGGAGATGCCGGACCCTGCCGCATATGGGGCAAAGGACTTGACCAGCGAGGCTGATACGAAGGCGAAGCATGTCTAAATACAACAACCGATCACGGGTCAGCATGGCCAGTGCCAAATTTGACCAGAGAAGGACGTACCGCAAATAGCAAGTATAAAAAGTAATTGAGCGGCTCGAAACCCGTCCACCGATGCCAATCCGCACAGCCTGGATGGAAGAAGCCCACAAATCACAATCAGTATGCACTCCCTCCTTTCTTTTGAGGTCTAGCGACGAGAGTTGCAGATCCAAACTCACCGTTGTCCTCTCCCCAGCAGCAAAACTTCTCATTCAGATAGAAGGCCGTAGTGCAGTACCCCAGCTTGGTATCAGAGAGCCATTCCGTAATGATGTTCAAGAGCGCCGCGTTCAAGCCAATGGCAGCGCCAATGATGGTGACGACAATCCAGCCTTGCGCGGCGTCATACGAAGCCCAGAGTCGATATCGCCAGCCATTCTGTCCGCGCTCGAACAAACCCGCCGCTCGTTTTGCCTCGATTTGCGGCGTGCCTGTTCGCGGGAGGCATCTTGTACCCAATCTGTGACAAGGTTAGTTCGTGCCGCGCAACGGGGTTGGTTTGCGAGTTCCGGGAGAGTCGCATCGGCAGGCCAAGCAAGTACCTATTGTTGTAAAGTCCTGTGAGGCAAAGGCGATTAGCATCGTGCGTCATCCGCGACCAAGGGTCAGTCAGGTCAATTGGGTGTGTGGCAAGTCATGTACCTCATATCTCTTGATTTCCGCAATCTCCTCCTCAATCTGGACTTGGCCCGGGGGCGGGATGACAGCCTCGCCCTGTTCGACGGTAGAAACGGCGAAGGACAGGCGAGAGGAGATGGATGACCGCCGGACTGCGCCCGGGTTCAAGCTGAAGGAAGTGGATTGCGCGCTCATGATATGGGCAGACGGGGCATGATGACGACGACGAATCGGTGGCGGTGGTGGTGGTGAAGGCGAGAGAGCTGGGCCGTTGCCGGCGTTGACGTCGAGTTGACTGACTGTGCGGGTCAAGCTCAAGCTGGTCTCATCAACTTCTGATCCCCGGAGTACGTACATAACCCCAAGCCACAGCCACAGCCACAGCCACAGCCACAGCCAGCGAAAGTCGCGTAAAGTGGCTGCTGCTCAACCTCAACTCCAAGAACCGCGCGTTGTCTCCCTCCTCTCCAAAATCAACAACCTCACCACCACAATGCCCTACAACACCAGCGCAATCCCTCCCCGCAGGAGCCCACCGGCCAAACACAACTCCCCGTAAGCCACCCCAAACCCCGAAACCCCGTTCCATTCCTCATCGCTAAACAAACAAACCCGCAGTCTCACGCGTCAAGAAAATCATCAACCAAGATTCCGACGTCCACAAATGCTCCAACAATGCCGCCTTTGTCATCACCCTCGCAGCCGTATGGTCCTTCTTATGCCCCCGCGCCCCCGAACGGAAGCTGATGTCTCGCGGCGCAACAGGAAATGTTCGTCCAGCACCTTGCCCAGGAAGCGAATGACCAAGCAAAGCTGGAGCGTAAACCGAGACGGAATATCCAGTACAAGGATGTCGGTATGTTCTTGATCATTCTATTCTATTCTGTCTTCATTTTACTTCAACTTTATTTTCCAATCCCACCCACCCGCTAACACACAAACCAGCCAACGCCGTCTCCCACGATGACACCCTCGAGTTCCTAGAAGACGTGGTCCCCAGAACCACGCCGTTCAAGAAAATAAAGGCATCCGCGCAAGAGACTCGAGCGCGGCTGCGCGGCGAAAGGTTGCCGACGCGGTGCCGTCGATGCCCGCGCAAGACACGACGAACGGCAGCGCCGACGGAAACGTCATTGTGAGTAGGGAGGGCGGGCTCTCTGCGTTCACGGTTCCGCTGAGGATAGAAGAGAGGGAGGATCCGAATGATCAGTTGGAATTGGAGATGAGGCAGGCGAGTGGGACGAGGGACGGGGATGTGCGCATGTCGGGGTAGTGTAGCTGTAGGTTTCGCGGAAACGGGTAATGAACGGTTTGTATGGCCAGTTTGTCGTGAAATGGCGAGAAAATGGGAATTTCTAAAGTGAATCCTTGTGGCAGTTCAAGTGTAGTATGTTCTTTTCAAGGACAAAAAACAGAACGACCCGCTACCCTGCGGATCCCGTGCCCCCATTAGATATCTTTTCATGGCAATTGCCGAGTAAACAAGGAGGACTTTGGAAATGGAAAACCATCAAAAATGCCAATGCAACATGATGATTTACTCCTCCATGGCATCCCCATGAACATCAGCCGGTATCCGCCCCTCATTCAACTCCTTCTCCAAAGCAATAATCTCCTGCAGACTCGTCGCCTTGCGAATCTTCTCCTGCAGCCGCCCCTTCTCTTCATCCGTCAGCTTTATCCTCGACAGTTTGGATGTCTGTGCCGAGCCGCTCGCCGAGACAAGCGTCTTTGTCTTCTTGCCCAAAATCTACACGTCGTTAGAAGCGCCCACCCACCAGATTCCTTCTCACTTCGAGCCGCAGCCTGTCCTGCCCCTGAGTGGAAAAGAAAAAAAAAAAAAAAACGCACCTCTGAAGCAAGAGGCGTCAACTCCTCCTCCGTCCCAAACAGTTCCCGTCCACGCTCCCTCTCCACCTCCTTCACCTTGATATAATCAAGAAACCGCACATTCGGGCACCGCCAGAGCACCCAGTACCGGTAATTCTCCTTCCTGGCGACAGGATTGTCCGCCAACACCAGGTGCGTCAACCGGCCGAACCCCTCAGGACATCCAGATCCGCCAACTCGCCCAGCTCGTTCGACGCCAGCACCAAATTCGTCAGGTTCGGCACCGCATTCGGCAGCGTCGCCTGGATACTCGCGATGCGGTTCCTCGCCAGCAAAAGGGTCGTTATGCGCGGCGACAATGGGAAGTTGCCCAAGACTTGGATATCGTTGTCTGTGAAGTCGATTGAGTCATGGGGCTAGCAATCAGGATTGTGAATCAGCTCCATTGTTTCGTGTAATTTCTTTCTCTCTTCCCTGCCTGCTCTTCTTCGCAACAGGTTATTTGCAAGACACGGAAGTTGCTTACCCCAGCGACACCAAGATTCTCAATAGCAGGGATCCTATGTCCTGTTCTCACGCCAATAAAAAGACGTTCGCATCAACTAGCTCTTTTCCATGATCAAGTTCTCTTGTCTTCTTATGGGAGCTATTTTATTCATGTGATAAAATATAGACAAGCATTGTAGCATCTGCTCTTTTCACCAAGAACGCACCTCGGAGATCCAACTCGCGCTCTTTGAGCGGGTTCAGGTAGGACAGGGAATCGTGGATAAGCTCTGCGGTGAGCCGCATTGCGAAGGGGGATTTCGCTTTTGCTTGTTACCTTTGTCGCGGGTTGTGTGGTCGGCGGGCTATCAATCGATTGATTCGCACTTGTCTCTCTGCTTGTCGACTTTTCCTGCAAAGGTTCGTGGCGAAAAGGTTGAGTTGTCGTGTGGATGATGAGAGGGAAATTTTGGGCAAAAGGTTGTTGCAGGTGCTGGTGCTGGTTCGTGTGTGGAGCCAAGCCTGATGAATCGCCGCCCCCACATCTCTCTCCTACAACTCGACGACTTCAACTTTCAACTTTCAATGTTGCCTCTTTGGGACGCGTCCGATTTATATCTCTTTGAGGACTGTAAGACTACACTTTCGTTTCGTAGTCTTACGCTCCTCAAAGAGATAGCATCATCAGTGTTATCACCGTATGAATGGTGCTTCCATTAACTAAGCTCCATCTCGCACCTCTTTTCCCATTTCTGTGAAATAAACATCAAATTGAACTCGCCCACTCAAACGTCTCAATCGACCACAACCAGCCAAGCAAGTTCCAGTCATTTTCTTCCCGGCCCCCCTCCTCCCCTTACTGAAACACAAACACCACACCAGATCGGTCAACGCTCACGCTCATCGTATAAGGATACTCCAGCAGGACCACGTCCAATACCGCATCCAGATGAGACTGCAACAGCTGCTGCTGCTGGAGCGAAATCACCGTTGACCTGGGTGGCCGTCCGCCAGAGCGCTTTCCCTGGATGATGATGATGATGATGATGCCCCCCCGCGGTCTTGTTCCCCCTGCTCCTCCTTCTCCTGCCGTGTCACTACCAGCTGATGCATTCCTGTGTGCCCTTTCCGTGTTCATTGTCAGCGCAGATGCGGGATGCGCGGCGCTGTACGTAGGCTGTTGCTCGTCCGGAGGCAGCCCGCTGAAAATTCGCGAGTTCTCGATGCGAGAAATGTCCCAGAACCGAAGCTTCTTGTCCGATCCGCCCGTGACGATGAATGCGTGGCGCACGTCGCGAGTCTTCGGCCGTGCCGGTGCCTGCGATCATGGCGCGCACGCCTCGGTCCGCGTTGGAGGTTTCGTTGCTTTCGAGGTTCGTGGCGAAGCGGCCTAGCATACCCTCGGGCTTGTCTTCGTCGACATCCCATGCTGTGTGCCCCTTTGGTCCGTCCTTGTTGCCACTTGTACGGTATATCTCTCGACATGTCGTCTTTTCCAAGTCCCATACCGTGACCTCGCCTTGACCTGTGCCTCCTGCGATACATACCCATTTGCCTCGGCCTCTGGTAGGGTGGATACACATGCGGTAGATGGCCCCCTTGCCTGGCACGCCCCAGCCGCGAAGTCTCATTTTGAAGCGCAAGTCCCACAGGTCCACGACGCCATGTGATGTGCCTACACAAAGCCAGTTGCGTTTGCGATCAACACAGAAACACGTGGGTGCGCCATGATGAATGGGGTTTTCTAGCGAATACAGCAGGGTCATGGTTCGCAATTCGATGCCGAGAATCCTGGACCGATTCGTCGCCAGCAGCAACACCGAGTTCGACTCTTGTCGAAAGTGCTCGCACCACACGGCGAATTCTCCGTCGCATAGTTGATATTCACGGACGGTCCGCAGCTTGCCATACCTAATGACGCCGCTGGCCGAAACCGTGTCGACCTTGACCACATGCACGCTGCCGTCGCTGGCACAGCTAACGAAACAGTGTGAGTTTTCCACAAAGCACAGCGCCAATACACGCGCACCCTCGACATGCTTGTGCGTCTGCCGAGATCGTTGGGTGATATTCCGCTCCAGCCTTGCCGTGTCCCAGACTCGGACACAGCCATCGTTTCCTCCGGTGACGAAGAAGATGTGATCGGGCGACGGAACCACTCTGTTGATGGGACCCTTGTGTTCTCCAAATGTGGCAACCAAATGTCCCTCCGGGCGCCAATGGTCGTCACCGGTTTGAGCACCAGCAGTTCGAGCTTTGCTTCTTGCAATGGACTGCACCATGGGCCCAAACTCCAATACGTCTCGCGGGAAATTGTCGATATAAATCTGATCCAACATTCGCTGGATGCTGGGATCCGTCCCCTCGTAGGTATGTCTCGCCTGTCGGGGAGCTGACTGGTTGGTTTCGCCGTTGCGTGTAGGCACAGGGGACGATGGTGTGCCCTGGGCAAAGGTCCCTCTACTTCTCCAAAGGCATTGGTGTCACTTGTGCCTGTTTCCGCCATTGACTTGTTGCCATCTTTCCTACCGAGCAGGCTGAGTGCACTTGGCTGATGACGCATCGTCCTCCTTGCCGAGAAGAGCCCGTCATTGACCGAAACATCGTCATCTCCCGCGCCTCTTCCCACAGCTTTGCTCTCGGATGACTCCTTCTCGAGTGTCGAGAGCTGGCACGTGTGCTACCCTCTGTGCTACCCTCTGGAGACAAGAACCGCCGTCGCGAGGCGGATGAGCGAGGTCCGACGCTCTGCACGCGATTCGCATGACCGCTCATCGCTGCTTTCCGTCTCTTGCTAACAGTATCGTCGATAGTCATGGACGCGTCTAGCAGAGCATCTGCGATAGTATAAGGCCCGGCCGGCGAATCCAAATCAGGGGTCGCATTTGGATCACGAAGGGGTGCGTCGTTGAAGAAGACTGTTTGTGGAGTGACTCCGAGTTCCTTCAGGGATATCAGTCCGGAATGAGTGCTTGACTCGCCAGTCGTGGTGTCCCTGGTTCTGGCTTTGCTAAGTCGCCAGATGAATTCTCCAAGCGCCAGTAGCTTCACCTCATCGTCGGCTTTGAGCCCGAGGTTCCGCAGTTTGGAGAGCCATTGCTCATCTTCGTCATTGCGCACAACTCTACTCATCGAATTGGCATTCAGGTGCTTGGACGACCGGGTACTCGAGGATCCCAATGCCAAGGAGCGCATCTTTGCAGCGGCTTCCAGAAGACGCCCCGATCAGTTTGATTAGCCCAGGTGATTGCTTGGTCAAAAACAGGTCTTGTCAAAGGCTTCTTCAATGACTCAAGCAAACTTAGCTCATCGAGCTCGGCCACGGTGTCGATTTTCAGGTAGGGCGTAATAAGTGGAACAAGTATGCATCGCACATCGGCAGCGTCGAGATACTTGGCCGCCTGCGATAGAAAATCAGTGGCTGCCTCTCGTATCCAGATGTTTGGATGCATCGTGAACCGTCCGACGAGGTCCACAAGCTCCCAAGTTCTGGGTCTTGACAGCAAGCCAAGCCCTGCGAGATGAGCCAGTGAACGCAGCGCCGCCTGCACCACAGTCTCTTCAGCATCGGCCAAAGCTTGCAACATCAATGGCAGCATGAACTCTTCCAAGCTGGTGCTGCCGATGAAAGCGGCGATGCCAGCAATGGTATCGAAAAATGCACACTTGAGCGTCCAGTCACGGTCATTGAGATACGTGTTGAGGTGTGTGAGCAGTATGTCGTTGGACTGTTCCTGGAAGAACATGCAGAGTTCCGGCACGGATGCCAGGAACGCCCTTCGAACGTAGACGTCTGGATCTTCCACCAACTGCTTTGTATGACTTTCGAGTATTTCAAAAGCTCGCGTCCGGCGTTGTCGAAAACGCTTTCAAAGTTGGCATCGGCTTCTGCACCGGGTTCGACTTCCGGATCTGCAATCGGCATCGATCCATCTGCCCGTAAGCTCGAGGCGGTTTCCAAAAACCGCTGTGCCGTCGAAGCAAGGCTCCCTATGCATGAGGCATATGTGGCTCTGACCAGGAGCTTGCCACGCGCGACCGTGATCCCAGGGCGATCTCAAGCCGTGGGAGGACATATTCAACCAGTAGATGAGAGTTTATTGGGGTAGGCGTGCGCACCAACTGCAAAAGTTGAGTGATTGTCCTGATGGCAGCCACGATAACGACATCCGCCTCCTCCCTTTTCAGCAATGTCATGAGATAAGGCAACACTCTATCTAGCTTGGCGTCATCTGTAAGACGCTCGGCAAAGGCCAGAAGAACATCGCAGGCCCGCACTCTTGAGGATGCTCTAGCTGTAGTGCGCAGAGATGACACGATGAGTGTCAAAAATATCAGGGTGCCATCATCCTCCGGCGGCTCGAGATCAGCCGAGACTACATGCTCATGATTCGGGATGCTCAGTCGAACCGGAAAGTGCCCCAACGCCAATCGACCAATTGATGGTGGCGCTTTGGATGATACCCTCTTTTCTGACTGGTAGCCCAAAAAGTATGAAATCTTGTCAAAATCGTAGAAGACGCGGTCTATTCTATCGTCGGATTCGCCCATGTTCCTCTGGCTGCCCGACATGGGGCTATTACCCGAGGATGGGTCGGTGATGAGCTCCATGTATTGGTGTAAGAAGTTGTAAAAATAACTTGGAAAGACTTTTCCCTTCCAAAAGTCGAGATATTGCTCGGCAGAATAACGCTTCTCGGGATCCAGTTGAATCATGTGTGCAATCATGTCTCGAACGTCCTTGTCAGAAATGACACTGAGATGCGTAATGACAGGGTCATACTCTCCCCGTTTGTACTTGTATAGCTGGGCGAGACTGAACATTTCAGATTCCAGGAACATTTGCGCAATAACGCATCCGGCACTGAAAATGTCCATGGCCCACGTCATCTTGGCCTTGAGCCGGGGTTCCTCGCCTGAGGCGTAGAAACGCTCCGGGGCAATGTAGCATGTTCGACGGCCGGACGTGTCAAAGAAGTAGGAAAAATCGCCAGGGTTGTCGTCCGGTAGCAATATTGGTTTGTATGCTGACGCGAAATCCGTCAGATACAGCCAGTTCCACGACGTGACCAGCACATTCTGCGCCTTGATGTCGCCATGGTACACGTCGCGAGCGTGACAGTCACGCAGTGCGCAAAGCAGCTGGAACGCAAGCCATTTCTTCTCAATGTCTTCGAGGAAAGGACGCGTGCTCAGTCTGTCGTAAAGTGAGCTATACTGGAACTGGCGAACGAGATATCCGTTCGTCTCGGTTTCGATGATGCGCTGGAAGGGCAGGGCGTTGGGGACGTCCATCAAAGCCTTTCGTTCCTCTAGAGGCGCACAAATAAATGTCAGCGAAAATGGCCCGTCAGGCGCAACGGGGTGCGCGTAGAACAGAATATCACACACTCAATAGTTTCTGCTTGTACTCGTCGAGGTTCGCTTCTGCATAAGGCTTCAGCAACACCTTGACCAACACAACTCCATGTTCGTGCCGTCCACGAATGCTCTTCATGAACCGTGCGTTGCCGATGCTGCGTTCGTATTGTACGTCCTGCAGCTGGACAACATCGATGCCAGCCGAGCCAGCCGAAGGTGTTGCCAATGAAGCCCTGGCCCATTCTTGCTTTCGTACTTTTTGTTCGCGTCGATATTCCGCGTCGGTCACAGTCGAAGCGCGCTCTGGGCTTATCTATCGTCGTATTGAGTCTGAGTCACTTGACATTTTTCCCACCTCGAGCGCGGGTTGCGCGAGGAAGGTTGGTGAAGATAGATTTTCAAGCAAATCCAATCGCTAAAGCAACCGAGCTGCTTCAAAGCTGTATGGCGGTGTTGGCATGTGTCTGAGGAAAGCTAGGAAAGCTAGGAAAGCTAGGAAAGCTAGGACCGATGGATAGATGCACATGAAGAGGGTACCTGCCTGGTGAGGTGGGTATGTCATCATCAACCAGAGGGCAGCCGCAAGTCGCCCTTCCCTTCCCACCTTGGAGGGCGGGCAGTGGGGCTTCTTTCAGGACATCGGACCCCTTCATTATTGACCTTTGATATGCATCATACAATGCACCACGACGCTACTTCAACTTTGCTATGGACGGTCCTTCTCTCGGGCTATGCCCATCGTCAACAAGGGTACACTATTGATACGGCCTCGACAAAGATTACGATTCAATCTCGGGCGCCAAATATAAGAAACAGAAGCACTCAGTCTTGGCAGTAATAAGGGTATCCACGGTGTAGCAACGAAATACAGGAAAGGAAAAAGAAAAGTCAAGCACGATTTTACCTCCGAAACGAGTGTGAACCGCAGTCCCAAGCTTCCCTAAATATGCAATTCGCTTCCAAAAAAAAATATTATCCCATATCACCGAATGTCCCATTGCTATGGCCAATTATGCAGTTTCAAATGCTAAATGTCATCAAATATTTGTTCGTTGGTTTTGTGGTGTCAACTTTTCGATCAAAACGAAAGTCGGGGTCTGTTCTCAGCATTCCATCACAGTTTTCGGCGAGTTGATCGGCAGCTTCCAAGCTTACACAGCACCACTACGCATCAGCCTGGTAGATCGGTATTCCAGCTTAGGCACCAGATCGTTCAAGTCCTCGTCCAGATGGGTATCTATCTCGAGCATCGCTGAGGACCAGGGGCGAGTGTCGGGATCGGTGCAATTTCCAATGTCAGACGCTTTTCCTTGTTGGAGATCGTTCCGTCTTTGTGCTCAGCGTTTACATCTCGCCTGACGCTGATGGGGTCATGCATGCGAGCCTTCCCCATGTCTCCTGTTTCTTTGGCCAGCTCGGGATCTTCGCGCTGGACACGTTCAATTTCTCTCACAGATTCTTGCAGCACTTCCATCAGCCGAGCCTGAATCTTCCTGATTTCGTCGTGACAATCTGCGTCTCTCAAGAATTGGTGGGCGCTGTGTTCGCAAGTGCTCTGCACAAACTCGAGGCTCTTGTCCAGGGAGTCATAAACATCCACAGGTTCATCCGAGTTTCCCGGTTGCCTTGGTTCCGTAGACGCTTGGTCATTTGATATAGTTCCTAGCCGGCGGGTACTCATACATCTCAATGATGGAAGTGCGTCGACGGCAAATCGTTCGGCGCTGGACCGTTTCGCGTCGTTGGCGATTTCAAGCTCGGCCATACGCTTGATCTGGGCGACTTTGGCAGCCATTTTCGCCTTGCGCATGAGATTCCTGCTCGAGGACACAAATCTGACAAGATCATCAAAGAATCCTTGGACATAGCTGTCGTAGTAAACAATGATCATGCTTCGAGTACGGTGGGTCGGTGTGGCACCTTCTGCTGACACCATTGAACTGGATCGTCGCTTCTTGTTTGCTCGGACTAGACCCCGGGCGTGGGCAGCTACGGCTTCGCGGGCCTGTTTGTGTAGTGCTGCGCGGTTTTCACTGCCCGGGCTCGGAGGAGATGCTGGTACTTGACCTTCTCTGGACGGCGTTGATGGTGTCCTGGTGGGTGCGGGCCGTTTCGTGCGATTTCGGCTCGAGGGTTGGGCAAGTTCGAAATCGAAATGCATCGGGCCTTCGTCCTTGGGCTTGAGCGATTCTGACGAGCCTTTATTGCGGAGAGATCGAGGGAAGCAGCAGAGTTGGCATCGGCGCCAGCCAAGGCTGCGAGCTCAGCCTGCCTGTGCTCAATCTGCCCGTTCAGATCGTGCAGACGCCGTCGCCAGTCGGGGATGTTGTTGGCCAGGTTACGAAGGGCCTCCATGGCCATAGATCGAGGAATCGTTGTGTGTGGCAGCGTTAGGCGTCGAAGGCCTAACGCGCCACTACGAAGGGGAGGATTTTCGGGTAAACGTAGTGAATACTCGAAAGATGGAAGGAAGAGATTGCCCGCTTCCTATCGCAAGGATGAAGCCGGCGCGGGTTCTATGCTGGGACGATGCCGAAGTCCGGAGTACTTGAGTACTGAGGACAGGTGAAGGTGGGTAAATCAGATAGGGGGCAAACCAAGACGGATAATCTAGCGGATTCAATCGGAGCGCCACGGCGTCGGGTGTTGGATGTGCGAAAATGACATTCAAGCCGCTGTCAGAATGCCGTTGGGCGACTTTGAGGATTGAGCAGAGTAGGGTTGGGTGGATGAGGTGGGTGGATGAGTGTGAAAATGAGGTAGGTCGTGAGAAAGCCGCCGACCTTTGTCGGTATCGGGAAGACAGGGTGTGTGGGGAGGGAAGAGAGAGACAGAGACGACGGGAGAGGTGTGACATGGAGTTAGGCAGTGGCAGGCGCGTATGTACGTATGTACTCGGGTCTGGTGGCTCCATTCTAATGCAGTGCGGTGGGTGTGCAAGTGCAGAGGGTTGACCTCCTGCTGAGTACCTGCCCAGGTACCGAGTAGCCTCAAGTGCTAGCATAAAGTACAAAGGACCTACCCCGACACCGAGTACTCCGTGCTCCGCTACAGTAGCAGTCTACCACGGACCAGCCGAGACTTGGCGGCCCGCGATGGGTCGGTCGGGTCGGCTGGCTTGTTACGAACGACTGAACTGGATGACATACAGAGATGTCTGGTGTGATGGATGATTGGAGTGCGGCAAGTGCTTCGTACGGAGCACCTTCGATCGAACTCCCTTGTGATAGGCATGCACAGAACCTAGGTCGGTGGTTGAGTAAGTACAGTAAGTACTAAGTACTCCGTAGTCCGTAGTCCGTAGTACTCCGCAGATATGTAGTCATCACATCTATCTCGTCACCCCTCCACGGAATGAATTGAGATGAGTACGGAGTGAGTTGACTCGTCACTTCTCGGTGGATCTGTGCGATTCCGAGAGAGGGGCGAGAGCAGCCGCCGAGGGCAGAGGCATGCCATGCCGCATGCATTGATTGCTCTTTGTGATGATGAATGGCAAGAAAAGAGAACGTTGCTCTAATCCATATCCATACTTCCATCTCCATACCCAATGCAACATTTGCCCTTGGCTGTTGCTCGAATCAAAGGTGCCAAAGTACGAATCGACGAATCAATCGCCACGGAAAAGGGCCTGCTTCTCAAGTTTGCTTTTGTTCGCGTCGAATGCTGAAAGGCAAATGAATGGGCAGAATCGGGGACCTCGGCCAGAAGTTGCTATCGGTGCGTCCGCTCCACTTTTTAGATAATCCTAAGGCACCTCAGTAAGTCCTAAATATTTATTTATAAAAAAATGAAAAGTTTTGTGTTTTCTTATAATTTAGTTAACGTTTATATTTTTTTAAAAAATAATCTTACATATATTCATGTACTTTTCAAATTATATACACGTTAGTTTTAAAGTGTTAAGGCTAGACCATTGTTTGTATCGTGTTAGAACAAGCATGATATTAATCGCGTTACGCGGCTTTAATTAGGTGCTCGCGTACGTGGGCTAACCACAGCCGCGATTGCGACCGCGCAAACACTCTCGTGGCCCTAAGTCACGTGACCTCCACCTAACCCTATCAATATATCATGCGTATGTATACGGAGTAGAACGCTGCTCTAACACTTACTTATGAGTAAAACTAGTATTAAGAGAAGTTTTAATCTTCTCTTATATATTTTAAAGGTCTTTTTATTAAGGAGCTATTATTATAAAGCATGTCTAAATTTATGATGCGGGGTTTTCGATTTTCCTGACTTCTCTAAGGTGCCAACACCTGCGGCATGAACTTGTCAAAAGACGCATGATCTGATCTTGGCTCGGCGGCGCAGCAAAAAAAAAGGCCTGGTTCGAGATGATTCAAGGTTCTTTGGCCAAAAGCATCAATTCAACGAGCCACAAACTCAAAAGTGGTTTGATAGCTGGTTGACGCCGCGCGTGAATTCCAGAAGTCGGCCTCATTCGACCTGGACAGCTGGTTATAGAAGTAACACAGTGAGCATTGGTACGAGACCTTTTATTACACTCCCAACTCCCGTGGGTGGGCTCGTTCAATCGAGTTGTCAAGTCTTCTGGAACGTTTCTCGAGCACATCGGGATGAAGTCGACGAGTCAGATGGACCGGCCACGACGTGCCTCCTCGGGCGGCGCCACGGCGCCAACTTATAAGCAACGCTGCCGTCGGCATGGAATCTTGTTGAAAGAGCTACAGGGCTACGGTTGGAATCTCACGTCTTGCGACTGGATGCTCCTCCGTACTCCGTACTTCCATTCGTATCATCGTCATGTGAAGCATGTCCACTACATCTCTGTGCGACTCTGTTCAGGAATCCGATGCGTTGGCTACAACCATTGAAGAAGAAGGGGCAAGAAAAATATCCAATACTTGTGTGAATCAAGTCCCCAATAAGACAAGGGCTGAGTGAAGGTAAGACGTAAAGGCATAGTTGATGCTCTAGTTTCAGCCAGATATGACATTCCTTTCTGACTGACTGTCTCGTTCACTCAAGTCGGTAACGCGTGCCCCAATAGGTCCCTCAAGTCATCACGTCGAAGAACCGCTTCCGTGCCGGGAAGGGAAGGGGAAGGAAGGGGAATCCCACGGCTTTACACGCGCAACACGCTATTTCATAATACGAACGAGTCGCTCGAGTAATGCTCAGGATGTCGACTCATTGCAACGGACTTGGCACGATTGAACCCATACCCGGCTTTTCTTCGTTCTCCGCAGTCTATGCAAGAAACGAGAATGCCCAGGTTATTAATATAGTGAGTGACGTGACAATATCACAGCAACAAGGTGGACCGTATTAACAGAACTTGCAGACGAATGGAACCCTACGCAGTTGAACCGTCTGTTGTTCGCTCCTCAATCTAGCTCCCAGGTACTTTTTGTGTCGACTCTTCTCCGCATCGCCATCGTTCAACCTCGGGGGCATTGATCAGAAAGACTTGACCTAACGACATGATGAAATGAAATGATTATACTTGATTGAGATTCGAGTGCTCCTACGCTACGGCCACAACTCGGTTTCGTTCCACACCTCCTTCTCCAAAGTATAGTTCCATCGTCGTGCCCTTTCAGCATCAGACAAGTCGAGTCTGTCCATTTCCTCCGGCACGATGACAAGAACTCTAAAGTTTTCCTGGCAACACTGTCGTGCAAATCCTCGACCTTTTGGCCGAGGCTGAGCTCCCCTTCTGGCTCCTCCGTCATAGGGGTCCCGGGTGGTGGATTCGAAACGTGCCTCTCATGAAGGGGCTGAGGTTTCCGAAGTGAGCCGTCAGTTCGCGGGTCCAGCTCCAGGATTCGCCCGTGTTCTTCTCCGCGGATACTTTGCGCATGTGCAGCGTTAGAGCATCTCTCACGGATGCTGCGTGGTCGTGGTCTAGTTCTATATCCGGGCCGATCATGTATATGCGGCCACGGAGACGCCATTGGGTCTTGGACTCGGTGGCCCAGAAGACGGCTTCGATGGGGCCACCCTTGGAGGAGCCCTTGGAGGAACCCTTGGAGGAACCCTTGGAGGTCGAGAGCATTTCGGATACTTTCTCCATGCGGGCGTCAGTGGTGAGGGTCGGCAGATCAGTCTGGTAGGACGCGGGATTCAGAGGAGCCGGGTTCTTGCTGTTGGGATGGAGGAAGCCCACATCCCGCGGTAGACGACTGTGCGAGCCCGTGGAAGGAAAGATGATGGCGACACTTGATGTAGCGAGCTCAGCGTGAACGTTGGTGATTTCATCGACTCCATGTCCGAGGCGAAGGCCTCGCGCCACGGAGCGGCTGCTACGCTTGTGCCGGTACTGGACGTAGAGGACATTGTGCGCTGAAGTTGCTGGCTGATTTGTTGTTGTATCCTTGCGTTCGCCAACCTCCTGAGATGTTGGGCCATCAGCAACCCGTACGTATCAGTGCGTGCCGTAAAGTGTATTCACGTTGCCATCGCAGACAAATGCCGACTCCGTCCGGCGCTTGTCGTCTGTCAGGCCCCGCATTGTTGGAGTGACGTGGGCTATGAATCATGATTCATGACATGACCGGGGAGAGGGGAGAGGGAAGAAATAGTCCGTACGGAGTAGGAGTCGTGAAATTCCCATTGGAGGTAGACTTAACCTCCTCCGTCCTCCACTTGGGCTTTGCTCAACCCACTAGACGATGGGCCTACCCTACGGCGGCCTACCCTACGGCGGCCTACCCTACGGCGGCCAGGTGAGGTCCCGTCCATGGAATCTGACCACAAACCGCTTGAATGCCCACCCGACCTCGTGTTAGGGCCTGAATCGCCGTTATATGTGCTAATTTAACTAAAGCATACTAAAGCATAACAAAATAATTAGTATGCTTTTTTACTATGCTATTAGTAAAAACATAACTTTTTCTCTACAACTTCTCTTTTTAGATATTTAAATAGCCTTCACTATCTTCTTGTATTGTAATAAGTGGTAGCAATTGCTCTTTAATCATTGCGCACTGTTAGGAGCATGGAGGCAGAGACTGTTGCACGAAAAGAAGCGGCGCAGCCGACAGGCCACTGATTTGTGCGTATATTATCCCTTATAAGCCTTGCGACAGAGAGGTCGGAGACAGGCGCGACCACATGGTGGATCCTCGGATGACTGAGCGTAGTCGCCTAGCCGACTAAGTTGACTAATCCACCAAGCCCGTCAAAGCTATCTCTTTCTGTAGACCCCGTGGCGTGGTGGTTACACGCTGTGGAGACCTGTTCTAGGTCGCAGGTCGTGGGTTCGAATCCCACACGGGGCACAATTCTAAAGGTCTTGGTTACACTTTTAATTTAAACTCATTATAGGGCAAGGAAAATGTGGGGCTAGGTTTACTTTTCCTTACTTTGCAAGCGAATAAACAAGCTATCTTGCTATATAAATTAGCTAGAATAGCTCTAGGGTTATAATTTAAGCTAGGGTTTGTAACTATATTGTATATTTAGGTATTAGGAAACAGATTGTAGAAGACAGGGGGATATTGCATAACAAATCGTAATAGGTTTTTGTCAAGGCTTATAGGCCTAATAGGTTTTTGGTCGCATAAACAGAGTGAAGGTATGATTAAGGTGTCGCTGCTATTAAGCTAAAAGGTAGGGTGTGTGCTTTAAGGTTTTAATCTCTAGCCTCTTACATTCCATATGTGCGGCCCTTGCTAAATACCCCTCTAGTGTGCACGTGACTAGCTTGCGGCTAGGTTAGTGCGACCTGCTACTAGACCTTATTGTACATGATGCCATTGCCTCCATTGCCTCCATTGCCTCCACGACCCTGACAGTTTTTCACCTAACTAGGCAACTAACTAATTATCTAATTATTGGATAGTTAATAACCTAGCACGGTTTTCCTATTACAAAGCAAATATCACCGCAGTAGTACTAGTAAATAGCATAAATTGCTATCTAGCGTAATATATATATATATATATATATCCCTTTCTGTAGGTTTCACAGGGCCTAATAGAAGAGACTATTATCTTCCTAGGGAGAAAGAGACGAGGACATGGCGGGGAGCGGCGAGGTTAAGATATATAGTGTGAAACTATAACGAATGTTAGTAACCGCACTAAATCTAACCCGGAGTTGCACTAGTAAGTCAAAAGTAAGAATAAACCTACAGAAAGTTAGATAATAAGTGTTATGAACTGGCCTTAGGGCAACTGCAAACAAGCGTTTAAAGTGCGATTACTATTCTTAGAGAGGAAGGAAAGAACTAGATAAGAGATCGCATAGCGCCTAGCTATATATCCCTCTATGCGTAGTCTATGCGCATAGCGCGCGCAGTAGCCCTAAGTCCTAAGCATATTTATATATAATATATGTCCTTTCCGCACACTCTCTATACCCTTCTTACGTAACCTCTATATCCCTTCTAGACCTAAGAAAAACCTAAGCCTTAAGCTTAAGTCTATAATATACCCCCTTTCTTACCCCCTTTTCTTACTCTATAGGAAAAAATTTTTATACCTCCCCTTACTTCTTATCCTTCCCTTTACTTTCCTATATATATTCTAGTAGTCTTACTTCTCTAAGGGTAAATTAAACTATACCTATTTCTATACCTATTTTAAACTATTACTTATTTATATATCCCCTTATTTTACCTTAAACCTATCTAGTGCCTTAGTATTTTATATATTCTCTAAGGGTTCTTATATTAGCTATATATAACCTTTCTATTTAACTAGAATATTATAATTTAATCCCTAGCCTAGTGTATTCTTAGCTATAAAAATCTCCTTTACCTAGTACTTTATAAGATTATTATTTATATTTATTATTATTAGCTCTAGTAGTAGTCTTTTATTAGCTAGCTTTTAACTTAGTAATAAGTCCTTTATTACTCTCTAGACTAAATCTATATAAAAGACTAGGTATAGCCCCTAGGAATATCTAGCTTTATAGTTAATAGTATTAGTACCTCTAGTACCTTATACTTAGCTATAACCTAGTCTAGCTTCTTATATAAGTAATTTATTTTAATATTCTTAAGACTTAGCTATATATAGTCTTTAACCTAAAAACATTTTATAAGTCTTTAACTACTATTTATATTTTCCTATTACTATTACTAGATAAAAGCTATAGCTACTTATATTAAGTCTATGCCTTTTTTAAATACTATAGGAATACTTATACTTACCCTTTTACTAAAGTCTTTAAAGCTTTTATAAATAGTAGTTCTTAGATTATAGGTATATTAAAGCTATAAAGACCCCGTGGCGTGGTGGTTACACGCTGTGGAGACCTGTTCGGGTCGCAGGTCGTGGGTTCGAATCCCACACGGGGCACAATTCTAAAGGTCTTGGTCACACCTTTAGAATTGAACCAATCAGAGGGCAAGGAAAAGTGGAGTTGTGCCCCACTTTTCCTTGCTTTGCAAGCGAATTAAACAAGCTATCTTGCTATATAAATTAGCTAGGATACCCAGAGCTCTAGGGTTATAATTTGAGCTAGGGTTTGCAACTATATTGCATATTTAGTTAGGAATTGGGAACCAGATTGTAGAAAACGGGGGATAATTATAGGAAAAAATCGTTGTAAACATTAGCTTAGGTATCCAACTTTGTACGTACAGGATAAACACACATTGCATAACAAAACGTAATAGGTTTTTCACCTAACTAGGCAACTAACTAATTATCTAATTATTAATTGGATAATTAGTAACCTAGTACGGTTTTCCTATTACAAAGCATATATCACCGCAGGAGTACTAGTAAATAGCATAAATTGCTATCTAGCGTAATCAATATATATATATATAAAGCTATAAAGAGCTATATTTACACTTACTTCTATTACTAAGGAATCCTTATTATTTAATACTAGTTAATAGGCTAGTAAGTAATTTGCCTACTTAAATTACAAAAGGATAATATTACTTATAACACTGCCTAAACCTCCTAGTTAGCTCTCTCTATAACTCTATCTATTAATAGGTAATATAAGGTTACTAGTTGTTATAAACTAGCCTTAGGGCAGCTGCAAACAAGCGTTTAAAGTGCGATTGTTATTCTTAGAGAGGAAGGAAAGAACTAGACAAGAGATTGCACAGCGCCTAGCTATATATCCCTCTATGCGTAGTCTATGCGCATAGCGCGTAGTAGCCCTAAGTCCTAAGCATATTCGCATATAATATATATCCTTCCCACACACTCTCTGTACCCTTCCTACGCACCCTCTATATCCCTTCTATACTTAAGAAAAACCTAAGCCTTAAGCTTAAGTCTATAATATACCCCCTTCTTACCCCCTTTCCTTACTCCTTAGGAAAAATTTTTATACCCCCTTACTTCTTATCCTCCCCTTTGCTTTCCTATATATATTCTAGCTATCTTACTTCTTTAAGGGTAAATTAAACTATACCTATTTTTATACCTATTTTAGACTATTACTTATTTATATATTCCCTTATTTTACCTTAAACCTATCTAGTGCCTTAGTGTTTTATATATTCTCTAGGGGTTCTTATATTTGTAAGGATAGGGGATAGCCAGGCAAGAACGTATGGGGGCACTTGGTATATTGACTGAAGCTTGCTAGGTCTCAGTGTGTTATAGGTGCGAGTCGCTGCTTTATAGCCAGTGACTCGCTAGTGTTACGTGGACCTAGCCCTGTGGCATGGTGTGCTTACGGGGTGCGCCTGTGTGTTATGGGCAGGCCTTATAATTGCCCCCCTTTCTAGCTAGGCTCCTAAATAGCTTAGGTATTACTAGCTAATGCGTAGCTGTTCGCTAGGTAAGTGTAATAACATTACTAGACGCAAACATTATAATAGAAGGATAATAACCTGTTCCCTAGTAATATAAGTAGCGCTTATAAATAATTTCCCCTACGCTTTGCTATCTTATTATAAGTGTTTCTCTCTTATATTACTAGTCTAATTCCCTATTCTTATTCTTCTAGTTTAACTTTAATTTAACTATTAATTCGCCTTGCATTCGCTATATTATTATTGCTAAAATAGAAGTAATTTGCTTTTACCTTTATTTATATATACACTATCTTTAGATAGGTTATGCTAACTTTAAGAAACACCCTCTAATTAAGATTGTTTTACTAGTAATTATATGTAGTTTTCCCTAGGCTTTGGTTACTATAGGTATTAAGGGTAAGCAGTTTAAACGTTATATTTAGTGTAATAAGTGTAGTAATATATATAAGATAGTGAGTCTCTTGTTATTTGCCTGTCCTACGGTCTCTAATCGCTTACTTTTACATACTAGGCAATGCTAACTATAGCTAGCGATTTTCTTAATCTTATAATTATTTATAAATAAGTCTAATTGCTTATAGACGCCACCCTCTTTACGGAGGATAAGGAAGAAATTGCTATGTTCTTAGTGGTAATGCGTTGCTATTTTACTATGTGTGTTATAAACCTAATTAATGGATTTAATTATGCTAATATAGCGCACTGTGTTACCTTTAGGCTAACTAGTGTAGCTAAGGCACGCTAGGTTTATTAATTTTAGCCCTTTTTACTTATTCTTTACTTATCTTTCTATATAGGCCGCCTCTATCTTATACTAGAATTATCTAGTATCTTAATAGTAGCTACAGGTCTCTATAGTTACTGCTACACTATCTTTTCCTCCTCTAGTATACGTATAGCTTTTAGCTATCTTTTTACTAGATTCTTGCTAACTCTTTTATAGGAAGATCCTAAGGAAGCTATAGCTACGTAGGAAGTAAAAATAGTCCTCTAACTCCGCCTATTAGACCTAGGCTATGTAGCCTAGGCTATAGCATTACACTAATTTTATTATACTATAGAGGAGGTTGTCTAGGCGAATAAAAATAATGCTAAGTTTAGGTATAAGGGGATACGTTTTTGACCTGCCTTAGTGTTACTATAAAGAATTTTCCTATTATTTTACTCACGCTTTAAGCGTGTTTTCCTTTATTTATTAGTAGTATAGCCTAGACTTTTAGGTTAAGTTTTCTTAATAGTAGCTAATAGTGCTATGCCTTTTCTATAATAATTCCATGTCCTTTTACTTATAACTCGCTTATATTTTACTACCTTTCTTACTTACCTTTTTTAGTAAAATGCTTAAATAGCGTATTAGGCGCCCTCTATGTCCTTAGCGGGGATTTATTAGTTATATTCGCTAGGCTATCCCTTCTATTTTACTAGGTACTTATTACCTTTATATGTCTTTCTATAACCTTTTACTTCTTTAACTTTATACTTATTCTCTTTATCTTTAAGGTCTAGTATTAGCATTTCCTTATCTTTAGCGTTTTCCTAGCGGTTTTATAGCTCTAATAGGCTAATATAGAATACGTTATATAGTTAGCTATACTTATTAGGTAACGCTAGTTAGTATGCTTATTTCCCTATAGTATTAAGCACTTAAAATAGTCTAATAAATCTAGGGGTTAGCTTCCGTTTTATATCTTTAAGCCTAATATTCTTTACTAATAATAGCACTAAGTCTTCTTTTTTAGGGTTAGAGGTTAGTAGTATTAATTATAGTACTTTACCTAGGCTTTAGTGGCTTTTACCTAGTTTTACTTTAACTATTCTCTAACTTTATATAACTTTATAATATATGTATAAGCTTTAGGTACCTCTCCCTCTATAGTCTTGCCCTTAAGAGCTAGGCAAAACTCTAGTAAGTAACCTATAAGTGCGTAGTTTAGGGAGTAACCTATAGTCCTATTTACTATGTTATTTTAGGCAAATTAAGCTATAGGCAGTAGCTTTGCCTATATCTATTAGTTCTCCTTAATAAAGCATTAGAGGTAGTGTTTAAGGACCTAGTTTATTCGCTCTATTTGCCTATTAGTTTAGGGGTGAAATGCTATTAAAAGCCTATATTTTACATATACTAAGTAGTATAGCTTTAACTAGAATTAACTTATAAAGACTAGGCCCCTATTAGACATAATGCCCTCTAGCGCTTTAAATTATAGCTTAATTTCCTTGTGGAATAGTTCTGCTAATTTAGCTACGTTAATAGTGGTTAATACTAGGAGGAAAACAGAGTACTTAGTGAATTAGTTTACAATTACTAGGATTGCATTAGTCTCTTACTTATTAACCCGTGTTATAGGCAGTCCTATAACAAAATCTATGGAGATTTTTACCTAGGGTTACCTTAGTATTAGTAGTAATTTAAGTGTTCTATATAGGCGATGCCTTCTAGCTACTACCCGCTAGCATACACCACAGCTCGTAATATAGTTAGATACTATAACTCCTATTTACAGCCACTAAAAATAACACTTTAACAGGTTAAGCGTGCGTTTAATACTAAAGTGACCTGCTAGTGGATTATTATAGTATAGCTATAAAAGCTCCTATTATAAGATAGGCTCTTAAGGAATAACTACCTAGTCTTAGTATATTAGGAGACCCCTTACGCTACGCGACTATAGGCTAGCTTTTCCCTTACTTCTTGCTAAGGAATTTACCTTACTATTCTACCTTTATAGATCTAGGTCTTAGTCCTATGCCTTTTGTAGTAATTAAGCTAGTGGCTTATTTAATTTAGTTAGATACGGATTCGGTGACGCTGTGGCCGCCTAAATCTCTAGTGTGCTAATGCCTTGTACACACGCTATTGCCTCTTTAAAATCACCCTTATTTAGCTAATCTTTCACTAGTTCTTCAGCGGCTCTAATACCTTTAGCTAGGGCATTTTCCTCCCTTAAAGGCATCTTGCTAAGCTAGTCTCTTTTAACTAGGATATTTTCCTTCCCTAAAGGCATCTTGCCACGTTAATCTCTTTTAGCTAGGGCATTTTCCTCCCTTAAAGGCGTCTCGCTAAGCTAGTCTCTTTTAACTAGGATATTTTCCTTCCCTAAAGGCATCTCGCCACGTTAATCTCTTTTAGCTAGGGTATTTTCCTCCCTTAAAGGTATCTTACTAAGCTAATCTCTAATAACTAGGACATTTTCCTTCCCTAAAGGCATCTTACTATATTATTCTTCTAAGATAAGGACATTTTCCTTCCCTAAAGGCGTCTTACTATGTCTTCCTTAATATATTAGTATCTCTTTTACTACCCTTTTCTTAGTAAGTACTAGCTTTCTCTAAAGTTCTAGTAATAGTGCCTAATTTATTATAGGTTTGCCCTTATAATTAGACCTTCTTAATAGTGCATTTATGGGGTTACTCTTCCTAGTCTATATCTTATTATAAAGTAAAATAGGTATAGGAATATATACTATTTAGCTTACCTTCTGTTAAGCTTTGGTTAGTTTATAAAGGTCTATAGGTTATAATAATCTAATAGGACCTCCACTAGGGTTATCACCCCTTTAACATAGTGTTACCAGTGTTTAAATAACTCCATAATGTTATGAACTGGCCTTAGGGCAGCTGCAAACAAGCGTTCAAAGTGCGATTATTATTCTTAGAGAGGAAGGAAAGAACTAGACAAGAGATCGCATAGCGCCTAGCTATATATCCCTCTGTGCGTGGTCTGTGCGCATAGCGCGCGTAGCAGCCCTAAGTCCTAAGCATGTCCGCACATAACACGTGTCCTTCCCGCACACTCTCTGCACCCTTCCGCGCACTCTCCACATCCCTTCCGCACCTAAGAAGGACCTAAGCCTTAAGCTTAAGTCTATAATATACCCCTTCTTACCCCCCTCTCCCTACTCCTTAGGAAAAAATTTTCATGCCCCCCCACTTCTTATCCTCCCCTCCGCTTTCCCGCGTATATTCTAGCTATCTTACTCCTCTAAGGGTAAATTAAACCACACCCGTTTCCGCACCTGTTTTAGACTATTACTTATTCACACATCCCCCTATTTCGCCTTAAACCTATCTAGCGCCTTAGTGTTTTATATATTTTCTAGGGGTTCCTACATTAGCTATATATAACCTTTTTATTTAACTAGAACATTGCGATTTAATCCCTAGCCTAGCGTATTCTTAGCTGCAAGAATTTCCTTTACCTAGTACTCCGCGAGATCGTTATTTACATCTGTTATTATTAGCTCTAGCGGCGGTCTTTTATTAGCTAGCTTTTAACTTAGTAATAGGTCCTCTACTGCCCTCTAGACTAAATCCACATAAAAGACTAGGTATAGCTCCTAGGAATATCCAGCTTTATAGTTAATAGTATTAGTACCTCTAGCACCTTATACTTAGCTATAACCTAGTCTAGCTTCTTATATAGGCAATTTATTTTAATGTTCTTAAGACTTAGCCACACGTAATCCCTAACCTAGAACCGTTCCGCAGGTCTCTAACTACTATTTATATTTTCCTATTACTATTACTAGACAAAAGCTATAGCTACCTACATTAGGTCTATACCCTCTTTTAAATGCTATAGGAATGCTTATACTTACCCTTTCGCTAAAGTCCTTAAAGCTTCTGTAAATAGTAGTGCCTGGATTATAGGTATATTAAAGCTATAGAGAGCTATATTTACACTCACTCCTATTACTAAGGAATCCCTATTATTTAATGCCAGTTAACAGGCTAGCAAGTAATCTGCTCACTTAAATTACGAAAAGGATAACATTACCTGTAACACCGCCTAAACCTCCTAGTTAGCTCTCTCTGTACCTCTATCTATCTGCGGGTAGTAAGAGGTTAATAGTAATTGCTTAGTGCTAACCTTCTTGCAGAGCGCTATCTAAAAGTTACTTAACTAATCTAACCTACAATCCGTGATAATCTAGGTAAGGAACCTATGGAACTGCCACTAACAGTGCTTAAACCGTTTTGCACACGCCTTAGCCTCTATTAATATTATAGCCTTAAGTTACACGAATTTCGAGAGCCTATCTATAATAACTATTAGGAACTATAGGTCCGCCTAGTCTCTAGTAGGGAGCTTTATTATAAAGTTAATAGAGATCTATAACTAATATCTGTCTGGTAAGGGAATTAGCTTTAGTAAGCCCTAATATAACTATTAACTCTTTTGTCCCCTATAGCAGTAGCAATTATATACAAACCGTGCCACGTCCTGCAATATACTATCCTAATAGAAGTCCCTCTAAAGCGCCTTAAAGGTAGTGTTCTGCCCTGGATAACCTAGTAAGGGTAAGTTATAAGTCTGCTAGATTAAAGTTATAGTTAGAGGCTCTTACTTTAGCACCTAAGTCTAGCCCTAGAATTAAAGCACCTCTTTTGCGCTAATTTAATAGTCTATAATCTATTCTCGTGTGCTAGTAGCATTAGGAAACTTCTAAGCTCTAGCCCTTACTACCTTAAGCTATAGTCTATAGGTCTTATTATAGGCCACGGATTAATCCTATAGGGATTAGAGGTGCTTGTCTGCAAATAAGGAGTCCCTAGCTAGGATGTTTATTGCTTAGGCTAAATTACCCTCTATTATATTACCCTCTAAAGCTAAGTTATTCTCTATAGTAATGCCCTCTAAAACTAACACAGGCCTAATACTTACGCGCGGCTAACCCTAACTAAAGCTAAACTAAGTAAGCGTTATTGCTAATTGTATAATAGGCGCCTTTAGTTTAGCTAACTATGCTTCTTCCTAATAGCGCCTTAATAATGCATTTAGCTAGCCTGCCTAAGTCCCTAGCCTATAGTGTAAGTAAAAATTAAAAAGTGCTAGAGTCTTTGCCTATTATACCTATTATTCTAATATCTCCCTTAGGGCTATAAAGTACTCTAAGTTCTTATAGTCTATAAGTATTATAAACAGACTACTAACACTCTATAGCTCTACTAACCACGCCTTAAGACATAAGATAATTGCTAGAAGCTCCTTATTATATATTATATAATTCCTTTAAGCTAGTTGCAAATAAGCTAAGTAATACACCACTAGATATAAGACCCTTTGTTATTTATCTAGGAAAGGCAACCTCCTAATACTATTTCTAAGTAATCCGCCTCCACTACTATGTCCTTATTAGGGTCCTATTATATAAGGATTAGGTATAATATAAAAGCTAACTTTAATATCTTAAAAGCCTTATCACACGCCTCTATCTAGCAGAATACCACGCCCTTCTTTATTAGGTTAATTAGGGGCTTATAATGTCTAAAAATTACGGTATAAAATCGCGATAAAAGTTAGCGAATCCTAGAAACCCGCGCACTCCTTAGACCTATATTAGAGCCTCCTAATCTCTAATTGCCGCAATCTTTTTATTATCTAGGCGAATCTATTTTCCTATGTAAATAATAAACCTAAGGTACTTTACCTCTTTTATGGCGAAGACGCATTTCTTAATATCTAGATTTAGCCTAGCCTGTTATAGCCTAGCTAGCACCCCGCGGACTTTCTATATATAATCTTTCTATAAACCCCTAAATAAATTAAGATATTATTAAGGTAAGCTATAATATAGTCCCTAAGAATACTACTAAGCGCTTTATTAATATACCTCTAGAAGGTTATAGGCGTGCCCACTAAACTAAAGGGGCATACTAACCACTTAAATAATCTAAACCGCGTTTAGAAAGCAGTCTGGTGTTCCTAGCCCTTAGCAATACAAATACAATAGAACACTGCTTGTATATCTAGTTTTGTAAACTATTTTGCTTTAGCTAAGGAGCGTAGTGTCTCCTTTACTAAAGGCAAGGGGTAGTAGTCCTATTCTGTAATCTTATTTAGCGCGCAATAGTCCACATAGAACCTCTAGCTACCCCTAGGTTTCTTTACTAGTAAAACTAGTGCTACTACTAAAGATAAGCTTGCCCTAATCTAGCCCTTATCTATTAAGTCCGTTACTTGCTTACATATCTCTAGGAGGTGTTAACGTAGCATATTATATAATAGTGCCTAAGGTAAGTCTAGTTTATTGCCCTCTATATCCTGTTTAAGGCGAATGTGATAGTTAGACTTGCCCCTATATAGTAGGAGGGCGTTTGCCTTACTCTCCTAAAAAGATCCTTAAAGTCCTATAACTCCTCTAGTAAGGCTACTAAGAGTTCCTGCTCTATGGGTTTTAGCGTGGCGTTAATCTATAGTATAGATATAATCTCCTATAAGCTTGTAGTGCACAGCTATATATACTCCTTTTACTTCCTTGCCCTTTATACTATTCCTATAAATAACAATCCTATAATACACACCGTGGGCTTCTCTACCCCTCTGCTAGCTGTGGTCTAAATCTATAGGTTATTAGCTACCCCTATAGTAAGCTAGCAATACTTTACGTTTAAATTAATATTATAGTAGGCTATTCACAGTATCCCTAGGATAAGTTATCTTATTAATCCTAGAATCACATACGCTATAATTAGCGTCTCCTATCCATTTATATTTATCTAAAAACGGACAATATATATTATTAACAAGCTTTTCTTATAATCCTCCCTTCCCCTCTTTTTACACTAACCATAGTGTAAACCGTTCTCTTAGTTAGTAAGGGGATGCGTTCTAGTTATAGCTTCTAGACTAAGCGTTTACTAATAGTAGCATAGTAGTTATATCCTATATTAACTTATATATCTAAAAAGGTTGTCTTATTTATTAATATAAGGACTAAGAAAGGTAATATATTTATATTACTTTGGATTTATTTGAAGTCATCCTTAATAATAATAGTATACTATAAAGCCTCTCTAAGCTCCTAATTCTCTTCCCTATTTAAATAACTTAATAAAGGGGCTTCTCTTTTCCTAACTTATTACTTAAGTCCTTAGGGTTAACGTCTTCCACGTTATATGCGTTAACTAATAGCGTCTCCTTTAGGCGGAGGGTATAGTGTAAGGGTATTTTATAACCTAATGCTTATTAGAACCGCATTACAGGCACTTACCCTCCTTACAGCAGGTGTCTAGCACTTCCTAAAAGACTTACTTTGCCCGCTTTACACCCCTTTATTGCTTATGCTTAGTTATGCACGTTAGGCTAGGGCCTTACTAGAACCTTTTAGGTCCCTGTTATGCCCGCTAATTAAATGTCTGTTATTAGAGTGTCCTTATCCTATGGATAGGACCTCTCTGTAAGGGCCATAGGTTAAGACTGCCTACGTAATTAATGCTTCTTCTCTAGCTAGTAGGACTTAATATCTAATATAATGCTCTAAAAGTAAGCCACTACTACTAGGTAGTTAGCCTAGGGAATATCTTAGCTAATACTACAATCTCTTATCTGCTTATTAAGTGTAGTGCGTAGTTTAGATAACTTTACCGCGTCTGCCTAATCTAACCTGCCTATAAGCGCTAACTTCTACTTAAACTAAATATAAAAGTTACTAAAACGCTTATACTATTATTACCTTAGCTAATTAAGCTTAGTAATAGCTATCTCCTATTAATAAGGGTTATTAAATATTTCCCCTAAGTACTTAAGGAAGTGCCTTAAGTTAAAATAAACTAGATGCCCCTTTTTAAAGTAAGGAGTAACTTAGGCCTATACCTTAGGTAAGAGATTCTAGTAGATAAAGCACTATTAATCTTATGTAGTACTAATAAACTCCTAATCTATTAATAACTTATAACCTATAAGGCCTTTCTAGGCTAAGAATAATACTCTATTACTATTAAATAGTAGGCCTATTAGCAATAGCTTCCGCTTAATAAGGTTTTACGTAAGGGCTGTATTTTACCTATTAGTAAGGTTAGTAATTTAGGCTGCCTGCCTTTTAATAACCTCCTATAACGCCGCTATCTTATTAGTGTCTATAGTGAAGAATAATAAATGTTATAAACTAGCCTTAGGGTAGCTGCAAATAAGCGTTTAAAGTGTAATTATTATTCTTAGAGAGGAAGGAAAGAACTAGACAAGAGATCGCATAGCGCCTAGCTATATATCCCTCTGTGCGTGGTCTGTGCGTATAGCGCGCGCAGTAGCCCTAAGTCCTAAGCATGTCCGCACATAACACGTGTCCTTCCCGCACACTCTCTGCACCCTTCCCGCGCACCCTCCGCGTCCCTTCCGCACCCGAGAAGGACCCGAGCCTCAAGCTCGAGTCCATAACACATAATAGCAAATAGCTCTTAGTTAGCTATGCTGTAATTTCGCTCTGTGTTTATGAACTTCCTTAACTAAAAGGCTACTAGGTGCTAATAACCCTTATTATCTTACTAGGATAAGATTCCTGCTATTATAAAGACTAAGGTATCTATCTTAATACACACTAGTTAACTTAGGTTATAATAACAGAGTAAAGAGGCTTATTAGAAGGCGTCTTTTAGCTAGTTAAATGCTGCCCTTTCCTTTGCTCTAAATATAAACTTCCTAGTCTAAATGCTATTTTGACTACCCTTTATTAGCGTGTGTAGTAGTGTTATAATCCTAGAGTATTTATAAATAAAATACTAGTAGAAGTTATAGAATCTAAGAAAGGATTAAATATCCTTAAAGCTTATTAGTTCTTTCTAATCTTAAATAGTTTGTACCTAGCTTATATCTATTAAGATTCTATTAACTAAGAGGATAAATCCTAGGAATTTAACTATATCCTAGTAAAACAAGTATTTTAAGGGTTTTGTATATAGTTCTGCGGTTCTTATATGCTCTAATACCTCCTTAATATATATAGTATACTCTTCTTATGTCTTAGAGAAGATAAGGATATTATCTAGATATACTATATAAATAGTGTTTATTAGCCTATAAAGTGCCTTATAAATATAACTTTAGAAGGTAGCGGGCGTATTAGTTAATCTAAAAGGTATAATAAGGTATTTGTAATTGCTATAATATATGCAAAAGGTAGTCTTCTACTTATTACCCCCTTTAATACGAATTTAATAGTATGCGTCCTTAATATTAATCTTTAAGAAGTATTTAGCCCCTTAGTATTAGTCTAGGATCTCTGAAATTAGGGGAGAGCGTAGTAATTCTTCTATATTACTTTATATTGAAAATGGAAGGGGAATCTAGCTAGAGGGATAGGAAGACCTCTCTAATAGATTCTGACGCAGCGGCTTCTAGATTCACTATAATACGACGATTCTTCAAGATATAGAGCTTTGATAGTTGAATGTAGTTGATTTCTAGCAATACGGACGATCTGACGAGCAATGAGAGGATTCTACTGAGTCCCCTCATAGACCTACCGACCATATCGGCAGAACTAGGTCGCCAATAGGGTCTCGCGAGCTACTTTTTATTTTCCGCATAATTCATTTGTATGGGAAAAGTAAAAATCGACTCACGGCCATACAAACTAGACGCCCGTGTGGCCCAACTAAGCACTTTAATAAACAACCCTATTAATAAAATATACCATAAAATCCAGAATAAATCAAGGATTCGAATAGTATACGTCAGCCTTTTATACGACTACTAGTTCCCTAGTTACAGTCGATTTCAGCTTCCCTATAGGGTAACCTAGTCGGCTTAGTCATACAAGCCTGTGGGTTGGTTGTGTGCAGGAACGCAGGTCACAGCCAAAGCTGCAAGCAACGCTGCAAGCAACGCCTTGCAACCAACGTTGCAACAACGCAACTAGGCAACTAGTGGGCCTATAAAATAGTGCTATAAATAGCATTATTTTAACACTTTATTAAGTCCCTAATAGTTTATATATAGTTAGAGCGTTTTATCCTTCTTTAGTATAAATAGGATAGGCGTGCTTATAGGACTCTTAGAAGGTCTTATATAGCCTTTTACTAGGTTATTATTAATATATTCTTAGAGCTCTTTTAATTTGCTTTAAGAGAGAGGGTAAATAGGCCTATAAGGGGTGTAGCCCCTAGTACTAGATTAATCGTGTAGTTAGTTAATTTCTTTAATAGTAGGGTTCCTACCTTATCAGATATAAAGATATCTTTGAATTCCTATAGATCCTTAGGGATATCTTTAATAGTTCTATACGCTTTTGCCTTCCTTCCCCGAGCTCGAAAACGCCCCTTTTCCGACCCAAGAGCGATTTGTAAGAGCTGAAATCGCAGACATTCTCTTAGGCATGGCTAGCTGGAAGGCCCTAGGAGACGACGAACTCCTAGCAGGCCTTATTAAAGCCTGCGATAACCTAGCAAAGAATACAATCGTGAGGCTACTTAACGCTACCCTAGAAGTAGGGTACTTTCCGGCCCGCTTCTAAACCGCTAGAGTCATAGTAATTAGGAAGCCTAGGAAGACAACAAAGGAAATAAGAAGAGCTAACGCATAGAGGCCTATATTACTACTTAATATAATAGGCAAGATTATGGAGGCAGCGATAGCAAGGCGGCTCATAAGCTATGCTAAGGCGAACAACCTTCTTCTAGAACTATAAATAGGTAATAGGAGAAACAGGTTAACGGAAACCGTAATAAGAGCCTTAACAGAATGCGTGCAAGAGGCCTAGGAAAGAGGCGGCATTGCCTTGCTAGCTTAAATAGATATATTTACAGCCTTTAACAGAGTTAGCTATCCTTACCTTATCGCCCTCCTAGTTAAGATAGGTGTACTACTATAGCTAGTAATAGTAATATAGAGCTTCCTTGCAGGTAAAACAAGCTAGCTTAGCTTTAACAAAGACCTATTATAACTATTTAAGATTAAGGCTAGCACTCTATAAGGCTCCCTACTCTCCCCTATCCTCTTCTTACTATACTCCGCTAAGTTATATACACACCTCCGCTCTATTCTAAGTATAGTAGTAATAGGATTTGTAGATAACACTAATATTATAGTATTTAGAAAAATATAGTATAGACATAGAAAAGACTTAAAGCTGCCTAGAAGGTATGCAAAAATAGGTAAAGGAAGTAGGAGTAAAGTTTAACCCCTTAAAAACTAAGCTTATATACTTTAGCAGATCTAGATAACCCCCTTAGACTAGGGTCTAACTTAAAGATAAGGAGATAATGCCTATAGAGTCCTGCTAATTCCTAGGAGTATAGGTAAATAGAAAACTTAACTAGAGTACCTATAAGAATATCCTAAAGGGAAAATTAGCCTAGTAAAGGCTTGCCCTTACTATATTATTAGCCTTAGTATAGGGATATAGCTTTAGGGATACTAGACTCCTTTATACGCAGGTAGTCTAACCTGTTATTGCCTATAGAGTAAGCATATACTATACCCTAACTAAAGCTAGAGGGAAACCTAGAGGGATAGTAAAGAACTTTATAGTAGAATAATTAGCCTGCCTCTAGGTTATTATAGAGGCGTTTAAAGCCACCCCTATTATATAGCTAGAAGCAGAAATAGTAGTGCTACCACTTAACCTATACCTAAATATAGTTAAATAGAGGTTTAAGGATAGAATTACTAATAATAGGATAGCGGAGATAATCCGAACTGCCTCATAGTTAGTTAAGACTGTACTACGCTATAGAAGAGTTAGACACACCTAACTAAGGGAAGAAGAGCCAGACACAAACCTATATAATAAGTGAAATAAGAGATAGGAAATATAGTATAATAGAGAACGCCTAGGCTACTGCTAGTACGTAAGAGAACTTACTAAGGACTGCTTACTATACCCTAACCTAAAAGAGATCTAAAAGTTCTATATAAACCTAGATAAACATATCTCTTTAATAATAGTATAACTACGCATAGGGAAGATAGGGCTAAACAAATTCCTCTATAATAAAGGCATGCCTAGGGTAATATCACTAATATACAGCTACGGCTATAGAGAAGAAGACTAGTACTATATTATTATAAGCTGTAGTAACTATAACTATATAAGACCCTAAAGATAGCCCGGAGACAAATAGGAGGCGAGGCTAGCCTTAGACAATCCTATATAAGCAAGAACTATCGCTAGATAGGTTATATAAACTAGGAGACTTAACTACTATAAGCTAGCGTAGGACCTGGCATTTGCCTTAAGCAAAACAGGACTAAGACTAACCCGCCCCTAGAGGACACAAAACAATATTTAGATAACTAGATTAAACGCTAAAGAAAGAGAACTTTAGGGAATAAGTGGCTTAGAGGCGCAAGAGGGCTAGGACTAATGTTATAATAAGATAAGACCACTATAAAAAGGAATAAACTCTTAATTAAAACTACTAACGCTAGGTATTATTAGCCCCCACGCCCTAACGCCGCCCCTAAACTAGCCTTAGTCTATTACCTTACTCCTCCTCTAGAATAGGGATAGCATTCTCTATTACCTTAGCACGCCCCTTTACTAGAAGGGAGGCGGCTAGGAGCTAGTTTATCTCCGCTATTTAAGCGTCTAAGCAACGCATTTAGAACACTATTTTATTATACTAGCCCTTACTAGAACCAGAACCGGATTAATCTAGGCCTGCCGCTAAAGCGCTCCACTTCTTACTTTGATTTTTAGTGTAAAGTTTTCTTATATAATTATAATAATTATTAGGAACCTAAGATAGGCACATGTTAGATGTAAAACAAACCTGGATTCGCCCCGCAAATAGACACATACCTTAGCACTGCTAGTAATAGTGGCTTAGATCTCCGTTAACCATAAGTGCTTAGCTTAATGCCCTGCGGTATTTGGCTAGGAGGCAGATTAGCAGCAAAATAGACCTAGACACAGCGTAAAACATTACCTTATCGTAACTATTGTTATAAACCTAATAATTAAAGCAAGCGTTAGTCACAGCACCTAGCTAAATATTAGCAGAATTACCACTAATACTTATCCGGCTTAGAGCCGCCTATACTAATAACGTCATAACACTAAAGGCTAGGAGTCCTTATTAATTAAGAGTAACACAAAATACACTAAAACTACTGTGGCTTACCTAACTACCTAGAATTAGAAACGAAAAAGCCTTAAAATAGGAGCGGAAGAATAACTTACACAAAGCTCCCTATCCAAAGCCTGCCTTAACTAAGCTAAAGTTAGCTATGCTTTAAGAGGCTTAGTTCCTAGGCTTAGTTCTAGGCGAGTTAGAAGTGGAAGAGTACCCCTAAGGGATAGGACTTATAAGGGAAATAGACAATAATATAATGTAGGACAATAATAACAAGGATTATAACGTAAACTATAATAATAGTTAGTAACCGCACCAAATCCGACCTGGAATTGCACTGGCAGACAAAAGGTATAAATAAACCTAAGAGAAAATAGATAATAAGAAAAGAAAAGAGGGCAGAATCCCGCGGGGAATTGCTTCCTTTTATATATATAAGGGGGGCAGAGTGATTTACTACAGCAACGTTAAAAGTAAAGTATAAGGAAAAGTGAAAAAGACATCGCGAAATAGGCGTATAAGCGGAACCAATCCTTAACCGGATCGGACCTAGCCTTACCCCCTATATATAACTAAAAGCAGGTGCTTAGGGTTTATAACATATCTAGGTTAGAAGCGGACTGGACTTAGCTGAAAAGTGGGGCCACGGAAGAGTTAGCAAAAAAGTAAAAAAATTATGAGGATCCTACTATATTAGAATTCACCTCCTATTAGAAAAAGCAAGGAGACCTAAGACAGAGCTGCCCTAGGCCTATAAGCGCACTAGAAGGAGCGAATCCTTCCTCCTAAACTCGGATTTTACGGATTTTAGGGATAAGGCTAGCGAGAGCTAGCTACAACTTTCTATAACAGGAAACTTATTAAGCGGCACAGCCCCGCTATAAGGACGGTGCTAACCTAAACACAGAAGTGAGAGGGTTTTCTCCCTATTTATAGGTTTTCCTGTTAACTAACTAGCCGGAGTACTAGTACTAGCAAATATATAGCTAGCTAGCGTATCCAATATATATATATATATACGCTTTTGCCTCCTTATTATTTTCTAATACAATGAATTTATCCTCTATAACTCCTGTAATAGCGTATATAATAGTCTTATTTTACATTACCTTAGTAAATTTACAGGGAGTTAGTAGTAAAAGGCCTTCTTCTTTTTCTTAAACCACTACTCTTATAAGTGTAAGTAAAGGTACACTTATTCCTCTATAAGTGTATGTATCCTAATTAATATAGGGCTTCCTTTACTCTTAGGTCCCTATTAATAGTAATATATAGGAGCCTAAGGTCTTTCTATTCTCCCCTTAAGTCTATAATTATAAGGGGTACCTAGTACATGCTATATTAAGGAACTATAAGAGCCCCTATTACCTTAAGGGTAGGAGGTATAATCTCTGCTTATTATAACCTATAAGTCTTTGCAAATTCTGCGCTAATAATATTAACCTTAGCGTAACTGTCTAGATCGGCTGCCGTTACTATGTCTTTATGCTTATAAATAGTAACTAGTGTGTAAAAACAATACCCTATTAGTACTTTAGCTTATGGGGTAGAAGTAAGGGCATTTACTTCTGCCTTAGGGCATTTTCCTAACCCTTTTAGTGCTCTTTCTTTAGCTTATAGCATTAAGCTGCCACATAACCTATAATCCTGTAGTTATAATATGTTAGGCCTTATTTAACTTCCTTATTATTTAGGGGTGTAGTAGGAGTCTTTTCTTTCTCTTTCTTATCTCAGTTAGTATACAGTTAGTTACTATGTGGTAAATCACGCCTTTAGTATTAGGGAGCCTTATATAAATACCTCTCTTGTGGGTGGTTAGGCTTTCGCTTATTCTTTGGCATTAATTCCTAAAATCATTAAGTAAGTTATATAACCTTTTCTTAGGTTTTGCTAATAATAGAGGTATATAGGTTAAGGTAGTCCTGTAAGTTAGGGAGTAGTTTTACGAAGAATGTAAGGGTATAGGACTTCTCTAAGGCTTTTTCTAGATATTTCTCTAGTAAATCTATTTAAATACTAAACTTAATAGGGCTCTAGCCTTTGCGTTACTTTGCGTTCTTAAGTATTATAGTAATTTATACATTACAGTTAGCTAAGTCCTTTAGTAGTATTAGTGTCTAAGATTAGAACGCCTCCTAATTATCTTTAAGTTCTTCTTAGTCACTAGCTAACTATTTGTTAAGGTATTAGTCCTATCTTGCCCTATAGTCCCTATGTATATAGTTAAGTATAAGGAGGATTTTTTAGTAGTTGCGTTAGAACTTGCGTTTTACTCCTGTAAATATATAGTTTAGGTTATTTAACTATATTTTATGTTTTTAAGGGTTAGTAAGGTATATTAGTTCTATAATATTACGCACTTTAACCTTGCTATAGCTGCTACTTAAAGAGGTGCTAGATCTTTGCTGCCTTTTTGCAAGCTTTTCTATTGCGTTTAGTTAGAGTAGCTAGATAAGTTCTTTCTCTTTATCCTATACTTTCTTTAGTTCTTTAAGTTAAGTAATTTATTTAGTTATTATAGCTTATTAGGAATTAATTAAAGGTTCTCCTAATTTAGCTTAGGTGCTAACTATTTTAGAAGCTAGGGTACTATCTTTATTCGTGGTTTTGTGCGTTACCTCTAGTGCTATACTAAGGGTTTATTTGTCAAGGCTTATGGGCCGGTCGCATGAACAGAGTGAAGGTATGATTAAGGTGTTGCTACTATTAAGCTGAAAGGTAGGGGTGTGTGCTTGAAGGTTTTAATCTCTAGCCTCCCACATTCTATGTGTGCGGCCCTCGCTAAATACCCCCTCCAGTGTGCACGTAACTAGCTCGCGGCTAGGTTAGTGTGACCCGCTACTAGACCCTATTATACATAATGCCATTGCCTCTATTGCCTCTATTACCTCCATAACCCTAATATAGTTCCCCCTCTTTATATAATTATCCTTAATTATAATGAGCTACTCTATTACAGCGTCCTTACTATGCGAACTTCCTTACGTAGGTTTATTATAACTCTTCGCGGCTTAACACGCTATAAGGGAAACCATAATAATAATATTAATATAGGTTACGGGTTCTTCTCCACACTGCTTATTAGTTCTAGGTAGCAATTTAATTACAGCTAGGGTGTGGCCTTGTGACTGCTCTTATCCTTGTTATTGCTAATTTTATAGAAGTGGACACCCTATGTTAAATTTTGTAATTAGGCTAAAAGGATAGGGTATTAGATACTATTTGTCTAAATAGGTTTATTTGTGAATCCTGATAAAGTAGTGGCAAATTCGCTGTGTGCACGTAGCTGGCCTATATTCTTAACAGTGGCAGCTATAACGCCAAATTTTCTAATTCGCGGATTACTTATGCGGCGCGCGTAAATCACTTAAGGGGTCTATAGTTAATATAAGAGAGGCTAAATTCCCCCTTTGCCTCACTTCCTTTCCTCCTTATCCCTCTTAATAAATTATAAGTTACCCCTACTAGCCTAATAGTAGTATTTTTGCTACTATTACTTAGTAGTTACTAACCTTCTTAGGGTCCTTATATCCCTACGCCTTATTATAATATCTTCTACGCCTTATCTTCCTTATCTCTAACTTTATTAGTCTTAACATTATTAGTTTCCCTTACTTTGTTTCTTCTTACTTACCTATTACTAACTTATTACTAGCATATAATATCTGCTACTTATACTATAACTCTAGCTATGTCTGCTCCTATCCTAGAGAAATCTCCTTATAAGAGAGTGTCTTAGGCCTCTAAGACTTCTAGGTATATTTGTTACTTACTTGTAGTGTATTTACTACTAACTTATAATTAGTAGTATTAAAATTCTATGTCTTTACTATAGCTAGTAAGCTACTATTTAGCAGATAGCTCCTAAGGATAATAATAGCAAGCCCTAATATATTATTAATAGGAAGCCTATCCCTAATAAATATCATTATTCTCCTAGTATAACTAAGCTACTTACTTGCTGCTTCCTATCGCTAACTTAACTAGGGAATTCTTTAAAATGCGCTTATTACGCAAAAAATAATAAGTCTTGTGTTAGAGTACGTTCCTCTCCCTACAGACACTACTTACAGATAACTAATACACTACTAGTATCCTACCTAAATTATAAAGCTTTATTAAAAGCTTTTTAAGATTATAAAGGTTATCCTTAAGGGCAGTCCTTACTATATTTATCTAGTAAGGGCTTCCTTATTCTTAGTAACTTAGCTATAGCTAACTTATTGCTAGGCTCTTATAAAAGCTAAGCGCAAATTATATAATGCTCTATTAGCTATAAAAACGCTAACAAACGCGGTCACGTCCGCTGTGCTTAATTAACTGCTAAGGCTACCTATAAGGCAGACGCTAATAAGCGTGCTATTATATTATAGCTCTTTAATGCTACTAACCTTAAGGTCTAGATTAATATTGCAAATAGCTTACGCTTTATTACCTAGTATACTCCTATAGTATTATCTTTAAAGTCCTAAGTATAGCTTCTAATCCACTAACTAGCTACTAGTTTGCTAAGTCTATCTCTAATATTCCTGCTTATATTAGCCCCTCTAAGCTCCCTAAAGAGCTCTATGCCTTTATATATAGAGATAAAGAGAAGTCTTCTAATAAGGACGCTCCTATAGCTATAGTAGTTAAGAATGTGAATAATAATGCGGCTGCTAATGTGACTATAGAGTGATAGGTGCTAGGTAGCTGTGGGGTGAAGTGCTAAAAATATAACTTATTGTTAAATTTTATTGCGTGCTAAATTACTAAAGTAATTATCTCTCTATAACCTAGCTGCTTAATTGCCGCTTATAGTTATTAATAATATCCTTTATAATAAAATCTCTTTTTAGCACCTAGGAATTCTCTAAGCTATTATAGCCTTTCCATTTTACTAGGTATTTTCGCCATTAGCCATTATATTAATACGAAATAATTCTCTTAACTTTAAACTCCTATTTATTATCTTTAACATTATCTTATAACAAGGACGCATCTACAAAGTCAGTTAAGTCCCCTTTAAAAGGTTTAAGGCTTATAATATTAAACACATTATGTAGTTATATGCTAGCTAGTAGTTATAATTAATAGGCTAAGCTATAGTTACTAACTACCTTTTTAATCTTATAAGGTCTTAAATACTTTATAGTAAGCTTCTGGCTTAGGCGTCTTAGGTTAATATTTTTATTAATAGTAATACGTAGTCTCTAACCTTAAACTCCATTAGTATTCTCTTTTAATTATAGTATTTCTTCTACTATACTTAAGCATTACTTAGCAGCTGCTTAATCTCTAAGTGCTTTTATCTTAGTTCTAAGACTTTATTCTCCGCCTAGTCATTTACTAACAGGGCTATTAGGACCGCTTAGTGTAGTTCTCTTAGGTTATACTTACATAGCGCCTCCGCTAGCGTTAGGCTATAACTGCTATGCTTGCTTGTGTTATAGGCAAACTATACTATTAGCAAATATTTTACCTAATTATCCTATTTAGCGCATATATAAGCTCTTAAATAATACTCTAAAACCTAGTTTAGTTGCTCTATCTAGCCGTCTATTTAGGGGTAGAACGCAGTGCTTAATCGCTGCTTTATTATAATTAGGTGGCAGAACGTTCTCTAAAATCCACTTATAAACATTAAACCTCAGTCTATTATAATGCCTTCTAGAGCGCTATAGTCTTTAAAAACGTTTTCTAAGAAGACTATAGCTAACCTATTACTAGTTAGATATGTGAACACTAGTATATAAATACTGTACTTTAAAAACCTGTCCATAATAACTAATATTGCGTTATATACTTGGTTTTTCTAATCTTTTACTAGCAGTAGCCTTATAATAAAGTCTATTAATAGCTCTTAAAAGGGACGATCAGGTACTAGTAGCGTAGCTAACTTACTATAAGGCTTATGTAACCTTAGCTTTAAAACTTAATAGCTAATGTAAGTCTATATATATAACTTAACGTCTTTCTTTATTAAAGGCTAGTAATATTAGTTTGTAATCCGGTGGAGTGTCCTACTAACCCCTAATAACCTACTGTAGGATTATTATAGGTTAGCAGCAAGACTTCTTTTTGCATCCCCTATAGTATATAAACTCTATTATTATATATTAACAGTCTAGAGGGCACTATAGACTATGTCTATGACTTACTAGCTAATAGCTTAGAGGGCCCAATCGTCTATAGTCCTAATAACGCGCTAGAGTCACTACTTGTTAGCAATGACTTCCGCTGCGTAATAAAGGCGTCCCCTTACTGTGCTTTAGATAGTAAGACTAGGATTAGGGGTTCTAACTCTGTGTTCTTATCCTAGGCGGTTAAGTTTAACTTAGTAGAGGTTCTCCTAACTACTAAGATTCTCACTATAACACTCCTGTAAGCTTATAGCTCTCTAGTAGCGCTAGACATAACTCTTTTAACTAGGCTAGTAATGTTAGCAGTACTATTACTGCGTTTACACAACTAGACAGCGGCGAGGTGTGGGACCCTATGTCTAATAATGTTAGTAGTACTATTATAGCTAGTAATATTAGCAGTACTATTGCTAAGTCCTCGCAGCTCTCTACCCGCTTAAATATTAATAGGGGGCGATTTCCTATAACTAGTAATGTTAGCAGTACTATTACTAGGTCCTTGCTCCCTATTACTAATAGGCGGCGATCTTAGACGCGGGGTGTTAGCAGTACTACTACCGCTCTCCTACTACTTATTAATTATAAACCTAACACGCCGCGGTTTTGCTAGACCTGTGATATTAGTAGTATTATTATAGCGTCCCTGTAACTTAATAGCTACGAACTTAGTAAGGAAGGTTAGTAACTAAGAGGTTAATGCCTTAGCTTTCCTTTCCTTACTAATATAATCTAATCTCCTTAATAGAGCATTAGCAGGATTTAGCTTACCTACCCTATGTTTAATAATAAAATTAAACAGGCATAGCTTATCTAACGCAGTGACCTAGCGACTTATTAGCTTTAGCTTCGTTACAAGGTACTTGTGGTTTAAGTGATCTATTATTACTTTAACTAGGTGCGCTAAGTAGGCAAGGTAATGCCTTTATGTTCGAAAAGCCTCCTAGATTGCTAGTAATTCTGCGTTAGGCGTTGTGTAGCGTAGCTCAGTGTTATTTAACTTCCTTAATATAAACGCTATAGGGTGCTAGTGACCTAGCACTAACTGCGTAAGGATAGCCCTAATCGCGTGCCTAGAGGCGTTAGTCTTAACTTATAATAGGAGCAGCGGATTAAAATAGACTAAAATCAGTGCCTCCTAGAATCGCTACTATAGGTCTCTAAACGCCACTAACTTATAAGGCTCTAGCTTAAACCTTACTAGTTATTTTCCTTAAAGGCGATTAGTTAGTAGGATAACTATTTTACTATAGCTTTTAATAAAGCATCTATAAAACCTAGTGAACTTAAGGAAAGACTAGATATTAAACACGTAGTTAGGTACTAGCCAGGTTATAATTACTTTAACTCTGCTAGGTTTTATAGAGATTCCCTTCTCTAATATTACGTAGCCTAGAAATTCAACCTCTTTGTAGGAGAATTTACACTTATCTAGATTAATAAAAAGATCAGCGTTTTAAAGCCTCTTAAGCACCTGTTTTACATAGCCCTTATGCGCTAAGATATCGCTACTATATATTAGGATATTATTAAGATAGACAATGCAGATAACATTAATAAGGCCCTCTAAAGCGCTGTTAATAATTTCCTGAAAAGTTATAGGCGTATTAACGAGCCTAAATGGCATTATAAGATACTTAAAGTAACTATATCTACACTAAAAGGCCGTTTTCCACTTATCTCCCTCGCGGATACGTAGCCAATAGTACGTATCTTTAAGGTCCAATTTTGTAAAAATCTTAGCTCCCTTTAATTAGTCTAAGATCTCGGGGATTAGTGGTAACAGGGCCTTATCCTTAATAGTGATCTTATTAAGGCCCCTATAATCTACATAGAGGCGTAATTTCCCTCCCTTCTTTAGCATGAATAAAATCAGGGCTCCTACTAGGCTAATGGATCTCTGAATCTAACCCCTCTCCTGCGCACTTACTAGGTACTCGCAGAGAACTTATAGTTCTTTCTTGGCTAGGTTATATATAGGTCCCTAGGAGGTGTTTTCCTTCTTCTAATTTAATAGCGTAAGTCCGACCACCTAGCCTAGGGAGGGTGCTTGCCTCTAGATTTAAGAACATGTCCTTAAACTCCTAGTAGACCTCTGGAAGTTTCGCTTAGTTAAAAACGTTAGTTAAGTCTATTAGTATAAAGCAGCTGCTTACCTCCTCCTTATTTGCCGCGTTATCTAGGTTATCCCTTCTATTAGCTACCTTAGCTACCTTATTATCTTTCCTATTAGGTGCCTTATACTTAACAGAGGCCACGCGCTTAACTAGCTTAATTAACTATAGGGGAAGCATTACTATAACTACTAAGTATTTTACTATATACTATCTATTCCATAACCTTACTACTAATAAGATATACTCCTTTATTATTAGGTGTCTCTAGAGTCTGTTTATCTACAATATTATTATAGGTTTGTACTATCTTACCTAGTTAATACCTAAGACTAGCTTCTTGCCACTATTAGTAATATAGTAGCGAATTTAGCATATCTTTACGTGTCCTATACTATTCTCCACTATTACCACCCGTTACAAAATTCCTTAATATAGTATGATATTACTAGATACACTTTTAAGCGTATTATTGCTTAGTTATACGTTAGCCTAGTTAAGCTTTATTAGCATATTTGGATAGATTAAAGAATGTGTAGCGCTAGGGTTAAACAGGGTTAGTGTTGCTATCTAGTGGTGATCTCGCTATAACTTAGCTTTTATGCGTATTTATAGATCTAATTGTCTGTCCTTATAAAGCTATATTATATTAAGAGCGTTTCCCTAGGGTTATATAGATTTAATTAGGGCCTTGTTTAGGTTTGTGTAACCCCTCGCTTAGTCACCGCTATCTTAATGCGTGGCGGTGGTGTGGCCGCTCTTACTACAGATACTGTAATCTAGCTTAGGGCACTTAGGTATGATGTGCCCTAGCTTCTTACACTTAAAATAGGTAATAGATAAGTTCCTGTGCTTACGCAGCGCCCTTCTTATAATTTGCCTTCTAGAGAAGTTAAATAATTTCTCTTCTTCTAGTAGTCGCTCCCTTAGTTACCCTTACGGTTAGTTCCTTTTCCTCTCTTATTACTGCCTCTACCTTTTTCCTTAGCCTATAAGGTGGTTCTAGCTTACTAGGTACTCCTAGCTAAATACTTACTTCTTTATTATACTATTTAAGGACTATATAAACTAAGTAATTCGTAGAGGTTTAGGTATAGGCTTAGGTAGTTCTGCTTTTGCCTTACCCTAGGTCTTTATAAATAACTAGAATGTTTAGTCTTTACCTTACTTAAGGTTTAGTAGTGTCCCTATTACTTCTAAGTAGTAACTATCTTTATCTATTTCTCCTATTTTTAACCACTAAATAAACTCTGTCTAAGTGTAGCTTTTATAGTCTATATAACTATCTATAGCAGTAAAATGTATTTACTATTACTTTGCCTTATCCGCTAAGTAGCTGCTAGTATATATAACTATAGTTATATTATTTGTAAATGTATTTTAATCTATTATAAAGACTATATTTAAATCTACTAGGAATATCTATAGGTTTTTGTAAGTATTCCCCTTATATATAGGAGCCTTTAGCTATGTCTTTACTAAGCTATATCTATGTATTCCTAGCGTGGTTAGTGCTAGCTAGGGTATAGGGGTTTAAGGGGCAGGGGTAGAGCCTAAGTTAGTATTATCTAATTAGGAAGGGTATTTACTTCCTATAAATTTTTCTATAGTTACTCTAGTCTACGCTTTTTCTAGGTAATTCGCAGCTACGTCTTTGCTTATATAAGGCTATAGTTAAGTGCAGCTTCTTTATCCTTAAATATTACTTCTAATTCTTAGGAATTCGTAGGGGTAGTTAAATAAGAAGACTCTTACTCTATACCTAGGTTTTAATCTATAGGTGCGTCTTTACGTAGCGTGTTTGCTCTAGGATTGTTAGTAGCTATAGATTAAGTATTTATTCTTCTTAGTGCTAATATTCTTAACTTACTAACAGTCTGTTACCCTAATAGGATAAGAGAGATTAACTTATTAAGGCTTATAGGCTAGTTATATAAATAGAGTGAAGGTATGATTAAGGTGTTACTGCTATTAAGCTAAAAGGTAAGGGTGTGTGCTTAAAGGTTTTAATCTCTAGCCTCCTATATTCTATGTGTGCGGCCCTCGCTAAATACCCCCTCTAGTGTGCACGTGACTAGCTTGCGGCTAGGTCAGTGCGACCCGCCACTGGACCCTATTGTACATGATGCCATTGCCTCCATTGCCTCCATTGCCTCCACAACCCTAACATTATTAGGTTCTCCCCTCTATTATATTCTTAGGTAGCTAGGGTTAAAGCTTTAGAATTATAAGGATAGGGGATAGCTAGGCAAGAATATATAGGGGCACTTAGTATATTAACTAAAGCTTGCTAGGTCTAAGTGTGTTATGGGTGCGAGTCGCTGCTTTATAGCCAGTGACTTGCTAGTGTCACGTGGACCTAGCCCTGTGGCATGGTGTGCTTGCGGGGTGCGCCCGTGTGTTATGGGCGGGCCTCACAATATTAGCTATATATAACCTTTCTATTTAATTAGAATATTATAATTTAATCCCTAGCCTAGTGTATTCTTAGCTATAAGAATCTCCTTTACCTAGTACTCTATAAGATTATTATTTATATCTATTATTATTAGCACTAGTAGTAGTCTTTTATTAGCTAGCTTTTAACTTAGTAATAAGTCCTTTACTGCCCTCTAGACTAAATTTATATAAAAGACTAGGTATAGCCCCTAGGAATATCTAGCTTTATAGTTAATAGTATTAGTACCTCTAGTACCTTATACTTAGCTATAACCTAGTCTAGCTTCTTATATAGGTAATTTATTTTAATATTCTTAAGACTTAGCTATATATAGTCTTTAACCTAGAAACATTCTATAAGTCTTTAACTACTATTTATATTTTCCTATTACTATTACTAGATAAAAGCTATAGCTACTTATATTAAGTCTATACTCTCTTTTAAATACTATAGGAATACTTATACTTACCCTTTTACTAAAGTCCTTAAAGCTTTTATAAATAGTGGTTCTTAGATTATAAGTATATTAAAGCTATAAAGAGCTATATTTACACTTACTTCTATTACTAAGGAATCCTTATTATTTAATACTAGTTAATAGGCTAGTAAGTAATCTGCTTTCTTAAATTATAAAAAGGATAATATTACCTATAATACTGCCTAAACCTCCTAGTTAGCTCTCTCTATACCTCTATCTATCTATAAGTAGTGTAAGGTTAATAGTAATTACTTAGTGCTAACCTTTTTATAAAGCACTATCTAAAAGTCACTTAACTAATCTAACCTATAATCTATAATAATCTAGGTAAGGAACCTATAAAACCACTACTAATAGTGCTTAAACCGTTTTACACACGCCTTAGCCTCTATTAATATTATAGCCTTAAGTTATATAAATTTAAAGAGCCTATTTATAATAACTATTAGGAACTATAGGTTAGCCTAGTCTCTAGTAAGGAGCTCTATTATAAAGTTAATAAAGATCTATAACTAATATTTATTTAGTAAGGGAATTAGCTTTAGTAAGCCTTATTATAACTATTAACTCTTTTGTCCCTTATAGTAGTAGTAATTATATATAAACCATGCTATATCCTATAATATACTATCCTAATAGAAGTCCCTCTAAAATACCTTAAAGGTAGTATTCTGCCCTAGATAACCTAGTAAGGGTAAGTTATAAGTCTACTAGATTGAAGTTATAGTTAGAGGCTTTTACTTTAGTACCTAAGTCTAGCCCTAGAATTAAAGCGCCCTTTTACGCTAATCTAATAGTCTATAATCTATTCTTATGTGCTAGTAGCGTTAGGAAACTTCTAAGCTCTAGCCCTTACTGCCTTAAGCTATAGTCTATAGGTCTTATTATAGGCTATAGATTAATCCTATAGGGATTAGAGGTGCTTGTCTATAAATAAGGAGTCCTTAGCTAGGATACTTAGTGCTTAGGCTAAACTACCCTCTAGTGTGTTACTCTCTAAAGCTAAGTTATTCTTTAAAGTAGTGCCCTCTAAAACTAATATAGGCCTAATATTAATGTGTGGCTAACCCTAACTAAAGCTAAACTAAGTAGGCGTTATTGCTAATTATATAATAGGCGCCTTTAGTTTAGCTAACTATGCCTCTTCCTAATAGCGCCTTAATAATACATTTAGCTAGCCTGCCTAAGTCCCTAGCCTATAGTATAAGTAAAAATTAAAAAGTGCTAGAGTCTCTGCCTATTATACCTGTTATTCTAATATCTTCCTTAGGGCTATAAAGTACTCTAAGTTCTTATAGTCTATAAGTATTATAAATAGACTACTAATACTCTATAGCTTTACTAACTATACTTTAAGATACAAGATAATTACTAGAAGCTCCTTATTATATATTATATAATTCCTTTAAGCTAGTTATAAGTAAGCTAAGTAATATACTACTAGATATAAGACCCTTTATTATTTATTTAAGAAAGGCAACCTCCTAATGCTATTCCTAAGTAATTTACCTTTACTACTATATCCTTATTAAGGTCTTATTATATAAGGATTAGGTATAATATAAAAGCTAACTTTAATATCTTAAAAGCCTTATTATATACCTTTATCTAGCGGAATACCATGCCCTTCTTTATTAGGTTAATTAGGGGGCTTATAATGTCTAAAAATTATAGTATAAAATCATAATAAAAGTTAGCAAATCCTAGAAACCTACGCACTTCTTAAAAACATATTATAGATATAGAAAAGACTTAAAGCTACCTAGAAGGTATATAAAAATAGTTTAAGGAAGTAGAAGTAAAGTTTAACTCCTTAAAAACTAAGCTTATATACTTTAGCAAATCCTAATAACCCCCTAGACTAGGGTCTAACTTAGAGATAAGAAGATAATGCCTATAAAGTCCTACTAATTCTTAGGAGTATAAGTAAATAGAAAACTTAACTAAAGCACCTATAAGAATATCCTTAAGGAAAATTAGCCTAGTAAAGGCTTGCCCTTACTATGTTATTAGCCTTAGTATAGGGATGTAGCTTTAGGGATACTAGACTTCTTTACACGTAAGTAGTTTAACCTATTATTGCCTATAGAGCGAGCGCATACTACACCCTAACTAAAGCTAGAGGGAAACCTAGAGGGATAGTGAAAAACTTTATAATAGAATAATTAGCCTGCCTCTAGGTTATTATAGGGGCGTTTAAAGCTACCCCTATTATATAGCTAGAAGTAAAAATAGTAGTGCTACTACTTAACCTATACCTTAATATAGTTAAACAGAGGTTTAAAGAGAGAATTACTAATAATAGAATAGTAGAGATAATCTAAACCGCCTTATAGTTAGTTAAGACTATACTATGCTATAGAAGGGTTAGACGCACCTAACTAAGGGAAGAAGAGCTAGACGTAAACTTATATAATAAGTGGAATAAGAGATAGGAATTATAGTATAATAGAGAACGCCTAGGCCACCACTAGCACGCTAGAGAACTTACTAAGGACCGCTTACTATACCCTAACCTAAAAGAGATCTAAAGTTTTATATAAACCTAGATAAATATATCTCTTTAATAATAGTATAACTATATATAGGGAAGATAAGGCTAAACAAATTCCTCTTTAATAGAGGCGTGCCTAGGGTGATATTACTAATATGTAGCTATGGCTATAGAGAGGAAGATTAGTATTACGTTATTATAAGCTATAGTAACTATAACCACATAAGACCCTAAAGGTAGCCTAGAGACAAATGGGAGGTAAGGCTAGCCTTAGATAATCCCACGTAAGCGAGAACTATTACTAGATAGGTTATATAAACTAGGAGACTTAACTACTATAGGCTAGCGTAGGACCTAGCATTTGCCTTAAGCAGAACAGGACTAAGACTGACCCGCCCCTAGAGGACACATAATGTTACGGTACAGAATGGTGGGTAGGCAGAAGCCACTCATAAGAGGCCAGATTCGACACACTAGCTTAGAACATTAACTTACTTCTTACACATTACCGAACACCTACCAGTAGCTTTCGTAAGTGAACATAAAACGACTTATAACCTATTAAATCCGTTAGCCCCTCTAATAGAATTAACACCCTTACGTGCAAAGCTAGCACGTAATAAGTGGTAGTAATTAGAGATTCTTTTGTTACGTACCTTTAATAACCTAGATAACTCTTATGTCTAAAACTAAATAACTACAGCGCCTATATAAAGCAATTAATCCTAAGTTTCCTATTATAGAAAGTAAACTATGCCTTATTTATTAATTTAGGACTTTTAATAACATAAACCCGGATTTTAAACATTAAAAATAAAAATTAGTTAGAGATAGTAATTAAAAAGACTTAAATAAGCTCACACACTACGAATTTATTAATAGACTAGCAAAAGATAGGAATAACTAATCTACTAGAAACCTCCTATTTATTAGAATCCGGTGGATTCGCAAATAGTTTATCTTATCTAGATATAGGTTAAATCTTACATTATAAAAGCTAGAAATAAGGGATTTATTTGCGTATTTAGCTAATTAGGAAGTAGTTAAAATCCTAGGGAATCGCTAGAAAGTATTATTAGCCTAACCTAAAGCGTAAAAATAATAAAGACTAAGGATAGTATAGGGAAAGGCAAAAACAACAAAGGTAAGGGGGTTAAACACTACCTAAAAAGGACACCGCTATTTAACCTCTTAAGCCTCCTAACCACTTAATAAGATTATTAACCAAAGACTTACAGGTAGGACTATTAGAAAATCCACTTAGATAAGGAGATTCTAGCCCTAGGACTAACAAATCTAATATAGTAAGGGTTTTACCTAGGACTAAGGAATCTAATATAGTAGGGGTATTACTAAGGACTAATAAACCTAATATAGTAAGGATAATCTAGGAAGCGCTTAGATAGTAATAGGCTATATAATAGGTAATAATAATGGAAATAGTATTAGGAATAGAGTAACTAGCAATAAGGCTTACTAACGAAATCAGACACACATATAGTCTAGGAGCCTTAGCAAGATTAACCACACTAGTTCTAAATATAACCTAAGAACTGTTATGCCTACTAGTTAGATAAGTATATTAAGGTAGCTACCTATATGCTAAAGCTAGCTAGTAAGGACTATTAGTATAACTAAGGCCACCACTATAATAATAAGAATACCTATAACCTTAGCTACACTTTTACTTACCTTAGTAATAAGAACAATACCCTAGAGGCCAAGACTAGTACCTAGAAGTAAGGAACTAGAGAAGGGTAAACCTAGTATTAGACTAAGAAAGAAATAGCTAATAACTAAAAGTAGTAGAAAGGTTAATAGATTTTACTTAGAAGATTATAGATATTAGGTACTTTAAGCCTTAGAATAAGCCTAAAGAAGCTAGTAATAACCTAATTACTTATAAAGGAAAATAAACTATCTTTTATAATATAAAGCTATAGATCTAGGTAGTTAAGGACTACTTACACTGCGCTACCCCTAGCTAATAAGATATTATCTAGAAGAAAATTTAGATACTATTTTAAGGGGATATAATAGTGTAGTACTAATAATATCTTAACTTAGGAGAAAGAAATACTATATTTAGTAAAATAGTAATAGTATTTGTAGTAATTAGGAAAGAATTTAGCATTTAAATATAGGACGCAATAGCATAGCTTAACAAAGCTAAATATACTAAAGAGAATATCCTAAAGGGAGCCTTATTTTATGAATTTGCCTCTAAGATCTTCTAATATATAAGAGCGAATAGCGAAATAATGGATTTATAACTTCTATTGCGTTTACGCTTTAAACTTTACATAGGACTACGCTAGATGTGTCTAATACTAATAAAAGATAACATAAGGTTAGCCTACGTTACTATAGTTAATAATAAGAGGCATGACTTATATAACTATTTATAAAAGGAAGGTAATCTAGTAATTAGGAAAGGCAAAGCAAAAGCTAAAGTTTATTTTCATTAGGAAGAATCCAGTAGTAATTCAGAAGCAAAACTATCTATAATCTAGGCTAACTAGAATTAACCATTTAATACACAATTTCCGCTAGAAAACTAACATAGTAAATAGGATAATTAGCAAACCCTAAGATTTTTAGGCTCTTTTTAACTAAGATAATATTAGCAAAATTAGCCTTTTAAAAGGTAATTATAATAACTATAGTAGAGTAAATATTAGAAAGAAGAAAGAGAAGGGGAATAACTAGGGCCTAGACAGAGCTAACTAGAAGTCTTACTAAACTGATTAGAAGAAGTTTAATTTTAAGACATAAGAGATTAGGAGTAGACTAATTAGTTATAGTAACTAAGATAATTCTAATGCTAGGAGAAGTTACCTATAAAAGACAAAGAATATGTATATATAGTAGTGTACGAGGATAATTCTAATATATAATAACACAAAACCTATCTCTAAGACTATAGCTACTATATAGTAGTAAAAGGGAAGTTATAGAGAATAATAAAGATAAGTCTATAGGACAGGAAGCTAATTTTATGGAAATATACTTTATAAAAAGTAGCGAAATAGAAATAGTAAAGAACACTATTATTGAAAATGGGAAGGGGAATGTACTAGAGGGATAGGAAGACCTCCCTAGTAATTCCTAGATAGCTAGCGCAATAGAGGGCGCTGCGACCTATAGATAACTAAACCACGATAGATAATTCACTTTGAGAGCCAAGATAGTTAAATATAGTTGATTTCTAGCTAACGGACGGTCTGCGAGCAATGAGAGGATTCTACTAAGTCCCCTCATAGACCTACTAACCATATCGGCAGAACTAGGTCGCCAATAGGGTCTCGTGAGCTACTTTTTATTTTCCGCATAATTCATTTGTATGGGAAAAGTAAAAATCGACTCACGGCCATACAAACTAGACGCCCATGTGGCCTAACTAAGCACTTTAATAAGCAACCCTTTATATACAATATACCATTAAATCCAGAAAAATTCAAGGATTTAAATAGTATACGTCAGCCTTTTATATAACTACTAGTTCCCTAGTTACAGTCAATTTTGGCTTCCCTATAGGGTAACCTAGTTGGCTTAGTCATACATGCCGTAGCTTTGCTTAGGTGGTAACGCAAGATGCGTTGCACAACCACGCAAGATGCGTTACACAACCACGCAAGATGCGTTGCACAACCACGCAACGTAGTGCAGCAACGCCGCGTAACAACGCAACCAGGCAACTAGTGGGCCTATAAAATAGTGCTAAAAATAGCATTATTTTAACACTCCCTCTAGAAAAGTGTGACATAACTAATTCAATGCCTAATGACTTAGCTCTTTAATAGATATCTAAGTCAACTATAAATTCCAACAAATCAATAACTTTTAACTATAAATCCAATAACTTTTCAACTAGAATTCCAATATTTTGTTGATTTATTATTTTCGACTTTTTGTTGATTTAATAAAGCTAGGACTTCGTAAGACCTAGTAATTTAATAAATTGTTGAAATTTATCATAGGGCAGGGGCTTAGTTAAGCCATCTGCAGGCATCTCTTTAGTATTGATGTAGATAACCTTAGCTATACCCTTCTGTACCTTTTCTCTGGTATAGTTGAATTTTAGCAGGGTATGCTTTGTTCTGCTATGAAGAGCAGGGTTATTAGCAGTCGTAATAGCACCTTGGTTGTCGCTAAAAATCAGGACTGGAGGGGCTAGAGGCAGCTTAATTTCCGTAAATAAGCTATTTAACCATTCTAGCTCCCTAATAGCCTCACATAAAGCGTCAGATTCAGCTTCTAATGTAAATAAAGCTATTGTAGTTGCTTTCTTCAATTTCCAGCTAATAGGTCCTTCGGCTAGCTTAAATAAATAAGCATAGGTTGATTTTGAAGAGATCCTATTACTAGCGTAGTCGCTATCGCAGAATCCAATAAGGGTCGTAGAGGCTTTAGAGTTTATAACAGATCTAGACTTTCTATAGGTTATAGAATAACCCATAGTGCCAGATAGGTACCTAAGCAGGTGTTTAGCAGTATTTAAGTGCTTTATAAACGGCTTAGATAGCGCTGTAGAAAGCCACTGGACCGGAAAAGCAATATCAGGTCTTGTTAGAAGCATTAAGTACATAATAGTCCCTATAATACACTGATATAGCTTATGATCAGGGGGTAAGAGAGATTTTATTAGGTAGGTTGCTGCTTGTTTAATAATTCCGGGTTGAAGAGGAATTTGAACGGGCTTAGCATCTTTCAGGTCGAACCTTTCTAGGGCTTTAGAAATGTACTAGGACTGATGAATAGTTAGGGTCCCTTTCTTTCGATTTCTAGTGATTTGAACGCCTAGGAAAAATTCGGCTAGTCCACGGTCTTCTATAGGGTAAGCTTTATGTAAAAGCTTCTTTAATCTATTAATATATTTGAGGTCGGGTCCTATTAGAAGGCAGTCATCCACATAAGTCGCTATATATGTGGATGTAGTTGGGTTATAAAAAACGGCTGGGTCTGAAATTAAGGGGTGAAATCCGTGCTTGCGAAGAAGGTCCTTTAGGGCCTGCTGCCACTCTCTAGAGCTCTGTTTTAATCTATATAAAGCTTTTTAAAGGAAAATAACTTGCTTTTGAGCGGGTTTATAGCTATATTTCTTAAGTAATCTAGCTATTTCAGGCGTGGCTTTGGCAAATTCGGTAAATCCGTCTGGGATTTGCATATAAATAGCTTCCTTTAGTAGACTATTTAAGAATGCCCCTATAAAATCGACTTGTTCGACTTCCTAGTCATTAGAAGCTGCTAGAGCTAATAAAATTCGCTAACTAGGAGGGATGCTTGTGGTAGCATAGGTCTTGAGATAATCTTGACCTTCTATCTGTATAAAGCCTTTAGCAACGAGGCGGGCCTTGTATTTTAGGGGATTATTTTCTTTATCCCTTTTGACTTTATAGACAAGTCTGTTTTTAGGATCCTTCGGCCCTTAGGAACTTGGTCTATCCCTATAAATTTGAAGGTTCTAGCAGTTAAAAGCTGCTTAAATTCGTTAAAAGTCGTATCTATCTATTTTCGACTATCCTTGCTTTTTAATGCTTGTTTCCAGGTCTTAGGGGTATCCGAATCACTGTTGTTAGTTGATTTAGCCTTTTCCTAAGCCTTAAAGCATAACTCCTTAACAAAAGAAGTTATATTGAAATCGTTAACATCTATAGCGTCTGGATTAGCTAATGGATTACCTATAGGTGCCTTTTGAGGGGCTTCTATAGGGCTGCGGCTCTCTAGGGGACTAGATTTTCAGGCTTTGGATTATCCTGAATTTCTAGATTATCTTGCGAGGGATAACTATTACGAAGAAAGTCATCGATTCCTCCCTCTAAAGGATAACTCCCTGAAGATTTAGGGATCCTTACAGAGCCTATATCCTCTATAATTTTTACAAAGCTAGTCTTAACGACTGACCTTTTAGAGGGTATATAAATAAGATAGACGTTAGAACCTAGAGTAGCTAGTAACCGGCTAGGGATAGTCCTAGGGGCTAGCTTTTGCAGCTTAGATCTCTGCTCCAGAGGTATTAGAACCTCATAATAAGACCCTATAGCCCTAATTTTCGAGAAGTCAGGCTTATAGGTGGTCTTAGGCTCTAAGTCAGCTAGATATAGCTGCTTAGGGGTTAGGGGCTTAGTCGTATTTGCGGTGATGTTAACTAAGTCCACTATGGCTAGAAGGATGTAAGACTAGAGATACAGGGGCAATTTAGACCACTGTAGGGTAGCTCTAAGTCGATCGAGGATAACCCTAATAGCTCGCTTAACTAGCCTATTCTGTTCGTGAATATAAGGGCAGGAGGTGCTAAAGCAAATTCCCTTAGAAGTCAGCCATTGTTGGAGGTCGTTGTTAATTTCAGTGCCTCCGTCAAAATAAAGATGCCTAGGATACGAATTATATTAATTTTTAATTCCTTAAAAAAGCCCTTAATAGCATTATAAAGGGTCTGACCTTCTTTATTAGCTAATGAGAGGCACCATTTATACCGTGATTTTCAATCAATAAGGAAAAGGACTAGGGCCTTCTTATTATAAGGTATAGGTTCAATTTTTACTGTATCTCCCTCTAGAATATCTAGAACTCTAGGGGGTCCTGAATAGGTCTTTTGCTAGGTCTTCTAATAGCCTTAGTTTGCGTACAGGCTAAGCAGTTAAAATCCTTGTCTTTAATAGCGGAAAAATCAGGGATCCCTTTAGCTAATTTCGATGATTTCTTTAGCAAGGGAGCCCTATGTGGCCGAGTTAAATGTGCTAAAGAAGGGCTAAATCTAGTAATTTCTTATAACTAGAATCTAGCTTTTTAGAGCTACTATCCCTTTGCTCCCTATCGTGCTAGGCTTCTTGAGGATCACAGGCCTCAGGGGATTCTAGACGGCCACTATCGTCATCTAACGCATTAGGATATAGACCTTCTAAATCCCCTACAACAGAAGATGCCTGACTAGGAGCTCCGGTGGGATGTAGGGCTGAATTGTCGATGTTATCGTTGTCTTCGGTGTCGATTTCTTTAATTCGCTGATATTCCGTTGGATCCAGGGTAGGCTGCTGTGGAATTTGCACCTCTATAGGGTAGGAAAACCCCATATAAGTCGTATGGGTTAGATGTTGATGAATCCGGGAGCCCATAAAGGAGAGGTGGGTTTAATGCTTGCAAATTACAGGGGTTGGTTGTCCTTTAACTTGCAAAAAGAAGCCGTGTTTAGTAGGTTCTAATAACCCACAGGGACTTTTATTAGCTAGGAAAAGCTGATCTTTCAGAAGATAACCCCGGAGAGATAGTGGGTTAAACCACTAACTAGGTTCGTATCTATGCCTAGGAAATATAGGGCATCTAGCAAAGCTAAAGACCTATATTCTAGTGGATTTTTCTTTACCAGCACGTTAAATACAGCAGTACCCTTCCCTTTAGGATAGATAGGTCCTCTAGCTGTAATTATAGGGCCGCATTCGCCTTTCTTTAGGGGTTTGAAATCCCTGAAGAAAGCCCTATTATTACAAATATGACAAGAGGAACTAGTATTATATAGAAGGGAATTTTTAATTACATTATTAAAGTAATTAAAAGCGGGCTTAGTAGTAGTGTTACTAGTGGTACTAGAGGTGTCTGAATCAGATTCAGAATCACTACTATTATCGCTACTAGATTCGTTAGAATCTAATTCTTTAACGTATCCTATTGCTAGGCTGTAGCCTAAAGCAAACGCGGCTTCCTTTCCTTTCTCTTTAGCCCTAGTGCCACTCTTCTTCTTCTGCTTCTTCCTAGAGGCCTTAGAAGGGTTTGAATCCTTCTTATCCTACTCTTTCTTAGCGTTAGGGTCCTTCTTAGGGGTAGGATTAGATGTGTTCTTTTCCTAGTCCTTAGAATTTCCCTTATTATTAGAAGCCTTATAGCTAAGAGCCTTAGCTATAGGGGAAGATTTATCTCTTTGCTCTTCTAATAAGTCTGCCATGAGGAACTGTAAATTCAAGGTATTTACAGGCAGTCCTTGTGCCCTAGAAGCTCTAATAGTGAATCTTTGTCTCTCAGCCTAACTAGGAAAGGTCTGCTTTAATGCATTAATATAATGATTTACTTGATCAATTGGTGCGATCACTACACTGCAAAGCTGCAGTCTAGCTAGTAAATTATTAAAATCAGCATTAAAAGCCTCTAAAGATCCCTTATAATTTGAAAATTTAGGGAATGGTAGCTAGAGTATAGCGTACCACGCTGGATTTTAGCACTCTGCGAATACTGCCTAATAAGGACTTTATAGGCTTTTTTAGGGGACGTCTACTAGCAGATAGCTGCTTGTGGCCCTGACTGACAGCTATCTCTTAATATTATCAAAAGAATAGCCTGGTTAGGGTCAGCTAGCTAACTAGCTATACTTAGATTATCTAAGAATTCAGGTAATCCTAGGGCTCTAAATTGTATGTTCAGGGCTTACTTCCACTGATCATAGTTTTCAGGGCCTTTTAGCTTAGCTCCCTTAGGAATAGAGTGTACTTTCTTATTTAGTTCCTTTATAGCGCTTCCATTGAAAGCAGCTTAAAGGTTACTAGTAGAGGATAGTATAGGCGCAGGTGAAGATTTAGTGGCTGACAGACCTTCTATAGGTACCTGAGTATTTTCTTCCTTAGGTCTAATAGAAGAGGTCTGAAGACCTTGCATAGCAGACATGGTTTGCGTTAATTTACTTAAAAGATCATTAATGCTAGCCTCGTTTTTAATACGATTATCCTCACTATGCTAAATAAATTCAGTTAAGGTCTTGCCTTGTTGCTCAATTTGCCTCTGCATTTCTAGTTGCAAAGGGCTGGCTTAGGCAGCCATAGGTTAACCTTCTATATCCATCCGACTTGGGTCCCCAGGGTTACTAGGGTTAGGGTTAGGGTTAGGATTGGAAGGTCCTGCCCCAGGTCCCTTTCCCTTGAAATTAGGTGGCGCTATCTTCGACCCCTATGTATAATCTCTGACTTTCTTCCTGTTGCAAATAACGTGTGCTAGAAAATTAGTTGTAATGCAATCTGCTTGCGCACGTAAAATGCGTGGCGGGGCTGTTTAAAAGGAGCCCCTCCGGCTAGAAAAGTGGGTCAAAGGTATGCGCGGGCAAAAACAGGCCGGTGAAAATTCTCAGGAGAAAATTTTCACAACACCAAGAGCCACAGATAGGAATAATAGGTATTATAGAACGTAGCGCAGCGCAATGCAGTGCAGCGTAATATAATAGGTCAAAAAGCTTAGTATAGGATATACTAAAGTCCGAAGTGATTTTGAGGGAAGTGTAGCGTATCTACAGCGTAGATAATATTAATGACGGTCGTGGTTGTGAATAAAATCATAGGTAATGGTTGCAATAAATTATATTGCAGGTGCGGCGAGTGAATTTTAACACCAAAGGTCTAGTGTTACGATGCGGGGTGCTAGGCGATGAAAAGCTTCAAATTCTAGCGGTTTTCCTTCGTAATCTTAAGAGCCCACAGTGTAGTAAAACCACAACTAATAGCCAAAAATCTAGCAATCGCAGTGAATAATGCAGTGTAATAAAGTTGATCTATAGGCCTTCCAGGCTCATAACCTATTGAAAATGGGAAGGGAATGTACTAGAGGGATAGGAAGACCTCCCTAGTAATTCCTAGATAGCTAGCGCAATAGAGGGCGCTGCGACCTATAGATAACTAAACCACGATAGATAATTCACTTTGAGAGCCAAGATAGTTGAATATAGTTGATTTCTAGCTAACGGACGGTCTGCGAGCAATGAGAGGATTCTACTAAGTCCCCTTATAGACCTACTGACTATATTGGCAGAACTAGGTCGCTAATAGGGTCTCGTAAGCTACTTTTTATTTTCCGCATAATTCATTTGTATAGGAAAAGTAAAAATCGACTCACGGCTATACAAACTAGACGCCCATGTGGCCTAACTAAGCACTTTAATAAGCAACCCTTTATATACAATATACCATTAAATCCAGAAAAATTCAAGGATTTGAATAGTATACGTCAGCCTTTTATATAACTACTAGTTCCCTAGTTACAGTCAATTTTGGCTTCCCTATAGGGTAACCTAGTTGGCTTAGTCATACATGCCTTAGCTTTGCTTAGGTGGTAACGCAAGATGCGTTGCACAACCACGCAACGTAGTGCAGCAACGCCGCGTAACAACGCAACCAGGCAACTAGTGGGCCTATAAAATAGTGCTAAAAATAGCATTATTTTAACAACTATAGATATAAAAGCTATATAATCCGGAAAACTTATACCTAGCTAAGTTATTAAAGCTATAACTAGACCGTAGAAAGTTAAATTTAACGGCAAAATGGCAAGTATGTATTTAAAGATTCCAATTAAATTTAACAATAAAGGCAAAAGTTATTAAATTTGCCTTAACACTAGAACGTTATCTATTCTAGCGGACAAGGCGTGGTTATAGTAATATAGGTTAAATGTGAAATAGGAAACCTAAGAACCTAAACTAGTATTAGGGGTTTAGTTATCCTTTTTATTATAGAAACGGCTACTTTTAACTTCTATATTCCTGGTATTGCTTACGACACGGAGATCACTGGATATTTTATAGTTATAGTAGATATAATATTAAATTTAGGACCTAAGCTACTACTTAGAATGGATTTTCTTTACAAATACGGAACGAAAATTAACTTTATCTAACCTAAGGTAGTTTTTAGATTAGTTCACAATATAACAGTGTAGGTAGAGATTTTTAGACCGCTAAATAAGGTCTTATATTAGCGGGTGATTGTAGCGTAAGTAGTGTTAATTCCACTAAAGACCTAGTTGTATGTACTAGTAATATAAAAGGTTACGTAGAAAAATTAGGAGATAAGCGTATACTATGCGTAATCCTATTTAAGCTTTTTCCTAGACGTAATACTAAGTAACTCTAATAAAGGGTAAATAATCGCTTTTAATCCTACTGACAAAACCATTAGGATTAGTAAGAATTAAAAAGTAGTGTAACTAATAGTAGCTAATGAGATTGAAGCTAACCATGTTATTAATAACCTATTCGCGTACTATGCCTATTTTAGCAAAGATATAGCGGAAAAGGTAGAAAAGGTTAAAAGGGACGAAATGACTAACATTAAGGAAGATGACCTAGACCTAAGAAAAGTTAATGCAGGCGTACTAATATTGAAAATGGAAGGGGAATCTAGCTAGAGGGATAGGAAGACCTCTCTAATAGATTCTGACGCGGCGGCTTCTAGATTCACTATAATACGACGATTCTTCAAGATATAGAGCTTTGATAGTTAAATGTAGTTGATTTCTAACAATACGGACGATCTGATAAGCAATGAGAGGATTCTACTAAGTCCCCTCATAGACCTACTGACTATATTAGCAGAACTAGGTTGCTAATAGGGTCTTGCGAGCTACTTTTTATTTTCCGCATAATTCATTTGTATAGGAAAAGTAAAAATCGACTCATGGCCATACAAACTAGACGCCCGTGTGGCCTAACTAAGCACTTTAATAAACAACCCTATTTATAAAATATACTATAAAATCCAGAATAAATCAAGGATTCGAACAGTATACGTCAGCCTTTTATACAACTACTAGTTCCCTAGTTACAGTCGATTTTAGCTTCCCTATAGGGTAACCTAGTCGGCTTAGTCATACAAGCCTGTGGGTTGGTTGTGTGCAAGAACGCAGGTCACAGCCAAAGCTGCAGGCAACGCTGCAAGCAACGCCTTGTAACTAACGTTGCAACAACGCAACTAGGCAACTAGTGGGCCTATAAAATAGTGCTATAAATAGCATTATTTTAACAACTAATATATGGAATTTCGTGCCTAGAAACGGTGCTATACGTGACTAACAAATTCGGGGTGCGAATAGCCAATATTTGTTATGGACTGGCCCTAAGGCAACTGCTGTTAGGCGTTGATATAATATTGAGAAACTTAAGGAGGGAAGAAAGGAAGGTAGGAAACCTATCCCTTCCTATGCCCCTTATACTCCTTAACTATCCTAAGCTATCCTATCTATCCTCTTCCTATCCCCTTATTATCTTTACACCACTTCTTCCTATCCCCTTATTATCTTGTCTCTGTCTCTTCTAATCCCCTTATCGTTCCTTACTATCTTATATTTAGCCTTATCTTTATCCCTTACTATCCTATATTTAGCCTTAATCCCTACCCTTACTGTCTTAGCTTAGGCCCTTACTTATCTCCGTGTTATCTGCTATTAGCCCTTTTGTTATACATGCTATAACTAATGCTTAGGTAAAGCCTAAGCCCTTATATATGTCCTTGCTCACCTATTACAAACCCGTATAGTAGAAATGAACCCCACATCTATACCTACTAACTTTAACTATTTATTCCCTGTCCTATCACGCCCTTTCTGTGGTTAGCGTCTTTGTTATTTGTTATTATTATTAGGTAGCGTGTGACGCGTACCCCTCCTCACTAAGTTATAGAGACTGTCTCTACCTATTGCGTTTGCTTTTTATTATTAGGCTAAGTGTATAATGTGTGTTCCTAGCCCCTCCTCTATTATTATAGTAACCTTAACCCCTCCCCTACTTATCTATAACCTCTCTAATATAGTTACGCTTCCTATATAAATATCCTACTTTCTTACCCCTTTTACTACCCCTCCTTCTTATAATAACTATTCTCCCTTAAACCTTATAAACTTCTTTATATATTCCTATCTATTACTTTAAGCTCTTACCTTCTATTCTTATTTATCTTACCTCCTAAATATCTTATTCTTACCTTCCTCCTACTATCCCTACTACACCTCTAGCCTATGCTATTAGTAAGTATCTTGTAAAGGGGATTTTAATAATAATAACTATACTACTCCTATATTAGTTTTTATCCTTATAGTCCTTATATTAAGCGTTCCCTAACTATAGGTGTCCTAGAATATTATTATCCTAAAAGCAAAGGCTTATGCCCTCCTTATTAGTATAACTATATAACCTATATCTAGTTAACACAGTTCCTATTCGCTAACCTAAGGCTTTGTTATACCCTTAAAGACTTAAAAGCCACTATTACTACAGGTAACCATATTGTGACGCAAGGCGTTGCAAAGAGCGCAATAACTAAGCGCAAAATGCCTGTCCTATCCTAGGACTTCCACGCCCTTATAGGCTATTAGAATACGCTCTTAAACTAAGCGTAATTTAATCCAGCCCTAGTGCATTTAGCCCTTAGGCCCCCCTTCCCCTAACACTCCTACTATAAATCCGCTAAGCTTTAATATTATACTATTTATAGGCAGTAGCCCCTTAGCTAGCCGCTAGATAGGGAGTGCTCTCTAATAGGTTGCTAGAAGCCTATTCTAGTAGAATTAATAGCTTGTAAATAGCATCTCCGCCTTATATAAGGAGTTTTGTAGCTATTTAGCCGCTATAATTAAAGCGCTCTTTCCTTAACATTATAAGGCCACCTGTAATTGCTCTTAGCTTATTAGGGTTAGAGATAAGTCCCCTTCTTACTAATACTAGTAACCCTCCTATCCTATCCCTAGTACTAGAACCTCTGTCCCTTATTACCCTTATGTTATAGGGGTTGTTTATACTCCTATTATAACTAGTGGCTACTATAGAGATAGCACTTCTCCGCCTATTAGTTACTTCCTATCCCCTAACTAACCATTTACTTACACTCTTTAAAGTCTAAGTAATAATAAAGGCTAGTAGTATTGCCTCCTATTAGGAATATCTTACGTCCCTCCTAGATAATAGTTAGGGCTGTCCTACCCTAATCTATACTATAAGTATAATAATATAGGTTCTTATAATAATATAGGTAAGGGTAGAGAGGTTAGGATAATATCCCTAATAAGTTTAATAAAGGCTTTTAATTATTTATAGGAGGCACCCTATATGCGCCCTAGGTCTAATATGTAGTCTCCGCTAGTAAATAAGTTTATTATAATTAATTTAGTCTATTATTATAATATATATCTCCCTATTCCTTTTAAACTTATTAAGTGCCTGTGTCTTTACTATATTCTCTAGTAGTTCCTATATTAGCTATAAGTACCTTACCTATTTAACTAGGATATTATATCTATTACCTCTACCTAGTGTATTTTAAGCTACTAGGATCTATTTTATATAATACTCCTTAATAAGCTTATTATTATTCTCTAATAGTACTTACTCTAAAGCTAGTTAGAAGTCCTATAGTTTCTGACTTAGGAGAGGGTCTATTACTACTTATTTAATAAGGTTTACGTAAAATACTAGATAGATACCCCTTAGTACATCTAGTTAGACTATTAGCGGTGTAAGTACCTCTACTACTATATACTTTACTAAAACCTAGTTAAGTTTCCTTAAGGGGCGGTTTATCTTAATATTCTTAAGAGAAAGCCACACTTTATTACTTACTTAAAAGCGTTCCACTAGGTATTGTAAAGCTACTGTTATGTCCTATTATTATTGCTATATATAGGCTATTATAGCCTAGGCTAGAAGAGTCCCCTCTTATAAGTATTCTAGAAACTAAATAGCCCTTCCCTTAGGTATTATAGTAAATGCTAAAAGGTCTGGCTAGGATTAAATAGGTTCTAGGTTATATCTATATAATAACTTATTTAGGCTTACCCCTGTAATAGAAGAGGTCCTATTATTTATTATAAGCTAGTAAGTAGCTAAGTATTTAGGCTAGTTAAATTAAGAGAAGGAGATTACTACCTATAGTATTACTTACACCTCCTAGTTCGCTTATTTTATGCCACTATTAGTCTATAGGTAATGTAATGTAAAGAGTAATTAATTTATTCTAACTAGTAAGTATAGCGTTATCTAAAACTTCCCTAACTAGTCTAAGCCATAGTCTATAATAATAGACTAGGGAACTCTCTAAACCTTTACTAAACTATCTTAAATCGTTTTATATATTCCTTAGCACTAATAGAAGTTATTGCCTCTAGCTAGATGAATTTTAAAAGCCTGTCTATAATAACTATTAGGTAATAAGGTCTCTCTAAGGATAATGCTAGTAATTCTATTATAAAATCTATTAAGATCTATAACTAGAACCTATTAGGGATTAGTAGTGGTTTTAGCAAGCCTTAACATTGTTAACAACTCTTGTAACCTCTAAAACAATGGCAATTCCAAATGAATCTAGCAATATCCTATGATATCCTATCCTAGTGAAACTGTTACTGTAGAATTTGAAATATAGTGTTCTAGCTAGGGTGTCCTGCAACTAGCAAATCATAACATTGCTAAATAAGAGTTATTATAAGAGGTTCCTATGCTAGCACCTAGGTATAACCCTTAAATTAGAGCGCCCTATAAGCACTAAGTAAGTAATCCGCTACCTATTCTTTTATTATTGCTTCTAGGGGAAATTTTCATGCCCCTTCCTAAATAGCTTTTAGTTAAATATAGTACGTAAGGTCTGCTATAATAGCTTAGTCCTATAATAACTAAAGGTATTCTATGGCGAAAAGGACCTCTCTAACTAGTAGCGAAGTTGTGTTTAAAATAAGAGAATCCTAATTAAGGTTCTCCTATAAGTCTGTAAGTAATTAAGAGAGTTATGTAATAGTAACTAGTTATAGTATTTATCCTATCCTTACTCCTACACCCTTCTTATCCTACTCCCTTTATAAAAGTGCGTCTAGTTATTAAGCCTACGTGCTAGGTCTATAATATAAGTAAAAATTAAATAGGGCAAGCGTATCTGCTTACTAAGCCTGCTGTTCCGTTATTAGATAAGGAGTAGTAAAGTATTCTAGGTTCTTGTAATCCATGTAAATCGTGAACGGTCGTGAAACGCCTTATAGCTCTGCTAATCACGCCTTAAGGTAAGAGATAATAGCTAAGAGCTCCTTATTATAAATAGTGTAGTTCCTTTATAAGGCTAACAAGCTTGCGGAGTAATATGTAACTAGGTATATAACGTGGTTAAGTCCTTCCTATAATATACAACCTCTAAGGGCTAGGCCTAAATAATTTGCCTTAATTACTATAGGTCAATCTAGGTCCTATTATGCTAGAACCAGGTACTTAATAAAAGCCCCTTTTAATTTCTTAAAGGCCTTATTCTTTTTAGGCCTCTATTAAAAAGGGATATATATATATATATTGGATACGCTAGCTAGCTATATAGTTGCTAGTACTAGTACTCCGGCTGGTTAGTTAACAGGAAAACCCATAAATGGGGAGAAAACCCTCTCGCGTCTGTATTTGGGTCGGCACCGGCCCTGTATCGGGGCTATGCCGCTTAAAAAGTTACCTATTGTGAAAAAGTTGTGGCTAGCTCTCGCTAGCCTTATCCCTAAAATCCGAAAATCTGAGTTTAGGAGGAAGGATTCGCTCCTTCTAGTGCGCTTGTGGGCCTAGGGCAGTTCTATCTTAGGCCTCCTTGCTTTTTCTAGTAGGAGGTGAATTCTGTTGTGGTAGGATCCTTACAGTTTTTCACTTTTTGCTAACTCTTCCGTGGCCCCACTTTTAGCTAAGTCTAGTCCGCTTCTGACCCAGGTGTGTTATAAACCCTAAGCACCTGCTCTTAGTTATATGTGGGGGGTAAGGCTAGGTCTAGTCTAGTTAAGGATCGGTTCCGCGTGTATACCTGCCTTATAATATCTTTTTACTTTTCCTTATGCTTTACTTTTAAAGCTACTATAGTGAATTACTCTGCCCCCTTACATATATAAAAGGAAGTAATTCCCCTGTAGGATTCTGCCCTCTTTTCTTTCCTTATTATCTATCTTTTCTTAGGTTTATTTATGCCTTTTTTGTCTACTAGTGTAATTCTAGGTTAGATTTAGTGCGGTTACTGACTATTATTATAGTTTTCTCTATAATCCTTGTCATTGTCGCTGTTTGCTATGTTATTATCTATTTCCCTTATAAGTCCTGCCCCTTAGGGGTACTCTATTGCTTCTAACTCGCCTAGGAACCAAGCCTCTCCGAGTAATATCCCTAGAAACAGTTAACTTTAGCTTAACTAAGGCGGGCTCTGAATAGGGAGCTTTGTGTAAGTTATTCTTCCGCTCCTATTTTAAGGCTTTTTGTTTCTAATTCTATGTAGTTAGGTAAGCTATGGCAGTTTTAATGTATTTCCTGTTACTCTTAATTAATAAGGACCCCTAGCTATTAGTGCTACGACGTCGTTAGTATAGGCGGCCCTGAGCCGGATAAGTGTCGGTAGCGTATCTGCTGACCTATGGTTAGGTGCCGTAACTAACGCCTGTTTTAATTGTTAGGTTTATAATAATAGTTACGACAAGGTAATGGTTTGCGCCGCGCCCGGGTTTACTTCGTTACTAATCCGCCTCTTAGCTGAATACTGCGGGGCGCTGAGCCGAATATTTGTGGCTAACGGAGATCTAAGCTGCTATTGTTAGCGGTGCTGAGGTACGCGTCTGTCTATAGGGTGGTTCTGGGTCTGTGTTGTATCTAACGTGTGTTTATCTTAGGTTCCTGATAATTACTACAATTATATAAGAAAGCTCTGCGCTAAGAATTAGAGTAAGAAGCGGAGCGCTTTAGTGGCGGGCCTGGATTAGTCTAGGTCTGGTTCTAATAGGGGCTAATATAATAAGATGGTTTTCTGGATACGACGCTTGGACGCTTAAATGGCGGAGATAAACCGGCTTCTAGCCGCCTCCCTTCCGGCAAAGGGGCGTGCTAAGGTGATGGAGGATGCCATCCCTGTTCCGGAGGAGGAGTGATGCGACGGGCCGGAGCCGGTCCGAGAGCGGCGTTAGGGCGTAGGGGGCCAATGATACCCGGCGTTAGTAGTTTCAATTGAGAGTTTGTTTAAAAGGGATATTTCTCTTTATAAGTTATATAAGTAGTGCTACTATCTTAGAGAAGTCCTTAATAAAGTCTTAGTAAAAATTCGTAAACCCTAGGAAGCTTTAGACCCTACGTAGCTTTATAGGCGCTAGCTATTCCTAATTGCTATAACCTTTACTAGGTTAAAACAGACTAAATGTCCTGCCATAATAATGTAGCCTAAGTACTAGACTTCCTCCACAGCAAATATAGACTTACTAAGGTCTAGGTATAATCCCGCTGCCCTTAAGCGGCCAAGTATTAGTTAGACCTTAGCTATGTAGTCCTTCCTTAACCCCCTAAATAGACTAAGATATTATCTAGATATGCTATAATAAAATCCCTTAACACATCCCCTAAGGATTTGTTAATATAGCGTTAGAAGGTTACTAGTGTACTTACTAGTCTAAATAGGCAGACTAACCATTTAAATAGTCCGAATCTAGTCTGGAATGCTATTAAGTGCTCCTTGCCCTCTACTATCCGTAGTTTATAAAATGCTACGCAAATATTTACCTTTATAAACTATTATGCTTTAGAGAGGGATTATAGGGTTTCCTTAATTAGAGGGAGGGGTATTAGTCTTATACTATTATCTTATTAAGCGCGCGGTAATCCACACAAAAACGCTAACTACTGTTTAATTTCTTAATAAGGAGAACTAGGGCTATAGCTAATAAGGAGCTAGCATAAATCTATCCTTTATCTATAAAGTCCGTAATTTAATGTCTAATCTCTAGAAGTTAGTCCCTTAGCATGTTATATAACAGTCCCTATAGTAGTGTGGGTTTAGAACTGTCCGGGTTCTTGTATAGCTAGATGTAGTGGTTAAGGGATCCCTTATAAGGGGGTAACCTATCCGCTTTAGTTTTATTAAAAAGGTCTGCAAAGTCCGCTAACTCCTCTAGTAGTGTTAATATATTAGGTTTATTTAGTTATTATTTTAGTGCTATAAGCTATAGCACTATTGTTATTTCCTTAAACTTGTAGTAATAAAGCGAGTTATAGTGTCTTTCTATTATTAGGCTCTACGTGCTTCCGCGGCGTATAAGGCTCTAATAATTCCTTAAACAGGCTTATCTGTACCACGCTCTAAGGCTTCTAATACACAAAGACCCTCTGCGGCCCTTATTACTAGTTATCGTTTTACTACATAAATTACCACATCTCGTTATTCTAACTATAGCATCCCAAAGATTATATCCCAGGTAAGGCCTGGAATAACATATAGATATACTAATAACTCCTGTTACGTGCTGGCTTTGCACGTAGGGTGTCAATTCCGTCAGAGGGGCTAACGGATTTAACGGGTTATAAGTCGTTCTATGTTCACTTGCGAAAGCTACTAGTAGGTGTTTGGTGATATGTAAGAAGTAAGTTAATGTCCTAAGCTAGTGTGTTAAATCTAGCCTCTTATAAGTGGCTTTTACCTACCCACTATTTTATACTATAATAAGTGCTAGGCGTGCCTTAAAAGACAACTATCCTAGTTATACTTTAGCGAATAGCTAGATTTGTCCTTATAATAGTAAAAGAAAAGAAAATCCTCCTTAAATATAATAACTAGTATAAAGGAAATATATAATAACTAGTATAAAGAAGATAGGATTAGTATGTTTACTACTGCACTTATTATTACAATATTATAAGTTTACTTAACCTTATATTACGCCTTCCTATAACGTATATTTTATTTATATATCTAAACTTATTATATTAAATAATAAAGATACTTCCCTAGCTACTATTATTCTAATCTTTCCTAATTATTACCTTCTATTACTAATTAGCCCTTATCTTCTTACTTATCTAAATTATTAATTTACTTAAGTAAATCTACGAATTTGTCCTTAGCCTCTTCTAGCACCTTCTTAGTGCTATTTACTACCTTCTATAATATTAAATCTATCTTCTTCTTGTTAAAATAATGCTATTTATAGCACTATTTTATAGACCCACTAGTTGCCTAGTTGCGTTGTTGCAACGTTGGTTACAAGGCGTTGCTTGCAGCGTTGCTTGCAGCTTTGGCTATGACCTGCGTTCCTGCACACAACCAACCCACAGGCTTGTATGACTAAGCCGACTAGGTTACCCTATAGGGAAGCTGAAATCGACTGTAACTAGGGAACTAGTAGTTGTATAAAAGGCTGACGTTGTTATGGACTGGCCCCAAGGCAACTGCTGTTGGGCGTCGATATGATATTGAGAAACTTGAGGAGGGAAGAAAGGAAGGTAGGAAACCTATCCCTTCCTATGCCCCTTATACTCCTCAACTATCCTAAGCTATCCTATCTGTCCTCTTCCTATCCCCTTGTTGTCTTCACACCGCTTCTTCCTATCCCCTTGTCATCTTGTCCCGTCTCTTCCGATCCCCTTGTCGTTCCCTGCTATCTTACATTCAGCCTCATCTTCATCCCCTGCTATCCTACATTCAGCCTCAATCCCCACCCTTGCTGTCTTAGCTCAGGCCCCTACTCGTCTCCGTGTCATCCGCCATCAGCCCTCTTGTTGTGCATGCTACAACTAATGCTTAGGCAAAGCCTAAGCCCTTACATACGTCCCTGCTCACCCGTCACAAACCCGCATAGCAGAAATGAACCCCGCGTCCATACCTGCCAACTTTGACCATTCGTTCCCCGTCCCGTCGCGCCCTTTCTGTGGTTGGCGTCTTTGTCGTTTGTTGTTGTTGTTGGGTGGCGTGTGACGCGTACCCCTCCCCACTGAGTTGTGGAGACTGTCTCCACCCATCGCGTTTGCTTTTCGTTGTCAGGCCGAGTGCGTGACGTGTGTTCCCAGCCCCTCCTTTGTTGTTGTGGTAACCTCGACCCCTCCCCACCTGTCCGTGACCCCTCCGACACGGTCGCGCTTCCCATATAAATATCCCACTTTCTTACCCCTCTCACAACCCCTCCTTCCTGCATACCACCATCATCCCTCGATCCTCACGATCCCCTCGCGTGTTCTCGTTCATAACTCCAAGCTCACATCTTCCCGCGTTCGTTCGTCCTTTCCTCGAGATGTCTCGTTCCCGTCTCCCCCGTCGTCCCCTCCACGCCTCCGGCCCGTGCCATCGGCGAATACCTCGTGGAAGGAGATTCCGACGATGACGACTATGCTGCACCCGCGTCGGTTTTCCGTCCTTGTGGACCCTGTATCAAGCGCTCTCTGACCACGGGCGTCCTGGCTTGTCGTCCTCCCGAGTCTGGAGGCTCGTGCCCTCCTTGTCGGCACAACCACGTTACCTGTGTCTAGTTGACACGGTTCTTGTCTGCCGACCCGAGACTCCGTCGCGCCCTCAAAGATCTGGAGGCCGCCATCGCTGCGGGTAACCATATCGTGACGGCAGGCGTCGCGAAGACTGCGTCGACCAAGCGAAAGATGCCCGTCCTGTCCCAGGATTTCCGTGCCCTCGTGGCCCGTTGGAACGCGCTCCTGCACCAGGCGCAGTTCAACCCGGCCCCGGTGCGCTCTGCCCTCGGGCCCTCCCCCTCCAACGCTCCCGCCACGAATCCGCCGGGCTTCGATGTCGTGCCCTTCGTGGGCGGCAGCCCCTCGGCTGGCCGCCAAATGGGGAGCGCTCTCCAACAGGTCGCTGGAAACCTGTTCCAACAGAACCAGCAGCTCGTGAGTGGTCTCTCCGCCATGCGAGAGGAGTTCCGCGGCCATTCGGCCGCAATAATCGAAGCGCTGTCCCCTCATCGTCGTGAAGCCACCCGCAGTCGTTCTCGGCTTGTTGGGGTTGGTGACGAGTCTCCTTCCCGCCGCCGTCAGCGACCGTCCCGTCCGTCCCCGCTGCTGGCCCTGTCGATCAGCGTTACTCCCGTGTCGCGGGAGTCGCTCGTACTCCTGCCGCGACTGGTGGCCGCCATGAAGGCGGCTTTTCCCCGTCGGTCGCTTCCCGTCTCCCGACCGTCAATCCACCCGTGCTCCCCAGAGTCCGAGTGCCGGCAGAGGCCAACGACATCGCCTCCTGCCAGGAACGTCCCGCGTCCCCCGGACGTCAGTTGGAGGCGTCCAACCCCGGTCCGTACCAGGGGTACGACGATATGGAATCTTACGATGAAATGGGTGTGGGTGAGGAGGTCGGAGAGGATATCCCCGACGAGTTTGCTGAGGATTTTTGAGTGTTTGTGGGGGCGCCACGAATGCGCCCCGGGTCCGATTCGTAGTCTCGACAGGTAGACGGGTTTGCCGCAATTGATTTGGTCCATCGTTGTAACGTGCATCTCCCCATTCCTTTTCGAACTCGTCGAGTGCCTGTGTTTTCACCATGTTCTCCAGCGGTTCCCATGTTGGCCGTGAGTACCCCGCCCATTTGACCAGGACGTTACGTCTATTGCCTCTGCCTGGCGCATTTCGAGCCGCCAGGATCTGTTCCACGCGATACTCCTCGACAAGCTCGTCATCGTCCTCTGACAGTACCCATTCCGGAGCTGGTCGGGAGTCCTGTAGTTTCTGACTCGGGAGAGGGTCCGTTGCTGCTCGTTCGATAAGGTCCACGTGGAATACCGGATGGATGCCCCTTGGTACGTCTAGTCGGACTGTCAGCGGTGTAGGTACCTCCACTACCGTGTACTTTGCTGAAACCCAGTCGAGTTTCCTTGAGGGGCGGTTTGTCTTGATGTTCTTGAGAGAAAGCCACACTTTGTCGCCTACTTGAAAGCGTTCTGCTGGGCGTCGTGAAGCTGCTGTTGCGTCCTGTTGTCGTTGCTGTACGTAGGCTATCGCGGCCTGGGCTAGAAGAGTCCCCTCCTGTAAGTGTTCCAGAAACCGAACAGCCCTTCCCTTGGGTGTTGTAGTAGATGCTGAAAGGTCCGGCTGGGATTGAATAGGTTCCAGGTCGTATCCATGTAACAACTTGTTCGGGCTTACCCCTGTGACGGAAGAGGTCCTGTTGTTCATCGCGAGCTGGCAAGCAGCTAAGTGTTCGGGCCAGTCGAATTGAGAGAAGGAGATTGCCACCCGTAGTATCGCTTGCACCTCCTGGTTCGCTCGTTCCGTGCCGCCGTCGGTCTGTGGGTGATGTGACGTGGAGAGTAATTGATCTATTCCGACCAGCGAGCATAGCGTTGTCCAAAACTTCCTAACCAGTCCGAGCCGCGGTCTGTGATGATAGACTGGGGAACCCTCTAAACCTCCACCAAACCATCTTGAATCGTTCTGCACATTCCTCGGCACCAATAGAAGTCATTGCCTCCAGCTGGACGAATTTTGAAAGCCTGTCTGTGATGACCATCAGGTAACGAGGTCTCTCTGAGGATGATGCCGGTAATTCTGTCATAAAATCCATTGAGATCTGTGACCAGAACCTGTCAGGGATCGGTAGCGGTTTCAGCAAGCCTTGACGTCGTTGACGACTCTTGTGACCTCCAAAACAATGGCAATTCCGAACGAATCTGGCGACATCCTGTGACATCCCATCCCAGTGAAACTGTCGCTGCAGAATCTGAAACGTAGTGTTCCGGCCGGGGTGTCCTGCAACCGGCGAATCGTGACATTGCTGAATAAGAGTTGTCGTAAGAGGTTCCCATGCCGGCACCCAGGTACGACCCCTAAATTGGAGCGCCCGTGGGCACTGAGTGAGCAATCCGCTACCTGTTCTCTTGTCATCGCTTCCGGGGAAATTTTCGTGCCCCTTCCTGAATGGCTTTTAGTCGGATACAGTACGTAGGGTCTGCTATGACAGCTTGGTCCCATAACGACTGAAGGTGTTCCGTGGCGAAGAGGACCTCTCCAACTGGTGGCGGAGTCGCGTTCGAGACGAGAGGACCCTGATCGGGGTCCTCCTGCGAGTCCGTAGGTGATTGAGAGAGTCGTGCGATAGTGACCGGTCGTAGTATCTGTCCTGTCCTTGCTCCCGCACCCTTCTTGTCCTGCTCCCTTCGTGAAAGTGCGTCTGGTCGTTGAGCCTGCGTGCCGGGTCTATAACGTAAGTGAAAATTGAACAGGGCGAGCGTATCTGCCCACCGAGCCTGCCGTTCCGTCATTAGGCGAGGAGTGGTGAAGTATTCCAGGTTCTTGTGATCCGTGTAAATCGTGAACGGTCGTGAAACGCCTCGTAGCTCTGCTGACCACGCCTTGAGGCAAGAGATAATAGCCAGGAGCTCCTTATCGTGGATGGTGTAGTTCCTTTGTGAGGCCGACAAGCTCGCGGAGTGATACGCAACTGGGTACATAACGTGGTCGGGTCCTTCCTGTGACATGCAACCTCCGAGGGCTAGGCCTGAACAATCCGCCTCAACTACCGTAGGTCGATCTGGGTCCCATTGTGCCAGAACCGGGTACTCAATGAAAGCCCCTTTCAATTTCTCAAAGGCCTCGTTCTCTTCGGGCCCCCATCGGAAAGGGACATTTCTCTTCGTGAGTCGTATGAGCGGTGCTGCTATCTCGGAGAAGTCCTTGATAAAGTCTCGGTAGAAATTCGCGAACCCCAGGAAGCTTCGGACCCCACGTAGCTTCGTGGGCGCTAGCCATTCCTAATTGCCGCAACCTTTGCTGGGTCAGGACGGACTGAATGTCCTGCCGTAATGATGTAGCCCAAGTACTGGACTTCCTTCACGGCGAACACGGACTTACTGAGGTCCAGGTACAATCCCGCCGCCCTCAAGCGGCCGAGTATCAGTCGGACCTTGGCCATGTGGTCCTTCCTTGACCCCCTGAATAGACCAAGATATCGTCCAGATATGCCGTGACAAAATCCCCAACGCGTCCCCAAGGATTTGTTAATATAGCGTTGGAAGGTTGCTGGTGCGCCTGCTAGTCCAAATGGGCAGACCAACCATTCAAACAGTCCGAATCTGGTCCGGAATGCTGTCAAGTGCTCCTCGCCCTCTGCTATCCGCAGTTTGTGGAACGCTGCGCGGACATCTACCTTCGTGAACCATCGCGCCCTGGAGAGGGATCGTAGGGTTTCCTTGATTAGAGGAGGGGTATCGGTCTTGTGCCGTTATCTTGTTGAGCGCGCGGTAATCCACACAAAAACGCCAACCGCCGTTTGACTTCTTAACGAGGAGAACTGGGGCCGCGGCCGATGAGGAGCTAGCACGGATCCATCCTTTGTCCATGAAGTCCGTAATTTGACGTCTGATCTCCAGAAGCTGGTCCCTTGGCATGTTGTATAACGGTCCCCATGGCAGTGCGGGTTCGGAACCGTCCGGGTTCTTGCGTAGCCGGATGTGGTGGTCGAGGATCCCCTATGAGGGGTAACCCGTCCGCTTTGGTTTTGTCAAAAAGGTCCGCGAAGTCCGCTAACTCCTCTGGTAGTGTTGATGTGTCGGGTTTGTTCGGTTGTTGTTTTGGTGCTGTAAGCTGTAGCACTGTCGTCATCTCCCTTAAACTTGTGGCAATGAAGCGAGTTGTGGTGTCTTTCCGTCGTTGTGCTCTGCGTGCTTCCGCGGCGTATAAGGCTCCGATGATTCCTCGAACAGGCTCGTCTGTACCACGCTCTGAGGCTTCTGATACACAAAGACCCTCTGCGGCCCCTATCACTAGTTGTCGTTTTGCCGCGTGAATCACTACATCTCGTTGTTCCAACCATGGCATCCCAAAGATCACGTCCCGGGTGAGGCCTGGAATGACATATAGGTATACCGATGACTCCCACCCGTCGATGTCAATCCTGGTGTGCACCATGTGGGTGATCGAGGAGGTCTCCTCTTTTGTGCGTTTCCCCCGCTTTTCCGTTTCCACTGCGGTACGGACTCGTCTCCGTGTCGGTAGTCGTATGAGCTCGAGGCCCAACCGTCTCGCTGCCGGTTCGCTAATGGCACCGTAGCAATCGCATCCACAGTCGATCTGAACATTAAGGTAAGAGCATGTATTAAAGAGTACGGGAACTAGGAATGGTGGTCGATCCATATAACGTTCTATGTCCTCCTCTGTACTCATGCACTGATCATACTCATCCGTAACTGTGGGCGCCGGCTGGCCTCCCGCCCCCGTGCGAGACTCTGCTCGGGGCTACTCGTTTTCCGTGTTGTTAGGGATGATTTCCTCGTCCGCGCTTTCCTCGTCCGCCCCGTGTGTGTTAATGTTGACCTGTGGTCGCCGAGGCGGGAGGAGGGGGCATCCCGGAATGTAATGGCCCTTGACGCCACAACGTAGGCAGCACCCCTCCTGGCGGCGTTTGGTCATTTCCGCTCCTGACACCCATTTGGCCCTCTGCGGTTCGACATCCTTCTGGGCTTTTTCCTTTTTGTCCGATTTCTTTTGTTTCCCCGCCTGTGTTGTTGCGGCCCGTACCCCTGTCATTGGCGTGTCGCCGTCGTGGTCGATTTGTTGGGGTGCGTGTCGGACCGGCTGCGGTCCGCGTCGGTTCCGATACTTGTCCTCCGCGGCGAGAGACTCGATGTCGACCGCAATGCTGCGGTAGACGGCAACTGCCGGGTAGTAGTCTGTCCTGCTGACTCCTCTGCCAACCGTGATCTCTCTCATGCGCTTGTTGAGTGCGCGTCGTAGTTTGGCCAACTTAACTTCGCTCGCCCATTGGGCCCCTCCTGCTAGGGAGAGCTTCTGTTCAAAGCGAACAAAGAACGTGGCGAATGATTCTCCCGATCCTTGCTCCATCTGGTCGAGTTCCGTCAGGGCCATTTCCTGCCTGTGTGGGTCTGCATACAGGGTCTCCAAGTAGTCAAGAAAGGCTTTTGGCCTGTAAGCGTTTAGCTCGCCCGCCTCAAAGTATGTTGCGATGCGGGCCTGGACCTTAGGTGAAAGTTGTTGGTAAATGAACACCCATTGGTCCTTGTCGTCTCCGATGAAGTCCACGTCTACCTCAAGTTTGTGTTCTATGAGGAACTTCCAGGCAGCGAATGTGATTTTGTCGCCATTGTATGGGTCGCCCATCCGGATCGGTTTTCGTTGAACCTGCGGTGCTATCGGCGTCGGTTCGGGAGCCGTAAGTTGCACAGGAGGGTCCGCATTGGGAGCTGTTGGTTGTGTAGCCGCGTCCGATGAAATGGTAACTTGCGGTGCAGGCGTTGGATTTGCTTGCACGTTTTGTCGTAAGGACTCAATTGCCCTAGCCTGCTGTTCTAGCATTAGCCGAAGTGTTTCAAATTGGGCATTGTGAGCCCCCGGTGGTAAAGTGGCATCTGATAGGGGAGTTATAGTCCCTGGCCAGTTCGTTCGTCTGGTTGAAGGTTATCTCCCAGGTCCATTGCGTAATCCATTGTCGTTTGTTTCGGTAGTCTTTATGGACTAAAGGAAGTTTCTCAAATGTTATGGACTGGCCCCAAGGCAACTGCTGTTGGGCGTCGATATGATATTGAGAAACTTGAGGAGGGAAGAAAGGAAGGTAGGAAACCTATCCCTTCCTATGCCCCTTATACTCCTCAACTATCCTAAGCTATCCTATCTGTCCTCTTCCTATCCCCTTGTTGTCTTCACACCGCTTCTTCCTATCCCCTTGTCATCTTGTCCCGTCTCTTCCGATCCCCTTGTCGTTCCCTGCTATCTTACATTCAGCCTCATCTTCATCCCCTGCTATCCTACATTCAGCCTCAATCCCCACCCTTGCTGTCTTAGCTCAGGCCCCTACTCGTCTCCGTGTCATCCGCCATCAGCCCTCTTGTTGTGCATGCTACAACTAATGCTTAGGCAAAGCCTAAGCCCTTACAGACGTATACTATTCGAATCCTTGATTTATTCTGGATTTTATAGTATATTTTATTAATAGGGTTGTTTATTAAAGTGCTTAGTTAGGCCACACGGGCGTCTAGTTTGTATGGCTATGAGTCGATTTTTACTTTTCCTATACAAATGAATTATGCGGAAAATAAAAAGTAGCTTGCGAGACCCTATTGGCGACCTAGTTCTGCCAATATAGTCAGTAAGTCTATGAGGGGACTTAGTAGAATCCTCTCATTGCTCGTCAGATTGTCCGTATTGCTAGAAATCAACTACATTCAACTATCAAAGCTCTATATCTTGAAGAATCGTCGTATTATAGTGAATCTAGAAGCCGCCGCGTCAGAATCTATTAGAGAGGTCTTCCTATCCCTCTAGCTAGATTCCCTTCCATTTTCAATACTTCTATATTAGCGTCTCCTTAGGCTATAAGGGTTTTGTCCTTATTTCCGTAGCTATTAGCTTTAACCTAGGATTAGGGATTCTCTTTACCTTCTTTTATAGTCCTCCTAGTATAATTAATTCCTTACGCGGCTATTTTGCGTTAGATCTAGTTATTTTACTGCCTAATTACTTCTCTAGTGTGTAAGTACTAGCTAGAGGTATAGTAGTCTTTAATTCTCTAACTTTAGTAATAAGCTTATTATATTTCTAGATAAGTGCTTAGACTTTTTCGTAATTATAGCTTTATTCCTAGCAAATCTCTTTAAAGTTATTCTAAATCCGGTCTAATTTAAGGTTAAAATCGGATTTATAAGTGTAAAATCCTAATAATTTATTAAATCTCTTGCTAGGATTAGTTAAATTTCTAGTGTTTTAAAGACCTATAATTTTCTCCTTTTAGTCTTTTAGAATAGCTATAACTTATATAAATTTAGCTTTTAACCTTTTAGCCTTATCTTACACTTACTTAGCTATGTTTTCGTTTAATTCTATTATATTATTTACTATAGTAATAGCTTCTATAATCTTTTGTTAATTTCCTCTATAATTACCTTTACCTAGTTAACTTAATTTACTAAATTATCTAGCTTACTCTATATATACTACTCTTTTCTAGCTTTATCTTTTCTAGCTTTAACTAATTTTTAAGGCTACACTTTATCTATCCTAATTAAAAGTAAATCAGATTAACTAATACTAGCTAGCACTCCTATAATTATAGCGTTTACCGCTCTAAATTTGTTTGTAAATCACAAAGCTAGTAGCTTTATATGTAGTAGTAGTAATATAGTGCTATTATATATAGCTATCTATTAACTATACTTAACTATTACAGTATTATAAAAAGCTACTACCGCTGTCTTTGCCTAATTCTTAGCTTATTATATTACTTTATAAAGCTTTTACTTTTGAAAAACCTTTGCAAATCTTTCCACACCGCCTTACAGGTCCGGAATTGCCTCTAAAATACAAACTAACAAGATAATTAAAATCCTCACCCTATTTTACCCCTTCTTATAATATTATATTATAATAGAGCTAGAGGCGGGCAGGAGGAGGAGATGCTAATAGTAATTAATAAAGGAGAAAGGGGGCTAGTATAGAGCTACCACTACCTGAATGCAGGCAGAGGACAGTTTAATATCTAGAGATGTAATAATAACCTAAAGGCGAATTGGATTTAATTTAAATACCTAGAAGAACAAAAATACTATAAAAAGATTGCTAGCCTTATCCCTAGTAATAAATTATCTAAGGTATAGAACATTACCTAGGTCGTTGCAGACCTAAAAGCAAGCTACGCCTAAGCTAAGAAAGCAGAGATAAATAACAATAGTAATATCTACACTATAAAAGAAGCCCTTAAAGAAGTTATTAAAGAAGCTATTAAAGAGGCAGATAAAAACACTGCTTCTCCTACCTAGGCAAGCATTACTATAGGGCTAACGCAGAGATAATTAAACCTAAACCCCCTATAGATTCTAGGCCACTAGGATAAAGAGGTCCTTATTAAGGGTAACTCTATTTAGGAACCGCTTTAGACTAGAAGCGTAAAAGATATAGTTATAGCGGTAAACAAAGCCACTGGCTAGACTATAGTAGTTATAGCTAGAAGACTCCCTAGCGGAGACATAATTATTATATTTAAAGGAAACGCCTTCTAATACAGGACTAACTAAAAATAGATTACCACTACCTTTAGACTAGAAGTAATCCTTTACTACTAAATCCTAAGCGTTATAGTTAAAGGCTTCCTATAAAATATACCTTAGTAGAAAACCTTATAGTAAATATAGGAAAAGCAAATAAGATAAATGTGATTAAGGCAACGGTAAGATAACCTAGAGGCAAAAACACACTAAGAACCACCCTTATCCTTAGCCTAGCTAAGGTAAATAACGCTAATAAGATATGTAAAGATAGGATAGTATATAAAGCGGAGCTATTCTAGACTAAACCTTATAATAAATCACTGTAGCTAAGGCAGTGCTATAACTGCTTCTAGATAGGTTATATAGCAAAATTCTATAAAGCAGCCTTAAGGTGCGGCAGGTGCGAAGCTAGCTATTATAAAGAGGGCGAGAAATCTTACCCTATATCTATAGGATAACTATAAGAGAAGTGTATACTCTGCTCTAAGGCGTACCTAGCGTAGTCTAGGACCTACCTAACCCTTAAGGAAAAATAGAATATAGCAAAAGCAGGATATTAGAAGCGCCCTTCCTATTTTACCACTTAATTACTAGCTAGTAGCCTAGCCCTACCTTAGGAGAGACTAGAACTAGTTAGCCTTACTAGGAAGAAAAGAGGCTGCCTAACACTTATAGAATAGAATGCTAGATAGCCTAGAGCAGGTAGTATTAGAAAATACGCGGAGCTAATTAGAGCTAGAATAAAGCTAGTATAAGATAGTAGTAAACCCCCTCCTAGACCTATATAATAATAATACGCGTTCTCTTCTAGAATGTGAATAAGAAGAATAACCTTATATACATCGCGCTCTGTTACTAGACTAATATAGACGTAATAGCAATCTAAGAATAGGAACACATAAGATAAGCATAGCCCCTAGCTCTAGGCCTCGCTAGATTCTAACTCGCATATTATAAGGGTTAGAATATAGTATACATAAACAAGAAACACGGAGTAGGCTTATGGTTAGCTTGCGGAGGCACTAACTAGTTGCTTATAGAAATCCAAGGAATAAATATTTACTCCCTTTACTTAGAAAAACATAGTAATAAATAAAACACCCTTATTCGCATAATTAATAAGGAAAAGCCTTAGGGAAGAAGCGTCTTTATAGGTAATTTTAACTAAAAACACCTACTATAGGATAAATATAATAGGACTAGTAATAGAGTAAAAGAGCTACTAGAGTTCACTAGCCAGTAGCAACTTAGATTAGTAATGCCCTAAGGGGAACCTACTAGATAGCATAATAGAGATAGAGATAGCATAATTAATCTAGCCTAGGCTTCGCATAACTTATAAGTCCACTACAATAGCGCGGCAGATATATTAGGCTCTGACTATATTCCGTAGCTAATTAGCATTAACTCTAGCAGTTAAGACTGTACCTCACTAATAATAAGACATAACTAGTAAGCAATAGATAGACTATTTGTAAAAGTAAAAGTGTTAGTATGACTCCGGCCTAAACTCGCTCTAAACCCCTATAACTAAGAAGGGATAGACTAGTATATAGAATAGCTTATTACAAACCTCTAATAAATAGTAGAGAGAGTGGCACTAAGGAGGCCCTAAGGCCTCCCTAGGCTAAAGGTATAGTGGTTTAGAAGAGCAAAGAAGTAGTGGCTAAAGCCAGATAAGCAAAGAGGGCATAGAGATAATATAAGACTAATATAAATTAGAATATATATAAAGAGGCGGAGATAAACTAAGAATGCACTATTAGAGAGGAAAAGAGAAATACATAGAGGGAAGCACTAAAAATGCTAATATATAGGAAAAGGACAGAGGTATTTAGAGACTAGAGAGATAGGCTAGACTTAGGAGCTAGGCCCCCTAAGCTTCTAAGAATACTAGACCTAGAGAGAACCAAAAACAACCCTAACCTAGCTATAGCGCACACTAACAAAGCCAAAGTCCTTATACAAAGATTTTTCCCTAAACTAATAGCAGACCTCTCCTATATCCCTAACCTTTCCTTCCCTAAACTTAAAAACGCCCCTTTTCTAGCCTAAGAGTAATTTATAAGAGCTAAAATTATAAACATTCTCTTAGGCATAGCTAACTAAAAGGCCCTAGGAGATAACAAACTCCTAGCAGGCCTTATTAAAGCCTATAATAACCTAGTAAAGGATATAATCATAAGACTACTTAACACTACCCTAGAAGTAAGGTACTTTCTAGCCTACTTCTAAACCACTAGAGTTATAGTAATTAGGAAACCTAGGAAGATAATAAAGGAGATAAGGAGAGCTAATATATAGAGACCTATTTCACTACTTAATATAATAGGTAAGATTATAGAGGTAGTAATAGTAAGGTAGCTTATAAGCTACGCTAAGGCAAATAACCTTCTTCTAGAACTATAAATAGGTAATAGGAGAAATAGGTTAATAGAAACTATAATAAAAGCCTTAACGGAATATGTGTAAGAGGCCTAGGGAGAGGTAGCGTTACCTTGCTAGCTTAAATAGATATTTCTATAGCCTTTAATAACCCCGTGGCGTGGTGGTTACACGCTGTGGAGACCTGTTCCGGGTCGCAGGTCGTGGGTTCGAATCCCACACGGGGCACAATTCTAAAGGTCTTGGTCACACCTTTAGAATTGAACCAATCGCAGGGCAAGGAAAAGTGGAGTTGTGCCCCACTTTTCCTTGCTTTGCAAGCGAATTAAACAAGCTATCTCGCTATATAAATTAGCTAGGATACCCAGAGCTCTAGGGTTATAATTTGAGCTAGGGTTTGCAACTATATTGCATATTTAGGTAGTGGGAACCAGATTGTAGAAAACGGGGGATAAGTATAGTGGAAAAAAATCGTTGTAAACAGTAGCTTAGGTATCCAACTTTGTACGTACAGGATAAACACACATTGCATAACAAATCGTAATAGGTTTTTCACCCAACTAGGCAACTAACTAATTATCCAATAATTAGTAACCTAGTACAGTTTTCCTATTACAAAGCATATATCACCGCAGGAGTACTAGTAAATAGCATAAATTGCTATCTAGCGTAATCAATATATATATATATATATAGCCTTTAATAGAGTTAGCTACCCTTACCTTATTGCCCTCCTAGTTAAGATAGGAGTACTACTATAGCTAGTAATAGTAATATAAAGCTTCCTTATAGGTAAAATAAGCTAGCTTAGCTTTAACGGAGACTTATTATAACTATTTAAGATTAAGGCTAGTACCTTATAAGGCTCCCTACTTTCCCTATTCTCTTCTTACTATACTTTACTAAGTTATACACACGCCTTTACTCTATCCTAGGCATAGTAGTAATAGGATTTGTAAATAATACTAATATTATAGCATTTAGAAAAAACACATTATAGACATAGAAAAGACTTAAAGCTACCTAGAAGGTATACAAAAATAGGTAAAGGAAGTAGGAGTAAAGTTTAACCCCTTAAAAACCAAGCTTATACACTTTAGCAAATCCTAATAACCCCCTAGACTAGGGTCTAACTTAGGGATAAGGAGATAATACCTATAAAGTCTTGCTAATTCTTAGGAGTATAGGTAAATAGAAAACTTAACTAGAGCACTTATAAGAATATCCTTAAGGAAAGTTAGCCTAGTAAAGGCTTACCCTTACCACGTTATTAGCCTTAGTATAGGGATATAGCTTTAGGAATGCTAGACTCCTTTACATATAGGTAGTTTAACCTGTTATTACCTATAGAGCAAGTGTATACTACACCTAACTAAAGCTAGAGGAAACCTAGAGGGATAGTGAAAAACTTTATAATAAAATAATTAGCCTACCTCTAGGTTATTATAGGGGCATTTAAAGCTACCCCTATTATATAGCTAGAAGCAGAAATAGCAGTGCTACTACTTAACCTATACCTTAATATAGTTAAATAAAGGTTTAAAAAGAGAATTGCTAATAATAGAATAGCAGAGATAATCTAAACTGCCTTATAGTTAGTTAAGACTATACTACGCTGTAGAAGGGTTAGACACACCTAACTAAGAGAAGAAGAGCTAGACACAAACTTATATAATAAGTGTAATAAGAGATAGGAATTATAGTATAATAGAGAACGCTTAGGCCGCTGCTAGCACGCTAGAGAACCTACTAAGGACCGCCTACTATGCCCTAACCTAAAAGAGATCTAAAAGTTCTATATAAACTTAGATAAACACGTCTCTTTAATAATAGTATAACTATATATAGGGAAGATAGGGCTAAATAAATTCCTCTTTAGTAAAGGCGTGCTTAGGGTAATATCGCTAATATATAGCTATAGCTATAGAGAGGAAGATTAGTATTACGTTATTATAAGCTATAGTAACTATAACCATATAAGACCCTAAAGGTAGCCTAGAGATAAACGGGAGGTAAGGCTAGCCCTAGATAATCCCACGCAAGCGAGAACTATTACTAGATAGGTTATATAAACTAGGAGACTTAACTACTATAGGCTAGCACAGGACCTAGCATTTGCCTTAAGCGGAATAGGACTAAGACTAACCCGCTCCTAGAGGACATATAATAATATACGGACACCTAGATCGGACGCTAAAGAAAGAGAACTCTAGGAAATAGGCGGCTTAGAGGCGCGTGAGGGTTAGGGCTAACGTTATAATAACGCCCTAGGCCTGCAAGCGCACTAGAAGGAGCGAATCCTTCCTCCTAAACTCGGATTTTCGGATTTTAGGGATAAGGCTAGCGAGAGCTAGCCATAACTTTTCACGATAGGTAACTTTTCAAGCGGCATAGCCCTAATACAGGGCTAGTGCTAACCCAAATACAAACGCGAGAGGTTTTCTCCCCATTTATAGGTTTTCCCTGTTAACTAACTAGCCGGAGTACTAGTAATAGCAATTATATAGCTAGCTAGCGTATCCAATATATATATATATATAACTATTACACTATTATAAAAAGCTACTACCGCTGTCTTTGCCTAATTCTTAGCTTATTATATTACTTTATAAAGCTTTTACTTTCGAAAAACCTTTGCGAATCTTTCCGCACTGCCTTACAGGTCTGGAATCGCCTCTAAAATACAAACTAACAAGATAATCAAAATCCTTACCCTATTTTACCCCTTCCTACAATATCATATTATAATAGAGCTAGAGGTAAGTAGGAGGAGGAGACGCTAATAGTAATTAATAAAGGAGAAAGGGGCTGGCATAAAGCTACCACCACCTAAACGCAGGCAGAGGACAGTTTAATGTCTAGAGATGCGATAATGACCTAAAGGCGGATTAGATTTAATTTAAATACCTAGAAGAACGAAAATACTATAAAAAGATTACTAGCCTTATCCCTAGCAATAAATTATCTAAGGTATAGAACACTACTTAGGCTATTATAGATCTAAAAGCAAGCTATACCTAAGCTAAGAAAGCAGAGATAAATAATAATAGTAATATCCGCAATATAAAAGAAGCCCTTAAAGAAGTTATTAAAGAAGCTATTAAAGAGGTAGATAAAAACACCGCTCCTCCTACCTAGGCAAGCATTACTATAGGGCTAACGCAAAGATAATTAAACCTAAACCCCCTATAGATTCTAGGCCGCTAGGATAGAGAGGTCCTTATTAAGGGTAACTCTATCTAGGAACCGCTCTAGACTAGAAGCGTAGAAAACATAGTTATAGCGGTAAACAAAGCTACTAGCTAGACTATAGTAGTTATAGCTAGAAGACTCCCTAGTAAAGATATAATTATTATATTTAAAGGAAACGCCTTCTAATATAGGACTAACTAAAAATAGATTACTACTGCCTTTAGACTAAAAGCAACCCTTTATTGCTAAATCCTAAGCATTATAGTTAAAGGCTTCCTTATAAAATACACCTTAGTAGAAAACCTTATAGTAAATATAGGTAAAGTAAATAAGATAAATATAATTAGGGCAATAGCAAGATAACCTAGAGGCAAAAACGCACTAAGAACCACCCTTATCCTTAGCCTAGCTAAGGTAAATAACGCTAATAAGATATGTAAAGATAGGATAGTATATAAAGCGGAGCTATTCTAGACTAAACCCTACAACGAATTACTATAGCTAAGGCAGTGCTATAACTACTTCTAGATAGGTTATATAGCAAAATTCTATAAAGCAGCCCTAAGGTGTGGTAAGTGCAAAGCTAGTTATTATAAAGAGGGCAAGAAATCTTACCCTATATCTATAGGATAACTATAAGAGAAGTGTATACTTTGCTTTAGGGCGTACCTAGCGTAGTCTAGGACTTACCTAACCCTTAAGGAAAAATAAAATATAGTAAAAGTAGGATATTAGGAGTGCCCTTCCTATTTCGCCACTTAATCACTAGCTAGTAGCCTAGCCCCACCCTAGGAGAGACTAGAACTAGTTAGCCTTACTAGGAAGAAAAGAGGCTGCCTAACACTTATAGAATAGAACGCTAGATAGCCTAGAGTAAGTAGTATTAGAAGATACGCAAAGCTAATTAAAGCTAGAATAAAGCTAGTATAAGATAGTAGCAAACCCCCTCTCCTAGACTTATATAATAATAATACGCGTCCTTTTCTAGAATATAAATAAGAAGAATAACCTTATATATATTACGCTCTATCACCAGACTAATATAGACGTGATAGTAATCTAAGAATAGGAACATATAAGATAAGCATAGCCCCTAGCTCTAGGCCTCGCTAGATTCTAACTCGCATATTATAAGGGTTAGAATGTAGTATATATAAACAAGAAACACAGAGTAAGCTTGTGGTTAGCCCGTAAAGGCACTAACTAGTTACTTATAGAAATCTAAGGAATAAATATTTACTCCTTTACTTAGAAAAACATAGTAATAAATAGAACACCCCTATTCGCATAATTAATAAGAAAGAGCCCTAGGGAAGAAGCGTCTTTATAGGTGATTTTAACTAAAAACACCTACTATAGGATAAATATAATAGGACTAGCAATAGAGTGGAAGAGCTACTAGAGTTTACTAGCTAGTAGTAACTTAGATTAGTAACGCCCTAAGGGGAACCCACTAGATAGCATAACAGAGATAGAGATAGCATAATTAATCTGGCCTAGGCTTCGCATAACTTATAAGTTTACTATAATAGCATAGCAGATATATTAGGCTCTAACTATATTCCGCAGCTAATTAGCATTAACTCTAGTAGTTAAGACTATACCTCACTAATAATAAGACACGACTAGCAAGCAATAGATAGACCGTTTGTAAAAGCAAAAGCATTAGTATAACTCTAGCCTAAACTCGCTCTAAACCCCTATAACTAAGAAGGGATAGACTAGTATATAAAATAGCTTATTATAAACCTCTAATAAATAGTAAAGAGAGTAGCACTAAGGAGGCCCTAAGGCCTCCCTAGGCTAGAGGTATAGTAGTCTAGAAGAGTAAAAGAAGTAGTGGCTAAAGCTAGATAAGTGAAGAGGGCATAGAGATAATATAAGACTAATATAAATTAGAACATGTATAAAGAGGCGGAGATAAACTAAGAACACACTATTAGAGAGGAAAAGAGAAATATATAGAGGGAAGCACTAAAAATGCTAATATATAGGAAAAGGACAGAGGCGTCTAGAGACTAGAGAGATAGGCTAGACTTAGGAGCTAGGCCCCCTAAGCTCCTAAGAATACTAGACTTAGAGAGAACTAAAAACAACTCTAACCTAGCTATAGCATATACTAATAAAGCCAAAGTCCTTGCACAAAGATTTTTCCCTAAACTAATAGCAGACCTCTTCTATATCCCTAACCTTTCCTTCCCTAAACTTAAAAACACCTCTTTTCTAGCCTAAGAGCAATTTATAAAAGCTAAAATTATAGACATTCTCTTAGGTATAGCTAGCTAGAAGGCCCTAGGAGATAACAAACTCCTAGTAAGCCTTATTAAAGCCTATAATAACCTAGCGAAGGATGTAATTATAAGACTACTTAACGCTACCCTAGAAGTAAGGTACTTTCTAGCCTGCTTCTAAACCACTAGAGTTATAGTAATTAGGAAACCTAGGAAGATAATAAAGGAGATAAGGAGAGCTAATGTATAGAGACCTATTTTACTACTTAATATAATAGGTAAGATTATAGAGGCAGTAATAGTAAGGCAGCTTATAAGCTACGCTAAGGCAAATAACCTTCTTCTAGAACTATAAATAAGTAATAGGAGAAATAGGTTAACGGAAACCATAATAAAAGCCTTAACAGAATACGTGTAAGAGGCCTAGGGAAGAGGTAGCGTTACCTTACTAGCTTAAATAGATATTTCTATAGCCTTTAATAGAGTTAGCTACCCTTACCTTATTACCCTCCTAGTTAAGATAGGAGTACTACTATAGCTAGTAATAGTAATATAAAGCTTCCTTATAAGTAAAATAAGCTAGCTTAGCTTTAATAAAGACCTATTATAACTATTTAAGATTAAGGCTAGCACCCTATAAGGCTCCTTACTTTCCCTATCCTCTTCTTACTATACTTCGCTAAGTTATACACACGCCTCTGCTCTATCCTAGGTATAGTAGTAATAGGATTTATAGATAATACTAATATTATAGTATTTAGAAAAATATATTATAGATATAGAAAAGACTTAAAGCTACCTAGAAAGTATATAAAAAATAAGTAAAGGAAGTAGGAGTAAAGTTTAACCCCTTAAAAACTAAGCTTATATACTTTAGCAAATCCTAATAACCCCCTAGACTAGGGTCTAACTTAGGGATAAGGAGATAACACTTATAGAGTCCTACTAATTCTTAGGAGTATAGGTAAATAGAAAACTTAACTAAAGCACCTATAAGAATATCCTTAAGGGAAAGTTAGCCTAGCAGAGGCTTACCCTTACTATATTATTAGCCTTAGTATAGGGATATAGCTTTAGGGATACTAGACTCCTTTATATATAGGTAGTTTAACCTGTTATTACCTATAGAGCGAGCGCATACTATACCCTAACTAAAGCCAGAGGGAAACCTAGAGGGATAGTAAAAACTTTATAATAAAATAATTAGCCTACCTCTAGGTTATTATAAGGGCGTTTAAAGCTACCCCTATTATATAGCTAGAAGCAGAAATAGTGGTGCTACTACTTAACCTATACCTTAATATAGTTAAACAGAGGTTTAAAGAGAGAATTACTAATAATAGGATAGCGGAGATAATCTAAACCGCCTTATAGTTAGTTAAGACTATACTACGCTATAAAAGGATTAGACATACCTAACTAAGGGAAGAAGAGCTAGACGCAAACTTATATAATAAGTGAAATAAGAGATAGGAATTATAGTATAATAAAGAACGCCTAGGCTGCTGCTAGCACACTAGAGAACCTACTAAGGACCGCCTACTATACCCTAACCTAAAAGAGATCTAAAAGTTTTACATAAACCTAGATAAACACGTCTCTTTAATAATAGTATAACTACGTATAGGGAAGATAGGGCTAAATAAATTCCTCTTTAGTAGAGGCATGCTTAGGGTAATATCGCTAATATATAGCTATAGCTATAGAGAGAAAGATTAGTATTACGTTATTATAAGCTATAGTAACTATAACTATATAAGACCCTAAAGGTAGCCCGGAGATAAACGGGAGGCGAGGCTAGCCCTAGATAATCCTACGCGAGCGAGAACTATTGCCAGATAGGTCATATAAACTAGAAGACTTAACTACTATAGGCTAGCACAGGACCTGGCATTTGCCTTAAGTAAAACAGGACTAAGACTAACCTACCCCTAGAGGACACATAATAATATGCGGACACCTAGATCGGATGCTAAAGAAAGAGAACTCTAGGAAACAGGTGGCTTAGAGGCGCGTAAGGGTTAGGGCTAACGTCATAATAATGCCCTAGGCCTGTAAGCGCACTAGAAGGAGCGAATCCTTCCTCCTAAACTTAGATTTTCGGATTTTAGGGATAAGGCTAGTAAGAGCTAGCCATAACTTTTCACAATAGGTAACTTTTTAAGCGGCATAGCCCTAATACAGGGCCAGTGCTAACCTAAATACAGACGCGAGAGGTTTTTCTCCCCATTTATGGGTTTTCCTGTTAACTAACTAGCCGGAGTACTAGTAATAGCAATTATATAGCTAGCTAGCGTATCCAATATATATATATATATATTACTTTATATTCTATTAGATTTACTATTACTCTTTTAATAGGTTTCCCTAATTACTTTACTACTATTATCCTTGCTTTTAGTGCTGCTTTCTGTTCTTTAAAGATAGTAAAAAGCTATATAATTATATTTTACTAAAGTGTAAAATATAGGTTATTTAGGTTTACTTCTAGACTATTATTTACTATTATAGCTCCTTTAAGCGTAAATTCATACGCGTAAGCCTATATTACATAGTTTACTATCTATACCTTATTTACGCGTTAACTTACTTAAGTATATTAGAAGGTACTAAAGTTAATACCTTTAATACCTTTACCTTTATATTTAGTATTAAATTCCTTTATAGCCCTTTTTCTTACTACTACACTGATTTTAGGCATTAGCTTATAAGCGTCTGCCCTTAAGCTAGGTTTTCTAAACCTTATAAACATTAAGTTAAAATTAAGGCCTTCTATTCTCTTATATACCTATAATAGCCTAATAAGGAATTCCGCTAGTATCTAGTCCTCTTCCTCTCTAAAGTTAGATTTAATTAGTTCTTTATTATATTTAAAGTCTAACTAGTTTTCTCTAACTCCTATTTTAGCCTATGCTTTAGAGTTAGAATCCTAATCTAAGTTAGTTGCACTTTCTTGCGCGTGAGTAAGATTAATGTAACTAGGGTTATCTTCCTTATTACCTAATCTAGCTGTCTTTTAACTAGACTTTGTTTTTACTAAAAGCTCTTGTTTCTTATATCTAGCTAGATTGTCTTTAACTAGCTCCTTTATAGCCTTTTCTTATAATTTTTTAATGCTTTTAATAATAGTCTTACTATATTATTAACTTCCTTACTTTTATTTACACTAGCCTTTTCTTTTCTCTTAGCTAATAGACCCTTTATAGGTGTTTTCTCCTATACTATTTTTGAATTTTCTAGGTGCTATTCCTAATATAGTCGCTTAATCTACTAATAAATTTACGTAATTTCCTTTTCTAGCTATTGCCCTTTAATAAGTTTCTAAAAACGCTTTCTAAGTCCTTGCTTTTTAAAGACATAGGCTACTCTTAGTTGAAGTAGTAGACTATTTAATTTGCTTTTAAATTTGCCTTACTTCTCTTTAGAATTAGCTAGTTTTAGAGCTATCTTAATATACGTAATCCGTCCTACTATTACGTTTTGTTTTTCTAGTGCTAGTATATAAATATATAAATATAATATAAAACCCTATTTATATAATAATTATTACTTAACTTAGTATTTACTATTAAATATAATAAAATTTAGTAACTTATTATTATTATTAGTTAGGTAAGGGCTAGTAATAGCTAAGTAATATATATATTTAAATTTATTAGATCTTCTTACCTCTTTAAAACCGTATTTCTTGTAATTTTTACACTCTTAGATAATTTATAAGCGTTTCTTCTTTTCTTTAGTAAGGGTATAACTAGTCTTAATGCATTTACGTAACTAGGTATAGATTAATTAGAAAAGCTTATTTTACTTTACATTTATTAATACAAAAGTTAGTTTAAAAAATAAATTTAGATATGCTATAGCTAAATTTAACTGCGCTAAAGATCTTATATTACTAATAGCTAATGCGAGGTGTAAGTTACAGCGGGTTAATCATTATAGGGCAATGTAAGTTATAGTAAGTTAAAAATTTATAGGTCTATGCAATTACAGGGCGGTATATAGAGTGCGCTAGTGTCAAGGCTTATGGGCTGGTCGCATGAACAGAGTGAAGGTATGATTAAGGTGTCGCTGCTATCAAGCTGAAAGGTAGGGTATGTGCTTAAAGGTTTCAATCTCTGGCCTCCCACATTCTATGTGTGCGGCCCTCGCTAAATACCCCTCTAGTGTGCACGTGACTAGCTCGCGGCTAGGTTAGTGCAACCCGCCACTAGACCCTATTATACATAATGCTATTACCTCCATTACCTCCATTACCTCCACGACCCTAATATAGTTCCCCCTCTTTATATAATTGTCCTTAATTATAATAAGCTGCTCCGTTATAGCGTCCTTACTATACAAACTTCCTTACATAGGTTTATTATAACTCTTCGTGGCTTAACGCGCTATAAGGGAAACTATAATAACAATATTAACATAGGTTATAGGTTCTTCTCCACACTACTTGTTAGTTCTAGGTAGCAATTTAATCGTAGCTAGGGTATGGCCTTATAACTGCTCTTATCCTTATTATTACTAATTCTATAGAAGTGGACACCCTATGTTAAATTTTATAATTAGGCTAAAAGGACAGGGTATTAGACACTATTTGTCTAAATGGGTTTATTTATGAATCCTAATGAGGTAGTGGCGAATTCGCTATGTGCACATAGCTAGCCTGTATTCTTAATAGTAGCAGCCATAACGCCGAATTTTCTAATTCGCAGATTACTTGTGCGGCGCGCGTAAATTACTTAAGGGGTCTGTGGTTAATATAAGAGAGGCCAAATTCCCCCTTTGCCTTACTTCCTTTCCTCCTTATCCCTCTTAATATATTATAAGTTACCCCTACTAGCCTAATAGTAGCGTTTTTACTACTATTACTTAGTAGTTACTAACCTTCTTAGGGTCCTCACATCCCTGTGCCTTATTATAATATCTTCCATGCCTTATCTTCCTTATCTCTAACTTTATTAGTCTTAATATTATTAGTTTCCCTTACTTTATTTCTTCTTACTTACCTATTACTAACTTATTACTAGTATGTAATATCTGCCACTTATGCTATAACTCTAGCTATATCTACTCCTATCCTAGAGAAATCTCCTTATAAGAGAGCGTCTTAGGCCTCTAAGACTTCTAGGTACATTTATTGCTTACTTATAGTGTATCTGCTACTAACTTATAATTAGTAGCATTAAAATTCCGTGTCTTTACTATAGCTAGTAAGCTACTATTTAGCAGATAGCTCCTAAGGATAATAATAGCAAGCCCTAATATATTATTAATAAGAAGCCTGTCCCTAATAAATATTATTATTCTCCTAGTATAACTAAGCTACTTACTTACTGCTTCCTATTACTAACTTAACTAGGAATTCTTTAAAATACGCTTATTACGCAAAAAATAATAAGTCTTATATTAGAGTATATTCCTCTCCTTACAAATACTACTTATAAATAACTAATACACTACTAGTGTCCTACCTAAATTATAAAGCTTTATTAAAAGCTTTTAAGATTATAAAGGTTATCCCTAAGGGCAGTCCTTACTATATTTATCTAGTAAGGGCTTCCTTATTCTTAGTAACTTAGCTATAGCTAACTTATTACTAGGCTCTTATAAAAGCTAAGCGCAAATTATATAATGCTCTATTAGCTATAAAAAACGCTAATAAATGCGGTCGCGTCTGCCACGCTTAATTAACCGCTAAGGCCGCCTATAAGGCGGACGCTAATAAGCGCGCTATTATATTGTAGCTCTTTAATGCTACTAACCTTAAGGTCTAGATTAATATTGCAAATAGCTTGCGCTTTATTACCTAGTATACTCCTATAGTATTATCTTTAGAGTCCTAAGCGTAGCTTCTAATCCACTAACTAGCTACTAGTTTGCTAAGTCTATCTCTAATATTCCTACTTACGTTAGCCCCTCTAAGCTCCTAAAGAGCTCTGTGCCTTTATATATAAAGACAAAGAGAAGTCTTCTAATAAGGACGCTCCTATAGCCGTAGTAGTTAAGAATGTGGACGATAATGCAGCTACTAATGTGACTATAGAGTAATAGGTGCTAGGTAGCTGCGGGGTAGAGTGCTAAAAATATAACTTATTATTAAATTTTATTACGTACTAAATTGCTAAAGTAATTATCTCTCTATAACCTAGCTACTTAATTGCTGCTTATAGTTATTAATAATATCCTTTATAATAAAATCTCTTTTTAGCACCTAGGAATTCTCTAAGCTATTATAGCCTTTCTATTTTACCAGGTATTTTTGCCGTTAGCTATTATATTAATACAAAATAATTCTCTTAACTTTAAACTCCTGTTTATTATCTTTAACGTTATCTTGCAATAAGGACGTATCTATAAAGTCAGTTAGGTCCCCTTTAAAAGGTTTAAGGCTTGTAATATTAAACACATTATATAGTTATGTGCTAGCTAGTAGTTATAATTAATAGGCTAAGCTATAGTTACTAACTACCTTTTTAATCTTATAAGGTCCTAAATACTTTATAGTAAGCTTTTAGCTTAGGCATCTTAGGTTAATATTTTTATTAATAGTAGCATATAGTCTTTAACCTTAAACTCTATTAGTATTCTCTTTTAATTATAGTATTTCTTCTACTATACTTAAGCATTACTTAGTAGCTACTTAATCTCTAAGTACTTTTATCTTAGTTCTAAAACTCTATTCTTTGCCTAGTTATTTACTAATAGGGCTATTAGGACCGCTTAGTGTAGTTCTCTTAGGTTATACCTATATAGCGCCTCCGCTAGTATTAGGCCGTGACTGCTATGCTTACTTATGTTATAGGCAAACTATGCTATTAGCAAATATTCTACCTAATTGTCCTATTTAGCGCACGTATAAGCTCTTAAATAATACTCTAAAACCTAGTTTAGTCGCTCTATCTAGCCATCTATTTAGGGGTAGAACGCAGTGCTTAATCACCGCTTTGTTATAATTAGGTGGTAGAACATTCTCTAAAATCCACTTATAAACGTTAAACCTTAGTCTATTATAATGCCTTTTAGAGCGCTATAGTCTTTAAAAACGTTTTCTAAGAAGACTATAGCTAACCTATTACTAGTTAGATGTGTGAACACTAGTATATAAATACTATACTTTAAAAACCTATTCATAATAACTAATATTACGTTATATACTTAGTTTTTCTAATCTTTTACTAGCAGTAGCCCTATAATAAAGTCTATTAATAGCTCTTAAAAGGGATAATTAGGTACTAGTAGCGTAGCTAACTCGCTATAAGGCTTATGTAACCTTAGCTTTAAAACTTAATAGCTAACGCAGGTCTGTATATATAACTTAATGTCTTTCTTTATTAAAGGCTAGTAATATTAGTTCGTAATCCAGTGGAGTATCTTACTAACCCCTAATAACCCACTGCGGGATTATTATAGGTTAGTAGTAAGACTTCTTTGTATCCCCTATAGCACATAAACTCTATTATTATATATTAATAGTCTAGAGAGCACTATAGACTATATCTATAACTCACTAGCTAATAGCTTAGAGGGCCCGATTATCTATAGTCCTAATAACACGCTAGAGTTACTACTTATTAGCAATAACTTCCACTGCGTAATAAAGGCGTCCCCTTACTACGCTTTAGATAGTAAGACTAGGATTAGGGGTTCTAACTCTATGTTCTTATCCTAGGTAGTTAAGTTTAACTTAGTAGAGGTTCTCCTAACCGCTAAGATTCTCGCTATAATACTCCTATAAGCTTGTAGCTCTCTAGTAGCGCTAGGCGTAACTCTTTTAACTAGGCTGGTAATATTAGCAGTACTATCACTGCGTCCACACGACTAGATAGTAGCGAGGTGCAAGACCCTATATCTAATAATATTAGCAGTACTATCATAGCTAGTAATATTAGCAGTACTATTGCTAAGTCCTCGCAGCTCTTTACCCGCTTAAACGTTAATAGGGGGCGATTTCCTATAACTAGTAATATTAGCAGTACTATCACTAGGTCCTCGCTCCCTATTACTAATAGGCAGCGATCTTAGACGCAGGGTATTAGCAGTACCACCACCACTCTCCCACTACTCATTAATTATAAACCTAATATGCCGCGGTTTTGCTAGACCTGTAATATTAGCAGTATTATTATAGCATCCCCGTAACTTAATAGCTACAAACTTAGCAAGGAAGGTTAGTAACTAGGAGGTTAATGCCTTAGCTTTCCTTTCCTTACTAACATAATCCAATCTCCTTAACAGAGCATTAGCAGGATTTAGCTTACCTACCCTATATTTAATAATAAAATTAAATAGGCATAGCTTATCTAACGCAGTGACCTAGTAACTTATTAGCTTTAGCTTTATTATAAGGTACTTGTGGTTTAAGTAATCCATTATCACTTTAACTAGGTGCACTAAGTAAGCGAGGTAATGCCTCCATATTCAAAAAGCCTCCTAGATCACTAGTAATTCTGCGTTAGGCATTATATAGCATAGCTCAGTGTTATTTAACTTCCTTAATATAAACGCTATAGGGTGCTAGTAACCTAGCACTAACTACGTAAGGATAGCCTTAATCACGTGCCTAGAGGCGTTAGTCTTAACTTATAACAGAAGTAGCGGATTAAAATAGACTAAAATCAGTGCTTCCTAGAATTGCTACTATAGGTCTTTAAACACCGCTAACTTATAAGGCTCTAGCTTAAACCTTGCTAGTTGTTTTCCTTAAAGGCGATTAGTTAGTGGGATAACTATTTTACTATAGCTTTTAATAAAGTATCTGTAAAACCTAGTAAACCTAAGGAAAGACTAGATATTAAACACATAGTTAGGTACTAGCTAGGTTATAATTGCTTTAACTCTACTAGGTTTTATAGAGATTCCCTTCTCTAATATTACGTAGCCTAGAAATTTGACCTCTTTGCAGGAGAATTTGCACTTATCTAGATTAACAAAAAGATCGGCGTTTTAAAGCCTCTTAAGCACCTATTTTACATAGCCCTCGTGCGCCAAGACGTCGCTACTATATATTAGGATGTCATTAAGGTAAATGATATAGATAACATTAATAAGGCCCTCTAAAGCGCTATTAATATATTCCTAAAAAGTTATAGGCACATTAACAAGCCCGAATAGCATTATAAGATACTTAAAGTAACTATATTTACACTAAAAGGCCGTTTTCTACTTATCTCCCTTGCGGATACATAGCCAATAGTACGCATCTTTAAGGTCTAATTTCGTGAAAATCTTAGCTCCCTTCAATCAGTCTAAGATCTTAGGGATTAGTAGCAACAGGGCCTTATCCTTAATAGTAATCTTATTAAGGCCCCTATAATCTACATAAAGGCATAATTTCCCTCCTTCTTTAGCACAAATAAAATCAGGGCTCCTACTAGGCTAATAGATCTCTGAATCTAACCCCTCTCCTACGCACTCGCTAGGTACTCGCGGAGAACCTATAGTTCTTTCTTAGCCAGGTTATATATAGGTCCCTAGGGAGGTGTTTTCCCTTCTTCTAATTTAATAGCGTAAGTCTAATTACCTAGCCTAGGGAGGGTGCTTATCTCTAGATTTAAGAACACGTCCTTAAACTCCTAGTAAACCTCTAGAAGTTTTGCTTAGTTAAAAACATTAGTTAGGTCTATTAGTGTGAAGTAGCTACTTGCCTCCTCCTTATTCGCCGCGTTATCTAGGTTATCCCTTTTATTAGCTACCTTAGCTGCCTTATTATCTTTCCTGTTAGGTGCCCTATGCTTAACGGAGGCTACACGCTTAACTAGCTTAATTAACTATAGGGAAGCATTACTATAACCGCTAAGCATTTTACCACATGCTATTTATTCCATAACCCTACTACTAATAAGATACGCTCCTTTATTATTAGGTATCTCTAGAGTCTGTCTATCTATAATATTATTACGGGTTTGTACTATCTTACCTAGTTAATACCTAAGACTAGCTTCTCGCCACTATTAGTAATATAGTAGCGAATTTAGCATATCTTCGCGTGTCCTATACTATCCTCCACTATCACCACCTGTTATAAAATTCCTTAATATAGTATAATATTACTAGATACACTTTTAAGCGTATTATCGCTTAGTTACACATTAGCCTAGTTAAGCTTCGTTAGTATGTTTGGATAGATTAAAGAATGTGTGGCGCTAGGGTTAAACAGGGTTAGTGTTACTATCTAGCGGTAATCTCGCTATAACTTAGCTTTTATGCGTATTTGTGGATCTAATTGTCTGTCCTTATAAAGCTATGTCACATTAAGAGCGTCTCCCTAGGGTTATATAGATCTAATCAGGGCCTTATTTAGGTTTATATAACCCCTCGCTTAGTCGCCGCTGTCTTAATATGTGGCGGTGGTGTGGCCGCTCTTACTATAAATACTGCAATCTAGCTTAGGGCACTTAGGTGCGATATACCCTAGCTTCTTACACTTAAAACAGGTAATAGATAAGTTCCTTATACTTATACAGTGCCCTTCCTATAATTTGCCTTTTAGAGAAGTTAAATAATTTCTCTTCTTCTAGTAGTCGCTCCCTTAGTTACCCTTATAGTTAGTCCCCTTTTCCTCTCTTATTACTACCTCTGCCTTTTTCCTTAGCCTATAAGGTGGTTCTAGCTTACTAAGTACTCCTAGCTAAATACCTGCTTCTTTATTATACTATTTAAAGACTATATAAACTAAGTAATTTGCAGAGGTTTAGGTATAGGCTTAGGCAGTTCCGCTTCCGCCTTACCCTAGGTCTTTATAAATAACTAAAACATTTAGTCTTTACCTTACTTAAGGTTTAGTAGCGTCCCTATTACTTCTAAGCAGTAACTGTCTTTATCTATTCCTCCTATTTTTAACCACTAAATAAACTCTATCTAAGTATAGCTTTTATAGTCTATATAACTATCTATAGTAGCAAAACACATCTACTATTACTTTGCCTTATTTACTAAGCAGCTACTAGTATATATAACTATAGTTATATTATTTATAAATATGTTTTAATCTATTATAAAGACTATATTTAAATCTACTAGGAATATTTATAGGTTTTTATAAGTATCCCCCTTATATATAAGAGCCTTTAGCTATATCTTTACTAAGCTATATCTATATATTCCTAGCATGGTTAGTACTAGCTAGGGTATAGGGGTTTAAGGGGTAGGGGTAGAGCCTAAGTTAGTATTATTTAATTAGGAAGGGTATTTACTTCCTGCAAATTTTTCTATAGTTACTCTAGTCTATGCTTTTTCTAGGTAATTTATAGCTATGTCTTTGCTTATATAAGGCTATAGTTAAGTATAGCTTCTTTATCCTTAAATATTACTTCTAATTCTTAGGAATTTGTAGGGGTAGTTAAATAAGAAAACTCCTGCTCTATACCTAGGTTTTAATCCATAAGTATGTCTTCATATAGCGTGTTTGCTCTAGGATTATTAGTAGCTATAGATTAGGTATTTATTCTTCTTAGTGCTAATATTCTTAACCTACTAATAGTCTATTACCCTAATAGGATAAGAGAGATTAACTTATTAAGGCTTATAGGCTAGTTATATAAATAAAGTGAAGGTATAATTAAGGTGTTACTACTATTAAGCTGAAAGGTAGGGTGTGTGCTTAAAGGTTTTAATCTCTGGCCTCCTACATTCTATGTGTGCGGCCCTCGCTAAATACCCCCTCCAGTGTGCACGTGACTAGCTCGCGGCTAGGTCGGTGCGACCCGCCACTAGACCCTATTGTACATGATGCCATTGCCTCCATTGCCTCCATTGCCTCCACGACCCTGACAGCTAGTGGGGCCCTGTAATTTAAGTGATTTCTAGCTTTTTAGACTAGATGCCTTGTGTGTTATTGCCTGCTAGATTTGCTAGTGGTTAAAGGCCCTTTTTAAGTATTTTACTACCTAATTAATTAGGTTCTTTTTAAGGTAGTCTTCTAGCATTTCTATTACGTTAATCCGTATCTTATTTTCAGCTATTTATTAGTTATCTTTAGCTATAAATCCTTTTTATCTAATTAGGAATTTTACTCTTACGCTCTTATTCTTTTATTTAAAAACTTTAATATAGTGTATACGAATTCTCTTAATTTCCTAATAGTCTACCTCTTCTAAGTTCTTAAGCGTAATAGGCAGGGGAGGTGTCTTTTCTCTCCTAAACAGGTCTAGTCCTTATACTAGTTTCTATAACTATACTACTAATACTACTAGGTGCACCTACGAATTTAGTAGGAATAATAGTTAATAGGCTAAAGGGCTTACCTTTTCTAATACCTTATATAGACTTACCCTCTATAGTAATTACTTCTTCTTAGGCTTACTAGGTAATTTATACCCTTTGTAAAGATATAGGTATACTATATCCCTTTTATTAATATTAATAGGTTTATATTAGTTATTATACTGAATTTTTGCTAGTACTACCGCTATTATAATTGCTAGTTAGACTTTGTACTAGTATAGTTTCTAAAGTACTATAATATTGCTTTAATCTATTCCTATATTAATTATATTATTTAAGGAGAGGAGATTAATAATACTTAGAGGGTAAAAGCTATATAGTAATTTATTTAAAGCCTACCCTATGCTTACTATAATAGTATTATTTAACTAATGCTATAGCGCTAGTAAAATTAACGTCTATACTATATCTAGATCTGTCGCTATATAATACTAAATTATAATGCTTACTATCTAATTTTTACGCTTTATAGTCCTGTCTGTCTATAAGTAATAGGCTATACTTATAAGGAGCTTAACTCCTACTCGCTTAAATATAGCCTTCTATATATTAGAGATAAACTTTAAGTCTTTATTACTAATAATTTATCTTAGTAAACCCTAATCTGCTATATATAGCGCGTAGATAAGCAGTTCTGCCTAGGTATTTGCTGGATATATCTTATGCCCTAGTATTAGCAGTATTCTTTTACTAAACAAATAAGTTTACTAGGCATAGTAAATTATATATTACATATCCTTCTATTTACTATATAGTGTTTATAGATAGAACCTTAGGTATATTAGTAATAAAGTTAAGTAAGATCGCGTAAAATAGTGTTAGTTTTACCTAGATTAGCTGTATTTCTCCTAGTGGTTTTGCGCGATTAATTGCATTTTCTTAGTATACTATATAATAGGCTATGTAGTCCTAAATACATTAGCTTATCCGCGTAAAACACACTAATTATAATTCTACTACTATTTATATAATTCTAAAATATTAGCGCTTATTATATACTAATTATAGTATAGATTTAACTTTAGATATTAGGATACATAAACAAAAAAATCCATCTTTACTATAGTAGTATAGGAGCCTATCCTCTTATAAATCCTAGCTATAGAGGGGAATTTTTAGTTAGTTTATGCTATTCTTTGCGGCCTATTTTTCTTAATAAGCCTTTATAGCCCTAATAATCCAGCTAAATTTTCAGTCTAACTAGTATCCCTTAATAACTTAAGCTTTTAGGCCATTATCTATAATAGCTATTATAGTGTATTCCTCACTAAAATAAGCACTTGCGTCTAATTTATTAAATTAACTTTTTACGCTACCTCTTAGTAAGTGGTTTTAACTAGTAGTCTTAATAGTGTATCTAGGACTATATTTAGTACTCCAGGTATATGGATTACCCTTAGTCTAAATTGTGATAAGTAATTCGTAACCTTAGCTAATTTTAGATTAGCTTTATCAAGATCTATTATCGTTAATAATGTGTGCTTAATTATGCCCTTTACTAGCAAATAGTCAGTTAGGATATTAACCACTGCGTTATTAGACTGTACTATCTTTCGCAGTTTCCTAACGCTCTATATAATTACCACTACCTTAGCTTCTATTAAACCATATTATTTCTTAACGCTTAAAGTAGCCCTTAAGAGAAATAGAATTAGCTATACTTAGTTATTTTTAATGTCTTTTCTAGGGATACTACGTCTATCCTAATCTCCTTATAATTAAAAGGCGTACAGACTAAATCCTTCCTTGCACGTGTTAACTTTAAGGAATAATAGTTTCTCTAGGTTATAATACTATAGGGTTTATTTATTGCTTAGGAAGGTCTTAATATTATTAAAAGCCTTAGTTTCTTCCTTAGTTAGTGTAAACGTCTTTTATTAAGTCCTCTATTTCTATTCTAGTTTTAAAATTCCTATAATCTTTTTCTCTTTTCTTTAAATTCCCTTAATAATACGGTTTTTAGTCCTATAGTAGTTATATTTATATCTTAAACTAAGGGATTCCTATATAAAGAGAACTAGCTATTCTAATAAAAGTTTTAAGGCTTAATAAATCTTTAGGAAATGTTATTTTCTAGAATGCTTTAAGCCTATTATTAGTGTTAATAATTCTATCCCTATTAATAACAAAACCTAGTAGCTAAATAGTAGGGTACTTAATAAAGATTTCTTTCCTATAATTATTAGTTACTTCTTATTAAGGATCTTAAGCACTATCTTAAGATAACCTAAATGCTTCTCTAGACTGTCTAAGAACACCACAATATTGTTAATATAAACGCAGACAAAATGCTTATATTTCCTAAAAAGTTAGTCTATAAACCTCTATACAAATACTAGGGAATTCTTAAATCCTATTAACGCCACATTTAACGCTTTAAGACCCCTATTTAATATAACTACTATACATACTTAGTAGTCTTATTAAACTAGTAATTAGTGGAAAAATCCCGTTTTATTAAAAAGAGAAAATACCTTCTTACTACAGGTATTATTTATAATATTGCTTTAGTTAGGTAAAGGGTAGATATCTAGTATTACTATATTATTTAGTGGCCTTATATTAATTATAACTCTTCCTTTCCTTCCCTAGCTAGTTTTACGCCAGACTATAAAAGCTAGATAGGCTATTACTACTAGCTTATTTAAATAGGATATTTTCCTTTTACGTGGAGTTTGTTATGCACCTTATTAAGCTTATTAGCATCCTATCCCCTAAGCTTATAAGGTTAAATTAGTCTTGTTTAATATTGCTATTCTTCCACTAGATTAATCCTTATTTTCTAATCTTCTAGTATAGGGATAATGCCTTTGTCTTAGTAAATATTATACTAGTTCGTAAGCTTAACGAGTTTCTTAGCAGCCTGTTCGTTAATATTAGCTATTTATACCCCGAATTTGTTAGTCATGTATAGCACCGTTTCTAGGCACGAAATGCCATATGTTAGTACGCCCATATTAACTTTTCTTAGGTCTAGGTCGTCTTCCTTAATGTTAGTTATTTTATCCCTTTTAACCTTTTCTGCCTTTTCCGCTATATCTTTGCTAAAATAAGCATAGTACGCGAATAGGTTGTTAATAACATGGTTAGCTTCAATCTTATTAGCTGCTGTTAGTTACGCCACTTTTTAATTCTTACTAATCCTAATGGTTTTATTAGTAGGATTAAAAGCAATTATCTGCCCTTTATTAGAGTTACTTAGTATTGCGTCTAGGAAAAAGCTTAAACAGGATTGCGTATAGTATACGCTTATCTCCTGATTTTTCTGCGTAACCTTTTATGTCACTAGTATATATAACTAGGTCTTTAGTGGAATTAACACTGCTTACGCTACGATCACCCGCCAATATAGGACCTTATTTAGCAGTCTGAAAATCTCTGCCTACACTATTATATTATAAACTAATCTAAAAACCACCTTAGGTTAGATAAAGTTGATTTTAACCCTTGCGAATCTTTCCGCACCGCCCTACAGGTCCGGAATCGCCTCTAAAATACAAACCAACAAGATAATCAAAATCCTCACCCTATTTTACCCCTTCCTATAATATTATATTATAACAAAGCTAGAGGCAGGCGGGAGGAGGAGACGCTAATAGTAATTAACAAAGGAGAAAGAGGGCTAGCATAGAGCTACCACTACCTAAACGCAGGTAGAGGATAGTTTAACGTCTAGAGATGCAATAATAACCTAAAGGCGGATTGGATTTAATTTAAATACCTAGAAGAACAAAAATACTATAAAAAGATTACTAGCCTTATCCCTAGTAATAAATTATCTAAGGTATAAAACGCTACCTAGGCTATTGTAAACCTAAAAGCAAGCCACGCCTAAGCTAAGGAAGTAGAGATAAATAATAATAGTAATATTTACACTATAAAGGAAGCCCTTAAAGAAGTTATTAAAGAAGCTATTAAAGAGGCAGATAAAAACACCGCTCCTCCCACCTAGGCAAGCATTACTATAGGACTAATATAGAGATAATTAAACCCAAACCCCCTATAAATCCTAGGCTGCTAGGACAGAGAGGTCCTTATTAAGGGTAACTTTATCTAGGAACCGCTCTGGACTAGAAGCGTAGAAGACATAGTCGTAGCAGTAAATAAAGCTACTAGCTAGACTATAGTAGTTATAGCTAGAAGACTCCCTAGCGGAAATATAATTATTATATTTAAAGGAAATACCTCCTAATATAAGACTAACTAAAAATAGATTACCGCTGCCTTTAGTCTAGAAGTAACCCTCTACCACTAAATCCTAAGTATTATAGTTAAAGGCTTCCCTATAAAATATACCTTAGTAAAGAACCTTATAGTAAATATAGGAAAAGTAAATAAGATAAATATAATTAAGGTAATGGTAAAATAACCTAGAGGCAAAAACACACTAAGAACCACCCTTATCCTTAGCCTAGCTAAGGTAAATAACGTAAATAAGATATGTAAAGACAGGACAGTATATAAAGCGAAGCTATTCTAGACTAAACCCTACAATAAATTACTATAGCTAAGGCAGTGCTATAACTGCTTCTAGATAGGTTATATAGTGAAATTCTATAAAGCGGCCCTAAGGTGTAGCAGGTGTAGAGCTAGCTATTATAAAGAGGGCAAGAAATCTTACCTTATATCTATAGGATAACTATAAGAGAAGTGTATACTTTGCTCTAGGGCACACCTAGTGTAGTCTAGGACTTACCTAACCCTTAAGGAAAAATAGAATATAGTAAAAGCAGGATATTAGAAGCGCCCCTCCTATTTCGCCACTTAATCACTAGCTAGTAGCCTAGCCTTACCCTAGGAGAGACTAGAACTAGTTAGCCTTACTAGGAAGAAAAGAGGCTACCTAACACTTATAGAATAAAACGCTAGATAGCCTAGAGCAAGTAGTATTAGAAGATACGCGGAGCTAATTAGAGCTAGAATAAAGCTAGTATAAGATAGTAGCAAACCCCCTCCTAGACTTATATAATAATAATACGCGTCCTCTTCTAGAATATAAATAAGAAAAATAACCTTATATATATTACGCTCTATTACTAGACTGACATAGATATAATAGTAATCTAAGAATGGGAATACATAAGATAAGCATAGCCCCTAGCTCTAGGCCTTGCCAGATTCTAACTCACATATTATAAGGGTTAGAATGCAGTATATATAAATAAGAAACACGGAGTAGGCTTGTGGTTAGCTTGCGGAGGCACTAACTAGTTACTTATAGAAATCTAAGGAATAAATATCTACTCCCTTTACTTAGAAAAACATAGTAATAAATAGAATACCCCTATTTATATAATTAATAAGGAAAAGCCCTAGGAAAGAAGTGTCTTTATAGGTAATTTTAACTAAAAACACCCGCTATAGGATAAATATAACAGGACTAGCAATAGAGTGGAAGAGCTACTAGAGTTCACTAGCCAGTAGCGACTCGGATTAGTAACGCCCTAAGGGGAACCCACTAGATAGCATAATAGAGATAGAGATAGTATAATTAATCTAGCCTAGGCTTTACATAATATATAAGTCTACTATAATAGCGTGGCAGATATATTAAGCTCTAATCATATTCCGTAGCTAATTAGCATTAACTCTAGTAGTTAGGACTATACCCCACTAATAATAAGATATAACTAGTAAGCAATAGATAGACTGTTTATAAAAGCAAAAGCGTTAGTATAACTCTAGCCTAAACTCACTCTAAACCCCTATAACTAAGAAGGGATAGACTAATACATAGAATAGCTTATTATAAACCTCTAATAAATAGCAGAGAGAGTGGCACTAAGGAGGCCCTAAGGCCTCCCTAGACCGGAGGTATAGTAGTCTAGAAAAGCAAAGGAAGTAGTAGCTAAAGCTAGGTAAGTAAAGAGGGTATAGAGATAACGCAAGACTAATATAAATTAGAACATATATAAAGAGGCGGAGATAAACTAAGAACACACTATTAGAGAGGAAAAGAGGAATGTATAGAGAGAAGCCCTAAAAATACTAATATATAGGAAAAGGACAGAGGCATCTAGAGACTAGAGAGATAGGCTAGACTTAGGAGCTAGGCCCCCTAAGCTCCTAAGAATACTAAACCTAAAGAGAACTAAAAACAACCCTAACCTAGCCATAGCGCACATTAACAAAGCCAAAGTCCTTATATAAAGATTTTTCCCTAAACTAATAGCAGACCTCTCCTATATCCCTAACCTTTCCTTCCCTAAACTTAAAAACACCCTTTTCTAGCCTAAGAGTAATTTATAAGAGCTAAAATTATAGACATTCTCTTAGGTATAGCTAGCTAGAAGGCCCTAGGAGATAACAAACTCCTAGCAGGCCTTATTAAAGCCTGCAATAACCTAGTAAAGGATATAATTATAAGACTACTTAATATTACCCTAGAAGTAAGGTACTTTCTAGCCCGCTTTGAAACCACTAGAGTTATAGTAATTAGAAAACCTAGGAAGATAATGAAGGAGATAAGGAGAGCTAATATATAGAGACCTATTTCACTACTTAATATAATAGGTAAGATCATAGAGGTAGTAATAGTAAGGTAGCTTATAAGCTACGCTAAGGCAAATAACCTTCTTCTAGAACTATAAATAAGCAATAGGAGAAACAGGTTAACAAAAACCATAATAAAAGCCTTAACAGAATGCATATAAGAGGCCTAGGGGAGAGGTAGCGTTACCTCGCTAGCTTAAATAGATATATCTATAGCCTTTAACAGAGTTAGCCACCCCTACCTTATTACCCTCCTAGTTAAGATAGGAGTACTGCTATAGCTAGTAATAGTAATATAGAGCTTCCTTATAGGTAAAATAAGCTAGCTTAGCTTTAATAGAGGCCTATTATAACTATTTAAGATTAAGGCTAGTACCCTATAAGGCTCCTTACTTTCCCCTATTCTCTTCTTACTATACTCCACTAAGTTATACATATACCTCTGCTTTATCCTAAGTATAGTAGTAATAGGATTTGCGAATAATACTAATATTATAGTATTTAGAAAAAACATATTATAGACATAGAAAAGACTTAAAGCTACCTAGAAGGTATGTAAAAAATAGGTAAAGGAAGTAGGAATAAAGTTTAACCCCTTAAAAACCAAGCTTATATACTTTAGCAAATCCTAATAACCCCCTAGACTAGGGTCTAACTTAGAGATAAGGAGATAACGCCTATAAAGTCTTACTAATTCTTAGGAGTATAGGTAAATAGAAAACTTAACTAGAGCACCTATAAGAATATCCTTAAGGAAAATTAGCCTAGTAAAGGCTTGCCCTCACTATATTATTAGCCTTAGTATAGGGATGTAGCTTTAGGGATACTAGACTCCTTTATATATAGGTAGTTTAACCTGTTATTACCTATAGAGTAAGCGCATACTATACCCTAACTAAAGCTAGAGGAAACCTAAAGGGATAGTAAAAACTTTATAATAGAATAATTAGCCTACCTCTAGGTTATTATAGGGTATTTAAAGCTACCTCTATTATACAGCTAGAAGTAGAAACAGCGGTGCCACCACTTAACCTATACCTTAATATAGTTAAATAGAGGTTTAAAGAGAGAATTGCTAATAATAGGATAGCGGAGATAATCTAAACCACCTTATAGTTAGTTAAGACTATACTATACTATGGAAGGGTTAGACACACCTAACTAAGGGAAGAAGAGCTAGACGCAAACTTATATAATAAGTAAAATAAGAGATAGGAATCATAGTATAATAGAGAACGCCTAGGCCACCGCTAGCACGCTAAAGAACTTACTAAGGACCGCTTACTATACCTTAACCTAAAAGAGATCTAAAAGTTCTATATAAACTTAGATAAACACGTCTTTTTAATAATAGTATAACTATATATAGGGAAGATAGGGCTAAATAAATTCCTCTTTAATAAAGGCGTGCCTAGGGTGACATCGCTAATATACAGCTACAGCTATAGAGAGGAAGATTAGTATTACGTTATTATAAGCTATAGTAACTATAACTATATAAGACCCTAAAGGTAGCCTAGAGACAAACAGGAGGTAAGGCTAGCCCTAGATAATCCCACGTAAGCAAGAACTATTGCTAGATAGGTCATATAAACTAGGAGACTTAACTACTATAGGCTAGCGCAGGACCTGGCATTTGCCTTAAGCGGAATAGGACTAAGACTAACCTACCCCTAGAGGACACATAATAATATACAGACACCTAGATTAGACGCTAAAGAAAGAGAACTCTAGGAAATAGGTAGCTTAGAGGTGCGTAAGGGTTAGGGCTAATGCTATAATAAGAAAAAACAAGACCACTAGGGAAAGGAATAAATTCTTAATTAAAACTACTAACGCTAGGTATTATTAGCCCCCTTACGCCCTAATGCCACTCTTAGACTAGCTCCGGCCTATTATATCACTCCTCCTCTAGAATAGGGATAGCATCCTCTATTACCTTAGCACGCCCCTTTGCTAAAAGGAGGCGGCTAGGAGCTAGTTTGTCTCCGCTATTTAAGCGTCTAAGCATTATATCTAGAAAACCATCTTATTATATTAGCCCCTATTAGAACTAGACCTAGACTAATCTAGGCCTGCCACTAAAGCGCTCTGCTTCTTACTCTAATTCTTAGCGTAAAGCTTTCTTATATAATTATAGTAATTATTAGGAACCTAAGATAAATATATATTAAACACGACACAGACCCGGAATCACCCTATAGACAGACGCGTACCTTAGCACTGCTAATAATAGTAGCTTAGATCTCTATTAGCCATAAATGTTTAGCTTAGCGCCCTATAGTATTTAGCTAAGAGGCAGATTAGTAATAAAATAGACCTAGACACAGTGCAAAACATTACCTTATTATAACTATTATTATAAACCTAATAATTAAAGCAGGCGTTAGTCACAGCACCTAACTATAGGTTAGTAGATTCGCCACTAACACTCATCTGGCTTAGGGCCGCCTATACTAATAACGTTGTGGCATTAATAGCTAGGGGTCCTTATTAATTAAGAGTAACAAGAAATACATTAAAACTGCTGTAGCTTACCTAACTACACAGAATTAGAAATAAAAAGCCTTAAAATAGGAGCGGAAGAATAACTAATATAAAGCTCCCTATCTAAAGCCTGCCTTAATTAAGCTAAAGTTAACTGTTTTCAGGGATATCGCTTAGAGAGGCTTAGTTCCTAGGTAAGTTAGAAGTAATAGAGTACCCCTAAGGGGCAGGACTTATAGGGAAATAGACAACAACATAATAAATAACGGTAATAATAAGGATTATAAAGAAAACTATAATAATAGTTAGTAACCGCACTAAATCCGACCTAGAATTACACTAGCAGATAAAAAGGCATAAATAAACCTAAGAGAAGATAGATAATAAGGAAAGAAAAGAGGGCAAAATCCCGTGAGGGAATTGCTTCCTTTATATATATAAGAGGGGGTAAAGTGATTTACTATAGTAGCTTTAAAAGTAAAGCATAAGGAAAAGTAAAAAAGACATTATAAGGCAGGCATACACGCGGAACCAATCCTTAACTAGACTAGACCTAGCCTCACCCCCTATATATAACTAAGAGCAAGTGCTTAGGGTTTATAACACATCCAGGTTAGAAGCGGACTGGACTTAGCTAAAAAGTGGGGTCACGGAAGAGTTAGCAAAAAAGTGAAAAACTATAAGGATCTTACCACAACAGAATTCACCTCCTACTAGAAAAAAGCAAGGAGGCCTAAGATAAAACCGCCTTAGGCCTATAAGCGCACTAGAAGGAGCAAATCCTTCCTCCTAAACTCAGATTTTTAGATTTTAGGGATAAGGCTAGTAAGAGCTAGCTATAACTTTTTCATAATAGGTAACTTTTTAAGCGGCATAGCCCCGCTACAGGGCCGGTGCTAACCCAAATACAGACATAAGAGGGTTTTCTCCCCATTTATGGGTTTTCCCTTTAACTAACTAGCCGGAGTACTAGCACTAGCAAATATATAGCTAGCTAGCGTATCCAATATATATATATATAAAGTTGATTTTTGTTTCGTATTTATAAAGAAAATCCGTTTTAAGTAGTAGCTTAGGTCCTAAATTTAATATTATATTTGCTGTAACTGTGAAATATCTAGTAATCTCTGTGTTATAAGTAATACTAGGAATATAGAAGTTAAAAGTAGCTGTTTCTATAATGAAAAAGGATAACTAAACCCCTAATACTAGTTTAGGTTCTTAGGTTTCCTATTTCACATTTAACTTATATTACTATAACCACGCCTTATCTGCTAGAATAGATAATATTCTAGTATTAAGGCAAATTTAATAACTTTTACCTTTATTATTAAATTTAATTAGAATCTTTAAATACGTGCTTACTATTTTGCCGTTAAATTTAACTTTCTGCAGTCTAGCTATAGCTTTAATAACTTAGCTAGGTGTGAGTTTTCCAGATTATGTGGCTTCTGCGTCTATAGCGTTCTTTACTATTTTTATTTTACTACTTTTTATAAAGTATGTTTTTACAAAATTAGTTTCCTATCCTGCAGACTTATCTTTATTATCCTCTATAACTTCCCCTTTTACTACTATGTAGTAGCTATAGTCTTAGAGATAGGTTTTGTGTTATTATATATTAGAATTATCCTTATACACTACTATATGCATATATTCTTTATCTTTTATAGGTAACTTCTCCTAGTATTAGAATTATCTTAGTTACTATAACTAATTAGTCTGCTCCTAATCTCTTATGTCTTAAAATTAAACTTCTTCTAATTAGTTTAGTAAGACTTCTAGTTACCTCTATCTAGGCCCTAGTTATTCCCTTTCTCTTTCTTCTTTCTAATATTTACTCCACTATAGTTATTATATTTACCTTTTAAAAGGCTAATTTTACTAATACTATCTTAGTTAAAAAGAGCCTAAAAATCTTAGGGTCTGCTAATTATCCTATTTACTATATTAGTTTTCTAGCGGAAATTATACATTAAACAGTTAATTCTAGTTAGCCTAGATTACAAATAGTTCCGCTTCTAAATCACTACTAGATTCTTCCTAATAAAAATGAACTTTAGCTTTTGCTTTGCCTTTCCTAATTACTAGATTACCTTCCTTTCATAGATAGTTATATAGGTTACGCCTCTTATTATTAACTATAGTAATATAAGCTAACCTTATATTATCCTTTATTAGCATTAGATATATCTAGCGTAGTCCTAGGTAGAGTTTAAAGCGCAAACACAATAGAAGTTATAAATCCGTTATTTCGCTATTTACTCTTATGTATTAGAAGATCTTAGAGGCGAATTTGCGAAATAAGGCTCCCTTTAGGATATTCTCTTTAGTATATTTAGCTTTATTACGCCATGCTATCGCGTCCTATATTCAAATACTAAATTCTTTCCTAACTACTATAAATACTATTACTATTCCACTAAATATAGTATTTCTTTCTCCTAAGTTAAGATATTATTAGTACTACACTATTATATCCCCTTAAAATAGTATTTAAATTTTCTTCTAGATAATATCTTATTAGCTAGGGGTAGCGTGGTATAAGTGGTCCTTAACTGCCTAGATCTATAGCTCTATATTATAAAAGATAGTTTGTTTTCCTTTATAAGTAATTAGGTTATTACTAGCTTCTTTAGGCTTATTCTAAGTATTGAAAATGGGAAGGGAATGTACTGGAGGGATAGGAAGACCTCCTAGTAATTCCTAGATAGCTAGCGCAATAGAGGGCGCTGCGACCTATAGATAACTAAACCACGATAGATAATTCACTTTGAGAGCCAAGATAGTTAAATATAGTTGATTTCTAGCTAACGGACGGTCTGCGAGCAATGAGAGGATTCTACTGAGTCCCCTCATAGACCTACCGACCATATTGGCAGAACTAGGTCGCCAATAGGGTCTCGTAAGCTACTTTTTATTTTCCGCATAATTCATTTGTATGGGAAAAGTAAAAATCGACTCACGGCCATACAAACCAGACGCCCATGTGGCCCAACTAAGCACTTTAATAAGCAACCCTTTATATACAATATACCATTAAATCCAGAAAAATTCAAGGATTTGAATAGTATACGTTAGCCTTTTATATAACTACTAGTTCCCTAGTTACAGTCAATTTTGGCTTCCCTATAGGGTAACCTAGTTGGCTTAGTCATACATGCCGTAGCTTTGCTTAGGTGGCAACGCAAGATGCGTTGCACAACCACGCAACGTAGCGCGCAGCAACGCCGCGCAACAACGCAACTAGGCAACTAGTGGGCCTATAAAATAGTGCTAAAAATAGCATTATTTTAACACTCCCTCTAGAAAAGTGTGACATAACTAATTCAATGCCTAATGACTTAGCTCTTTAATAGATATCTAAGTCAACTATAAATTCCAACAAATCAATAACTTTTAACTATAAATCCAATAACTTTTCAACTAGAATTCCAATATTTTGTTGATTTATTATTTTTCGACTTTTGTTGATTTTATAAAGCTAGGACTTCGTAAGACCTAGTAATTTAATAAATTGTTGAAATTTATCATAGGGCAGGGGCTTAGTCAAGCCATCTGCAGGCATCTCTTTAGTATTGATGTAGATAACCTTAGCTATACCCTTCTGTACCTTTTCTCTGGTATAGTTGAATTTTAGCAGGGTATGCTTTGTTCTGCTATGAAGAGCAGGGTTATTGGCAGTCGTAATAGCACCTTGGTTGTCGCTAAAAATCGGGACTGGAGGGGCTAGAGGCAGTTCAATTTCCGTAAATAGGCCATTTAACCATTCTAGCTCCCTAATAGCCTCACATAAAGCGTCAGATTCAGCTTCTAATGTGGATAAAGCTATTGTAGTTGCTTTCTTCGATTTCCAGCTAATAGGTCCTTCGGCTAGCTTAAATAAATAAGCATAGGTTGATTTTGAAGAGATCCTATCACCAGCGTAGTCGCTATCGCAGAATCCAATAAGGGTCGTAGAGGCTTTGGAGTTTGTAACAGATCTAGACCTTCTATAGGTTATAGAATAACCCATAGTACCAGATAGGTACCTAAGCAGGTGTTTAGCAGCATTTAAGTGCTCTATAAACGGCTTAGATAGCGCTGTAGAAAGCCACTGGACCGGAAAAGCAATATCAGGTCTTGTTAGAAGCATTAAGTACATAATAGTCCCTATAATGCACTGATATAGCTTATGATCGGGGGTGAGAGAGATTTTGTTAGATGGGTTGCTGCTTGTTTAATAATTCCAGGTTGAAGAGGAATTTGAACGGGCTTAGCATCTTTCAGGTCGAACCTTTCTAGGGCTTCAGAAATATACTGGGACTGATGAATAGTTAGGGTCCCTTTCTTTCGATTTCTAGTGATTTGAACACCTAGGAAAAATTCGGCTGGTCCACGGTCTTCTATAGGGTAAGCTTTATGCAAAAGCTTCTTCAATCTATTGATATATTTGAGGTCGGGTCCTATTAGAAGGCAGTCATCCACATAAGTCGCTATATATGTGGATGTAGTTGGGTTATAAAAGACGGCTGGGTCTGAAATTAAGGGGTGAAATCCGTGCTTGCGAAGAAGGTCCTTTAGGGCCTGCTGCCACTCTCTAGAGCTTTGTTTTAATCCATATAAAGCTTTTTGAAGGAAAATAACTTGCTTTTGAGCGGGTTTATAGCCATATTTCTTAAGTAATCTAGCTATTTCAGGCGTGGCTTTGGCAAATTCGGTAAATCCGTCTGGGATTTGCATATAAATAGCTTCCTTTAGTAGACTATTTAAGAATGCCCCTACAAAATCGACTTGTTCGACTTCCCAGTCATTAGAAGCTGCTAGAGCTAATAATATTCGCCAACTAGGAGGGATGCTTGTGGCAGCATAGGTCTCGAGATAATCTTGACCTTCTATCTGCATAAAGCCTTTAGCAACGAGGCGGGCCTTGTATTTTAGGGGATTATTTTCTTTATCCCTTTTGACTTTATAGACAAGTCTGTTTTTAGGATCCTTTGGCCCTTAGGAACTTGGTCTATCCCTATAAATTTGAAGGTTCCAGCAGTTAAAAGCTGCTTGAATTCGTTAAAAGTCGCATCTATCCATTTTCGACTATCCTTGCTTTTTAATGCTTGTTTCCAGGTCTTAGGGGTGTCCGAATCACTGTTGTTAGTTGATTTAGCCTTTTCCTGAGCCTTAAAGCATAACTCCTTAACAAAAGAAGTTATATTAAAATCGTCAACATCCATAGCGTCTGGATCAGCTAATGGATTACCTATAGGTGCCTTTTGAGGGGCTTCTATAGGGCTGCGGCTCTCTAGGGGACTAGATTTTCAGGCTTTGGATTATCCTGAATTTCTAGATTATCTTGCGAGGATAACTATCACGAAGAAAGTCATCGATTCCTCCCTCTGAAGGATAACTCCCTGAAGATTTAGGGATCCTTACAGAGCCTATATCCTCTATGATTTTTACAAAGCTAGTCTTGACGACTGACCTTTTAGAGGGTATATAAACAAGATAGACGTTAGAACCTAGAGTAGCTAGTAACCGGCCAGGGATGGTCCTAGGGGCTAGCTTTTGCAGCTTAGATCTCTGCTCCGGAGGTATTAGAACCTCACAATAAGACCCTATAGCCCTAATTTTCGAGAAGTCAGGCTTATAGGTGGTCTTAGGCTCTAAGTCAGCTAGATATAGCTGCTTAGGGGTTAGGGGCTTAGTCGTATTCGCGGTGATGTTAACTAAGTCCACTATGGCTGGAAGGATGTAAGACCAGAGATACAGGGGCAATTTGGACCACTGTAGGGTAGCTCTAAGTCGATCGAGGATAACCCTAATAGCTCGCTCAACTAGCCCATTCTGTTCGTGAATATAAGGGCAGGAGGTGCTAAAGCAAATTCCCTTAGAAGTCAGCCATTGTTGGAGGTCGTTGTTGATTTCAGTGCCTCCGTCAAAATGAAGATGCCTAGGATACGAATTATATTGATTTTTAATTCCTTAAAAAGCCCTTAATAGCATTATAAAGGGTCTGACCTTCTTTATTAGCTAATGAGAGGCACCATTTATACCGTGATTTTCGATTAATAAGGAAAAGGACTAGGGCCTTCTTATTATGAGGTATAGGTTCAATTTTTACCGTATCTCCCTCTAGAATATCTAGAACTCTAGGGGGTCCTGAATAGGTCTTTTGCTGGGTCTTCTAACAGCCTTAGTTTGCGTACAGGCTAAGCAGTTGAAATCCTTGTCTTTGATGGCGGAAAAATCAGGGATCCCTTTAGCTAATTTCGATGATTTCTTTAGCAAGGGGAGCCCTATGTGGCCGAGTCGAATGTGCCAAAGAAGGGCTAAATCTAGTAATTTCTTGTAACTAGAATCTAGCTTTTCAGAGCTACTATCCCTTTGCTCCCTATCGTGCCAGGCTTCTTGAGGATCACAGGCCTCAGGGGATTCTAGACGGCCACTATCGTCATCCAACGCATTAGGATATAGACCTTCTAAATCCCCTACAATAGAAGACGCCTGACTAGGAGCTCCGGTGGGATGTAGGGCTGAATTGTCAATATTGTCGTCTTCAGAGTCGATTTCTTCAATTCGCTGATATTCCGTTGGATCCAGGGTAGGCTGCTGTGGAATTTGCACCTCTATAGGGTAGGAAAACCCCATATAAGTCGTATGGGTTGGATGTTGATGAATCCGGGAGCCCATAAAGGAGAGGTGGGTTTGATGCTTGCAAATTATAGGGGTTGGTTGTCCTTTAACTTGCAAAAAGAAGCCATGTTTAGTAGGTTCTAATAACCCACAGGGACTTTTATTAGCTAGGAAAAGCTGATCTTTCAGAAGATAACCCCGGAGAGATAGTGGGTTAAACCACTAACTAGGTTCGTATCTATGCCTGGGAAATATAGGGCATCTAGCAAAGCTAAAGACCTATATTCTGGTGGATTTTTCTTTACCAGCACGTTAAATACAGCAGTACCCTTCCCTTTAGGATAGATAGGTCCTCCAGCTGTAATTATAGGGCCGCATTCGCCTTTCTTTAGGGGTTTGAAATCCCTGAAGAAAGCCCTATTATTACAAATGTGACAAGAGGAACCAGTATCATATAGAAGGGAATTTTTAATTACATTATTAGAGTAATTAAAAGCGGGCTTGGTAGTAGTGTTACTAGTGGTACTAGAGGTATCTGAATCAGATTCAGAATCACTACTATCATCGCTGCTAGATTCGTTAGAATCTAATTCTTCAACGTATCCTGTTGCTAGGCTGTAGCCTAAAGCAAACGCGGCTTCCTTTCCTTTCTCTTTAGCCCCAGTGCCACTCTTCTTCTTCTGCTTCTTCCTAGAGGCCTTAGAAGGGTTTGAATCCTTCTTATCCTGCTCTTTCTTAGCGTTAGGGTCCTTCTTAGGGGTAGGATTAGATGTGTTCTTTTCCTGGTCCTTAGAATTTCCCTTGTTATTATTAGAAGCCTTATAGCTAAGAGCCTTAGCTATAGGGAAGATTTATCTCTTTGCTCTTCTAATAAGTCCGCCATGAGGAACTGTAAATTCAAGGTATTTACAGGCAGTCCTTGTGCCCTAGAAGCTCTGATAGTGAATCTTTGTCTCTCAGCCCAACTAGGAAAGGTCTGCTTTAATGCATTAATATAATGATTTACTTGATCAATTGGTGCGATCACTACACTGTAAAGCTGCAGTCTAGCTAGTAAATTATTAAAATCAGCATTAAAAGCCTCTAAAGATCCCTTATAATTTGAAAAATTTAGGGAATGGTAGCTAGAGTATAGCGTACCACGCTGGATTTCAGCACTCTGCGAATACTGCCTAATAAGGACTTTATAGGCTTCTTCGGGGACGTCTGCCAGCAGATAGCTGCTTGTGGCCCTGACTGACAGCTATCTCTTAATATCATTAAAAGAATAGCCTGGTCAGGGTCAGCTAGCTGACTAGCTATGCTTGGATTATCTAAGAATTCAGGTAATCCTAGGGCTCTAAATTGTATGTTCAGGGCTTGCTTCCACTGATTATAGTTTTCAGGGCCTTTTAGCTTAGCTCCCTCAGGAATAGAGTGTACTTTCTTATTTAGTTCCTTTATAGCGCTTCCATTGAAAGCAGCTTGAAGGTTACTAGTAGAAGATAGTATAGGCGCAGGTGAAGATTTAGCAGCCAGATCTTCTCTAGGTACCTCAGTATTTTCTTCCTTAGGCCTAGAAAAGGTCTGAAGACCTTGTATAGCAGACATGGTTTGCGTTAATTTACTTAAAAGATCATTAATGCTAGCCTCGTTTTTAATATGATTATCCTCACTATGCTGAATAAATTCAGTTAAGGTCTTGCCTTGTTGCTCAATTTGCCTTTGCATTTCTAGTTGCAAAGGGCTGGCTTGGGCAGCCATAGGTTGACCTTCTATATCCATCCGACTTGGGTCCCCAGGGTTACTAGGGTTAGGGTTAGGGTTAGGATTGGAAGGTCCTGCCCCAGGTCCCTTTCCCTTGAAATTAGGTGGCGCCATCTTCAAAAACCCCTGTGTATAATCTCTGACTTTCTTCCTGTTGCAAATAACGTGTGCTAGAAAATTGGTTGTAATGCAATCTGCTTGCGCACGTAAAATGCGTGGCGGGGCTGTTTGAAAGGAGCCCCTCCGGCTAGAAAAGTGGGTCAAAGGTATGCGCGGGCAAAAACGGGCCGGTGAAAATTCTCAGGGAGAAAATTTTCACAACACCAAGAGCCACAGATAGGAATAATAGGTAATATAGAACGTACAGCGCAGCGCAACGCAGTGCAATGCAATGTATCGTAATATAATAGGTCAAAAAGCTTAGTATAGGATATACTAAAAAGTCCGAAGTGATTTTGAGGGAAGTGCAGCGTATCTACAGCGTAGATAATATCAATGACGGTCGCGGTTGTGAATAAAATCACAGGTGATGGTTGCAATAAATTATATTGCAGGTGCGGCAAGTGAATTTCAACACCAAAGGTCTAGTGTTGCGATGCAGGGTGCTAGGCGATGAAAAGCTTCAAATTCTAGCGGTTTTCCTTCGTAATCTTAAGAGCCCACAGTGTAGTAAAACCACAACTAATAGCCAAAAATCTAGCAATCGCAGTGAATAATGCAGTGTAATAAAGTTGATCTATAGGCCTTCCGGGCTCATAACCTATTGAAAATGGGAAGGGGAATGTACTGGAGGGATAGGAAGACCTCCCTAGTAATTCCTAGATAGCTAGCGCAATAGAGGGCGCTGCGACCTATAGATAACTAAACCACGATAGATAATTCACTTTGAGAGCCAAGATAGTTAAATATAGTTGATTTCTAGCTAACGGACGGTCTGCGAGCAATGAGAGGATTCTACTAAGTCCCCTCATAGACCTACCGACCATATCGGCAGAACTAGGTCGCCAATAGGGTCTCGTAAGCTACTTTTTATTTTCCGCATAATTCATTTGTATGGGAAAAGTAAAAATCGACTCACGGCCATACAAACCAGACGCCCATGTGGCCCAACTAAGCACTTTAATAAGCAACCCTTTATATACAATATACCATTAAATCCAGAAAAATTCAAGGATTTGAATAGTATACGTCAGCCTTTTATATAACTACTAGTTCCCTAGTTACAGTCAATTTTGGCTTCCCTATAGGGTAACCTAGTTGGCTTAGTCATACATGCCGTAGCTTTGCTTAGGTGGCAACGCAAGATGCGTTGCACAACCACGCAACGTAGCGCGCAGCAACGCCGCGCAACAACGCAACTAGGCAACTAGTGGGCCTATAAAATAGTGCTAAAAATAGCATTATTTTAACACTAAGGCTTAAAGTACCTAATATCTATAATCTTCTAAGTAAAATCTATTAACCTTTCTACTACTTCTAGTCATTAGCTATTTCTTTCTTAGTCTAATACTAGGTTTACCCTTCTCTAGTTCCTTGCTTCTAGGTACTAGTCTTAGCCTCTAGGGTATTATCCTTATTACTAAGGTGGGTAAAAGTGTAGCTAAGGTTATAGGTATCCTTGTTATTATAGTAGTGGCCTTAGTTATGCTAATAGTCCTTGCTAGCTAGCTTTAGCATATAGGTAGCCACCTTAATATACCTATCTAACTAGTGGGTATAATAGTCCTTAGGTTATATTTGGAACTAGTGTGGTTAATCTTGCTAAGGCTCCTATACTATGCGTGTATCTAATTTCGTTAGTGAGCCTTATTACTAGTTGCTCTATTCCTAATACTATTTCCATTATTATTGCCTATTATATAGCCTGTTACTATCTAAGCGCTTCCTAGATTATCCTTACTATATTAGGTTTATTAGTCCTTAGTAATACCCCTACTATATTAGAATCCTTAGTCCTAGGTAAAACCCTTACTATATCAGATTTATTAGTCCTAGGGCTAGAATCTCCTTATCTAAGTGGAATTTCTAATAGTCCTGCCTGTAAGTCTTTAGTAAATAATCTTATTAAGTAATTAGGAGGCTTAAGAGGTTAAATAGTGGTGTCCTTTTTAGGTAGTGTTTAACCCCCTTACCTTTATTATTTTTGCCTTTCCCTATACTATCCTTAGTCTCTATTATTTTTGTGCTTTAGGTTAGGCTAATAATACTTTCTAGCAATTCCCTAGGATCTTAACTGCTTCCTAATCGGCTAGATACACAAATAAATCCCTTATTTCTGGCTTTTATAATATAAGATTTGACCTATATCTAGACAAGACAAACTATTTACAAATCCACTAGATTTTAATAAATAGGAGGTTTCTAGTAGATTAGTTATTCCTATCTTTTGCTAGTCTATTAACAAATTTATAGTATGCGAGCTTATTTAAGTCTTTTTAATTACTATCTTTAACTAATTTTTATTTTTAATATTTAAAATCTAGGTTTATATTATTAAAAGTCCTAAATTAATAAATAAGGCATAGTTTGCTTTCTATAATAGGAAACTTAGGATTAATTGCTCTATATAAGCGCTGTAGTTATTTAGTTTTAGATATAAGAGTTATCTAGGTTATTAAAGGTATATAACAAAAGAATCTCTAATTACTACCACTTATTACGTGCTAGCTTTACACGTAGGGGTATTAATTCTATTAGAGAGGCTAACGGATTTAACGGGTTATAAGTCGTTTTATATTCACTTGCGAAAGCTACTAGTAGGTGTTTGGTGATGTGTAAGAAGTAAGTTGATGTCCTAAGCTAGTGTGTCGAATCTGGCCTCATATGAGTGGCTTCTGCCTACCCACCATTCTGTACCGTAACAACTCCCACCTGTTAATGTTAATCCTAGTGTGCACTATGTAAGTGATTAAGGAGGTCTCCTCCTTTATGCATTTCCCCTGCTTTTCTATTTCCACTGTGGTATAGACTTGTCTCTGTGTTAGTAGTTATATAAGCTTAAGGCCTAACTATCTTACTACTAGTTCGCTAATAGCACTGTAGTAATTGTATCTATAGTTAATCTAAACATTAAGGTAAGAGCATATATTAAAGAGTATAGGAACTAGGAATGGTAGTTAATCTATATAATATTCTATGTCCTTCTCTGTACTTATACACTAATTATACTTATTTATAACTATAGGTGCTAGCTAGCTCTCCTACCCCTATATAAGACTTTACTTAGGGGCTACTTATTTTCTATGTTATTAGGGATAATTTCCTTGTCCACGCTTTCCTTATTTACCCTATATATGTTAATATTAACCTATAGTTACTAAGGTAGGAGAAGGGGGCATCCTAGAATATAATAGCCCTTAACGCTATAATATAGGCAGCACCTCTCCTAGTAGCATTTAGTTATTTCTACTCCTAACATCTATTTAGCCCTCTATAGTTTAATATCCTTCTAGGCTTTTTCCTTTTTATCTAATTTCTTTTATTTCCCTGCCTATATTACTATAGCCTATACCCCTATTATTAGCGTGTCGCTGTTATGGTTAGTTTATTAAGGTATGTGTTAGACTAGCTATAGTCCGCGTTAGTTCTAATACTTATCCTCTGTGGTAAGAGACTTAATATTAACTATAATACTATAGTAAACAGTAACTGCTAGGTAGTAGTCTGTTTTACTAACTCCTTTACTAACTGTAATTTCTCTTATACACTTATTAAGTGTATGTTATAGTTTAGCTAACTTAACTTCGCTTACCTATTAGGCCCCTCCTACTAGGGAGAGCTTCTATTTAAAGTAAATAAAGAATATAGTAAATAATTCTCCTAATCCTTACTTTATCTAGTTAAGTTCTATTAGGGCTATTTCCTACCTATATAGGTTTATATATAAGGTCTCTAAGTAGTTAAGAAAGGCTTTTAGCCTATAAGTATTTAGCTTACTTACCTTAAAGTATATTATAATATAGGCCTAGACCTTAAGTAAAAGTTATTAGTAAATAAATACCTATTAGTCCTTATTATCTTTAATAAAGTCTATATTTACCTTAAGTTTGTATTCTATAAGGAACTTCTAGGTAGCGAATGTGATTTTATTGCTATTATATAGGTTACTTATCCGGATTGGTTTTTGTTAAACCTGTGGTGCTATTAGCGTTAGGTTAGGAGCTATAAGTTATATAGGAGGGTTTGTATTAGAAGCTATTAGTTATATAGCTATGTCTAATAAGATAGTAACTTATAGTGTAGGCGTTGGATTTGCTTGCACGTTTTGTTATAAGGACTTAATTGCCCTAGCCTACTATTCTAGTATTAGCTAAAGTATTTTAAATTAGGCATTATAAGCCCCTAGTGGTAAAGTAGTATTTAATAGGGAGTTATAGTCCCTAGCTAGTTCGTTTGTCTAGTTAAAGGTTATCTCCTAGGTCTATTATGTAATCTATTGTTATTTGTTTTAGTAGTCTTTATAGACTAAAGGAAGTTTCTTAAATATTATAGACTAGCCCTAAGGCAACTACTATTAGGCGTTAATATAATATTAAGAAACTTAAGGAGGAAAAAGGAAGGTAAGAAACCTATCCCTTCCTATGCCCCTTATACTCCTTAACTATCCTAAGCTATCCTATCTATCCTTTTCCTATCCCCTTATTATCTTTACACTACTTTTTCCTATTCCCTTATTATCTTATCTCCATCTCTTCCAATCCCCTTGTCATTCCCTACTATCTTATATTTAGCCTTATCTTTATCCCTTACTATCTTACATTTAGCCTTAATCCCCACCCTTGCTGTCTTAGCTTAGGCCCCTACTCATCTCCGTGTCATCCGCCATTAGCCCTCTTGTTATGCATGCTACAACTAATGCTTAGGCAAAGCCTAAGCCCTTACAATATTAACGAATAGGCTGCTAAGAAACTCGTTAAGCTTACGAACTAGTACAACATTTACTAAGACAGAGGCATTATCCCTATACTAGAAGATTAGAAAATAAGGATTAATCTAGTGGAAGGATAGTAATATTAAACAAGACTAATTTAACCTTATAAGCTTAGGGGACAGGATGCTAATAAGCTTAACAAGGTGCATAACAAACTCCACGTAAAAGGAAAATATCCTATTTAGACAAGCTAGTAGTAATAGCCTATCTAGCTTTTATAGTCTAGCGTAAAACTAGCTAGGGAAGGAAAGGAAAAGTTGTAATTAATATAAGGCCACTAAATAATATAGTAATGCTAGATATTTACCTTTTACCTAACTAAAGTAACATTATAAATAACACTTATAATAAGAAGGCATTTTCTCTTTTTAACAAAACGGGATTTTTCCACTAATTACTAGTTTAATAAGACCACTAAGTATATATAGTAGTTATATTAAATAGGGGTCTTAAAGCGTTAAATGTAGCGTTAATAGGATTTAAGAATTCCTAGTATTTATATAAAGGTTTATAGACTAACTTTGAAGAACCTTTGCGAATCTTTCCGCACCGCCTTACAGGTCCGGAATCGCCTCTAAAATACAAACTAACAAGATAATCAAAATCCTTACCCTATTTTACCCCTTCCTATAATATTATATTGTGACAGAGCTAGAGGCAGGCGGGAGGAGGAGACGCTAATAGTAATTAATAAAGGAGAAAGGGGGCTAGTATAGAGCTACCACTACCTGAACGCAGGCAGAGAATAGTTTAACGTCCAGAGATGCGATAATAACCCGAAGGCGGATCGGATTTAATTTAAATACCTAGAAGAATAAAAATACTACAAAAGATCGCTAGCCTTATCCCTAGTAATAAATTATCTAAGGTATAGAACGCTACCTAGGCCGTTATAAACCTAAAAGCAAGCCATGCCTAAGCTAAGAAAGCAGAGATAAATAATAATAGTAATATTTATACTATAAAAGAAGCCCTTAAAGAAGTTATTAAAGAAGCTATTAAAGAGGTAGATAAAAACACTGCTCCTCCCACCTAGGCAAGTATTACTACAGGGCTAACGTAGAGATAATTAAACCTAAACCCCCTATAAATACTAGGCTACTAGGATAGAGAGGTCCTTATTAAGGGTAACTCTATCTAGGAACTGCTCTGGACTAGAAGCGTAGAAAATATAGTTATAGCAGTAAATAAAGCTACTAGCTAGACCACAGCAGTTATAGCTAGAAGACTCCTAGCAAAGATATAATTATTATATTTAAAGGAAACGCCTCCTAATATAGGACTAACTAAAAATAGATTACCACTGCCTTTAGACTAGAGGCAACCCTTTACTACTAAATCCTAAGCGTTATAGTTAAAGGCTTCCTTACGAAATATACCTTAGTAAAAACCTTATAGTAAATATAGGAAAAGCAAATAAGATAAATATAATTAGGGTAACGGCAAGATAACCTAGAGGCGAAAACACACTAAGAACCACCCTTATCCTTAGCCTAGCTAAGGTAAATAATGCTAATAAGATATGTAAAGATAGGATAGTATATAAAGCGGAGCTATTCTAGACTAAACCCTATAATAAATTACTGCAGCTAAGGCAGTGCTATAACTGCTTCTAGATAGGTTACATAGCGAAATTCTATAAAGCAGCCCTAAGGTATAGTAGGTGCGGAGCTAGCTGTTATAAAGAGGGCAAGAAATCTTGCCTTATATTTATAGGATAACTATAAGAGAAGTGTATACTCTACTCTAGGGCGCACCTAGCGTGGTCTAGGACTTACCTAACCCTTAAGGAAAAATAGAATATAGTAAAAGTAGGATATTAGGAGCGCCCTTCCTGTTTTACTACTTAATTACTAGCTAGTAGCTTAGCCTTACCCTAGGAGAGACTAGAACTAGTTAGCCTTACTAGGAAGAAAAGAGGCTACCTAATACTTACGGAATAGAATACTAGATAGCCTAGAGTAAGTAGTATTAGAAGATACGCGGAGCTAATTAGAGCTAGAATAAAGCTAGTATAAGATAGTAGTAAACCCCCTCTCCTAGACCTATATAATAATAATACGCGTCCTCTTCTAAAATATGAATAAGAAGAATAACCTTATATACATTACGCTCTATCACCGGACTAATATAGACATAATAGTAATCTAAGAATAAGAACATATAAGATAAGCATAGCCCCTAGCTCTAGGCCTTACTAGATTCTAACTTATATATTATAAGGGTTAGAATGTAGTATATATAAATAAGAAACACAGAGTAGGCTTGTGGTTAGCTCGCGGAGGTACTGACTAGTTACTTATAGAAATCTAAGGAATAAATATTTACTCCCTTTACTTAGAAAAACATAGTAACGAATAGAATACCTCTATTTATATAATTAATAAGGAAGAGCCCTAGGGAAGAAGTATCTTTGTAGGTGATTTTAACTAAAAACACCTGCTATAGGATAAATATAATAGGACTAGTAATAGAGTAGAAGAGCTACTAGAGTTTACTAGCTAGTGGTGACTTGGATTAGTAACGCCCTAAGGGGAACCTACTAGATAGTATAATAAAGATAGAGATAGTATAATTAATCTAGCCTAGGCTTCGCATGACTTACAAGTCTACTATGACAGCGTAGTAGATATATTAGGCTTTAACTATATTCCGCAGCTAATTAGCATTAACTCTAGCAGTTAGGACTGTACCCTACTAATAATAAGATATAACTAGTAAGTAATAGATAAACCGTTTGTAAAAGCAAAAGCGTTAGTATAACTCTAGCCTAAACTCACTCTAAACCCCTATAACTAAGAAGGGATAGACTAGTATATAAAATAGCTTATTATAAACCTCTAATAAATAGTAGAGAGAGTAGTACTAAGGAGGCCCTAAGGCCTCCTTAGGCTAGAGGTATAGTGGTCTAGAAGAGCAAAAGAAGTAGTAGCTAAAGCTAGATAAGCGAAGAGGGCATAGAGATAACATAAGACTAATATAAATTAGAATATATATAAAGAGGCAAAGACAAACTAAGAACGCACTATTAGAGAGGAAAAGAGAAATGTATAGAGGGAAGCACTAAAAATACTAATATATAGGAAAAGGATAGAGGCGTCTAGAGACTAGAGAGATAGGCTAGACTTAGGAGCTAGGCCCCCTAAGCTCCTAAGAATACTAGACCTAGAGAGAACTAAAAATAACCCTAATCTAGCTATAGCGTACACTAATAAAGCCAAAGTCCTTATATAAAGATTTTTCCCTAAACTAATAGCAGACCTCTTCTATATCCCTAACCTTTCCTTCCCTAAACTTAAAAACGCCCTTTTCTAGCCTAAGAGTAATTTATAAGAGCTAAAATTATAGATATTCTCTTAGGCATAGCTAGCTAGAAGGCCCTAGGAGATAACAAACTCCTAGCAGGCCTTATTAAAGCCTGTAATAACCTAGTAAAGGATGTAATTGTAAGACTACTTAACGCTACCCTAGAAGTAAGGTACTTTCTAGCTTACTTCTAAACCACTAGAGTTATAGTAATTAGAAAACCTAGGAAGATAATAAAGGAGATAAGGAGAGCTAATATATAGAGACCTATTTTATTACTTAATATAATAGGTAAGATTATAGAGGCAGTAATAGTAAGGCAGCTTATAAGCTATGCTAAGGTAAATAACCTTCTTCTAGAACTATAAATAGGTAATAGGAGAAATAGGTTAATAGAAACTATAATAAGAGCCTTAACGGAATATGTGCGAGAGGCCTAGGGGAGAGGTAGTGTTACCTCGCTAGCTTAAATAGATATTTCTACAGCCTTTAATAGAGTTAGCTACCCCTACCTTATCGCTCTCCTAGTTAAGATAGGAGTACTGCTATAGCTAGTAATAGTAATATAAAGCTTTCTTATAGGTAAAATAAGCTAGCTTAGCTTTAATAGAGACTTATTATAACTATTTAAGATTAAGGCTAGTACCCTATAAGGCTCCTTGCTTTCCCTATCCTCTTCTTACTATACTTTACTAAGTTATACATATACCTTTACTCTAACCTAGGCATAGTAGTAATAGGATTTATAGATAATACTAATATTATAGTATTTAGAAAAAATATATTATAGATATAGAAAAGACTTAAAGCTACCTAGAAGGTATGTAAAAATAGGTAAAGGAAGTAGGAGTAAAGTTTAATCCCTTAAAAACTAAGCTTATACACTTTAGTAAATCCTAATAACCCCCTAGACTAGGGTCTAACTTAGGGACAAGGAGATAATGCCTATAGAGTCCTACTAATTCTTAGAAGTATAGGTAAATAAAAACTTAACTAGAGCACCTATAAGAATATCCTTAAGGGAAAGTTAGCCTAGCAGAGGCTTACCCTCACCACGTTATTAGCCTTAGTATAGGGATATAGCTTTAGGGATACTAGACTTCTTTATATATAGGTAGTTTAACCTATTATTGCCTATAGAGCGAGCATATACCACACCCTAACTAAAGCTAGAGGGAAACCTAGAGGGATAGTAAAAACTTTATAATAGAATAATTAGCTTACCTCTAGGTTATTATAAGGGCGTTTAAAGCCACCCTTATTATATAGCTAGAAGCAGAAACAGTAGTGCTACCACTTAACCTATACCTTAATATAGTTAAATAGAGGTTTAAAGAGAGAATTACTAATAATAGGATAGCGGAGATAATCTAAACTGCCTTATAGTTAGTTAAGACCATACTATACTATAGAAGGGTTAGATACACCTAACTAAGGGAAGAAGAGCTAGACGCAAACTTATATAATAAGTGGAATAAGAGATAGGAATTATAGTATAATAGAGAACGCCTAGGCCGCCGCTAGTATACTAGAGAACTTACTAAGGACCGCCTACTATACCCTAACCTAAAAGAGATCTAAAAGTTCTATATAAACCTAGATAAACACGTCTCTTTAACAATAGTATAACTACGCATAGGGAAGATAGGGCTAAATAAATTCCTCTTTAATAGAGGCATGCCTAGGGTAATATTGCTAATATATAGCTGCGGCTATGGAGAGGAAGATTAGTATTACGTTATTATAAGCTACAGTAACTATAACTATATAAGACCCTAAAGGTAGCCTGGAGATAAACGGGAGGCAAGGCTAGCCCTAGACAATCCTACGCGAGCAAGAACTATTGCTAGATAGGTTATATAAACTAGGAGACTTAACTACTATAGGCTAGCACAGGACCTGGCATTTGCCTTAAGCGGAATAGGACTAAGACTAACCCACCCCTAGAGGACACATAATAATTTGCGGATACCTAGATTGGACGCCGAAGAAAGAGAACTCTAGGAAATAGGCGGCTTAGAGGCGCGTAAGGGTTAGGGCTAATATTATAATAAGAAAAAAATAAGATTACTAGAGAAAGGAATAAACTCTTAATTAAAACTACTAATGCTAGGTATTATTAGCCCCCTACGCCTTAACGCTGCTCTTAGACTAGCTCTAGCCTATTATATCACTCCTCCTCTAGAATAGGGATAGTATTCTCCATTACCTTAGCATACCCCTTTACTAGAAGGGAGGCGGCTAGGAGCTAGTTTGTCTCTGCTATTTAAGTGTCTAAGCGTTATATCTAGAAAACTATCTTATTATATTAGCCCCTATTAGAACTAGACCTAGACTAATCTAGGCCCGCCACTAAAGCGCTCTACTTCTTACTCTAATTCTTAGCGTAAAGCTTTCTTATATAATCGTAGTAATCGTTAGGAACCTAAGATAAACACACGTTAGATGCGACATAGACCTAGAATTACCCGTAGACGGACGCGTACCTTAGCACCGCTAATAATAGTAGCTTAGATCTCCGTTAGCTATAAGTATTTAGCTTGGCGCCCCGCGGTATTTAGCTAAGAGGTAAATTAGCAATAAAGTAGACCTAGGCGCGGCGTAAAACATTACCTTGTTATAACTATTGTTACGAACCTAACAATTAAAGCAGGCGTTAGTTATAGCACCTAACCATAGGTTAGCAAATTTGTCACTAACACTTATCTAGCTTAGGGCTACCCATACTAATAACGTTATAGCACTAATAGCTAGGGGTCCTTATTAATTAAGAGTAATAGGAAATGCATTAAAACTGCTATAGCTTACCTAACTATACGGAATTAGAAACAAAAAGCCTTAAAATAGGAGTAGAAGAATAACTCACATAAAGCTCCCTATCTAAAGCCTGCCTTAATTAAGCTAAAGTTAACTGTTTTTAGGGATATTGCTTGGAGAGGCTTGGTTCCTAGGCGAGTTAGAAGCAATAAAGTACCCCTAAGGGGTAGGACTTATAGGGGAAATAGATAATAATATGGCGAATAGTAGCGATAATAAGGATTATAGAGAAAACTATAATAATAGTTAGTAACCGCACTAAATCCAACCCGGAATTACACTAGCAGACAAAAAGGTATAAATAAACCTAAGAGAAAATAGATAATAAGGAAAGAAAAGAGGGCAGAATCCCGTGAGGGAATTGCTTCCTTTTATATATATAAGGGGGTAGAGTGATTTACTATAGTAGCTTTAAAAGTAAAGTATAAGGAAAAGTAAAAAAGATATTATAAGGCAGGTATATACGCGGAACTAATCCTTAACCGGACTAGACCTAGCCTTACCCCCCATATATAACTAAGAGCAAGTGCTTAGGGTTTATAATATACCTAGGTTAGAAGCGGACTAGACTTAGCTAAAAAGTGGGGCTATAGAAGAGTTAGCAAAAAGTAAAAAAACTATGAGGATCCTACTACAATAGAATTCACCTCCTACTAGAAAAAAGCAAGGAGGCCTAAGACAGAACTACCCTAGGCCTGTAAGCGCACTAGAAGGAGCGAATCCTTCCTCCTAAACTCGGATTTTCGGATTTTAGGGATAAGGCTAGCGAGAGCTAGCTATAACCTTTTCACAATAGGTAACTTTTCGAGTGGCACAGCCCTAATACAGGGCCAGTGCTAACCCAAATACAGACGCGAGAGGGTTTTTCTCCTTATTTATGGGTTTTCCTGTTAACTAACTAGCCGGAGTACTAGTACTAGCAATTATATAGCTAGCTAGCGTATCCAATATATATATATATATAGACTAACTTTTTAGGAAATATAAGCATTTTATCCGCGTCTATATTAATAATATTATAGTATTCTTAGACAGTCTAGAGGAGCATTTAGGTTATCTTAAGATAGTGCTTAAGATCCTTAATAAGAATTAACTAATAATTATAGGAAAGAAATCTTTTATTAAGTACCTTACTATTTAGCTACTAGGTTTTATTATTAATAGGGATAGAATTATTAACACTAATAATAGGCTTAAAGCATTCTAGAAAATAACATTTCCTAAAGATCTATTAAGCCTTAAAACTTTTATTAGAATAGCTAGTTTTCTTTATATAGGAATCCCTTAGTTTAATGTATAGATATAACCACTATAAGACTTAAAAACTATTGTTAGAATCGCATCGCTGCGAATTCGTTGCGGACGAATTCGTCACCACTTTGCATTGAATTGCGATTGGATGCACAAGGTTCTCATCGCCCCACTATGCACTGAATTGCAATTGGATGCACGGGGTCTTATCGCCCCACTGTGCACTAGAACGCAACTGGCGCACGGGGTCTTATCGCCTTACCTAGACTAGCAACGCAATTAGCCGCACGGGACTATTGCCCCACTTCGCCCTAGACAGCGTGTTTGACCTACAACACCACGCATGCGGAGGCATCCCTAGGATTGAGGTATATCTATAGCCTCAATCCCCCTATAGCTAGATCTAGAAGACAAGTAAAATTAAACCCTTTTACATTGAGTAACTAGTGCACTAGTGACCTGTGGTCATAGGACCCGAATCCCCTTGGTCAACTCAACAACTATATTATTAAGGGAATTTAGAGAAAAGAGAAAAAGATTATAGGAATTTTAAAACTAAAATAGAAACAGAGGACCTAATAAAAGACGTTTACACTAACTAAGGAAGAAACTAAGGCTTTTAATAATATTAAGACCTTCCTAAGTAATAAACAAACCCTATAGCATTATAACCTAAAGAAACTATTATTTCTTAAAGTTAATATATATAAGGAAGGATTTAGTCTATACGCCTTCTAATTATAAGGAGATTAGGATAGATATAGTATCCCTAGAAGAGATATTAAAAATAACTAAGTATAGCTAATTCTATTTCTCTTAAGGGCTACTTTAAGCGTTAAGAAATAATATGGTTTAACAGAAGCTAAGGTAGCGGTAATTATATAAAGCGTTAGGAAATTACGAAAGATAGTATAATCTAATAACGTAGTAGTTAATATCCTAACTAACCATTTGCTAGTAAAGGGTATAATTAAGCATATATTATTAATAATAATAGATCTTAATAAAGCTAATCTAAAATTAGCTAAGGTTGCGAATAACTTATTATAATTTAGACTAAGGGTAATCCACGTGCCTAGAGTACTAAATGTAGTCCTAGATACACTGTTAAGACTACTAGTTAAAACCACTTACTAAGAGGCAGCGTAAAAAGTTAATTTAATAAATTAAATATAAGTGCCTATTTTGGTAAGGAATACACTGTGATAGCTATTATAGATAATGGCCTAAAAGCTTGAGTTATTAAGGGATACTAGTTAGACTAAAAATTTAGCTGGATTATTAGGGCTATAAAGGCTTATTAAGAAAAACAGGCTGTGAAGAATAGCAGAAACTGACTAAAAATTCCCCTCTATAGCTAGGATTTATAAGAGAATAGGCTCCTATACTACTATAGTAAAGACAGATTTTTCGTTTATATATCCTAATATCTAAAGTTAAATCTATACTATAATTAGTATATAATAAGCGCTAACATTTTAGAATTATATAGATAGTAGTAGAATTATAATTAGTGTGTTTCACGCGGATAAGCTAACGCATTTAGGACTACATAGCCTATTATATAGTGTGCTAAGAAAATGTAATTAATTACGCAAAACTACTAGGAGAAATGCAGCTAATCTAGGTAAAACTAACACTATTTTACGTAATCTTACTTAACTTTATTACTAATATACCTAAGGTTCTATTTATAAATACTATATAGTAAATAGAAGGATATATAATATATAATTCACTATGCCTAGTAAACTATTTGTTTAGTAAAAGAACACTACTAATACTAGGGTATAAGATATATCTAGCAGATACCTAGGCGGAACTGCTTATCTACGCGCTATATATAGTAAATTAGGGTTTACTAAGATAAATTATTAGTAATAAAGACCTAAAGTTTATCTCTAATATATAGAAGGCTATATTTAAGCGAGTAGGAGTTAAGCTCCTTATAAGTATAGCCTATTACCTATAGATAGATAGGACTATAAAGCGTAAGAATTAGATAGTAAGCATTGTGATTTAGTATTATATAGTAATAGATCTAGACATAGTATAGACGTTAATTCTGCTAGCGCTATAGTATTAGTTAAATAATACTATTATAGTAAGTATAGGGCAGGCTTTAAATAAATTACTATATAGCTTTTGCCTCCCGTGGCGTGGTGGTTACACGCTGTGGAGACCTGTTCCGGGTCGCAGGTCGTGGGTTCGAATCCCACACGGGGCACAATTCTAAAGGTCTTGGTCACACCTTTAGAATTGAACCAATCTGCAGGGCAAAGAAAAGTGGAGTTGTGCCCCACTTTTCCTTGCTTTGCAAGCGAATTAAACAAGCTATCTCGCTATATAAATTAGCTAGGATACCCAGAGCTCTAGGGTTATAATTTGAGCTAGGGTTTGCAACTATATTGCATATTTAGGTAGTGGGAACCAGATTGTAGAAAACGGGGGATAAGTATAGTGGAAAAAATCGTTGTAAACAGTAGCTTAGGTATCCAACTTTGTACGTATAGGATAAACACATATTGCATAACAAATCGTAATAGGTTTTTCACCCAACTAGGCAACTAACTAATTATCTAATTATTAATTGGATAATTAGTAACCTAGTACGGTTTTCCTATTACAAAGCATATATCACCGCAGGAGTACTAGTAAATAGCATAAATTGCTATCTAGCGTAATATATATATATATATATATAGCTTTTGCTCTCTAAGTATTATTAATCTCCTCTCCCTAAATAATATAATTAATATAGGAATAGATTAAAGTAATATTATAGTACTTTAAAAACTATACTAGTAGGAAGCCTAACTAGTAAATAAAATGGCAGTAGCACTAGCAAAAATTTGGTATAATAACTAATATAAACCTATTAATATTAATAAAGGGGATATAGTATACCTATATCTTTATAAAGGGTATAAATTACCTAGTAAGCCTAAGAAGAAGTAGTTACTATAGAGGGCAGGTTTATATAAGGTATTAGAAAAGGTAAGCCCTTTAGCCTATTAACTAGAGTTCTTACTAAATTCGCAGGTGCACCTAGTGGTATTAGTAGTGTAGTTATAGAAACTAGTGTAAGGACTAGACCTATTTAGGAGAGAAGAGATACCTCCCCTGCCTATTACGCTTAAGAACTTAGAAGAGGTAGACTATTAGGAAATTAAGAGAATTTATGCGCACTATATTAAAGTTTTTAAATAAAAGAATAGGAGCGTAAGAGTGAAATTCCTAATTAGATAAAAAGGATTTATAGCTAAAGATAACTAATAAATAGCTAAAAACAAGATACGGATTAACGCGACGGAAATGCTAGAAGACTACCTTAAAAAGAACCTAATTAATTAGGTAGTAGAATACTTAAAAAGGGCCTTTAACCACTAGCAAATCTAGCGGGCAATAATATATAAGGTATCTAGTTTGAAAAGCTAGAAATCACTTAAATTGCGGGGCCCTACTAGCGCGCTCTATGCGCTGCCCTGTAATTGCATAGACCTATAAATTTTTAACTTACTATAACTTACGTTACCCTATAACGATTAACCCGCTGCAACCTACACCTTATATTAGCTATTAGTAATACAAGATCTTTAGCATAGTTAAATTTAGCTATAGTATATTTAAATTTATTTTTAAACTAACTTTTGCATTAATAGATGTAAAGTAAAATAAGCTTTTCTAATTAATCCACGCCTAGTTATGTAAATGCATTAAGACTAGTTATACCCTTACTAAAGAAAAGAAAAACGCTTATAAATTATCTAAGAGTGTGAAAATTATAAGAAATATGGTTTTAAAGAGGCAAGAAAATCTAATAAATTTAAATATATATATTACTTAGCTATTACTAGCCCTTACCTAACTAATAATAATAATAAGTTACTGAATTTTATTATATTTAATAGCAAATACTAAATTAAGTAATAATTATTATATAAATAGGGTTTTATATTATATTTATATATTCGTATACTAGCGCTAGAAAAACAAAATATAATAGTAGGACGGATTATATATATTAAGATAGCTCTAGAACTAGCTAATTCTAAAGAGAAGTAAGGTAAATTTAAAAGCAAATTAAATAGTCTACTACTTTAACTAGGAGTAGCCTATATCTTTAAAAAGCAAGGACTTAGAAAGCGTTTTTAGAAACTTATTAAAGGGTAATAGCTAGAAAAGGAAATTGCGTAAATTTATTAGCGAATTAAGCAACTATATTAGGAATAGCACTTAGAAAATTTAAAAATAGTATAGGAGAAAATACCTATAAAGGGTTTATTAACTAAGAGAAAAGAAAAGGCTAGTGTAAATAAAAGTAAGGAAGTTAATAATATAGTAAGACTATTATTAGAAGTATTAAAAAATTATAAGAAAAGGCTATAAAGGAGCTAGTTAAAGATAATCTAGCTAGATATAAGAAATAAGAGCTTTTAGCAAAAACAGAGTCTAGTTAAAAGACAGCTAGATTAGGCGATAAGGAAGATAACCCTAGCTATATTAATCTTACTTATATGTAAGAAAGTGTGACTAACTTAGATTAGGATTCTAACTCTAAAGTATAGGCTAAAATAGGAGTTAGAGAAAACTAGTTAGACTTTAAATATAATAAAGAACTAATTAAATCTAACTTTAGAGAGAAAGAGAACTAGATACTAGCGGAATTCCTTATTAGGCTATTATAGGTATATAAGAGAATAGAAGGCCTTAATTTTAACTTAATATTTATAAGGTTTAGAAAACCTAGCTTAAGGGCAGATGCCTATAAGCTAATGCCTAAAATTAGTGTAGTAGTAAGAAAAAGGGCTATAGAGGAATTTAATACTAAATATAAAGGTAAAGGCATTAAAGGCATTAACTTTAGCACCTTCTAATATACTTAAGTAAGTTAACGTGTAAATAAGGTATAGATAGTAAACTATATAATATAGGCTTACGCATATAAATTTACGCTTAAAGGAGCTATAATAGTAAATAATAGTCTAGAAGTAAACCTAAATAACCTTTATTTTATACTCTAGTAAAATGTAATTATATAGCTTTTTACTATCTTTAAAGAATAGAAAGCAGCACTAAAAGTAAGGATAATAGTAGTAAAGTAATTAAGGAAACCTATTAAAAGAGTAATAGTAAATCTAATAGAATATAGAGTAATATAATAAGCTAAGAATTAGGTAAAGATAGTGGTAGTAGCTTTTTATAATAGTGTAATAGTTAAGCGTGGTTAATAGATAGCTATATATAATAGCACTATATTACTACCACTACGCGTAAAGCTACTAGCTCTGTGATTTATAGATAAATTCAGAGTAGTAAACGCTATAATTGCAGGAGCGCTAGCTAGTATTAGTTAATCTGATTTGCTTTTAATTAGGATAGACAAAGTGTAGCCCTAAAAATTAGTTAAAGCTAGAAAAGATAAAGCTAGAAAAGAGTAGTATATGTAAAGTAAGCTAGATAATTTAGTAAATTAAGTTAACTAGGTAAAGGTAATTATAGAGGAAATTAATAAAAAGATCGCAGAAGCTATTACTATAGTAAATAATATAATAGAATTAAATAAAGATATAGCTAAGTAAGTGTAAGATAAGGCTAAAAGGTTAAAAGCTAAATTTATATAAGTTATAGTTATTCTAAAAGACTAAAAGAAGAAAATTATAGGTCTTTAAAATACTAGAAATTTAACTAATCCTAGTAAGAGATTTAATAAATTATTAGGATTTTACACTTATAAATCCGATTTTAACCTTAAATTAAACTGGATTTAGGATAACTTTAAAGAGTGTTAAGTTGACTAAGGGGATTCGGGTCCTATGACCACAGGTCACTAGTGCACTAGTTACTTAATGTAAAGGGTTTAATTCTACTTGTCTTCTAGGTCTAGCTATAGGGGATTGAGGCTATAGATATACCTTAATCCTAGGGATGCCTTCGTATACGTAGTATTATAGGTTAAACACGCTGTCTGGGGCGAAGTGGGGCGATAGTCCTGTGCGGCTAATTGCGTTACTAGTCTAGGTAGGGCAATAAGACCCCGTGCGCTAGTTGCGTTCTAGTGCACAGTGAGGCGATAAGACCCCGTGCATCCAATCGCAATTCAGTGCACAGTGGGGCGATAAGACCCCTGTGCATCCAATCGCAATTCGGTGCAAAGTGGTGACGAATTCGTCTGCAACGAATTCGCAGCGATTCTAATACTAGCAATTTTTCTCTTTTTATTGTAGGCGCAAGAGGCTTAAAAGCGTAGTAAAATTAATCAAAGGAAATGTTATAACAAAGGGGTGACTAAGCAGGTTTCGCTGCTCTAATTAGTTAGATGTGCAGGTCTGTTATTAAAGACAGGAAAACAGAGGTAATAACAGAAGTAGGAAAAAGAGAGGTTATAAGGTTGCTTACGTAGCTAAGTAGGGCTAGTCGTTAATTGCGGCCAATCGTATTGCGTGCATCAATTCGGTGGACCCACTTTTGGTCTGATCTGAACATTAGCTGTAGGGGCCGAACATAAGCTGTAGGAAGCTCTAGCAATCTCTCTTTTCTCTTTTAGCTGAAAAGCTCAAAAACGCAATAAAAATCGAATTAAAGGGAAGTGTTAACAAGTGGATCCTGCGGTGGAAATCCATGGCTGTGATTGGTCCGGGTTTAATCTATTCCGGACTGTTAATGGGGGAAACGAGGGCATTGTCACTTTACTAGTCTCTTCACCTAACCTTCCACACGTATGTTAGCCTAATTGTTATTAATGAAGGTCTTAAGGCTTTTGTTATTGCATTAGCGATATTGTCTCTTCTGTTAATCTAGCGGATCTCGTGGATCTCGCGCCGTTCGTATAATTATTACAATGCCATAATATTAATTATAAGTTACTTCTCCTTTGTTATTCTAAGCTTAATAAGGTATTTATAAAGCGAAAAAGAGTCTATGCAGACCACAATTAGCACCTATAGTAACTTCAGCTGCTTTATCATAATGTTAAGCGTAGTGTTCACGGCGTAGGTCACGTTAATGCCTTGTACTATGCTATATAGCTCTAATACTAGGGCGCTTCTTATAACCCTTTTGCTTTTCGTAGAGCTGTATGTAATAATATTACCTCTTATTGAAAATGGAAGGGGAATCTAGCTAGAGGGATAGGAAGACCTCTCTAATAGATTCTGACGCGGCGGCTTCTAGATTCACTATAATACGACGATTCTTCAAGATATAGAGCTTTGATAGTTGAATGTAGTTGATTTCTAGCAATACGGACGATCTGACGAGCAATGAGAGGATTCTACTGAGTCCCCTCATAGACCTACCGACCATATCGGCAGAACTAGGTCGCCAATAGGGTCTCGCGAGCTACTTTTTATTTTCCGCATAATTCATTTGTATGGGAAAAGTAAAAATCGACTCACGGCCATACAAACTAGACGCCCGTGTGGCCCAACTAAGCACTTTAATAAACAACCCTATTAATAAAATATACCATAAAATCCAGAATAAATCAAGGATTCGAATAGTATACGTCAGCCTTTTATACGACTACTAGTTCCCTAGTTACAGTCGATTTCAGCTTCCCTATAGGGTAACCTAGTCGGCTTAGTCATACAAGCCTGTGGGTTGGTTGTGTGCAAGAACGCAGGTCACAGCCAAAGCTGCAAGCAACGCTGCAAGCAACGCCTTGCAACCAACGTTGCAACAACGCAACTAGGCAACTAGTGGGCCTATAAAATAGTGCTATAAATAGCATTATTTTAACACTCCCTCTAGAAAAGTATGAGGTAACTAATTCAATACCTAAACTTAGCTCTTTAATAGATATCTAAGTTAACCATAAATTCAATAATAAATCCAATAACTTTTTAAACTTAAATCAATAACTTTTTAACTTAAATCAATAACTTTTCAACGGAATTCCAGTGTTTTTGTTGATTTTGATTTTCGACTTTTTAGTTGATTTTCTTTTTAAAGCTAGGCCTTTGTATTCGTAAGGCCTAATAGTTGGATAAATTGTTGAAATTTATCATTGGGCAGAGGCTTAGTTAAACCATCTGCAGGCATCTCCTTAGTATTAATGTAGATAACCTTAGCTATACCCTTCTGTACCTTTTCTCTGGTATAGTTGAATTTTAGCAGGGTATGCTTTGTTCTGCTATGAAGAGCAGGGTTATTAGCGGTAGTAATAGCGCCTTGGTTATCACTAAAAATCGGAACTGGAGGTGCTATAGGCAGCTTTATCTCATTAAAGAGACCGTAAAGCCACTCTAGCTCCCTAATAGCTTCACATAGAGCATCTGATTCAGCCTCTAATGTAGATAAAGCTATCGTGGTTGCTTTCTTCGATTTCCAGCTAATAGGTCCTTCGGCTAGCTTATAGAGATAAGCATAGGTTGATTTTGAGGACTTATCACCCGCGAAGTCGCTATCACAAAAGCCAATAAGGGTTGCAGAGGCTTTAGTAGCAGATTTAGACCTTCTATAAGTTATAGAATAACTCATAGAGCCTAGAAGATATCTAAGCAAATGTTTAGAGGCATTTAAATGCTCTATATATGGCTTAGATAGTGCTGTGGAAAGCCACTGAACCGGAAAGGCAATATCAGGTCTTGTAAGGAGCATTAAGTACATAATAGTTCCTATAATACTCTGATATAGCTTGTGATCAGGGGGAAAGAGGCTTGGTTAAGTGATTGGCTGCCTGTTTTATAATTCCGGGTTAGAGTGGAATTTTAACAGGCCTAGCATCTTTCATATTGAATCTTTCTAAGGCTTCAGAAATGTACTGGGACTGGTGGATAGTTAAGGTCCCTTTCTTTCGATTTCTAGTGATTTGAACGCCTAGGAAAAATTCAGCTGGCCCACGATCTTCTATAGGATAAGCTTTATGTAATAGCTTCTTTAGCCTATTGATATAAGCTAGATCCGGACCTATAAGAAGACAGTCATCCACATATGTCGCTATATATGTAGATGTAGTTGGGTTGAAGAAGACGGCTGGGTCAGATATTAGGGGGTGGAAGCCTAATTTCCGAAGAAGGTCCTTTAAAGCCTGCTGCCACTCTCTAGAGCTTTGTTTTAATCCATATAAAGCCTTTTGTAGGAAAATAACTTGCTTTTGAGAGGGTTTATAACCGTATTTTTGAGTAGTTTAGTTATTTCAGGCGTAGCGGCTTCGGCAAAATCGGCAAATCCATCAGGGATTTGCATATAAATAGCTTCTTTTAGCGAGCTATTTAGAAAGGCCCCTATAAAATCGACCTGTTCAACTTCCCAGTCATTACAAGCCGCTAGGGCTAGTAATATCCGCCAACTAGGGGAATGCTAGTTGCAGCATAGGTTTCGATGTAATCTTGACCTTCTATCTGCATAAAGCCTTTAGCAACGAGTCGGGCCTTGTGTTTTAAAGGATTATTTTCTTTATCCTTTTAAGCTTATAAACAAGCCTATTCTTTAGAACCCTCCGGCCCTTAGGAATTTGGTCTATCCCTATAAATTTGAAGGTTCCAGCAGCTAGAAGCTGCTTAAATTCGTTAAAAGTTGCATTTATCCATTTCTGACTATCCTTGCTGTTCAAAGCTTGTTTCCATGTCTTAGGGGTGTCGGAATCGTTATTAGAAGACGACGATTTAGCCTTTTCTTGTGCCTTGAAGCATATCTCCTTAACGAAAGAAGATATATTGAAATCATCGATATCCATAGAATCAGGATCAGTTAAAGAATCCGAATCTGAAAACGGTTTTCGATAGCACCCTTATTAGGGCGCTAGAGCTTGGGCTTTCTAGGGGTAGCGCTGGAGGCGTTACCGGCGCTGCGGGCGCTAGAGGCTTTGGATAGCTATCCTGAACCTCTAGATTATCTCGTGAGATATCGGCTTCTCCTCTGAAGGATAGCTCCTAAAGGCTTAGGGGACCCTACAGAGCTTATATCCTCTATAATTTTAACAAAGCTAGTCTTGACAACTGACCTTTTAGAGGGTATATAAACAAGATAAACGCTGGAACCTAGAGTAGCAAGTAGCCGGCCAGGGATAGTCCTAGGGGCTAGCTTCTGAAGCTTTGATCTCTGCTCCGGAGGTATTAGAACCTCACAATAAGACCCTATAGCCCTAATTTTCGAAAAATCAGGCTTATAAGAGGTCTCAGGCTCTAAGTCAGCTAGATATAGCTGCTTAGGGGTTAGGGGCTTAGTTGTATTCGCGGTGATGTTAACTAAGTCCACTATGGCTGGAAGGATGTAAGACCATAGATATAAGGGCAGCTTAGACCACTGAAGTGTAGCCCTAAGCCGGTCTAGGATAACCCTAATAGCCCTCTCAACTAGCTCATTCTGTTCGTGAATATAAGGGCAAGAGGTGCTAAAACAAATTCCTTTAGAAGATAACCATAACTGAAGTTCGTTGTTGATCTCAGTGCCTCCGTCAAAGTGAAGGTGCCTAGGATACGCGTTATATCGGTTTTTCAGGGCCTTAAAGAAGCCCTTAATAGCTATATAAAGGGTCTGGCCTTCTTTATTAGCTAATGGAAAACACCATTTATACCGGGATTTTCGATCAATAAGGATAAGGACTAGGGCCTTCTTATTATGCGGTATAGGTTCGATTTTAACCGTATCTCCCTCTAGAATGTCTAAAACTCTAGGGGGTCCTGAATAGGTCTTTTGGTAGGTCTTCTAACAGCCTTCGATTGCATGCAGGCTATGCAGTTGAAATCCTTTTCTTTAATTGCGGAAAAATCAGGGATCCCTTTAGCTAATTTCGAAGACTTCTTTAGTAAAGGGAGGCCGATGTGGCCTAATCGAATGTGCCAAAGAAGGGCTAAATCTAGTAACTTCTTGTAACTAGAATCTAGCTTTTCAGGGCTATTATCCCTTAGCTCCCTCTGTTGCCAGGCCTCTTGAGAATCACAGGCCTCTGGGGGCAATAGACGGCCACTATCGTCACCCAAGTCATTAGGGTATGGACCTTCTAAACCCCTATAGAAGGTGCCTGACTAGGAGGAGCTTCGGTGGGATATAGGGCTGAATCTTCGTCTTCTTCAGAGTCTAATTCTTCGATTCGTTGATATTCCTCGGGATTAAATGCTGGCTGCGGAATTTGAACCTCTATAGGGTAGGAAAACCCTAATTCGGTCTTATAGGCTCTTTGTTGGTTGCAAAATTGAGAGCCCATAAAGGAGAGGTGGGTTGAATGCTTGCAAATCTTAGGAGTGGCTTGCCCTTAATCTGCAAAAAGAAGCCGTGTTTAGCAGGTTCTAATAACCCACAGGGGCTTTTATCGGCTAGGAAAAGCTGGTCTTTAGCTAGATAACCTCCCTTTAGATAGTGGGATAACCCGCTAACTAGGTTGGTATCTATGCCTGGGAAATATAAGGCATCTAGCAGAGCTAAAGGCCTATATTCTGGTGGATTTTTCTTGACCAGAACGTTAAAAACAGCGGTGCCTCTTCCTTTAGGATAGATAGGTCCTCCTGCTGTAATTATAGGGCCGGTTTGACCTTTCTTAAGAGGCTTAAAGTCCCTAAAGAAAGCCCTATTATTACAAATGTGACAAGAAGAACCTGTATCATATAAAAGGGAGTTTTTAACCACATCATTAGAGTAGCTAAAAGTAGGCTTAGTAGTAGTGTTACTAGTAGTAGTGGTACTAGAAGTATCCGAATCAGATTCAGAATCACTGCTATCCTCGCTACTAGACTCGCTAGAATCTAGTTCTTCAACGTATCCCGTGGCTAGGCTATAGCCTAACGCAAAAGCAGCTTCTTTTCCTTTATCCCCATTGCTACTCTTCTTCTTCTGCTTTTTCTTCTTAGAGGCTTTAGAAGGGTTTGAATCCTTCTTATCCTGCTCTTTAGTGGCATTTGTAGAGTCCTTCTTAGTGTTAGGATTAGAGGATTTCTTCTCCTGGTCCTTAGAATTTCCCTTATTATTAGAAGCCTTATAACTAAGAGCTTTAGCTATAGGGGAGGTTTTATCCCTCTGTTCTTCTAATAAATCTGCCATAAGGAACTGTAAATTCAAGGTATTTACAGGCAGTCCCTGTGCCCTAGAAGCTCTGATAGTAAATCTTTGTCTCTCAGCCCAACTAGGGAAGGTCTGCTTTAATGCATTGATATAATGATTTACTTGATCAATAGGTGCGATCTCTACACTACAGAGTTGTAGTCTAGCTAGTAAATTATTGAAATCAGCATTAAAAGCCTCTAAAGATCCCTTATAATTTGAAAAATTTAGGGAGTGGTAGCTAGCGTATAGCGTACCTCGCTGGATTTCAGCACTCTGCGAATAATGCCTAATAAGGACTTTATAGGCTTCTTCGGGGATTTTTGCCAACATATAGCTGCCTGAGGTCCAGATTGACAGCTATCTCTCAATATCATCAAAAGAATAGCTTGATCACAGTCAGCTAGATGGCCTGCTAGGCTTGGATTATCTATGAATTCAGGTAATCCTAGGGCTCTAAATTGAATGCTCAGGGCTTGCTTCCACTGGTCATAATTTTCAGGGCCTTTTAGCTTAGCTCCTCTGGAATAGAGTGAACCTTCTTATTTAGCTCCTTAATAGCACCTGTGTTAAAGGCAGCTTGTAAGTTACTAGAAGGTAAACTCGCAGAAACAGTAGCAGGTAGGTCTTCTACTGGGACCTTAGTATTTTCTTCCCTTAGTCTAGTAGAATCCTGAAGACCTTGAATAGCAGTCATGGTTTGCGTCAATTTATCTAATAGATCATTGATGCTAGCCTCGGTTTTTAGCCGTTTTGACTCGCTATGTTTGATAAAATCTGTCAAAGTCTTGCCTTGTTGTTCAATTTGGCTTTGCAATTGTAAAGCGCTGGCCTGAACAGCCGGTTGACCTTCTATATCCATCCTATCAGGGTCCCTTGGGGGCTAGAAGGGCCTATAGCAGGGCCCTTACCCTTATAATTAGGTGGTGCCATCTTCAAAAATTCCTGTGCAAAATCTCCAAATTTGTTCCTGTTGCAAATAACGCGCGCTAGAAATTGGTTGTGATGCAATCTGCTTGCGCACGTAAAATGCGTGGCGGGGCTGTTTGAAAGGGTGCCCCTCGAGGTCTAAAAGTGGGTCTGTGGTATGCGTGGGCAGAAAAAGCCGGAGAAAATTCTCAGGGAGAAAATTTTCTCAACACCAAAGATAGGATCGCGGATAATAGGTATTACAGAAGCCACAACGCAACGTAACGTAGTGTATAGTGCGTGCAACGTAGTGTAATAGGTCAAAAAGCCTAGTATAAATATACTAGATGTCCAATGATTTCAAAGGGAATGCAGCGTATCTACTGTTGTAGATAATATCAATGTAACGGTCGCGATAGTGAATAGAATCACTAAAAAGAGGTTGTGGTTGTAACTAGATAGTTACGGTTGCAATGTGGTGGTTGCAGGTGCGGCTGTAAATGAATTCAACACCAAGGGTCTGGTGTTGCGATGCGGGGTGCTAGGGGATGAAAAGCTTCAACTAGCGGTTTCCTTCGTAATCTAAGAGCCCACAGGTATAGTAGAGAGTAACTAGTACCCAAAATCAAGCAGTAATCGCAGTAGAATAACGCAGTAATGTAGTAATTCTATAGGCCTTCCGGGCTCATAACCTATTGAAAATGGAAGGGGAATCTAGCTAGAGGGATAGGAAGACCTCTCTAATAGATTCTGACGCGGCGGCTTCTAGATTCACTATAATACGACGATTCTTCAAGATATAGAGCTTTGATAGTTGAATGTAGTTGATTTCTAGCAATACGGACGATCTGACGAGCAATGAGAGGATTCTACTGAGTCCCCTCATAGACCTACCGACCATATCGGCAGAACTAGGTCGCCAATAGGGTCTCGCGAGCTACTTTTTATTTTCCGCATAATTCATTTGTATGGGAAAAGTAAAAAATCGACTCACGGCCATACAAACTAGACGCCCGTGTGGCCCAACTAAGCACTTTAATAAACAACCCTATTAATAAAATATACCATAAAATCCAGAATAAATCAAGGATTCGAATAGTATACGTCAGCCTTTTATACGACTACTAGTTCCCTAGTTACAGTCGATTTCAGCTTCCCTATAGGGTAACCTAGTCGGCTTAGTCATACAAGCCTGTGGGTTGGTTGTGTGCAAGAACGCAGGTCACAGCCAAAGCTGCAAGCAACGCTGCAAGCAACGCCTTGCAACCAACGTTGCAACAACGCAACTAGGCAACTAGTGGGCCTATAAAATAGTGCTATAAATAGCATTATTTTAACACCTCTTATTATAAATTTAGCGCTCTTGTTATTGCTTTCGTTACCTAGGATAATTACGTATCCTAGCTGTAAGCTTAAGTCCTTATTATTCGCAAAAGAACTATTAATAAAGATATATAGCTTAGTGGATAAGAGATTAATTAGTATGTAGCGGAGGCCGTGGTCTTAATGTTCTATTTGCTAGTGAAGCCTTTTGTTTAGTTATTTAATATTGTTAATTGTAATATTATGTTGTTAAGTAGCGATAGAGAGGTTATATAATGCTTTAGGCTAATAGATTATAGCGATATACGCTCCACAGGCGCGTTATTTAACGTACTGTTAATGCTTTAAATCTATAGCTATATTAATAGGCTAAATCTTCTTACTTTAGCCTTTCTAACAGAGGTTTAGCAAGTTATTATTAGATTTGGTTAGCACATAGCTATTAAAGATTAGCAGTGCCCCTATAGTAAGCCTTTGCTTTAGCTTAGCAGTGAAGTTAGCTTTCTTTAGCTTAGATTCTTTGCGCTTAAAGAAGGCATTATTACTAAGCCCTAAGGTATTATCAGTCTGTATTTTAACGATTCTAAAGCAGTCCTTGTCATCTAAAATCAATAGGCATGGGTTATATATTAAAGTAACCATATTAAGGTTATTATAATGATAACGGAAGTACGTTAACCACTAGTGTGTTCCTACTTCCGCAATTCCGTAGAGGGCTTAATAACTTCTATTACTGTTCCTTGTGAATATAAGTGTTTAATTTAATTAGGAAGTTACGCGATAATACACCTATTAAGCTTTGTTATTAACTGTACGTAGGCTTGTGTAATATTGCGGATCTAAAGGCTAATGCCTTTCTTATAGAGGAAGGGGCTAGGGCTATAATTAATTATTAACTAGCCCGTTAGATAGTCAGAGATTGGGTTAGGATATTAAATTTATCGTGATTACTGTAGCCTTAGATAACTAGCCGTGATTTCTTATATAGTGTTTCCGTTCCCTTTCCTTTAACTTCTTAAACTATGTGGGATTTAAAGATTTACTAGTTACCGTGTAGATTTAGGTCAAATCTAACAAATCTAAAGACTTCGCGGGCTTGTAAAGCGCTGATTTCATCTTAATTAAAGCGTTTAAACGGGTTACCTAGAGTGGTTATCTTCCCTTCTTTACGAAGTGTATAGCTAGGTCAAAATCGGCCTTTTCCTTTGCTATAAGGAAGGTTTCACTTTGAATTAGCTCTTTAGGTGGCTAGGGAGGGTTCTTTCTAGGCCTTTCACAACCTCTCTTAGGTATTAGATTTGTGTTAGTTATGGTGTTTGGCTTTGGAGGTCTTCCTCTTTGTCTTATAATATGCTTTTCTTCTAGGTTAAAATCATTATTAGATGCATTAGAAGTGGCTTCGGATTCTAGTTCTTCTTATTAGGGATTATCGTCATTATATAGATATGGTTTAACAACAGTTAATTGAAATCTAGCAGGTCTGTATAGCATTTAAAGAGTGTAGCTTTCACTGTTAGTGGCAATTAGCTTATACAGGCCCTGCTAGCCTTCTTTCTCACGCCACACACGTATATCTAACTGCAAAGGCAGTAAATGTGTAGGCGTTGTGTTTAGACTGTTACGGGTAGTAAGGGCATCTCTAACCTGCCTTCTCGCTAGGTATTGTTAGGCTTTATTAGTCGCTTTCCGTAAGATCGTAGCTTATTATATAATAGAGAGGCTTAGTGGTGAATCATTAGCTAGTCGCGGGTATAAACCAAACATAAGGAGCGTGGGCACAAGGCTATCTAGCCTTACTAAATCATTAACGGCTTTAACAGCTATCTAAAGCTTTTAATCTATTATCACGCTTATGTTATTACCTAGCTCTTCGCTAATAATGTTATACGCTCTTCTTAGCAGTCTGTGGTATTATTTAACCTTTCTAATGCTCTAGTGCGCTTCTATAGGCACTTTATTAACGCTGATTGCTATAACGCGCGTATAGTTACGGAATTTGTTTAAGGTAAAATTCTTTCTGGTATTATAAACTATCTAGTCTAGAGGACCTAAATAGGTATTAATCTAGCACTCTTTTAGCGCATTTTAGATATTATATACCTTCTGCTTCTAAGGTTTAAGGAAGCAAGCTGCTTAGAATAAGGTTACTATGTTAATAATATAAAGCATAGGCTTTCTATTAAGGTGTATTATATTAATAATTATCTTATAGTTAAAGTCATAATCGTCTTTTAACGTGAATCAGAATCGCCCTAGTAACTTCCTATTAAGTTAACAGTAGTAGTAGACCTTTGTGATCTTCTTAATAACCTTATTATTTACATCCTCGCCTACGCAATATAAGACCTTTAATAGCTATTATATAGAAGGATGTCTAAATTATTAATAAAGCTAATGAATTTGCTTTTCTAAGAGAAAGTAAGCGGTTACTTCTGTGGCTTCTAGAGTCCACTATAGATATCCTTATTTCCTAATAATTAGCACCCTTTAATTACCTTAAATTAGCACGTTCTTAAGGTTATTAATCTTAACCCTTATGTCGTCTATGTTATTAATACTATATAAGAACGGTGTGCTTATATTAATTATATAAAATGTAATAGGGCTAAAGACTATAAGAACCTTTAAGATCCCCACTAATGTTACTAATCCAGCGCTAAATTTAACGGTTCGTTGCCTCTTGATGGGTTCTATTGTTAAAGAGGGCATTCTCTTCACTAGGGCCTTAGCCTAGTTAATACCAGCTGTTAAGAAGCCTGCCGCCCTGGTATTAGGAATAATACCTCTAAATACCTTATTAGAGTAGCATTCCTCTAATATATAAGCGGTTAACTAGGGCCTAAACGGATCCTCCTTATAGAGAGCATGCTAGAGGGCTTCTTTTCTAAGGTTTTAGAAGATATTACCTCCGTTCGCTAGCTTCACAGCACTTATAAAGAATTACGTAACTGTTAGCTTACTTTTAATCTTGCCAGATTCTTTAACAAAGGCTTTAGCCACATCCTAGGCATCTTCGTTATCAGAGCTTTTATCACCCTCTTTTATAGCGCTATTGTCGCCTTTGTAAGCTTAGAGGAAAGCTTTGTATTTACTATTAGAAGGAGGGTTCCTATACCTTTTATTCTTCCACTATCATTACCTTACTTCTTAATAATCCTTATTACTATAATTAAAGGACTAGCAGCCGTCTTTTCCACATATAAAGCATTATAGCCGTTATTAGCGGCCTTAGTCGCGGCCTTGATTGCGATTAGGGCCTCTAGAGCGCCTATATTAACAATCCGTGAAGAAGTCCTTATTAGTCTAGTTATCTGTATAGAACTGTTATTAGCTAACTTCTTTTTAGGCTTTGGCGATGCTAATTAACTTACAAAGATTGCCTATAAGGTCCTTAAATATGTTATTAACTGCAAATTCTATAAGGCTACATTCTAGTACATCTCTAATAGCTTAGAGGGTCTGTTTAACGAGTTCTGTATTATTAGTAAGAGGGTTAAAGAGTCTGTTATAGATATCTTAAAGGCTTTAAACTATAGTATTAAGGCACTCTATCTTTGTTTTATTAGGATGTTTAGTAATAGTGCTATGTAGCGTAATGCTATTCCACTCTTAGCAGTAGAATTGCTTATTTATAGCTATTTTAAAGTGCTGTCTAACAAGCTTAACTATTTAATTAAATATGAAGCCTACTGATAGCTTTATAGCAATATTTATGAGATAGAATTTCTTTATATTACCCGTTAGTATTATAGGGAATGCTTTTGTAAGCGTGGTTTCCGTAAAGTTAAGCTAACGGCATTAATCTTATAATATCACTACCTTTAGTCTAATAAAGTCAAATATCTTCCTACTGTATTTATTAGCCTCTTTATAAATCTTTATAAGATTAAGTACCTTCCTTATATTATTATAGTGTTCCTAGGCTTAAGGTATTATAAGGGGTGGTAAGAGGTATGTTCCTAGTTAGGCTTGAGGGATAATAGGAATAGCAGGTTAAGAGGGCTAGGCATCTGTAATTAGCGGGCTTAATATTATTAATAATGGTTCTGGCGTAATGTTAGGTGCTTACGGCGAGGAGCGTGGGTTCTTTATTATTAGGATTAGCTTTGCATTTAGGTAGAGGTTTAAATAGAACCTGCCTATAGCGATTTACTTATTAATCTCTTCTAGAGGCTATTTAGATTATACTTCTTCTTAGAGTACTCTTTTAAGTGCTTTAGTAATTCTTCCGCTAGATCTCCTGCATATACACCGTGTTTGTAGAGGAGGTCTTATAGCGCTTTAATTAGGCCTTTGTGGGCTCTGTTAAAGAGGTCTTTATTCCAATTACTAAAGTCAAATCAGTAATTCTCCTATTATTCCTAATCTTTATATACTTACTCTTTATAGTAAAGGATTATATAAGTAATCTTATTATTAAGATTAGTGGTGGTTATAGTCTCTGGGTTAATGTCATTACTTATTAAGTCCTAGTCTATTAACAGGTTCTTCTAGCATTATTATATTCGCTCTAGAAGCTCTTCTCTTATTAGATAAGAGTGAGGGTTTTAAGGGTCTTTTATCTAAGAAGTTATAATAAAAGAGAGGAGGAGGAGAAAAGAGGAGGAGGAGGAAAAAGAGAAGGAGGAGGGGATTTAGCTAGCTTATTAGCTGAGATTCCGAGATAGTTAGCGGGGTTAAATCCTTATAGCGCTAGCCCCTAATTGGATAAAGGCTAGTAATTTAATCCTTTAGAAGCCTAATACCGCAGAGGCGTTATCTTCTCCCTGTAGCATGTCTTCTTGCAAAGGCAATTGTATGTCTTTTCTTAGTGTTCTCTTGCTGCTCTGTGGTTAGTTATGCTAAATCCTTCTTAGTTAAGTAACCACTAATTAGTGTTAAGTTAACTAAGGGGATTTAGGTCCTATAACTATAGGTCACTAGTGCACTAGTTACTTAATGTAAAGGGTTTAATTCTACTTATCTTCTAGGTCTAGCTATAGGGGATTAAGGCTATAGATATACCTTAATACTAGGGATGCCTCCGCATACGTGGTGTTATAGGTTAAACACGCTATCTAGGGCAAAGTAAGGTAATAGTCCTGTGCGGCTAATCGCGTTACTAGTCTAGGTAAGGTAATAAGACCCTGTGTGCCAGTTGCGTTCTAGTGCATAGTAAGGCGATAAGACCCCGTGCATCTAATCGCAATTCAGTGCATAGTGGGGCGATGAGACCCTGTGCATCCAATCGCAATTCGGTGCAAAGTGGTGACGAATTCGTCCGCAACGAATTCGCAGCGATTCCAACAAAGAGATTTGCTAGGAATAAAGCCGTGATTACGAAAAAGTCTAAGCACTTATCTAGAAATATAATAAGCTTACTGCTAAAGTTAGAGAATTAAAGACTACTATACCTCTAGCTAGTACTCGCACACTAGAGAAGCAATTAGGTAGTAAAATAACTAGATTTAATGCAAAATAGCTATATAAGGAATTAATTACACTAGGAGAACTGCAAAAGAAGGTGAAGAGAATCCCTAATACTAGGTTAAAGCTAATAGCCATAGAAATAAGGACGAAACCCTTATAGCCTAAGGAGACGCTAATATAAAAGAAAATAGATTTAATAGTGTAAAGGCAGTGAATAGCACTAAGAAAGTGCTAGGAGAGGCTAAGGATAAATTTACGGATTTGCTTAAGTAAATTAATAATTTAGATAAGTAAGAAGATAAGGGCTAATTAGTAATAGAAGGTAATAATTAGGAAAGATTAGAATAATAGTAGCTAGGGAAGTATCTCTATTATTTAATATAATAAGTTTAGATATATAAATAAAATATGCGTTATAGGAAGGCGTAATATAAGGTTAAGTAAACTTATAATATTATAATAATAAGTGCAGTAGTAAATATACTAATCCTATCTTCTTTATACTAGTTATTATATATTTCCTTTATACTAGTTATTATATTTAAGGAGGATTTTCTTTTCTTTTACTATTATAAGAATAAATCTAGCTATCTACTAAAGTATAACTAGGATAGTTATCTTTTAAGGTATACCTAGCACTTATTATAGTATAAAATAGTAGGTAAGTAAAAGCTACTTATAAGAGGCCAGATTTAACACACTAGCTTAGAACATTAACTTACTTCTTATACATTACCGAACACCTACTAGTAGCTTTCGCAAGTGAACATAGAACGACTTATGACCCGTTAAATCCGTTAGCCCCTCTAACGGAATTGACACCCTACGTGCAAAGCTAGCACGTAACACATAATAATATGCGGATGCCTAGATCAGACGCTAAAGAAAGAGAACTCTAGGAAATAGGTAGCTTAGAGGCATAAGAGAATTAGGGCTAACGTTATAATAAGATAAAAATAAGACCACTAGGAAAAAGAACAAACTCTTAATTAAAACTACTAACGCTAGGTATTATTAGCCCCCTATGCCCTAATGCCGCTCACGGACTAGCTCTAGCCTATTATATCACTCCTCCTCTAGAACAGGGATAGCATTCTCTATTACCTTAGCACGCCCCTTTACTAGAAGGGAGGTAGCTAGGAGCTGGTTTATCTCCGCTATTTAAGCGTCTAAGTAATGTATCTAGAAAACTATCTTATTATGTTAGCCCCTATTAGAACTAGACCTAGACTAATCTAGGCCTATTACTAAAGCGCTCTACTTCTTACTTTAATTCTTAGCGTAAAGCTTTCTTATATAATTATAGTAACTATTAGGAACCTAAGATAAACACACGTTAGACGCGACATAGACCTGGAATTACCCTATAGATAGACGCATACCTTAGCACCGCTAATAATAGTAGCCTAGATCTCTATTAGCCACAAATATTTAGCTTAACGCCCTATAGTATTTAGCTAAGAGGCAGATTAGTAATAAAATAGACCTAGACATAGCGCAAAACATTACCTTATTATAACTATTGTTACAAACCTAATAATTAAAGCAGGTATTATGTCAGGGTCGTGGAGGCAATGGAGGCAATGGAGGCAATGGCATCATTGTCGCACGGAACACGTGACGTAACAAAAGGAATCTCACTGGATTGATAGTGAGATGACCCCTAAGATGGAATTGAAAGAAGGATGAATTATTTATCTACTAGCATATAAAAGAGAGGATGAAAGCGTCCCTTTTATAGAGGGATAGCCAAACTATCTATTAGGGTGCTATAACCTACGTAATGTAGATCATTTCTCCTTGCATTCTAATGCGCGCTTGTATGAGACATTATGAGTCATGACACGGCACGCTACCCTAGGTAACACACCCCTAATTAAAGTTAAGGGTATTGAGACTCTAATTGTACTGTGAGATAAGCGTATTCGTGGTGTTATATGCTGTGAGATTATGGTGAGGTAAAAGTGAGCGCCCCTTATATATAGAAGCTTTCGCAATCTTATAGTTATAAGCTTCCTTTCTTATTCCTATAATATACTATTTATTAATTATCCCTACGTTTTGTTAATATGCCTTCACCCGCTCTAGCTAAGGAGGAGACTTGCTCCTAGGAGGGTTAATAACTTCTAAGCAGGAGCTATGTATTATGAGTAATCTTGCGTTGAATTCCCTTTAGGGCCTTAGTATAGCCTATAAAGATTCTTTATAAACCCTAGCTAGCTCTAAGTAGCCTGCTAGTAAGTTATTGTCTCCTATATTAGAGAGGGAGAGAGAGAAGAGCGTACTACGCGTAGGCCTTTATAATCCTCACGCCCTATATAGGTATAGGTAAGAGGCAGGTAAGTGAGGCATAATCCTCGGAGATCTACGCGGCAGCTAATGGTTTATTCTAAGCTTTGTACCCTATGTTACTAATCGCGCTGATTTCTATAGCCTAGTGCGCCCGCTCCTTGCAGTGCTTTACAAGACATTCCCTGTAAAGGGTGTGTTTAAGCAGGTATTGTAGGTAAGGGCAACCTAGGTTATTGCTATAAGGTTAGGTCCAGACGATCTTAGAGATGTCACTTGTGTAAGGTTAGTAATTACCGTTATTAGCCTTTACATAACGCTTATGTTCCCCTTACTAAGCAGATGTTATTAGCGCTAGATAATAACTCTAAGGTAAGGCGCTTTTGCTGCCCTTTCCTCTGCTCCTTACTAATTGTGTAAATAGTGGAGTGGTGCTGTAAGGCGCTGCGACTCTAATTAGAACTTATTACGGAGCCGGATTCCATATATAATAAGGTTAATGCTAGTATTAGGGCTGATGCTACTGTTAGGGGCTTATTAGCAGTAGCTAAGGGAAAGGTGACTATGGTAATAGCCTGTCTTAAGGAGGTTATTCGCCTCCTTATGTAAGTTCTGTGTTTTATGTTTTTAGAACAGCGTTTATATACGTGTTTTTGCATAATAGCGTTTTAGAGTCTACGTTCTTACATTCCTATTTGCCTTAATAGCGCTTTACTTGTTAGGGAGGGGGTCTTCATGTATTTCTAGGGCAATTGATTTTATGCCCCCTCTTTAACGTGCCCTTCCTCGTAATATGCGCTCCCTGTGATGTCTTAAATGCGTAAATTAACTAAACTAAGCATAGATCTAAAGCGTTTAAAGCTCTGACAATCTAATGGTTTAGTGAAACCATCTACAGGCATATCTGCTGTTAGCAAATATATAACTTTAAAGCTTCCTCTCTTAAATTCCTATTTTAACCACATATTATGTATATTAACATAGCGCAGACAAGTATTTAATCGCTCGCTCTCAGTAAGCACAAGCCTTATTGTCTGTTAATTGTCACAGTTAATAACCTAGTCTTCGTAGGCATTAAATTTAATGTCTTTAAACAGGCGTTGTAGACTCATAGTCTCTTTCGCTATTTATTATAAAGCAAGTAATTTAGCCTCTGTTATAGACGTGGTCACCGTTAACTAGCGCGTAGCTTTCTAGATAATTAGTCCTCTAAAGAGAGTGATTAGGTAACCCTATGATAACCTGCGTGTTTTGGGGTTATCTGCAAATAATACGTTACTTGCTATCTGAAGAGCCTGAAGTTTAGTCGTACCGCCAAAGCGTATCGCAAGCTTACTTGTAATAACCAAATAGCGGATAGCTTAGTCTGCTGCCTTTATATGCTCTAGTCCTAGGTTCGTTAGATATTGTAATAGCTTTGCTACTACAAAGGCTACATCTAGTCTAATTATAATCGCAGTATACAGGATTAACCTAATCTTCTCTTAGTACACCTTTATCACCCACTTCTTAGCTTTGCCTATAAACTTATAATACTCTATTACTAGGATTAGGATAGTAAGGAAAGTGCCTTTTCCTACTTGCCTAAACTTTTCGCTAATCTTGTTAATATATGCCTTATAGCTAAGGTACATAATTTATCGTTTTCGGTCCCTAATAATTTAAATTCCTAGGAAGTAGTGTGCCTCTCCTTTTTCGTCTAAGTCGTACACTTCCTTTAGTCCTTAAGAGATGTGGTTTACAGCTATAGTGTTTTCCCTATAGAAAGCCATAAGGATATTATCTATAAAGAATATAAGGAACACATCCTAAGCTTTAGTATAGAATAAGCAAGGCTTCTTATTACTTACTTTAAGCCTAAGTTCCTTAAGTTATTTGCTTAATTCTTTAAACCAAAGTTAGGGTAAGTCCCTAAGTCTATAAAGAGCTTTAAGTAGTTCCACACATTCTCTAATAACCTTATAACCTTTAGGAAGCTTATAGGTAATAGGAATTAAATTCGTTTTACGCCTTGCGTAAAGGAATGCATTTTCACATCGTATTATTAGGTTTCCAAGTCAAAACGTGCCACTAATGCCATAAAGACTCGAAAAGCATGTGTAGCAAGCGTTACTGTATAAGTTCGTTTAATCATAAAGCTTTCCTATAGGTCTCCGCGTACGCAGATGCGCGCTTTAAAACGCTATACAATACCCTCTTTGTTAAACTTATACAAATAAACCCATTTCAGCGGCAACAGCTAAGAACGTGCTATAGAGCGTTTAATCTGCTTCCACGTTCCCTATTCCTTTAACTTATCTATCTCTTTATCTATTACTTTAATCTATTCCTTTCTAAATATATAATTGTTTGCTTCCTTCTAATTCTTTAGAGGTTTAGTGAGATCAGACTAATATAGTGTACTAGCCTTTAATTTCTGTTTAAGGAGCGATTTGTTTTTATTACTATAATAAGCGTTAAGCACTAAACACATTGTTCTAACGCTCTTATTATTAGTGTACCCTTTATTATCTTTGTCTGCTACTTAGAGTAGTCTAAGCTCTTTATAGAGCTTCTTTAAATTCTAAAGGCTACTAGTAAGAATATTATTAGGCCTCCTCCTTCTCCTTCTACCTAGTAGGCTGTGGTCTAGAATAAGGCCTTACTCTCTCTTCTTTTGTAATCTTAAGCTAGTTTAAATGCCTTCTTCTAACGTTTCTATACTAAGGCTCTCTTACAGGTCTTTTAACCTATTATGTTATGCTTTTAGAGGTTTTACGTAAGTAGCTAGTCTGTTATGGGCTCTAGGAGCTCCTGCTATTAGCTAGGTAATCTCTGCATTATCACCTAAGCCTACCTCTTCCAGAAGTTAAGGCCCTATAATTAAATCCTTTTTACTCTCTTAAGCGCTTGCTATTAGAGTACTATACTCTGGTTTGCTCTAATAAGCTCCTACATTAAAGTGCGTAAGCTCTCCTAATATTAGATCTAGTGTTTCCTAAGGCGTTTAAAGTCCTATTAGTTTAGGCACTATTTCTTTTATTTAAATGCTTTTAGTGCTTATTAGAGCCTCCACCCCTGAGTTTAAACGCTTAGGTAAATCCTCTAATATAATAATGTTAGGTGAAAGGAATAGATTGACTTCGTCCTCTATCTCTGTGTTAATTTCTAAGAGACAGAACTGCGCTTCTAGTTCGTTAATTAACTACTCTATAGCGCTTTCCTTATTAGTATTGTAAAAGATTATCTTATTAAAGGTAATATTCCTTATTATCATTACCCTTCCTAGCTTTAGGATCTATACACAATAAATGTTAGAGACATAGTATCTAACTAGATATCTAATATATCCCCTAGGATTTGTCTTATAGTATCTCCTACGTCGCCCTGCTTTGCGATCTCTTTCTATTAGATACGCGCGGCAGCCGTATGCGTATAAACCGCCCTAATTAGGCCTTAGGTTTACGGAAGGCTCCTAATTAGTAGGTAAGCATTATTATGAAACCAGCTTTCTAAGGTCTTAATAGGCGTTTTCTAACTTAATTATTAAACAGGGCTAATGTTATAAAGGTATGCTATAGTGTGCGTGCTCTCTAGCCACAGGTTTGTTAGAAGCCCTACGCCTATGAGCATAGCATTTAATTTTGTAGTGATTGTCTGGTTTGCCCTTTTAACATGCCTATTAGGCTTATAGGTGTAAGGAGGCGCGAGCTCTAGCTCTATGCCCTATGAGCGCGCCCATTATTAAAAGATCGTATTATTGCTCTAACTGATCACAGCACTCTCATTATCTTGCTATATTTTCGCGACTGACAACCTGAATTATTATGTAACCTATTGTTTAAAATAAATTAATATATTAAATACTAATTATTATGATTTATTAGGAATCATATAGGATTGTAATATCCTAGAGTACTTATCTTTAATAATAAGTAACTAATTTATGCTATTATAACTAGGTTTGTAGTCTTAAAGGTCCTAATATATTCTCTAATAAGGCCTTAGTGACCAATATTCTAGTGGTCTCCTAGATATAACCTTATGTGCGTTCGTTAGCGAGTAAGTTATGCAGTCCTTACGCTCTATCCCTTATAAACGCACTCCCCTTATATAGGTGGTAATCTTACTAAGTGTGTCTTTTCTAAGGTGCCTAGACTATAAGTGCTAGAGTTCTTCAGAGTCCGTTCGTAGCAGGCGCTGTTCTCTTAACAGGTGCCTACGCTATGAGCGTTACGTGTACGCGTTAAATAATCTAATTATAAAGAAAATCACTAGTGTTATAGCAAATATTACTGTTCTTTAGGGCACTATTAAGTAACCGGATAAGGGCTTATATTAAAGAAAAATAATATTATGCTTCTAGTAAAGCTTTACTAGCAGCAAGCTATCTTCTATAAGTCTAATACGTAGGGAGCTGTTAACTCCACAATACTATATGCCCTTCTTCATAAGAAGACTCTCTAACATAATATTAACATGAAAACCTTTAATAAGAGCCATGTTTTGCAACGTAAGGTCCTTAGTCTAAGGTCCCTATAGTCCATTTAAGATGTTCTTAATTACATATATACCTCTTCTAGTGATTTAGAAAGAGGTTATGCCTGCCTTAAGATAGTTATTATGTGTTTCCTTAAATATACCTAGCTTGAAGTAGGTCTTATTATTAATAACGTGTAAGGCGCCGCAGTTGTTAAAGAGTGTGCTCTTAGAGAGCATGTGTTTCGCATTCCCTAGCGTGGTGTAGCTTCCTTTTGCTAGTGCGTTTTCTCTAATAGTTATTAGGTTAATAATTGCAGCAGTAATAGCTCTAGGATATTTATCTTAACCTTTCTTCTCCTTTCCCTTTATGTTTTAACTGTCTTTTGCGATCTTAGCGCGTAAGTTCTTCTAGTTACTGCTCTTGTAACACTTCTTTATTTTTTGTAATTATGCTTCTTTAAGGGTTTGTAATTCTTAGCTGTTTTACCTATTACAGCGTAATACAAGGTTTAGCAGCTTTAAGGGTTCTAACTATAATAGTTAATCTTCCTAAGTAGTAGGGGCACTTCTTTGGTTCTTTAATGACTTTCTAACCATTATTAGAGCGCCCCTAAGAGTTATTACGTAGCTCCCTTTTCTAGAACCTGCGTCTATAACTCGCGTTGCCTTATAATACCTTGTATACTTAGAAGCAAGTCCTTAAAGAGTTATTCTAGTAGGAAGAGAGTTAGTAATCTAAATAAGCTGTGTAATTTTTGTCTTTACCTATTAAGGATTAAACCGTGCTCCTATTACTTAAATAAAGTCACGGATTGCATTAGGTCCTTAGACTTTATTAATCTTGTGTAATAAGGCTTTTTAATATAGCTTATCCCACTGCTTAATCTAACGCTTAAATTTAACATTCGCGCGTTTAGCATCCTATAGGTGAGCTACATACTTCGCTATAACTTTAGCTTATATAATAATAAGACCTAGTAAGAACTTCTTCTTAAGACTAATTACGATTTGTTAGAGCATTAGATTCTTCTTCTAATTATTCTCTATGATTATATTAATAGTTATTATATATGCGTTTAGATTAACGGTATTAGCAATCTAAGTACTAATAGTCCTTTCTCTTAACCTAAGTAACTTAAACGTTTAGTATTTAACGTTATAGCTATAGGAGAGGAAGGAGAGAGCTTCCTAAAAAGAGAGTTATCTTCTAGTGCTTAATAACTCTCCTTCTTTAATAAGTTCTATATAATCCTTTAGTGTAACTATAAAAGGCTTACTAAGATAGTTAGAGAGAAGCTCTAGGAGATCTGGATTAACTCGTTCCTAGATCTCCTAACTTTATGCTGCTTGCTTTAATGCTTTAAACCATTCTTCCTATTTCTCTAATAACACTAATTTAATGTCTGTCCTAAGATTTTGGTTAAGAGAGGTTAAAGTGTCTATTAAAAGCTTGGTTAGTTAGTAGGGCGAGGTGCACACACACTTCTTGTGCTTAGGGGGCGTAGTGGAAGTTATAGGTAGTATAACCTCCTGGGCTTATAACTGTTGCACAGAACACGTAACGTAATAAAAAGGAATCTTACTGGATTAATAGTGAGATAACCCCTAAGATAGAATTGAAAGAAGGATGAATTATCTATCTACTAGCATATAAAAGAGAGGATGAAAGCGTCCCTTTTATAGAGGGATAGCCAAACTATCTATTAGGGTGCTATAACCTACGTAATGTAGATCATTCCTCCCTGCATTCCAACGCGCGCTTGTATAAGACATTATGAGTCATGACACGGCACGCTACCCCGGGCAACAATCATGTACAATAGGGTCCAGTGGCGGGTCGCACTGACCTAGCCGCGAGCTAGTCACGTGCACACTAGAGGGGGTATTTAGCGAGGGCCGCACACATGGAATGTGAGAGGCCAGAGATTAAAACCTTTAAGCACACACCCCTACCTTTTAGCTTAATAGCAGCAACACCTTAATTATACCTTCACTCTATTTATATAACTAGCCTATAAGCCTTAATAAGTTAATCTCTCTTATCCTATTAGGGTAATAGACTGTTAGTAAGTTAAGAATATTAGCACTAAGAAGAATAAATACCTAATCTATAGCTACTAATAATCCTAGAGCAAATACACTATATAAAGACATACCTATAGATTAAAACCTAGGTATAGAGTAGGAGTTTTCTTATTTAACTACCCCTATAAATTCCTAAGAATTAGAAGTAATATTTAAGGATAAAGAAGCTATACTTAACCGCAGCCTTATATAAGTAAAGATATAGCTATAAATTACCTAGAAAAAGCATAGACTAAAGTAACTATAAAAATTTATAGGAAGTAAATACCCTTCCTAATTAAATAATACTAACTTAGGCTCTACCCCTACCCCTTAAACCCCTATACCCTAGCTAGCACTAACTACACTAGGAATATATAGATATAGCTTAGTAAAGATATAGCTAAAGGCTCTTATATATAAGGGGATACTTACAAAAACCTGTAAATATTCCTAGTAGATTTAAATATAGTCTTTATAATAGATTAAAATATATTTACAAATAATATAACTATAGTTATATATACTAGTAGCTGCTTAGTAAATAAGGTAAAGTAATAGTAAATGCGTTTTACTACTATAAATAGTTATATAAACTATAAAAGCTACACTTAGATAGAGTTTATTTAGTAGTTAAAAATAGGAGAAATAGATAAAGATAGTTACTACTTAGAAGTAATAGAGACACTACTAAACCTTAAGTAAGGTAAAGACTAAATATTCTAGTTATTTATAAAGACTTAGGGTAAGGTAAAAGTAAAACTACCTAAGCCTATACCTAAACCTCTGTAAATTACTTAGTTTATATAGTTCTTAAATAGCATAATAAAGAAGCAGGTATTTAGCTAGGAGTACTTAGCAAGCTAGAACTACCTTATAGGCTAAGGAAAAAGGCAGAGGTAGTAATAAGAGAGGAAAAGAGAACTAACCATAAGGGTAACTAAGGGAGTAACTACTAGAAGAAGAGAAATTATTTAACTTCTCTAGAAGGCAAATTATAAGAAAGGCGCTGTGTAAGTATAGGGAACTTATCTATTACCTATTTTAAGTGTAAGAAGCTAGGGTATATTACACCTAAGTGCCCTAAGCTAGATTATAGCATTTATAGCAAGAGCGGCCACACCACCGCCACGCATTAAGATAGCGGTGACTAAGTAAGGGGTTATATAAACCTAAATAAGGCCCTAATTAGATCTATATAACCCTAGGGAGACGCTCTTAATGTAATATAGCTTTATAAGGATAAATAATTAGATCTATAAATACGCATAAAAGCTAAGTTACAGTAAGATCACCGCTAGATAGCGATACTAACCCTGTTTAACCCTAGTGCCACATATTCTTTAATCCATCTAAACATACTAACAAAGCTTAACTAGGCTAATGTGTAACTAAGCAATAATACACTTAAAAGTGTATCTAGTAATATTATGCTACATTAAGGAATTTTATAATAGGTAGTAATAGTGGAGGATAGTATAGGACACGCAAAGATATACTAAATTCGCTACTATATTACTAATAGTAATAAGAAGCTAGTCTTAGGTATTAACTAGGCAAGACAGTACAAACCTATAATAATGTTATAGACGGACAGACTTTAGAGACACCTAATAATAAAGGAGCATATCTTATTAGTAGTGGGGTTATGGAATAGATAGCACATAGTAAAATGCTTAGTAATTGTAGTAATGCTTCCCCTGTGGTTAATTAAGCTAGTTAAGCGCATAGCCTCCGTTAAGTATAGGGCACCTAATAGGAAAGATAATAAGGTAGCTAAGGCAGCTAATAGAAGGGATAACCTAGATAACGTAGCAAATAAGGAGGAGGTAAGCAGCTACTTTATACTAATAGACCTAACTAACGTTTTTAACTAAGCGAAACTTCTAGAGGTTTACTAGGAGTTTAAGGACATGTTCTTAAATCTAGAGGTAAGCACTCTCCCTAGGCTAGGTGGTCGGACTTATGCTATTAAATTAGAAGAAGGAAAATACCTCTCTAAGGACCTATATATAACCTAGCTAAGAAAGAACTATAGGTTCTCCGCAAGTACTTAGCAAGTGCGTAGGAGAGGGGTTAGATTTAAAGATCTATTAGCCTAGTAAGAGCCCTGATTTTATTTGTGCTAAAGAAGGGAGGGAAATTATGCCTCTATATAGATTATAAGGGCCTTAATAAGATTACTATTAAGGACAAGGCCCTATTACCACTAATCCCTAAGATCTTAGACTAATTAAAGGGAGCTAAGATTTTCACGAAATTAGACCTTAAAGATGCGTACTATTAGCTACATATCCGCGAGGGAGATAAGTAGAAAACGGCCTTTTAGTGTAGATATAGTTACTTCGAGTATCTTATAATGCCATTTAGGCTTGTTAATGTGCCTATAACTTTTCAGGAATATATTAACAGCGCTTTAGAGGGCCTTATTAATATTATTTACATTGTTTACCTTAATAACATCCTGATATATAGCAGCGACGTCTTGGCGCATAAGGGCTATGTAAAATAGGTGCTTAAGAGGCTTCGAAATGCTAATCTTTTTGTTAATCTAAATAAGTGCAAATTCTCCTACAAAGAGGTCGAATTTCTAGGCTATGTAATATTAGAGAAGGGAATCTCTATAGAACCTAGTAGAGTTAAAGTAATTATAACCTAGCTAGTACCTAACTGCGTGTTTAACATCTAGTCTTTCCTTAGGTTCACCGGGTTTTACAAACGCTTTATTAAAAGCTATAGTAAAATAGTTATCTTACTAACTAATTGCCTTTAAGGAAAACAACTAGCAAGGTTTAAGCTAAAGCCTTATAAGTTAGCAGCGTTTAGAGACCTATAGTAGCAATTCTAGGAAGCACTAATTTTAGTCTATTTTAATCTGCTACTCCTATTATAAGTCAAGACTAACGCCTCTAGGCACGCAATTAGGGCTATCCTTACACAGTTAGTGCTAGGTCACTAGCACCCCATAGTATTTATATTAAGGAAGTTAAATAACACTAAGCTACGCTATACAATGCCTAACGCAGAATTGCTAGCGATCTAGGAGGCTTTTTAAACATAAAGGCATTACCTCGCTTACTTAGCGCACCTAGTTAAAGTAATAACAGATCACTTAAACCATAAGTACCTTGTAATAAAGCTAAAGCTAATAAGTCGCTAGGTTACTGTATTAGATAAGCTATGCCCGTTTAATTTTATTATTAAACACAGGGCAGGTAAGCTAAATCCTACTAATACTCTATTAAGGAGATTGGATTATATTAGTAAGGAAAGGAAAGCTAAGGCATTAACCTCCTAGTTACTGACCTTCCTTGCTAAGTTCACAGCCGTTAAGTCGCGGGGACGCTATAATAATACTACTAACATCATAGGTCTAGTAAAACCGCGGTGTGTCAGGTTTGTAATTAATAAGTAGTAGGAGAGTGGTGGTAGTACTGCTAACACCCCGCGTCTAAGATTGCCGCCTATTAGTAATAGGGAGTAAGGACCTAGTAATAGTACTACTAATATCACTAGTTATAGGAAATCGCCCCTATTAACATTTAAGTGAGTAAAGAGCTACAAGGACTTAGCAATAGTACTGCTAATATTACTAGCCATAATAGTACTACTAATATTATTAGATATAGGGTCCTGTACCTTGCCGCTATCTAGTTATATAGACGCGGTAATAGTACTACTAATATTACTAGCCTAGTTAAAAGAGTTATGCCTAGCGCTGCTAGAGAGCTATAAGCTTATAGGAGTGTTATAGTAAGAATCTTAGCGGTTAGGAGAACCTTTACTAAGTTAAACTTAACTACCTAGGATAAGAACATAGAGTTAGAACCCCTAATCCTAGTCTTACTATTTAAAGCGCAGTAAGGGGACGCCTTTATTACATAGCGGAAGTCATTACTAACAAGTAGCGACTCCAGCGCGTTATTAGGACTATAGACAATTAGGCCCTCTAAGCTATTAGCTAGTAAGTCATAGACATAGTCTATAGTGCCCTCTAGACTATTAATATATAATAATAGAGTTTATATGCTATAGGGGATGTAAAAGAAGTCTTATTACTAACCTATAATAATCCCATAGCAGGTTATTAGGGGTTAGTAGAACACTCCACTAGATCGCAAACTAATATTACTAGCCTTTAATAAAGAAAGACATTAAGTCATATATACAGACCTACGTCAGCTATTAAGTTTTAAAGCTAAGGTTACACAAGCCTTACAGCAAGTTAGCTACGCTACTAGTACTTAATCATCCCTTTTAAGAGCTATTAATAGACTTTATTACAAGGCTACTGCTAGTAAAAGATTAGAAAAACCAAGTGTATAACGCGATATTAGTTATTATAGACAGGTTTTTAAAGTACAGTATTTATATACTAGTGTCTACATATTTAACTAGCAATAGGTTAGCTATAGTCTTCTTAGAAAACGTTTTTAAAGACTATAGTACTCTAGAAGGCATTATAATAGACTAAGGTTTAATATTCATAAGTGGATTTTAGAGAACATTCTACCACCTAATTATAATAAAGCAGCGATTAAGCACCACATTCCACCCTAAACAGACAGCTAGACAAAGCAACTAAACCAGGTTTTAGAGTATTATTTAAGAGCTTACACGTATGCTAAATAGAATAATTAGGTAGAACATTTGCTAATAGCATAGTTCGCTTATAATACAAGCAAGCATAGTAATTACAGCCTAACGCCAGTGGAGGCGCTACGTAAGTATAACCTAAGAGGACTACACTAAGTAGTCCTAATAGCCCTATTAGTAAATAACTAGGCAGAGAATAGAGTCTTAGAACTAAGATAAAAGCACTTAGAGATTAAGCAGCTACTAAGTAATACTTAAGTATAGCAGAAGAAATACTATAATTAAAAGAGAATGCTAATAGAGTTTAAGGTTAGAGACTATATACTACTATTAACAAAAATATTAACCTAAGACGCTTAAGCTAGAAGCTTACTACAAAGTATTTAAGACCTTATAAGATTAAAAAGGTAGTTAGTAACTATAGCTTAGCCTATTAATTATAACTACTAGCTAGCATACGATTATATAACGTGTTTAATATCACAAGCCTTAAACCTTTTAAAGGGGACCTAACTAACTTTATAAATACATCCTTATTACAAGATAATATCAAAGACAATAAATAGGAGTTTAAAGTTAAGAGAATTATTTCGCATTAATACAATAGCTAACAGCGAAAATACCTAGTAAAATAGAAAGGCTATAATAGCTTAGAGAATTCCTAGGTACTAAAAAGAGATTTTATTATAAAGGATATTATTAATAACTATAAGCAGCAATTAAGTAGCTAGGTTATAGAGAGATAATTACTTTAGTAATTTAGCACACAACAAAATTTAACAATAAGTTGTATTTTTAGCACTCTACCCCGCAGCTACCTAGCACCTATTACTCTATAGTCATATTAGCAGCCGCATTATTATCCACATTCTTAACTGCCGTGGCCGTAGGAGCGTCCTTATTAGAAGACTCCTCTTTATCTCTATATATAAAGGCATAGAGCTCTTTAGGGAGCTTAGAGGGGCTAATGTAAGCAGGAATATTAGAGATAGACTTAGTAAACTAGTAGCTAGTTAGTAGATTAGAAGCTACGCTTAGGACTCTAAAGATAATACTATAGGAGTATACTAGGTAATAAAGCATAAGCTATTTGCGATATTAATCTAGACCTTAAGGTTAGTAGTATTAAAGAGCTATAACATAATAGCGCGCTTATTAGCGTCCGCCTTATAGGCGGCCTTAGTAGTTAATTAAGCGCGGCGGACGCGACCGCGTTTGTTAGCGTTTTTCATAGCTAATAGAGCATTATGTAATTTACGCTTAGCTTTCACAAGAGCCTAGTAATAAGTTAGCTATAGCTAAGTTACTAAGAATAAGAAAGCCCTTACTAGATAAATATAGTAAGGACTGCCCTTAGGGATAACCTTTATAATCTTAAAAAGCTTTTAATAAAGCTTTATAATTTAGGTAAGATACTAGTAGTGTGTTAGTTATCTGTGAGTAGTGTCTATAAGGAGAGGAATATACTCTAATATAAGACTTATTATTTTTCGTGTAATAAGCGTATTTTAAAGAATTCCCTAGTTAAGTTAGTAATAGGAAGTAGTAAGTAAGTAGCTTAGTTATACTAGGAGAATAATAATATTTATTAGGGATAGGCTTCCTATTAATAATATATTAGGGCTTGCTATTATTATCCTTAGGAGCTATCTACTAAATAGTAGCCCACTAGCCATAGCAGAGATATAGAATTTTAATACTACTAATTATAAGTTAGTAGTAAATATACTATAAGTAAGTAATAAATATACCTAGAAGTCTTAGAGGCCTAAGACACCCTCTTATAAGGAGATTTCTCTAGGATAGGAGCAGATATAGCTAGAGTTATAGTATAAGTAGTAGACATTATATACTAGTAATAAGTTAGTAATAGGTAAGTAAGAAGAAATAAAGTAAGGGAAACTAATAATATTAAGACTAATAAAGTTAGAGATAAGGAAGATAAGGCGTAGAAGATATTATAATAAGGTATAGGGATACGAGGACCCTAAGAAGGTTAGTAACTACTAAGTAATAGCAGTGAAAACGCTACTATTAGGCTAGTAGGGGTAACTTATAATGTGTTAAGAGGGATAAGGAGGAAAGGAAGTAAGGTAAAGGGGGAATTTAGCCTCTCTTATATTAACCACAGACCCCTTAAGTAATCTACGCGCGCCGTATAAGTAATCCGCGAATTAGAAAATTCAGCGTTATAGCTGCCACTATTAAGAATACAGGCTAGCTACGTGCACATAGCGAATTCGCTACTACCTCGTCAGGATTCACAAATAAACCTATTTAGACAAATAGTATTTAATACCCTGTCCTTTTAGCCTAATCACAAAATTTAACATAGGGTATTTACTTCTATAGAATTAGCAATAATAAGGATAAGAGCAGTTACAAGGCTATACCCTAGCTGCAATTAAATTACTACCTAGAACTAATAAGTAGTGTGAAGAAAAACCTATAACCTATATTAATATTATTATTATAGTTTCCCTTATAGCGTGTTAAGCTACGAAGAGTTATAACAAACTTATATAAGGAAGTTTATATAGTAAGGACGCTATAATAGAGTAGCTTATTATAATTAAGGACAATTATATAAAGAGGGGGAACTATATTAGGGTTGTGGTGTTATGAACTGGCCTTGGGGCAGCTGCAAACAAGCGTTCAAAGTGCGATTGTTATTCTTAGAGAGAAAGGAAAGAACTAGACAAGAGATCGCACAGCGCCTAGCTATATATCCCTCTGTGCGTGGTCTGTGCGCATAGCGCGCGCAGCAGCCCTAAGTCCTAAGCATATCCGCACATAACACGTGTCCTTCCCACACACTCTCTGCACCCTTCCCACGCACCCTCCGCGTCCCTTCCACACCTGAGAAGGACCTGAGCCTCGAGCTTAAGTCTATAACATACCCCCTTCTTACCCCCCTCTCCCCACTCCTTAGGAAAAAATTTTTATACCCCCACTTCTTATCCTCCCCTCCGCTTTCCTGCGTGTGTCCTAGCTATCTTACTCCTCTAAGGGTAAATCAAACCACACCCGTTTCCACACCTATTTCAGACTGTTACTCGTCCACATATCCCCCTATTTCGCCTTAAACCTGTCTAGTGCCTTAGTGTTCTACACATTTTCTAGGGGTTCTTACGTTAGCTATATGTAACCTTTCTATTTAACTAGAACGTTACGATTTAATCCCTAGCCTAGCGTATTCTTAGCTACAAGAATTTCCTCCACCTAGTACTCCGTGAGATTGTTATCCGCATCTATTATTATTAGCTCTAGCAGCGGTCTTTTATTAGCTAGCTTTTGACTTAGTAATAGGTCCTCTACTACCCTTTAGACTAAATCTATATAAAAGACTAGGTATAGCCCCTAGGAACATCCAGCTTTATAGTTAATAGTATTAGTACCTCTAGCACCTTATACTTAGCCATAACCTAGTCTAGCTTCTTACATAGGCAATTTGTTTTAATATTCTTAAGACTTAGCCACACGTAGTCCCTAACCTAGAACTATTCCGTAGGTCTCTGACTACTATTTATGTTTTCCTATTACTATTGCTAGATAAAAGCTATAGCCGCCTGCGTTAGGTCTATGCTCTCTTTTAAATACTATAGGAATACTTATGCCTACCCTTTCGCTAAAGTCCTTAAAGCTTCTGTAAATAGTAGTGCCTAGATTGTAGGTATATTGAAGCCGTGAAGAGCTATATTTACACTTACTCCTATTACTAAGGAATCCCTGTTGTTTAATACTAGTTAACAGGCTAGCAAGTAATCTGCCCACTTAAATTGCAAAAAGGATAACATTACCTGTAACACTGCCTAAACCTCCTAGTTAGCTCTCTTTGTACCTCTATCTATCTACGGGTAATAAGAGGTTAATAGTAATTACTTAGTGCTAACCTTCTCGCAGAGCGCTATCTAAAAGTTACTTAACTAATCCGACCCGTAATCTGTAATAATCTAGGTAGGGAACCCGTAGAACCGCCACTAATAGTGCTTAAACCATTCTGCACACGCCTTAGCCTCTATTAATATTATAGCCTTAAGTTACACAAATTTAGAGAGTCTATCTGTGATAACTATTAGGAACCGTGGGTTAGCCTAGTCTCTAGTAGGGAGCTCTGTTATAAAATTAATAGAGATCTATAACTAATATCTGTCTGGTAGGGGAATTAGCTTTAGTAAGCCCTAATATAACTATTAACTCTTTTGTCCCCTGTAGTAGTAGTAATTACATACAAACTATACCACGTCCTGCGACATGCTATCCTAATGGAAGTCCCTCTAAAGCGCCTTAAAGGTAGTGTTCCGCCCTGGATAACCTAGTAAGGGTAAGTTATAAGTCCGCTGGATTAAAGTTATGGTTAGAGGCTCCTACTTTAGTACCTAAGTCTGGCCCTGGAATTAAAGCGCCCTTTTACGCTAATCTAATAATCCACAATCTGTTCTTATGTGCTAGTGGCGTTAGGAAACTTCTAAGCTCTAGCCCTTACTGCCTTAAGCCGTAGTCTGTAGGTTTTATTGTAGGCTACGGATTAATCCCATAGGGATTAGAGGTGCTTATCTATAAATAAGGAGTCCCTAGCCAGGATACTTGTTGCTTAGGCCAAATTACCCTCTGTTACGTCACCTTCTAAAGCTAAGTCATCCTCTGGAGTAGTGCCCTCCGAAACTAACACAGGCCTAATACTAATGCGCGGCTAACCCTAACTAAAGCTAAACTAAGTAGGCGTTGTTGCTGATTATATAATAGGCGCCTTTAGTTTAGCTAACTATGCCTCTTCCTAATAGCGCCTTAACAATGTATTTAGATAGCCTGCCTAAGTCCCTAGCCTATAGTGTAAGTGAAAATTAAAAAGTGCTAGAGTCTTTACCTATTATGCCTATTATTCTAATATCTCCCTTAGGGCTATAAAGTACTCTAAGTTCTTATAGTCTATAAGTATTATAAATAGACTGCTAACACTCCATAGCTCTGCTAACTATGCCTTAAGACATAAGATAATTACTAGAAGCTCCTTATTATATATTATATAATTCCTTTAAGCTAGTTGCAAATGAGCTAAGTAATACGCCACTAGATGTAAGACCCCTTTGTTATTTATCTAGGAAAGGCAACCTCCTAATGCTGTTCCTAAGCAATCCGCCTCCACCACTATATCCTTGTTAGGGTCCTATTATATAAGGATTAGGTATAATATAAAAGCTAACTTTAATGTCTTAAAAGCCTTATTACACGCCTCTGTCTAGCGGAATGCCACGCCCTTCTTTATTAGGTTAATTAGGGGCCTGTAATGTCTAAAATTACAGTATGAAATCGCGATAAAAGTTAGCGAATCCCAGAAACCCGCGCACCCCTCAGACCCGTGTCAGAGCCTCCTAATCTCTAATTACCACAATCTTTTTATTATCTAGGCAAATCTATTTTCCTATGTAAATAATAAACCCAAGGTACTTTACCTCTTTTATAGCAAAGACACATTTCTTAATATCCAGATTTAGCCTAGCCTGTTATAGCCTAGCTAGCACCCCGCGGACTTTCTATATGTAATCTTTCCGTGAACCCCTAAGTAAATTAAGATATTATTAAGGTAAGCTATAATGTAGTCCCTAAGAATACTACTAAGCGCTCCATTAATATACCTCTAGAAGGTTACAGGTGCGCCTGCTAAACTAAAGGGCATACTAACCACTTAAATAATCCAAACCGCGTCTAGAAAGCAGTCTAGTGTTCCTAGCCCTTAGCAATATAAATATAATAAAACGCTGCTTATATATCTAGTTTTGTAAACTATTTTACTTTAGCTAAGGAGCGCAGTGTCTCCTTCACTAAAGGTAAGGGTAGTAGTCCTATTCTATGATCTTGTTTAGCGCGCAATAGTCCACACAGAACCTCTAGCCGCCCCTAGGTTTCTTTACTAGTAGAACTAGTGCTGCCGCTGAAGATAAGCTTGCCCTAATCTAGCCCTTATCTATTAAGTCCGTTACTTGCTTGCGTATCTCTAGGAGGTATTAATGTGGCATATTATATAACAGTGCCTAAGGCAAGTCCGGTTTGTTGCCTTCCGCATCCTATTTAAGGTAAATGTAGTGGTTAGACTTGCCCCTATATGGTAGGAGGGCATTTGCCTTACTCTCCTAAAAAGATCCTTAAAGTCCTGTAACTCCTCTAGTAAGGCCACTAAGAGTTCCTACTCTATAGGTTTTGGCGTGGCATTAATCTATAGCATGGATATAATCTCCCGTAAGCTTATAGCGCATAGCTGTATATGCTCCTTCTGCTTCCTTGCCCTTCACACTATTCCTACAAATAATAATCCTATAATACACACCGTAGGCTTCTCTACCCCTCTGCTAGCTATAGTCTGAATCTACAGGTTATTAGCTACCCCTATAGTAAGCTAGCAACACTTTACGTTTAAATTAATGTTATAGTAGGCTATTTATAGTATCCCTAGGATAAGTTGTCTTGTTAATCCTAGAATCACGTACGCCACAATTAGCGTCTCCTATCTATCTATATCCATCTAAAAACGGATAATATATGTTATTAACAAGCTCTTCTTATAATCCTCCCTTCCCCTCTTTTCACACTAACTACAGTGTAAACCATCCTCTTAGTTAGTAAGGGGATGCGTTCTAGTCATAGCTTCTAGACTAAGCGTTTACTAATAGTAGCATAGCAGTTATATCCTATATTAACTTATACATCTAAAAAGGTTATCTTATTTATTAACATAGGGACTAAGAAAGGTAATGCATCTATATTGCTCTGGATTTATTTAAAGTTATCCTTAATAATAATAGTATACTATAAAGCCTCTCTAAGCTCCTAATTCTCTTCCCTATTTAAATAACTTAATAAAGGGGCTTCTCTTTTCCTAACTTATTACTTAAGTCCTTAGGGTTAACGTCTTCCATGTCATATGCGTTAACTAATAGCGTCTCCTTTAGGCGGAGGGCGCGGCGTAAGGGGCATTTTATAACTTAATGCTTATCAGAACCACATTACAGGCACCTACCCTCCTTATGGCGGGTGTCTAGCACTTTCTAAGAGACCTACTTCGCCCGCTTTACGCCCCTTTATCGCTTATGCTTAGTTATGTGCATTAGGCTAGGGCCTTACTAGAACCTTTTAGGTCCCTATTATGCCCGCTAATTAAACGTCTGTTATTAGAGTGTCCTTATCCTGTGGATAGGACCTCTCCGTAAGGGCTATGGGTTAAGACTACCTACATGATTAATGCTTCTCCTCTAGCTAGTAAGACTTAATATCTAATATAATGCTCTAAAAGTAAGCCACTACCACTGGGTAGTTAGCCTAGGGAATGTCTTAGCTAATACTATAATCTCTTATCTACTTATTAAGTGTAGTGCGTAGTTTAGATAACTTTACTGCGTTTACCTAATCTAACCTACTTATAAGTGCTAACTTCTACTTAAACCAAATATAGAAGTCGCTAAAACGCTTATACTATTATTACCTTAGCTAATTAAGCTTAGTAATAGCTATCTCCTATTAATAAGGGTTATTAAATATTTCCCTAAGTACTTAAGGAAGTGCCTTAAGTTAAAATAAACTAGGTACCCCTTTTTAAAGTAAGGAGCGACTTAGGCCTATACCTTAGGCAAGAGATTCTAGTAGATAAAGTACTATTAATCTTATGTAGTACTAATAAACTCCTAATCTATTAGTAACTTATAACCTATAAGGCCTTTCTAGGCTAAGAATAATACTCTATTGCTGTTAAATAGTGGGCCTATTGGTAATGGCTTCCGCTTAATGGGGTTTTACATGAGGGCTATATTCTGCCTATTAGTAAGGTTAGTGATTTAGGCCGCCTGCCTCTTAATAACCTCCTGTAACGCCGCTATCTTATTAGCGTTTATGGTGAAGAATAATAAATGTTATAAACTAGCCTTAGGGTAGCTATAAATAAGCGTTTAAAGTGTAATTATTATTCTTAGAGAGGAAGGAAAGAACTAGACAAGAGATCGCACAGCGCCTAGCTATATATCCCTCTGTGCGTAGTCTGTGCGCATAGCGCGCGCAGTAGCCCTAAGTCCTAAGCATGTCCGCACATAACACGTGTCCTTCCCGCACACTCTCTACACCCTTCCCGCGCACCCTCCGCGTCCCTTCCGCACCCGAGAAGGACCCGAGCCTCGAGCTCGAGTCCATAACATGTGGAGGCAATAGAGGCAATAGAGGCAATAGCATTATGTACAATAGGGTCCAGTGGCAGGTCGCACTAACCTAGCCGCAAGCTAGTCACGTGCACACTGGAGGGGGTATTTAGCGAGGGCCGCACACATAGAATGTGGGAGGCTAGAGATTGAAACCTTCAAGCACACACCCCTACCTTTCAGCTTAATAGCAGCGACACCTTAATCATACCTTCACTCTGTTTATGCGACCGGCCCATAAGCCTTGACATATTAGTTATAGTACCTAACTAAAGGTTAGCAGATTTACCACTAACACTTATCTAGCTTAGGGCTGCCTATACTAATAACGTCATGGCATTAATGGCTAGGGTCCTTATTAATTAAGAGTAATAGGAAATACATTAAAACTGCTATAGCTTACCTAACTATATAGAATTAGAAATAAAAAGCCTTAAAATAGGAGCAGAAGAATAACTTATATAAAGCTCCCTATCTAGAGCCTGCCTTAATTAAGCTAAAGTTAACTGCTTTTAGGGATATTGCTTAGAGAGGCTTAGTTCCTAGGCGAGTTAGAAGTAGTAGAGTATCCCTAAGGGGCAGGACTTATAGGGAAATAGATAATAATATAATAAAGAATAGTAATAATAAGGATAATAGAGAAAACTATAATAATAGTTAGTAACCGCACTAAATATAACCTAGAATTACACTAGTAGATAAAAAGGCATAAAAACCCAAGAAAAATAGATAATAAGGAAAGAAAAGAGGGCAAAATCCCGTGAGGGAATTGCTTCTTTTATATATATAAGGGGGTAGAGTAATTTACTATAGTAGCTTTAAAAGTAAAGCATAAGGAAAAGTAAAAAAATATTATAAGGCAGGCGTATACGCGGAACTAATCCTTAACTAGACTAGACCTAGCCTTACCTCCTATATATAACTAAGAGTAAGTGCTTAGGGTTTATAATTGTTAAAATAATGCTATTTATAGCACTATTTTATAGGCCCACTAGTTGCCTAGTTGCGTTGTTGCAACGTTGGTTGCAGGGCGTTGCTTGCAGCGTTGCTTGCAGCTTTGGCTGTGACCTGCGTTCCTGCACACAACCAACCCACAGGCTTGTATGACTAAGCCGACTAGGTTACCCTATAGGGAAGCTGAAATCGACTGTAACTAGGGAACTAGTAGTCGTATAAAAGGCTAACGTATACTATTCAAATCCTTGATTTATTCTGGATTTTATGGTATATTTTATTAATAGGGTTGTTTATTAAAGTGCTTAGTTAGGCCACACGGGCGTCTAGTTTGTATGGCCGTGAGTCGATTTTTACTTTTCCCATACAAATGAATTATGCGGAAAATAAAAAGTAGCTCGCGAGACCCTATTGGCGACCTAGTTCTGCCAATATGGTCGGTAGGTCTATGAGGGGACTCAGTAGAATCCTCTTATTGCTTGTCAGATCGTCCGTATTGCTAGTAATCAACTACATTCAACTATTAAAGCTCTATATCTTGAAGAATCGTCGTATTATAGTGAATCTAGAAGCCGCCGCGTCAGAATCTATTAGAGAGGTCTTCCTATCCCTCTAGCTAGATTCCCTTCCATTTTCAATAATAATATATCTAGGTTAGAAGCAGACTAGACTTAGCTAAAAAGTAAGGCTACGGAAAAGTTAGCAAAAAAGTAAAAAAACTATAAGGATCTTACTATATTAGAATTCACCTCCTATTAGAAAAGTAAGGAGGCCTAAGATAGAGCTACCCTAGGCCTATAAGCGCATTAGAAGGAGCAAATCCTTCCTCCTAAACTCAGATTTTAGGGATAAGGCTAGCAAGAGCTAGCTATAACTTTTACAATAGGTAACTTTTAAAGCGGCATAGCCCTGCTACAGGGCTAGTGCTAACCTAAATACAGATATAAGAGGGTTTTTCTCCCTATTTATAGGTTTTCCTATTGACTAACTAGCTGGAGTACTAGTACTAGCAAATATATAGCTAGCTAGTGTACACAATATATATATATATATATATATATATCTAAAAAGGTTATCTTATTTATTAATATAAGGACTAAGAAAGGTAATATATTTATATTACTCTAGATTTATTTAAAGTTATTCTTAATAATAACTATATACTATAAAGCCTCTCTAAGCTTCTAATTCTCTTTCCTATTTAAATAACTTAATAAAAGGGCTTTTCTTTTCCTAACTTATTACTTAAGTCCTTAGGGTTAATATCTTTTATATTATATATATTAACTAATAGCATCTCCTTTAGGCAGAGGGCATAGTATAAGGGGTATTTTATAACCTAATGCTTATTAGAACTATATTATAGGCACTTACTCTCCTTATAGTTTGTCGGGCGAAAACCACCACCCAAAAACAACGAATTTGACGATGACGATAGTGATGCTGATGATGTTGATGATGTCAGCAAAATGAGCCCGATACCGATATCGAGGCCTGCGAGGTTTTCGATCCATCGCGAGGATCCAAGTCGTAAAGGGGGAAATCTCAGGTTCTTCTCAAGTCATCTCAAAAGCTCAAATAATCTCAAAATCTCGGTTGAACAATCCAAGCCAAAGGCCACAAAGGGAGAGTTGATTTTCTATCTAAAGGGGGAAATCTAGGATATTTTATCCTAGGGATCTAATACAGCCGGATTGATCTATTGACCCGATAGACCGAAGGGTCTATCCTAGGGATCCAATGTGGCCAATTTCAATCCGACGAAGCCGATAGACTAGCAAGGTCTCAAGGGGTCTATAACTAGGGATCTGATACAGCTAATTTTAATCTGACAGAGCTGAAAATGTAGCTGATTTCGATCCGACGAAGCCGATAGACTAGCAAGGTCTTGAGGGGCCTATGACTAGGGATCCGATGTGGCCAGATTGATCTGTTCAGCCGAGAGACCGAAGGTCTCGAGATTAGTCTCAAGGGTCTTAATCCTAGCCACACAATAGTAAGTATCTAGCACTTCCTAAGAGACTTACTTTACTTACTTTACGCCCCTTTATTACTTACGCTTAGTTATATATATTAGCCTAAAGCCTTACTAGAAACTTTTTAAGTCCCTATTATACCTACTAATTAAATATCTATTATAGGTATATCCTTATCCTATAGGTAAGACCTCTCTATAAGGGCTATAGGTTAGGACTGCTTATATAACTAATGCTTCTCCTCTAGTTAGTAAGACTTAATATTTAATATAATACTTTAAAAGTAAGCTACTATTACTAGGTAGTTAGCCTAGGGAATATCTTAGCTAATACTATAATCTCTTATTTACTTATTAAGGGTAGTATATAGTTTAGATAACTTTACTATATTAACCTAATCTAACCTACTTATAAGTGCTAACTTTTACTTAAACTAAATATAAAAGTTACTAAAGCACTTATATTATTATTACCTTAGCTAATTAAGTTTAGTAATAGCTATCTCCTATTAATAAGGGTTATTAAATATTTCCCCTAAGTATTTAAGGAAGTGCCTTAAGTTAAAATAAACTAAGTATCTCTTTTTAAAGTAAGGAGAACTTAGGCCTATACTTTAGGTAAGAGATTCTAGTAAATAAAGTACTATTAGTCTAATATATTACTAATAAACTCCTAATTTATTAGTAATTTATAACTTATAAGGCCTTTTTATACTAAGAATAATACTTTATTACTATTAAATAGTAAGCCTATTAGTAATAGCTTCTGTTTAATAGGATTATATATAAGGGCTATATTTTACCTAATAGTAAGGTTAGTGATTTGCGTTACTTACCTCTTAATAACTTCTTATAATACTACTATCTTATTAGTATTTATAGTAAAGAATAATAAATATTATAAACTAGCCTTAGGGTAGCTATAAATAAGTATTTAAAGTGTAATTATTATTCTTAAAGAGAAAGGAAAGAACTAGATAAGAGATTACATAATGCCTAGCTATATATCCCTCTATGCGTAGTCTGTGCGCATAGCACGCGTAGTAGCCCTAAGTCCTAAGCATATTCGCATATAATATATATCCTTCCCGCACACTCTCTGCACCCTTCCCGCGCACCCTCTATGTCCCTTCCGTACCTGAGAAGGACCCAAGCCTCAAGCTTAAGTCTATAACAATAGTAATTACTTAGTGCTAACCTTCTTATAAAGCGCTGTCTAAAAGTTACTTAACTAATTTAACCTACAATCTATAATAATCTAGGTTAGAAACCTATAAAACCGCTACTAATAGTGCTTAAACTATTTTACACATACCTTAGTGTTAAAATAATGCTATTTATAGCACTATTTTATAGGCCCACTAGTTGCCTAGTTGCGTTGTTGCAACGTTGGTTACAAGGCGTTACTTGCAGCGTTGCTTGCAGCTTTGGCTGTGACCTGCGTTCTTGCACATAACTAACCCACAGGCTTGTATGACTAAGCCGACTAGGTTACCCTATAGGGAAGCTGAAATTGACTGTAACTAGGGAACTAGTAGTTGTATGAAAGGCTAACGTATACTATTTAAATCCTTAATTTATTCTGGATTTTATAGTATATTTTATTAATAGGGTTGTTTATTAAAGTGCTTAGTTAGGCCATATGGGCGTCTAGTTTATATAGCTATAAGTCGATTTTTACTTTTCCTATACAAATGAATTATGCGGAAAATAAAAAGTAGCTCGCAAAACCCTATTAGCAACCTAGTTCTGCCAATATGGTTAGTAAGTCTATGAGGGGACTTAGTAAAATCCTCTTATTACTTATTAGATTGTCCGTCTTACTAGAAATCAACTACATTTAACTATTAAAGCTCTATATCTTAAAGAATTATTGTATTGTAGTAAATCTAGAAGCCGCCGCGTTAGAATCTATTAGAGAGGTCTTCCTATCCCTCTAGCTAGATTCCCTTCTATTTTTAATAGGTTATAAGCCTAGAAGGCCTATAAAATTACTACATTACTGCGTTATTCTACTGCGATTACTGCTTGATTTTAGGTACTAGTTACTCTCTACTATACCTGTAGGCTCTTAGATTACAAAGGAAACCGCTAGTTAAAGCTTTTATTTACTAGCACCACGCATCACAACACCAGACCCTTAGTGTCAAAATTCATTTACAGCCGCACCTACAACCACTACATTATAACCGTAACTATCTAGTTATAACCACAACCTCTTTTTAGTGATTTTATTCACTATTGTAACCGTTATATTTAATATTATTTATAATAGTAAATACGCTGCATTCTTTAAATTATCGGATATCTAGTATATCTATACTAGGCTTTTTGACCTATTACACTACGTTGCACGCACTATACATTATATTACGTTGTGTTATGGCTTCTGTAATACCTATTATCCGTAATCCTATCCTTAGTATTAAGAAAATTTCCGCAGAGGATTTTCTCTAGCTTTTTTCTGCCTGCGTATACTATAAACCCACTTTTTAACCTTTTAGGCTATCCTTTTAAACAGCCCCGCCACGCATTTTACGTGCGTAAGCAGATTGCATTATAACTAATTTCTAGCACACGTTATTTACAACAGGAACAAATTTAGAGATTTTGCATAGGAATTTTTAAAGATAGCACTACCTAATTATAAGGGTAAGGGCCTTACTATAGGCTCTTCTAGCCCCCTAGGGACCCTAATAGGATAGATATAAAAGGTTAACTAGCTATTTAGGCTAGTGCTTTATAATTATAAAGCTAAATTAAATAATAAGGCAAGACTTGAATAGATTTTATTAAATATAGTAAGTTAAAATAGCTAAAAACTAAGGCTAGTATTAATAATCTATTAGATAAAATAATATAAACTATAACTACTATTTAAGGTCTTTAGGATTTTACTAGACTAAGGGAAAAAAATACTAAGGTCCTAGTAGAAGACTTACCTATTACTACTTCTATGAGTTTACCTTCTAGTAACTTATAAGCTGCCTTTAACATAGGTGCTATTAAGGAGCTAAATAAGAAAGTTCACTCTATTCTAAAGGGAGCTAAGCTAAAAGGCCCTAAAAATTATAATTAGTGGAAGCAAGCCCTAAGCATTTAATTTAGAGCCCTAGAATTACCTAAATTCATAGATAATCTAAGCCTAGCAGGCTATCTAGCTAACTATAATCAAGCTATTCTTTTAATAATATTAAGAGATAGCTATTAATCTAGACCTTAGGCAGCTATATATTAGCAAAAATCCCTAAAGAAGCTTATAAAGTCCTTATTAGGTATTATTTATAGAGTGCTAAAATCTAGAGGGGTACGCTATACGCTAGCTACTACTCCCTAAATTTTTTAAATTATAAGGGATTTTTAGAGGCTTTTAATACTGATTTGAATAATTTACTTGCTAGACTACAACTCTGTTTTATAGAGATTGCACCTATTGATTAAGTAAATTATTATATTAATACATTAAAGCAGACCTTCCCTAGTTTGGCTAAGAGACAAAGATTTACTTTTAGAGCTTCTAAGGTATAGGGACTGCCTATAAATACCTTAAATTTACAGTTCCTTATAGCGGATTTATTAGAAGAACAGAGGGATAAAACCTCCCCTATAGCTAAAGCTCTTAGTTATAAGGCTTCTAATAATAAGGGAAATTCTAAGGACTAGGAGAAGAAATCCTCTAATCCTAATACTAAGAAGGACTTTATAAACGCTACTAAAGAGTAGGATAAGAAGGATTTAAACCCTTCTAAAGCCTCTAAGAAGAAAAAGTAAAAGAAGAAGAGTAGTAATAGGGAAAAAGATAAAGAAAAAGAAGCTGCTTTTATTTTAGGCTATAGCCTAGCCACAGGATACGTTAAAGAACTAGATTCTAGCAAGTCTAGTAGTAAGGATAGTAGTGATTCTAAATCTAATTCGGATACTTCTAGTACCACTACTACTAGTAATACTACTACTAAGACTACTTTTAGCTACTTTAATGATATAGTTAAAAACTCCCTTTTATATAATATAGGTTTTTCTTGTTATATTTGTAATAATAGGGCTTTCTTTAAGGACTTTAAGCCTCTTAAGAAAGGTTAAACTAGCCCTATAATTATAGCAGGAGGACCTATCTATCCTAAAGGAAGAGGCACCGCTGTTTTTAATGTTCTAGTTAAGAAAAATCCACTAGAATATAGGCCTTTAGCTTTACTAGATGCCTTATATTTCCTAGGTATAAATACTAACCTAGTTAGCGGGTTATCCCACTATCTAAAGGGAGGTTATCTAGCTAAAGATTAGCTTTTCCTAGCTGATAAAAGCCCCTATAGTTTATTAGAACCTGCTAAACATGGCTTCTTTTCTAAATTAAGGGCAAGCTACTCTTAAGATTTGCAAGCATTTAACCCACCTCTCCTTTATAGGCTCTTAATATTGTAACCAAAGAGACTATAAGACTAAATTAGGTTTTTCTACCCTATAGAGGTTTAAATTCCGCAGCTAGCATTTAATCCCGAGGAATATTAACGAATTGAAGAACTAGACTCTGAAGAAGACGAAGATTTAGCCCTATATCCTACCGAAGCTTCTCCTAGTTAGGTACCTTCTATAGGGGTTTAGAAGGTCTATACCCTAATGACTTGGGTGACGATAGTGGCTGTCTATTGCCCCCAGAGGCCTATGATTCTTAAGAGGCCTAGTAACAGAGGGAGCTGAGGGATAATAGCCCTAAAAAGCTAGATTTTAGTTATAAGAAGTTACTAGATTTAGCCCTTCTTTAGCATATTTAATTAGGCTACATTGGCCTCCCTTTACTAAAGAAATCTTTGAAATTAGCTAAAGGGATCCCTAATTTTTCTGTAATTAAAGAAAAGTATTTTAACTATATGGCCTGTATATAATTAAAGGCTGTTAGAAGACCTACTAAAAGACTTATTTAGGACCCCCAGAGTTTTAGATATTCTAGAGGGAGATATAGTTAAAATTGAACCTATACTGTATAATAAGAAGGCCCTAGTCCTTATCCTTATTGATTGAAAATCCTAGTATAAATAGTGTTTTCTATTAGCTAATAAAGAAGGTTAGACCCTTTATATAGCTATTAAGGGCTTCTTTAAGGCCCTGAAAACCGATATAATTTGTATCCTAGGCACCTTTACTTTAACGGAGGCACTAAGATTAACAATGAACTTTAGTTATAGTTATTTTCTAAAGGAATTTGTTTTAGCACCTCTTGCCCTTATATTCACGAATAGAATAGGCTAGTTAAGAGGGCTATTAGGGTTATCCTAGACCGGCTTAGAGCTACACTTTAGTGGTCTAAGCTGCCTTTATATCTATAGTCTTATATCCTTCTAGCTATAGTGGACTTAGTTAATATCACCGCGAATATAACTAAGCCCCTAACCCCTAAGTAGCTATATCTAGCTAACTTAGAGCCTAAGACCTCTTATAAGCCTTATTTCTTGAAAATTAGGGCTATAGGGTCTTATTATAAGGTTCTAATACCTCTAGAGCAGAGATTAAAGCTTTAGAAGCTAGCCCCTAGGACTATCCCTAGCCGGCTACTTGCTACTCTAGGTTCTAGCGTTTATCTTGTTTATATACCCTCTAAAAGGTTAGTTATTAAGACTAGCTTTATTAAAATTATAGAGGATATAAGCTCTGTAAGGTCCCCTAAGCCTTTAGGGAGCTATCCTTTAGAGGGAGAAGCTAATATCTTACGAGATAATCTAGAGGTTTAGGATAGCTATCTAAAGCCTCTAGCGCCCGCAGCGCCTGTAACGCCTCCAGCGCTATCCCTAGAGGGCCTAAGCTCTAGTGCCTCTAATAAGGGTGCTATTAAAAACCGTTTTTAGATTCGGATCCTTTAATTAATCCTGATTCTATGGATATTAATAATTTTAATATATCTTCTTTTATTAAGGAGATATGCTTTAAGGCATAAGAAAAGGCTAAATCGTTATCTACTAACAACAATTCTGACACCCCTAAGACATAGTGTAAGGATGGGGGATAGCCAGGCAAGAACGTATGGGGGCACTTGGTATATTGACTGAAGCTTGCTAGGTCTAAGTGTGTTATGGGTGCGAGTCGCTGCTTTATAGCCAGTGACTCGCTAGTGTCACGTAGACCTAGCCCTGTGGCATAGTGTGCCCGCAGGGTGCGCCTATGTGTTATAGGTAAGCCTTATAATTACCCATCCCTTTCTAGCTAGGCTCCTAAACAGCTTAGGTATTGCTATTTAATGTGTAGCTATTCGCTAAGTGCTTGTAACCGCATTGCTAGATATAAGCATTATAATAATATAATAATCCGTTCCCTAGTAATAGGCAGCGCTTATATATAAATTCGCCTACGCTTTACTATCTTATTATAAGCTTTTCTCTTTCTTATTACTAGTCTAATTTCCCTTTCTAATTTAACTTTAAATATATTACCTCTTTATCGCTAGTTTACTACCTTTTCGCTGTCCTAATAGAGGTTATTTACTTTTATTTATATTTATATATACACTGTCTTTAGACTAGTTACGCTAACTTTGTAAAACATTTACTAATTAAGATCGTTTTGCCAGTAATTATATGTAGTTTTCCCTAGGCTTTGGTTACTATAGGTATTAAGGGCAAACAGTCTAAACGTTATATCTAATATAATAAGCGCGGCAATATATGTAAGATAGTAAGTCTCCTGTTATTCTCCTGTTTTATAGTTCCTAATCGCTAACTTTTATATACTAGGTAATACTTACTTTAGCTAGTGATTTTCTTTATCTTATAATTATTTATAAATAGGTCTAATCTCTAATAGACGCTACCCTCTTCGCGGAGGATAAGGAGAATATTACTATGTTTTTAGTGGTAATGCGCTGTCGCTTTGCTATATGCGTGGTAAACTTAATTAATAGGTTTAATTATACTAATATAGCTTACTATATTGCCTTTAGGCTAACTAGTGTAGCTAAGGCGCGCTAGGTTAGTTAATTTCAGCTCTTCTTGCTAGTTCTTTGCTTACCTTTCTGTGTAAGCTACCTCTATCTTATACTAGAATTATCTAGTGTCTTAATAGTAGCTGCAGGTTTCTATAGTTACCGCTGCGCTATCTTTTCCTCCTCTAGTACACGCATAGCTTTTAGCTGTCTTTTTACTAGATTCTTACTAACTCTTTTATAGGAAGATCCTAAGGAAGCTATAGCTACTTAGGAAGCGAAGATAGTTCTCTAGCTTTGTCCCTTAGACCTAGGCTATATAGCCTAGGCTATAGCATTACATTACTTTTAGCATGCTATAGACAAGGTAATCTAGGCAAATAAGAATAACGCGGAGTTTAGGTATAATAGGGATGTGTTTTTGACCTGCCCTAGTATTACTATAGAGAATTTTTCTATTACTTTACCCACGCTTTAGGCGTATTTTCTTTTATTTATTAGTTATATAGCCTAGACTTTTAGGTTAAGTTTTCTTAATAGTAGCTAATAGTGCTATGCCTTTTCTATAATAATTCCGTGTCCTTTTACTTATAACTTACTTATATCTCACTACCTTTCTTACTTACCTTTCTTTAGTGAAATACTTAAATAGCGTATTAGGCGCCCTCTATATCCTTAGCGGGGATTTATTAATTATATTCACTAGGCTATCCTCTCTATTTTACTAGGTACTTATTACCTTCGCGGGTCTTTCTATAACCTTTTACTTCTTTAACTTTATACTTATCCTCTTTATCTTTAAGGTCTAGCATTAGTATTTCCTTATCTTTAGCGTTTTCCTAGTGGTTCTATAGCTCTAGTAAGCTAACATAGAACACGTTATATAGTTAGCTATACTTATTAGGTAGCGCTAGTTAGTATGCTTATTTCCTATAGCATTAAGCACTTAAAATAGTCTAATAAATCTAGGGATTAGCTTCTATTTTATATCCTTAAGCCTAATATTCTTTGCTAATAATAGCACTAAGTCTTCTCTTTTTAGGGTTAGAGGTTAGTAGTGTTAATTATAGTACTTTACCTAGGCTTTAGTAGCTTTTACCTAGTTTTACTTTAACCATTCTCTAACTTTATATAACTTTATAATACGCGCGTAAGCTTTAGGCACCTCTCCCTCCATAGTCTTACCTCTAAAAGCTAGGCAAAACTCTAGTAAGTAACCTATAAGTGCGTAGTTTAGGGAGTAACCTATAGTCCTATTTACTGCGTTATTATAGGTAAATTAAGCTATAGGCAGCAGCTTTGCCTATATCTATTAGTTCTCCTTAATAAAGTATTAGAGGTAGTGTTTAAGGACCTAGTTTATTTGCTTTATTTACCCGTAAGTTTAGGGGTGAAACGCTATTAAAAGCCTACGTTTCACACACACTAGGTAGTATAGCTCTGACTAGAATTAACTTATAAAGACTAGCCCTCTGTTAGATATAATGCCCTCTAGCGCTCTAAATCATAGCTTAATTTCCTTATAGAATAGTTCTGCTAATTTAGCTACGTTAATAGTGGTTAATACTAGGAGGAAAACGGAGTACTTAGTGAATTAGTCTATAATTACTAGGATTACATTAGTTTCTCGCTTATTAGCCTATATTATAGGCAGTCCTATAACAAAATCTATAGAGATTTCTACCTAGGGTTGCCTTAGTATTAGTAGCGATTTAAGTGTTCTATATAGGTAATGCCTTCTAGCTACTACCTGCTAGCATACACCATAGCTTGTAATGTAGTTAAATACTATAACTCCTATTTATGGCCACTAAAAGTAATGCTTTAATAGGTTAAGCGTGCGTTTAACACTAAAGTAACCCGCTAGCGAATTATTATAGTATAGCCGCAGAAGCTCCTATTATAAGATAGGCTCTTAAGGAATAACTACCTAGTCTTAGTATATTAGAAGACCCTTACGCTACGCAACTATAGGCTAGCTTTTCCCTTACTTCTCGCTAAGGAATCTACCTTACTATTTTACCTCTGTAAATCCAGGTCTTAGTCCTATGCCTTTTGTAGTAATTAAGCTAGTAGCTTATTTAATTTAGTTAGATACAGATTCGGTGACGCTGTAGCCGCCTAAATCTCTAGTATACTAATGCCTTATACACACGCTATTGCCTCTTTAAAATCACCCTTATCTAGCTAATCTTTTACTAGTTCTTTAGCAGCTATAACACCTTTAGCTAGGGCATTTTCCTCCCTTAAAGGTATCTTACTATGCTAGTCTCTCTCTTTAGCTAGGCATTTTCCTCCCTTAAAGGCATCTCACTAAGCTAGTCTCTTTTAACTAGGACATTTTCCTTCCCTAAAGGCGTCTTACTATATTAATCTCTCTCTTTAGCTAGGTATTTTCCTCCCTTAAAGGCATCTCGCTAAGCTAATCTCTAATAACTAGGACATTTTCCTTCCCTAAAGGCATCTTACTACGTTATTCTTCTAAGACAGGGACATTTTCCTTCCCTAAAGGCGTCTTACTACATCTTCCTTAATACATTAGTATCTCTATTACTACCCTTTTCTTAGTAAGTACTAGCTTCCTCTAAAGTTCTAGTAATAGCGCCTGATTTATTATAGGTTTGCCCTTATAATTAGACCTTCTTAACAGTGTATTTGCAGGGTTACTCTTCCCTAGTCTATATCTTATTATAAAGTGAAATAGGCATAAGAATATACACTATTTAGCTTACCTTCTATTAATCTTTAGTTAGTTTATAAAGGTCTGTAAGTTATAATAATCTAACAGGACCTTCACTAGGTTATTACCCCTTTAATATAGTGTCGCTAGTGTTTAAATAACTCTATAATAGCAAATAGCTCTTAGTTAGCTATACTATAATTTCGCTTTATATCTATAAACTTCCTTAACTAAAAGGCCACTAGGTGATAACAACCCTTATTATCTTACTAGGATAAGATTCCTACTATTGAAAAGACTAAGGCATCTATCTTAATACGCACCGGTTAACTTAGGTTATAATAATAGAGTAAAGGGGCTTATTAGAAGGCGTCTTTTAGCTAGTTAAACGCTGCCCTTTCCTTTACTTTAAATATAAACTTCCTAGTCTAAATACTATTTTAACTACCCTTTATTAGCGTATGTAGTAGTGCTATAATCCTAGAGTATTTATAGATAAAACATTAGTAAAAGTTATAAAATCTAAGGAAGGATTAAATATTCTTAAAGCTTATTAGTTCTTTCTAATCTTAAATAGTTTATACCTAGCTTATATCTATTAAGATTCTATTAACTAAGAGGATAAATCCTAGGAATTTAACTAAGTCCTAGTAGAATAAGCATTTTAAGGGTTTTATGTATAGTTCTGCGGTTCTTATACGCTCTAATACCTCCTTAATATATATGGTATACTCTTCTTATATCTTAGAGAAGATAAGGATATTATCTAAATATACTACATAAATAGTGTTTATTAGCCTATAAAGCGCCTTATAAATATAGCTTTAGAAGGTAGTAGGCGTGTTAGTTAATCTAAAAGGTATAATAAGGTATTTGTAGTAGCTATAATGTATACAAAAGGCAGTCTTTTACTTATTACCCCTTTAATACAAATTTAATAGTATATATCCTTAATATTAATCTTTAAGAAGTATTTAGCCTCTTAGTATTAGTCTAGGATCTCTAAAATTAGGGGAGAGCGTAGTAATTCTTCTATATTACTTTATTAAGTCCCTAATAGTTTATATATAGTTAGAGCATTCTATCCTTCTTTAGTATAAATAGGATAGGCGCGCCTGCGGGACTCTTAGAAGGTCTTATACAGCCTTTTACTAGGTTATTATTAATATATTCTTAAAGCTCTTTTAATTTGCTTTAAGAGAGAGAGTAAATAGGCCTATAAGGGGTATAGCCCTAGGTACTAGATTAATTACATAGTTAGTTAATTTCTTTAATAGCAGGGTTCCTACCTTATTAGATATAAAGACATCTCTAAATTCCTGTAAATCCTTAGGGATATCTTTAATAGTTCTATACGCTTTCACCTCCTTATTATTTTCTAATATAATAAATTTATCCTTTATAACTCCTATAATAGCGTATATAATAGTCTTATTTCACATTACCTTAGCAAATTTGCAGGGAGTTAGTAGTAAAAAGGCCTTTTTCTTTTTCTTAAACCACCACTCTTATAAGTGTAAATAAAGGTGCACTTATTCCTTTGTAAGTATATACATCCTAATTAATACAGGGCTTCCTTTACTCTTAGGTCCCTATTAATAGTAATATATAGGAGCCTAAGGTCTTTCTATTCTCCCTTAAGTCTATAATTATAAGGGGTACCTAGTACACGCTATATTAAGGAACTATAAGAGCCCTTATTGCCTTAAGGGTAGGAGGTATAATCTCTGCTTATTATAACCTATAGGTCTTCGCAAATTCCGCGCTAATAATGTTAACCTTAGCGTAACTATCTAGATCAGCCGCCGTTGCTATGTCTTTATGCCTATAAATAGTAACTAGTGTATAAAAATAATACCCTATTAGTACTTTAGCTTATAGGGCAGAAGTAAGGGCATTTACTTTTGCCTTAGGGCGTTTTCCTAACCCTTTTAGTGCTCTTTCTTTAGCTTATAGCATTAAGCCGCTATATAACCTACAATCCCGCAGTTATAATATATTAGGCCCTATCTAACTTCCTTATTATTTAGGGTGTAGTGGGAGTCTTTTCTTTCTCTTTTTATCTTAGTTAGCATATAGTTAGTTACCACGTGGTAAATTACGCCTTTAGTATTAGGAGCCTTATATAAATACCTCTCTTATAAGTGGTTAGGCTTTTGCTTGTTCTTTAGTATTAATTCCTAAAATCATTAAGTAAGTTATATAACCTCTTCACAGGTTTTGCTAATAATAGAGGCATATAGGTTAAGGTAGTCCTATAAGTTAGGGAGTAGTTTTATAAAGAAAATAAGGGTATAGGACTTCTCTAAGGCTTTTTCTAGATATTTCTCTAGCAAATCTATATAAATACTAAACTTAATAGGGCTCTAGCCTTTGCATTACTTCGCGTTCTTAAGCATTATAGCGATTTATATATTATAGTTAGCTAAGTCCTTTAGTAGTATTAGTATCTAAGATTAAAACGCCTCCTAATTATCTTTAAGTTTTTCTTAGTTACTAGCTAACTATTTATTAAGGTATTAGTCCTATCTTACCTTATAGTCCTTATATATATAGTTAAGTGTAAGGAGGATTTTTAGTAGTTATATTAGAACTTATATTTCGCTCCTATAAATATATAGTTTAGGTTATTCAGCTATATTTTGTGTTTTTAAGGGTTAGTAGGGTGCATTAGTTCTATAATATTATACACTTTAACCTTACTATAGCTACTACTTAAAGAGGTGCTAGATTTTCGCTACCTTTTACGGGCTCTTTTATTATATTTAGTTAGAGTAGCTAGATAAGTTCTTTCTCTTTATCCTATAGTTTCTTTAGTTCTTTAAGTTAAGTAATTTATTTAGTTATTATAGCTTATTAGGAATTAATTAAAGGTTCTCCTAATTTAGCTTAAGTACTAACTATTTTAGAAGCTAGGGTGCTATCTTTATTTGTGGTTTTATACATTACCTCTAGTACTATACTAGGGGTTTATTAGGTTCTCCCCTATTATATTCTTAGGTAGCTAGGGTTAAAGCTTTAGAATTATAAGGATAGGGATAGCTAGGCAAGAATGTATAAGGGCACTTAGTATATTAACTAAAGCTTACTAAGTCTAAGTGTGTTATAGGTGCGAGTCGCTGCTTTATAGCCAGTGACTCGCTAGTGTCACGTGGACCTAGCCCTGTGGCATGGTGTGCCCGCGGGGTGCGCCCATGTGTTGTGGGCGGGCCTCACACATAGAAACAAGCTTTAAATAGCAAGGATAGTTAGAAATAAATAAATGCAACTTTTAATGAATTTAAGGAGCTTCTAGCTGCTAGAACCTTTAAATTTATAGGGATAGACTAAATTCCTAAGGGCTGGAGGGTTCTAAAGAATAGGCTTGTTTATAAGCTTAAAAAGGATAAAGAAAATAATCCTTTAAAACACAAGGCCTAACTTATTACTAAAGGCTTTATGCAGATAGAAGTGTTATGAACTGGCCTTAGGGTAACTGCAAACAAGCGTTTAAAAGGCGATTACTATTCTTAAAGAGGAAGGAAAGAACTAGACAAGAGATCGCATAGCGCTTAGCTATATATCCCTCTATGCGTAGTCTGTGCGCATAGCGCGTAGTAGCCTTAAGTCCTAAGCATATTTACACATAATATATATCCTTTTCGCACACTCTTTATACCCTTCCTACGCACCCTCCACGTCCCTTCTAGACCTAAGAAAGACCTAAGCCTTAAGCTTAAGTCTATAATATACCCCCTTCTTACCCCCTTTTCTTACTCTATAGGAAAAATTTTTATACCCCCTTACTTCTTATCCTTCCCTCCGCTTTCTTATGTATATTCTAGTAGTCTTACTCTTCTAAGGGTAAATTAAACTATACCTATTTCTATACCTATTTTAGACTATTACTTATTTGTATATCCCCTTATTTTGCCTTAAACCTATCTAGTGCCTTAGTATTTTATACATTTTCTAAGGGTTCTTATATTAGCTATATATAACCTTTTTATTTAACTAGAATATTACGATTTAATCCCTAGCCTAGTGTATTCTTAGCTATAAAAATCTCCTTTACCTAGTACTCTATAAGATTATTATCTGTATTTATTATTATTAGCTCTAGTAGTAGTCTTTTATTAGCTAGCTTTTAACTTAGTAATAAGTCCTTTACTACTCTCTAGACTAAATCTATATAAAAGACTAGGTATAGCCCCTAGAAATATTTAGCTTTATAGTTAATAGTGTTAGTACTTCTAGTACCTTATACTTAGCTATAACCTAGTCTAGCTTCTTATATAGGTAATTTATTTTAATATTCTTAAGACTTAGCTATATATAGTCTCTAACCTAGAAATATTCTATAAGTCTTTAACTACTATTTATATTTTCCTATTACTATTACTAAATAAAAGCTATAGCTACTTATATTAAGTCTATACTCTCCTTTAAATACTATAGAAATACTTATACTTACCCTTTTACTAAAGTCTTTAAAGCTTTTATAAATAGTGGTTCTTAGATTATAGGTATATTAAAGCTATAAAAAGCTATATTTACACTTACTCCTATTACTAAGGAATCCCTATTATTTCATACTAGTTAATAGGCTAGTAAGTAATCTACTTACTTAAATTATAAAAAGGATAATATTACCTATAACACTACCTAAACCTCCTAGTTAGCTCTCTCTATACCTCTATCTATTTATAGGTAATATAAGGTTAATAGTAGTTACTTAGTGCTAACCTTCTTATAGAGCGCTATCTAAAAGTTACTTAACTAATCTAACCTATAATCTATAATAATTTAGGTAAGGAACTTATAGAACTGCTATTAATAGTACTTAAACTATTTCGCACATACCTTAGCCTCTATTAATATTATAGCCTTAAGTTATATAAATTTAGAGAGCCTATTTATAATAACTATTAGGAACTATAGGTTAGCCTAGTCTCTAGTAAGGAGCTTTATTGTAAAGTTAATAGAGATCTATAACTAATATCTATTTAGTAAGGGAATTAGCTTTAGTAAGCCCTATTATAACTATTAGCTATTTTAGCCCTTATAGTAGTAGTAATTACATATAAACCACGCTATATCCTATAATATACTATCCTAATAGAAGTCCCTCTAAAGCGCCTTAAAGGTAGTGTTCTGCCCTAGATAACCTAGTAAGGGTAAGTTATAAGTCCGCTAGATTAAAGTTATAGTTAGAGGCTCTTACTTTAGTACCTAAGTCAAGCCCTAGAATTAAAGCGCCCCTTTTACGCTAATCTAATAGTTTATAATCTATTCTTATATGCTAGTAGCGTTAGGAAACTTCTAAGCTCTAGCCCTTACTACCTTAAGCTATAGTCTATAAGTCTTATTATAGGCCACGGATTAATCCTATAGGGATTAGAGGTGCTTATTTATAAATAAGAAGTCCCTAGCTAGTATATTTAGTGCTTAGGCTAAACTACCCTCTAGTATAGTGCTCTCTAAAGCCACGCTATTCTTTAAAGTAATACCCTTTAAAACCACTATAGGCCTAATATTAATATATAGCTAGCCCTAACTAAAACTAAACTAAGTAAGCGTTATTACTAATTATATAATAGGCGCCTTTAGTTTTGCTAACTATACTACTTCCTAATAGCGCTTTAATAACATATCTAGCTAACTTACTTAAGTTCCTAGCCTATAGCGTAAGTAAAAATTAAAGAGTGCTAGAGTCTTTGCCTATTATACCTGTTAAAATAATGCTATTTTTAGCACTATTTTATAGGCCCACTAGTTGCCTAGTTGCGTTGTTACGCGGCGTTGCTGCACTACGTTGCGTGGTTGTGCAACGCATCTTGCGTTGCCACCTAAGCAAGGCTACGGCATGTATGACTAAGCCGACTAGGTTACCCTATAGGGAAGCCAAAATTGACTGTAACTAGGGAACTAGTAGTTATATAAAAGGCTAACGTATACTATTCAAATCCTTGAATTTTTCTGGATTTAATGGTATATTATATATAAAGGGTTGCTTATTAAAGTGCTTAGTTAGGCCACATGGGCGTCTGGTTTGTATAGCCGTGAGTCGATTTTTACTTTTCCCATATAAATGAATTATGCGGAAAATAAAAAGTAGCTTACGAGACCCTATTGGCGACCTAGTTCTGCCAATATGGTTAGTAGGTCTATGAGGGGACTTAGTAGAATCCTCTCATTGCTCGCAGACCGTCCGTTAGCTAGAAATCAACTATATTCAACTATCTTGGCTCTCGAAGTGAATTATCTATCGTGGTTTAGTTATCTATAGGTCGCAGCGCCCTCTATTGCGCTGGCTATCTAGGAATTACTAGGGAGGTCTTCCTATCCCTCCAGTACATTCCCCTTCCCATTTTCAATAATACCTATTATTCTAATATCTCCTTAGAGCTATAAAGTACTCTAAGTTCTTATAGTCTATAAGTATTATAAATAAACTACTAATACTCTATAGCTTTACTAACTACGCTTTAAGATATATATATATATATATTGGATACGCTAGCTAGCTATATATTTGCTAGTGCTAGTACTCCGGCTAGTTAGTCAAAAGGAAAACCTATAAATAGGGAGAAAACCCTCTCGCGTCTGTATTTGGGTTGGCACTGGCCCTGTAGCGGGCTGTGCCGCTTAAAAGTTACCTATTGTGAAAAGTTATAGCTAGCTCTCGCTAGCCTTATCCCTAAAATCTAAATATCTAAGTTTAGGAGGAAGGATTTGCTCCTTCTAGTACGCTTATAGGCCTAGGGCAGTTTTATCTTAGGCCTCCTTGCTTTTTTCTAGTAGGAGGTGAATTCTATTATAGTAGGATCCTTATAGTTTTTCACTTTTTACTAACTCTTCCATAGCCCTACTTTTTAGCTAAGTCTAGTCCGCTTCTAACCTAGATATGTTATAAACCCTAAGCACCTACTCTTAGTTATATATAAGGGGTAAGGCTAAGTCTAGTCTGGTTAAGGATTGGTTTCGCGTGTATGCCTGCCTTATAATATCTTTTTTCACTTTTCCTTATGCTTTACTTTTAAAGCTACTATAGTAAATTACTTTACCCCCTTATATATATAAAAGGAAGCAATTCCCCTATAGGATTCTGCCCTCTTTTCTTTCCTTATTATCTATTTTCTCTTAGGTTTATTTATGCCTTTTTTATCTACTAGTGTAATTCTAGGTTAGATTTAGTGTAATTACTAACTATTATTATAGTTTTCTCTATAATCCTTATTATTACTATTATTTATTATATTATTATCTATTTCCCCTATAAGTCCTGCCCCTTAGGGGTACTCTATTGCTTTTAACTCGCTTAGGAACTAAGCCTCTCTAAGTAATATCCCTAAAAATAGTTAACTTTAGCTTAATTAAGGCAGGCTTTAGATAGGGAGCTTTATGTTAGTTATTCTTCTACTCCTATTTTAAGGCTTTTTTGTTTCTAATTCTATGTAGTTAGGTAAGCTATAGCAGTTTTAATATATTTCTTATTACTCTTAATTAATAAGGACCCCTAGCTATTAATGCTACGACGTTATTAGTATAGGTAGCCCTAAGCTAGATAAGTGTTAGTAGCAAATCTGCTAACCTATGGTTAGGTGCTATAACTAACGCCTGCTTTAATTATTAGGTTTATAATAATAGTTATAATAAGGTAATGTTTTGCGCTATATCTAGGTTTATTTTGTTACTAATCTACCTCTTAGCTAAATACTACAGGGCGCTAAGCTAAACATTTGTGGCTAACAGAGATCTAAGCTACTATTATTAGCGGTGCTAAGGTACACGTCTGTCTATAGGGTAATTCTAGGTCTGTGTTACGTCTAACGTGTGTTTATCTTAGGTTCCTAATAATTACTATAATTATATAAGGAAGCTTTATGCTAAGAATTAGAGTAAGAAGCAAAGCGCTTTAGTAGTAGGCCTAGATTAGTCTAGGTCTAGTTCTAATAGGGGCTAATATAATAAGATAGTTTTCTAGATATAACACTTAGACGCTTAAATAGTGGAGATAAACTAGCTCCTAGCTGCCTCCCTTCTAGCAAAGGGGCGTGCTAAGGTAATAGAGGATGCTATCCCTATTCTAGAGGAGAAGTAATGTAATAGGCTAGAGCTAGTCTAAGAGTGGCTTTAGGGCGTAGGGGGCTAATAATACCTAGCGTTAGTAGTTTTAATTAAGAATTTGTTCCTTTCCCTAGTAGTCTTGTTTTTTTTTTTCCTTATTATAACGTTAGCCCTAACCCTCACGTGCCTCTAAGCCACCTATTTCCTAGAGTTCTCTTTCTTTAGCGTCTAATCTAGGTGTCCGCATATTATTATGTGTCCTCTAGGGGCAGGTTAGTCTTAGTCCTATTCCGCTTAAGGCAAATGCTAGGTCCTACGCTAGCCTATAGTAGTTAAGTCTCCTAGTTTATATGACCTATCTAGTAATAGTTCTCGCTCGCGTGGGATTGTCTAGGGCTAGCCTCGCCTCCTATTCGTCTCTAGGCTACCTTTAGGGTCTTATGTGGTTATAGTTACTGCAGCTCGTAATAACGTAATACTGATCTTCCTCTCTATAGCCGTAGCTGCATATTGGCGATGTCACCCTAGGCACGCCTCTATTAAAGAGGAATTTATTTAGCCCTATCTTCCCTGTGCGTAGTTGTACTATTGTTAAAGAGATGTGTTTATCTAGGTTTGTGTGGAACTTTTGGATCTCTTTTAGGTTAGGGCATGGTGGGCGGTCCTCGGTAGGTTCTCTAGCGTGCTGGCGGCGGCCCGGACGCTTTAAGATATAAGATAATTACTAGAAGCTTCTTATTATATATTATATAATTCCTTTAAGCTAGTTATAAGTTAGCTAAGTAATATACTACTAGATGTAAGACCCTTTATTATTTATTTAAGAAAGGTAACCTCCTAATACTATTCCTAAGTAATTTGCCTTTACTACTATATCCTTATTAGGGTCCTATTATATAAGGATTAGGTATAATATAAAAGCTAACTTTAATGTCTTAAAAGCCTTATTATATACCTCTATTTAGCGGAATGCTACGCCCTTCTTAATTAGGTTAATTAGGGGCCTATAACCTCTAAAAATTATAGTATAAAATCATAATAAAAGTTAGCAAATCCTAGAAACCTGCGTACTCCTTAGACCTATATTAAAGCCTCCTAATCCTTAATTATAGTAATCTTTTTATTATCTAGGTAAATTTGTTTTCCTATATAAATAATAAACCTAAGGTACTTAACCTCTTTTATAGTAAAGATATATTTCTTAATATCTAGATTTAGCCTAGCTTACTATAGCCTAGCTAGTACCCTATAGACTTTTTATATATAATCTTTCTATAAACCCCTTAAATAGATTAAGAGATTATTAAGGTATACTATAATATAGTCCCTTAGGATATTACTAAGTGCCTTATTAATATACCTCTAAAAGGTTATAGGCATGCTTACTAAACTAAAGGGGTATACTAACTACTTAAATAATCTAAACTACATCTAGAAAGCAGTCTAGTGTTCCTAGCCCTTAGTAATATAAATATAATAGAACGCTACTTATATATCTAGCTTTATAAACTATTTTACTTTAGCTAAGGAGTATAGTATCTCCTTTACTAAAGGTAAGGGGTAGTAGTCCTATTTTATAATCTTATTTAGTATGTAATAGTTTATATAAAACCTCTAACTACCCCTAGGTTTCTTTACTAGTAAAACTAGTGCTATTACTAAAGATAAACTTACCCTAATCTAGCCCTTATTTATTAAGTCTATTACTTACTTATATATCTCTAGAAGGTATTAATATAGTATATTATATAATAGTGCCTAAGGTAAATCTAGTTTATTACCCTCTATATCCTATTTAAGGCAAATATAGTAGTTAGATTTGCCTTAGTATAGTAAAAGAGTATTTACCTTACTCTCCTAGAAAAGATCCTTAAAGTCCTATAACTTCTCTAGTAAGGACACTAAGAGCTCTTACTCTATAGGTTTTAGTATAGCATTAATCTATAGAATAGATATAATCTCCTATAAGCTTATAGTATATAGCTATATATACTTCTTTTACTTCCTTACCCTTTATACTATTCCTATTATTAAAAATGGAAGGGAATCTAGTAAGAGGGATAGGAAGACCTCTCTGATAGATTCTAACGCGGCGGCTTCTAGATTTACTATAATACGATAATTCTTTAAGATATAGAGCTTTGATAGTTAAATGTAGTTAAATTCTAGCAATACAGACAATCTGACAAGTAATGAGAGGATTTTACTAAGTCCCCTTATAGACTTACTAACTATATTAGCAGAACTAGGTTACTAACAGGGTCTTGTAAGCTACTTTTTATTTTCCGTATAATTCATTTGTATAGGAAAAGTAGAAAATTGACTTATAGCTATATAAACTAGACGCCTATATGGCCTAACTAAGCACTTTAATAAACAACCCTATTAATAAAATATACTATAAAATCCAGAATAAATTAAGGATTTAAATAGTATACGTCAGCCTTTTATATGACTACTAGTTCCCTAGTTACAGTTGATTTTAGCTTCCCTATAGGGTAACCTAGTTGGCTTAGTCATACAAGCCTGTGGGTTGGTTGTGTGCAAGAAACGTAGGTTATAGCTAAAGCTGCAGGCAACGCTGCAAGCAACGCCTTGTAACCAACGTTGCAACAACGCAACTAGGCAACTAGTGGGCCTATAAAATAGTGCTATAAATAGCATTATTTTAATAGTATTCTCTATTACCTTAGCATATCCCTTTGCTAAAAAGGAGGTGGCTAGGAGCTAGTTTATTTCCGCTATTTAAGCGTCTAAGTAGCGTATCTAGATGTCAAGGCTTATGGGCCGGTCGCATAAACAGAGTGAAGGTATGATTAAGGTGTTGCTACTATTAAGCTAAAAGGTAGGGGTGTGTGCTTGAAGGTTTTAATCTCTAGCCTCCCACATTCTATATGTGCGGCCCTCGCTAAATACCCCCTCTAGTGTGCATATAACTAGCTTGCGGCTAGGTCAGTGCAACCTGCCACTAGACCCTATTATATATAATGCCATTACCTCTATTACCTCTATTACCTCTATAATCCTAATATAGTTCCCCCTCTTTATATAATTATCCTTAATTATAATAAGCTACTTTATTGTAGCGTCCTTACTATATAAACTTCCTCACATAGGTTTGTTATAACTCTTCGCGGCTTAATGCGCTATAGGGGAAACCATAATAATAATATTAATATAGGTCGCGGATTGTTCTCCACATTACTTATTAGTTCTGGGTAGTAATTTAATTATAGCTAGGGTGTGGCCTTATAACTACTCTTATCCTTATTATTACTAATTCTATAGAAGTAAATACCCTATATTAAATTTTGTGATTAGACTAAAAGAATAGGGTATTAGACACTATTTATCTGAATAGGTTTATTTGTAAATCCTAATAAGGTAGTGGCGAATTTGCTGTGTGCATATAGCTAGCCTATATTCTTAATAGTAGTAGCTATAACGCTAAATTTTCTAATTTACGGATCACTTATATAGCACGCGTAGATTACTTAAGGGGTCTATGGTTAATATAAGAGAGGCTAAATTCCCTTTGCCTTACTTCCTTTCCTCCTTATCCCTCTTAATAAATTATAAGTTACCCTTACTAGCCTAATAGTAGTGTTTTCGCTATCATTACTTAGTAGTTACTAACCTTCTTAGGGTTATAGCATCCCTACGCCTTATTATAATATCTTCCGCGCCTTGTCTTCCTTGTCTTTAACTTTATTAGTCTTAATATTATTAGTTTCCCTTGCCTTATTTCTTCTTACTTACCTATTACTAACTTATTACTAGCACGCAATATCTGCTATTTATACTATAACTCTAGCTATATTTACTCCTATCCTAGAGAAATCTCCTTATAAGAGGGCGTCTTAGGCCTCTAAGACTTCTAGGTATATTTATTACTTACTTATAGTGTATTTACTACTAACTTATAATTAGTAGCATTAAAATTCTGTGTCTTTACTATAGCTAGTAAGCTACTATTTAGTAAATAGCTCCTAAGGATAATAATAGTAAGCCCTAATATATTATTAATAGGAAGCCTATCCCTAACAAATATTATTATTCTCCTAGTATAACTAAGCTACTTACTTACTACTTCCTATTACTAATTTAACTAGGGCATTCTTTAAAATATACTTATTACGCGAAAAATAATAAGTCTTATATTAGAGTACGTTCCTCTTCTTATAGATATTACTTATAGATAACTAATATATTACTAGTATCCTACCTAAATTACAAAGCTTTATTAAAAGCTTTTTAAGATTATAAAGGTTATCCCTAAGGGCAGCTACTACTATATTTATCTAGTAAGGGCTTCCTTATTCTTAGTAACTTAGCTATAGCTAACTTATTGCTAGGCTCTTATAAAAGCTAAGCGCAAATTATATAATACTCTATTAACTATAAAAACGCTAATAAACGCAGTTACGTCCGCTACGCTTAATTAACCACTAAGGCTACCTATAAGGCAAACGCTAATAAGCGTGCTATTATGTTATAGCTCTTTAATGCTACTAACCTTAAGGTCTAGATTAATATCGCAAACAGCTTACACTTTATTACCTAGTATGCTCCTATAGTATTATCTTTAGAGTCCTAAGTATAGCTTCTAATTCACTAACTAGCTACTAGTTTACTAAGTCTATCTCTAATATTCCTACTTATATTAGCCCCTCTAAGCTCCCTAAAGAGCTCTATGCCTTTATTTATAAAGATAAAGAGAAGTTTTCTAATAAGAACGCTCCTATAGCCATAGTAATTAAGAATATGGATAAAAATGCAACTACTAATATAACTATAAAGTAATAGATACTAGGTAGCTACAGGGTAAAGTGCTAAAAATACAACTTATTATTAAATTTTATTATATGCTAAATTACTAAAGTAATTATCTCTGTTAAGTTGACTAAGGGGGTTTGGGTCCTATGACCACAGGTCACTAGTGCACTAGTTACTCAATGTAAAAGGGTTCAATTCTGCTTGTCTTCTAGATCTAGCTATAGGGGATTAAGGCTATAGATATACCTCAATCCTAGGGATGCCTCCGTATGCGTGGTGTTGTGGGTCAAACACGCTGTCTGGGGCGAAGTGGGGCGATGGTCCTGTGCGGCCAATCGCGTTGCTAGTCTAGGTAAGGCGATAAGACCCTGTGCGCCAGTTGCGTTCTAGTGCACAGTGGGGCGATAAGACCCCGTGCATTTAATTGCAATTTAGTGCACAGTAGGGCGATAAGACCCTGTGCATCTAATCGTAATTTAATGTAAAGTAGTGACAAATTCGTCCGCAACGAATTTGTAGCAATTCTAACACTAGCAATTTTTCTCTTTTTATTATAGGCGTAAGAGGCTTAAAAGCGCAGTAAAATTAATTAAAGGAAATGTTATAACAAAGGGGTAACTAAGCAGGTTTCGCTACTTTAATTAGTTAGTTAGATGTGCAGGCCTGTTGTTAAAGACAGGAAAATAGAGGTAATGACAGAAGTAGGAAAAAGAGAGGTTATAAGGTTGCTTACGTAGCCAAGTGGGGCTAGTCGTTAATGTGGCTAATCGTATCGCGTGCATCAATTTGGTAGACCCACTTTTAGTCTAATCCGAACATCAGCCGTAGGGGCCAAACATAAGCCATAGGAAGCTCTAGCAATCTCTCTTTTTCTCTTTTAGCTAAAAAGCTTAAAAACGCAATAAAAATCGAATTAAAGGGAAGTGTTAACAAGTGGATCCTTTAGTGGAAATCCACAGCTGCGATTAGTCTAGGTTCAATCTATTCCGGACCGTTAATGTTAGGGGGAAATAAGGGCATTGTTAATTTACTAGTCTCTTCACCTAACCTTTCACACGTATATTAACCTAGTTGTTGTTAATAAAGGTCTTAAGGCTCTTGTTTAATAAGGCTTTTGTCATTACATTAGCGATATTATCTCTTCCGTTAATCTAGCGGATCTCGTGGATCTCGCGCCGTTCGTATGATTATCGCAATGCTATGATATTAATTATGAGTTGCTTCTCCTTCGTTATTCCGAGTTTAATAAGGCATTTATAAAGCGAAAACAAGTCTATATAAACTATAATTAGCACCTATAGTAACTTTAGCTGCTTTATCACAATGTTAAGCGTGGTGTTTATAGCGTAGGTTACGTTAATGCCTTATACTATGCTATACAGCTCTAATACTAGGGCGCTTCTTATAACCCTTTTGCTTTTTGTAGAGCTATATATAATAATGTTACCTTATATTGTGAATTCAGCGCTCTTGTTATTGCTTTCGTTGCCTAGGATAATCACGTATCCTAGTTATAAGCTTAAGTCCTTATTATTTGCAAAAGAACCGTTAACAAAGACATATAGCTTAGCGGACAAGAGATTAATTAGTACATAGCGGAGGCCGTGGTCTTAATATTCTATTTGCTAGTGAAGCCTTTTATTTAGTTATTTAATATTATTAATCGTGATATCGTGTTATTAGGCAGCGATAGAGAGGTTATATAATGCTTTAGGCTGACAGATTATGGCAATGTACGCTTCACGGGCGCGTTATTTAATGTACTGTTAATGCTTTAAATCCGTAGCTATATTAATAGGCTAAATCTTCTTACTTTAGCCTTTCTAACAGAGGTTTAGCAAGTTATTGTTAGATTTAGTTAGCATATAGCTATTAAAGATTAGCGGTGTTCCTATGGTAAGCCTTTGCTTTAGCTTAGTGGTAATGTTAGCTTTCTTTAGCTTAGATTCTTTACGCTTAAAGAAGGTATTGTTGCTAAGCCCTAAGGTATTATTAGTTTACATTCTAATAATTCTAAAGCAGTCCTTATTATCTGAAATCAATAGGCACGGGTCGTATGTTAAAGTGACTATACTAAGGTTGTCATAATGATGACGGAAGTACGTTAACCACCAGTGTGTTCCTGCTTCCGCAATTCCGTAAAGGGGCTTAATGACTTCTATTACTATTCCTTGTAAATACAAGTGTTTAATCTAATTAGGAAGTTACGTAATAATATACCTATTAAGTTTTGTTATTAACTGTACGTAAGCTTATGTAATATTATGGATCTAAAGGCTAATGCCTTTCTTACAGAGGGAAGGGGCTAGGGCTATAATTAATCGTTAACTAGCCCGTTAGATAGTCAGAGATTAGGTCAGGATATTAAATTTATCGTGATCACTGTGGCCTTAGATAACTAGCCGTGATTTCTTATATGGTGTTTCCGTTCCCTTTCCTTTAACCTCTTAAACCATGTGGGATTTGAAAATTCACTAGCTACTATGTAGGTTTAGGTTAAATCTAACAAATTTAAAGACTTCACGAGCTTATAAAGCGCTAATTTCGTCTTAATCAAAGCGTTTAAACGGGTTACCTAGAGTGGTTATCTTCCCTTCTTTACAAAGTTACATAGCTAGGTTAAAATCAGCCTTTTCCTTTGCTATAAGGAAGGTTTTACTCTAAATTAGCTCTTTAGGTGGCTGGAGAGGGTTCTTTCTAGGCCTTCCACGACCTCTCTTGGGTATTAGATTTGTGTTAGTTGTGGTTTTCGGCTTCGGAGGTTGCCCTCTTCGTCTTGTAGTATGCTCTTCTTCTTCTAGGTTAGAATTATTATTAGATTTATTAGAAGCGGCTTTAGATTCCAGTTCTTCTCGTTAGGGATTATCATTATTACGTAAATATAGCTTAATAACAGTTAATCAAAATCTAGCAGGTCTGTACGGCATTTAAAGAGTGCAGCTTTTACTATTAGTGGTGATTAGCTTATACGGGCCCTACTAGCCTTCTTTCTTACGCTATACACGCATATCTAACTGCAGAGGCAGTAAATGTGTAAGCATTGTGTTTAGACCGTTACGGGCAGTGAGGGCATCTCTAACCTGCCTTCTCGCTAGGTATTATTAGGCTTTGTCAGTCGCTTTCCGTAGGATCGCAGCTTGTTATATAATAGAGAGGCTTAGTGGAGAATCATTAGCTAGTTGCGGGTATAAACCGAATATAAGGAGCGTGGGCACGAGGCTATCTGGCCCTACTAAATCATTAACGGCCTTGACAGCTATTTGAAGCTTTTAATCCATTATTACGCTTGTGTTATTACCTAGCTCTTCGCTAATAATATTATACGCTTTTCTTAGCGGTCTGTGGTATTATTTAACCTTTCTAATGCTCTAGTGCGCTTCCACAGGCTCTTCGTTAACGCTGATTGCTATAACGCGCACATAGTTACAGAATTCGTTTGAGGTAAAATTCTTTCTAGCATTGTAAACTATCCAGTCTAGAGGACCTAAATAGGTATTAATCTAGCACTCTTTTAGCGCGTTCTAGATGTTATATGCCTTCTGCTTCTAAGGTTTAAGGAAGTAAGCCGCTTAGAATAAGGTTACCGCGTTAATAATATAAAGCACAGGCTTTCTATTAAGGTGCATCACATTAATAATTATCTTATAGTTAAAGTTATAATTGTCTTTTAACGTGAATAAGAATTGCCTTAGCGACTTCCTATTAAGTTAACAGTAGTAGCAGACCTTCGTGATTTTCTTAATGACCTTGTTGTTCACATCCTTGCCTGCGCGATGTAAGACCTTTAATAACCGTTATATAGAAGGATATCTAAATTGTTAATAAAGCTAACAAATTTGCTTTTCTAAGAGAAAGTAGGCGGTTACTTCTGTGGCTTTTAGAGTCCACCATAGATATCCCTATTTCCTAATTATTAGCACCCTTTGATTACCTTAAATTAGCACGTTCTTAAGGTTGTTAATCTTAACCCTTATATTATCCATGTTATTAATGCTGTACAAGAACGGTATGCTTATATTAATAACATAAAACGTGATAAGGCTAAAGACTGTAGGAACCTTTAAGATTCCTACTAATATTACTAATCTAGCGCTAAATTTAACGGTTCGTTGCCTCTTAATGGGTTCTATTGTTAAAGAGGGCATCCTCTTCACTAAGGCCTTAGCCTAGTTAATTCCAGCTGTTAAGAAGCCTGCCGCCCTAGTATCAGGAATGATACCTTTAAATACCTTATTAGAGTAGCGTTCCTCTAATATATAGGCGGTTAACTAGGGCCTGAACGGATCCTCCTTGCAGAGAGCATGCTAGAGGGCTTCTTTTCTAAGGTTTTAGAAGATATCACCTCCGTTTGCTAGCTTTATAGCACTTGTGAAGAATTGCGTAACTATTAGCTTGCTTTTAATCTCACCGGATTCTTTAACAAAGGCTTTAGCCATATCCTAGGCATCTTCGTTGTTAGAGCTTTCGTTATCCTCTTTTGCAGTGCTATTATCGCCTTCGTAGGCTTAGAGGAAAGCTTTGTATTTGCTATTAGAAGGAGAGTTCCTATGCCTTTTGTTTTTCTACTATTGTTGCCTTGCTTCCTAACGATCCTTATTGCTATAATTAGAGGACTAGCAGCCGTCTTTTCCGCATATAAAGCATCGTAGCCGTTATTAGCGGCCTTAGTCGCGGCCTTGATTGCGATTAGGGCCTCTAGAGCGCCTATATTAACGATCCGTAAAGAAGTCCTTATTAGTGCGGTTATTAGTATAGAACTGTTATTAGCTGACTTCTTTTTAGGCTTTGGCAATGCTAATTAACTTATAAAGATTACCTATAAGGTCCTTAAATGTGTTATTAACTGCAAATTCTGCAAGGCTACATTCTAGTACACCTCTAATAGCTTAGAGGGTCTGTTTAACAAGTTCTGTATTATTAGTAAGAGGGTTAAAGAGTCTGTTATAGATATCTTAAAGGCTTTAAACTATAGTGTTAAGGCACTCTATCTTCGTTTTATCAGGATATTTAGTAATAGTGCCACGTAGCGTAATGCTATTCCACTCTTAGCGGTAGAATTACTCATTTATAGCTATTTCAAAGTATTGTCTAATAAGCTTAACCATTTAATTAAATGTAAAGCCTACTAATAGCTTTGTGGCGATGTTTGTAAGATAGAATTTCTTTATGTTACCTATTAGTATTATAGGGAATGCTTTTATAAGCGCGGTTTCTATAAAGTTAAGCTAATAGCATTAGTCTTATAATATCACTACCTTCGGTTTAATAAAGTTAAACATCTTCCTGCTATATTTATTAGCCTCTTTGTAGATCTTTATAAGATCAAGTACCTTCCTTATATTATTATATTGTTCCTAGGCTTAAGGTGTTATAAGGGGTGGTAAGAGGTATATTCCTAGTTAGGCTTAAGGGATAACAGGAACAGCAGGTTAAGAGGGCTAGGTATTTATAATTAGTAGGCTTAATATTATTAGTGATGGTTTTGGCGTAATATTAGGTGCTTGCGGCGAGGAGCGTGAATTCTTTATTATTAGTATTGGCTTCTGTTAAAATAATGCTATTTATAGCACTATTTTATAGGCCCACTAGTTGCCTAGTTGCGTTGTTGCAACGTTGGTTGCAAGGCGTTGCTTGCAGCGTTGCTTGCAGCTTTGGCTGTGACCTGCGTTCCTGCACACAACCAACCCACAGGCTTGTATGACTAAGCCGACTAGGTTACCCTATAGGGAAGCTGAAATCGACTGTAACTAGGGAACTAGTAGTCGTATAAAAGGCTGACGTATACTATTCGAATCCTTGATTTATTCTGGATTTTATGGTATATTTTATTAATAGGGTTATTTATTAAAGTGCTTAGTTGGGCCACACGGGCGTCTAGTTTGTATGGCCGTGAGTCGATTTTTACTTTTCCCATACAAATGAATTATGCGGAAAATAAAAAGTAGCTCGCGAGACCCTATTGGCGACCTAGTTCTGCCGATATGGTCGGTAGGTCTATGAGGGGACTCAGTAGAATCCTCTCATTGCTCGTCAGATCGTCCGTATTGCTAGAAATCAACTACATTCAACTATCAAAGCTCTATATCTTGAAGAATCGTCGTATTATAGTGAATCTAGAAGCCGCCGCGTCAGAATCTATTAGAGAGGTCTTCCTATCCCTCTAGCTAGATTCCCCTTCCATTTTCAATAGGTTATGAGCCCGGAAGGCCTATAGAATTACTACATTACTGCGTTATTCTACTGCGATTACTGCTTGATTTTGGGTACTAGTTACTCTCTACTATACCTGTGGGCTCTTAGATTACGAAGGAAACCGCTAGTTAAAGCTTTTCATCCCCTAGCACCCGCATCGCAACACCAGACCCTTGGTGTTGAATTCATTTACAGCCGCACCTGCAACCACCACATTGCAACCGTAACTATCTAGTTACAACCACAACCTCTTTTTAGTGATTCTATTCACTATCGCGACCGTTACATTAATATTATCTACAACAGTAGATACGCTGCATTCCCTTTGAAATCATTGGACATCTAGTATATTTATACTAGGCTTTTTGACCTATTACACTACGTTGCACGCACTATACACTACGTTACGTTGCGTTGTGGCTTCTGTAATACCTATTATCCGCAATCCTATCTTTGGTGTTGAGAAAATTTTCTCCCTGAGAATTTTCTCCGGCTTTTTTCTGCCCACGCATACCACAGACCCACTTTTAGACCTCGAGGGGCACCCTTTCAAACAGCCCCGCCACGCATTTTACGTGCGCAAGCAGATTGCATCACAACCAATTTCTAGCGCGCGTTATTTGCAACAGGAACAAATTTGGAGATTTTGCACAGGAATTTTTGAAGATAGCACCACCTAATTATAAGGGTAAGGGCCCTGCTATAGGCCCTTCTAGCCCCCAAAGGGACCCTGATAGGATGGATATAGAAGGTCAACCGGCTGTTCAGGCCAGCGCTTTACAATTGCAAAGCCAAATTGAACAACAAGGCAAGACTTTGACAGATTTTATCAAACATAGCGAGTCAAAACGGCTAAAAACCGAGGCTAGCATCAATGATCTATTAGATAAATTGACGCAAACCATGACTGCTATTCAAGGTCTTCAGGATTCTACTAGACTAAGGGAAGAAAATACCAAGGTCCCAGTAGAAGACCTGCCTGCTACTGTTTCTGCGAGTTTACCTTCTAGTAACTTACAAGCTGCCTTTAACACAGGTGCTATTAAGGAGCTAAATAAGAAGGTTCACTCTATCCCAGAGGAGCTAAGCTAAAAGGCCCTGAAAATTATGACCAGTGGAAGCAAGCCCTGAGCATTCAATTTAGAGCCCTAGGATTACCTGAATTCATAGATAATCCAAGCCTAGCAGGCCATCTAGCTGACTGTGATCAAGCTATTCTTTTGATGATATTAAGAGATAGCTGTCAATCTGGACCTCAGGCAGCTATATGTTGGCAAAAATCCCCGAAGAAGCCTATAAAGTCCTTATTAGGCATTATTCGCAGAGTGCTGAAATCCAGCGAGGTACGCTATACGCTAGCTACCACTCCCTAAATTTTTCAAATTATAAGGGATCTTTAGAGGCTTTTAATGCTGATTTTAATAATTTACTAGCTAGACTACAACTCTGTAGTGTAGAGATCGCACCTATTGATCAAGTAAATCATTATATCAATGCATTAAAGCAGACCTTCCCTAGTTGGGCTGAGAGACAAAGATTTACTATTAGAGCTTCTAGGGCACAGGGACTGCCTGTAAATACCTTGAATTTACAGTTCCTTATGGCAGATTTATTAGAAGAACAGAGGGATAAAACCTCCCCTATAGCTAAAGCTCTTAGTTATAAGGCTTCTAATAATAAGGGAAATTCTAAGGACCAGGAGAAGAAATCCTCTAATCCTAACACTAAGAAGGACTCTACAAATGCCACTAAAGAGCAGGATAAGAAGGATTCAAACCCTTCTAAAGCCTCTAAGAAGAAAAAGCAGAAGAAGAAGAGTAGCAATGGGGATAAAGGAAAAGAAGCTGCTTTTGCGTTAGGCTATAGCCTAGCCACGGGATACGTTGAAGAACTAGATTCTAGCGAGTCTAGTAGCGAGGATAGCAGTGATTCTGAATCTGATTCGGATACTTCTAGTACCACTACTACTAGTAACACTACTACCAAGCCTACTTTTAGCTACTCTAATGATGTGGTTAAAAACTCCCTTTTATATGATACAGGTTCTTCTTGTCACATTTGTAATAATAGGGCTTTCTTTAGGGACTTTAAGCCTCTTAAGAAAGGTCAAACCGGCCCTATAATTACAGCAGGAGGACCTATCTATCCTAAAGGAAGAGGCACCGCTGTTTTTAACGTTCTGGTCAAGAAAATCCACCAGAATATAGGCCTTTAGCTCTGCTAGATGCCTTATATTTCCCAGGCATAGATACCAACCTAGTTAGCGGGTTATCCCACTATCTAAAGGGAGGTTATCTAGCTAAAGACCAGCTTTTCCTAGCCGATAAAAGCCCCTGTGGGTTATTAGAACCTGCTAAACACGGCTTCTTTTTGCAGATTAAGGGCAAGCCACTCCTAAGATTTGCAAGCATTCAACCCACCTCTCCTTTATGGGCTCTCAATTTTGCAACCAACAAAGAGCCTATAAGACCGAATTAGGGTTTTCCTACCCTATAGAGGTTCAAATTCCGCAGCCAGCATTTAATCCCGAGGAATATCAACGAATCGAAGAATTAGACTCTGAAGAAGACGAAGATTCAGCCCTATATCCCACCGAAGCTCCTCCTAGTCAGGCACCTTCTATAGGGGTTTAGAAGGTCCATACCCTAATGACTTGGGTGACGATAGTGGCCGTCTATTGCCCCCAGAGGCCTGTGATTCTCAAGAGGCCTGGCAACAGAGGGAGCTAAGGGATAATAGCCCTGAAAAGCTAGATTCTAGTTACAAGAAGTTACTAGATTTAGCCCTTCTTTGGCACATTCGATTAGGCCACATCGGCCTCCCTTTACTAAAGAAGTCTTCGAAATTAGCTAAAGGGATCCCTGATTTTTCCGCAATTAAAGAAAAGGATTTCAACTGCATAGCCTGTATGCAATCGAAGGCTGTTAGAAGACCTACTAAAAGACCTATTCAGGACCCCCTAGAGTTTTAGACATTCTAGAGGGAGATACGGTTAAAATCGAACCTATACCACATAATAAGAAGGCCCTAGTCCTTATCCTTATTGATCGAAAATCCCGGTATAAATGGTGTTTTCCATTAGCTAATAAAGAAGGCCAGACCCTTTATATAGCTATTAAGGGCTTCTTTAAGGCCCTGAAAAACCGATATAACGCGTATCCTAGGCACCTTCACTTTGACGGAGGCACTGAGATCAACAACGAACTTCAGTTATGGTTATCTTCTAAAGGAATTTGTTTTAGCACCTCTTGCCCTTATATTCACGAACAGAATGGGCTAGTTGAGAGGGCTATTAGGGTTATCCTAGACCGGCTTAGGGCTACACTTCAGTGGTCTAAGCTGCCCTTATATCTATGGTCTTACATCCTTCCAGCCATAGTGGACTTAGTTAACATCACCGCGAATACAACTAAGCCCCTAACCCCTAAGCAGCTATATCTAGCTGACTTAGAGCCTGAGACCTCCTATAAGCCTGATTTTTCGAAAATTAGGGCTATAGGGTCTTATTGTGAGGTTCTAATACCTCCGGAGCAGAGATCAAAGCTTCAGAAGCTAGCCCCTAGGACTATCCCTGGCCGGCTACTTGCTACTCTAGGTTCCAGCGTTTATCTTGTTTATATACCCTCTAAAAGGTCAGTTGTCAAGACTAGCTTTGTTAAAATTATAGAGGATATAAGCTCTGTAGGGTCCCCTAAGCCTTTAGGGAGCTATCCTTCAGAGGGAGAAGCCGATATCTCACGAGATAATCTAGAGGTTCAGGATAGCTATCCAAAGCCTCTAGCGCCCGCAGCGCCGGTAACGCCTCCAGCGCTACCCCTAGAAAGCCCAAGCTCTAGCGCCCCTAATAAGGGTGCTATCGAAAAACCGTTTTCAGATTCGGATTCTTTAACTAATCCTGATTCTATGGATATCGATGATTTCAATATATCTTCTTTCGTTAAGGAGATATGCTTCAAGGCACAAGAAAAGGCTAAATCGTCGTCTTCTAATAACGATTCCGACACCCCTAAGACATGGAAACAAGCTTTGAACAGCAAGGATAGTCAGAAATGGATAAATGCAACTTTTAACGAATTTAAGCAGCTTCTAGCTGCTGGAACCTTCAAATTTATAGGGATAGACCAAATTCCTAAGGGCCGGAGGGTTCTAAAGAATAGGCTTGTTTATAAGCTTAAAAAGGATAAAGAAAATAATCCTTTAAAACACAAGGCCCGACTCGTTGCTAAAGGCTTTATGCAGATAGAAGGTCAAGATTACATCGAAACCTATGCTGCAACTAGCATTCCCCTAGTTGGCGGATATTACTAGCCCTAGCGGCTTGTAATGACTGGGAAGTTGAACAGGTCGATTTTATAGGGGCCTTTCTAAATAGCTCGCTAAAAGAAGCTATTTATATGCAAATCCCTGATGGATTCGCCGATTTTGCCGAAGCTGCTACGCCTAAAATAACTAAACTACTTAAAAATATGGTTATAAACCCTCTCAAAAGCAAGTTATTTTCCTACAAAAGGCTTTATATGGATTAAAACAAAGCTCTAGAGAGTGGCAGCAGGCTTTAAAGGACCTTCTTCAGAAATTAGGCTTCCACCCCTAATATCTGACCCAGCCGTCTTCTTCAACCCAACTACATCTACATATATAGCGACATATGTGGATGACTGTCTTCTTATAGGTCCGGATCTAGCTTATATCAATAGGCTAAAGAAGCTATTACATAAAGCTTATCCTATAGAAGATCGTGGGCCAGCTGAATTTTTCCTAGGCGTTCAAATCACTAGAAATCGAAAGAAAGGGACCTTAACTATCCACCAGTCCCAGTACATTTCTGAAGCCTTAGAAAGATTCAATATGAAAGATGCTAGGCCTGTTAAAATTCCACTCCAACCCGGAATTATAAAACAGGCAGCCAATCACTTAACCAAGCCTCTTTCCCCCTAATCACAAGCTATATCAGAGTATTATAGGAACTATTATGTACTTAATGCTCCTTACAAGACCTGATATTGCCTTTCCGGTTCAGTGGCTTTCCACAGCACTATCTAAGCCATACATAGAGCATTTAAATGCCTCTAAACATTTGCTTAGATATCTTCTAGGCTCTATAAGTTATTCTATAACTTATAGAAGGTCTAAATCTGCTACTAAAGCCTCTGCAACCCTTATTGGCTTTTGTGATAGCGACTTCGCGGGTGATAAGTCCTCAAAATCAACCTATGCTTATCTCTATAAGCTAGCCGAAGGACCTATTAGCTGGAAATCGAAGAAAGCAACTACGATAGCTTTATCTACATTAGAGGCTGAATCAGATGCTCTATGTGAAGCTATTAGGGAGCTAGAGTGGCTTTACGGTCTCTTTAATGAGATAAAGCTACCTATAGCACCTCCAGTTCCGATTTTTAGTGATAACCAAGGCGCTATTACTACCGCTAATAACCCTGCTCTTCATAGCAGAACAAAGCATACCCTGCTAAAATTCAACTATACCAGAGAAAAGGTACAGAAGGGTATAGCTAAGGTTATCTACATTAACACTAAGGAGATGCCTGCAGATGGCTTAACTAAGCCCCTGCCTAATGATAAATTTCAACAATTTATCCAACTATTAGGCCTTACGAATACAAAGGCCTAGCTTTAAAAAGGAAAATCAACTAAAAAGTCGAAAAATCAAAATCAACAAAAACACTGGAATTCCGTTGAAAAGTTATTAATTTAAGTTGAAAAGTTATTGATTTAAATTTAAAAGTTATTGGATTTATTATTGAATTTATGGTTAACTTAGATATCTATTAAAGAGCTAAGTTTAGGTATTGAATTAGTTACCTCATACTTTTCTAGAGGGAGTGTTAAAATAATGCTATTTATAGCACTATTTTATAGGCCCACTAGTTGCCTAGTTGCGTTGTTGCAACGTTGGTTGCAAGGCGTTGCTTGCAGCGTTGCTTGCAGCTTTGGCTGTGACCTGCGTTCCTGCACACAACCAACCCACAGGCTTGTATGACTAAGCCGACTAGGTTACCCTATAGGGAAGCTGAAATCGACTGTAACTAGGGAACTAGTAGTCGTATAAAAGGCTGACGTATACTATTCGAATCCTTGATTTATTCTGGATTTTATGGTATATTTTATTAATAGGGTTGTTTATTAAAGTGCTTAGTTGGGCCACACGGGCGTCTAGTTTGTATGGCCGTGAGTCGATTTTTACTTTTCCCATACAAATGAATTATGCGGAAAATAAAAAGTAGCTCGCGAGACCCTATTGGCGACCTAGTTCTGCCGATATGGTCGGTAGGTCTATGAGGGGACTCAGTAGAATCCTCTCATTGCTCGTCAGATCGTCCGTATTGCTAGAAATCAACTACATTCAACTATCAAAGCTCTATATCTTGAAGAATCGTCGTATTATAGTGAATCTAGAAGCCGCCGCGTCAGAATCTATTAGAGAGGTCTTCCTATCCCTCTAGCTAGATTCCCCTTCCATTTTCAATAGCTTCGCATTTAGGTGGAGGTTCAAATAGAATCTGCCCGTGGTAACTTACTTATTAATCTCTTCTAGAGGCTATTTAGATTATACTTCTTCTTAGAGTACTCTTTTAAGTGCTTTAGTAATCCTTCCGCTAGATCTCCTGCATATACACCGTGTTTGTAGAGGAGGTCTTGTAGCGCTTTAGTTAGGCCTTTGTGGGCTCTATTAAAGAGGTCTTTATTCTAATTGCTAAAGTTAAATTAGTAATTCTCCTATTATTCCTAATCTTTATATACTTGCTCTTTGTAGTAAAGGATTATACAAGTGATCTTGTTATTAAGATTAGTGGTAGTTACAGTCTCTGGGTTAATGTTATTGCTTATTAAGTCCTAGTCTATTAATAGGTTCTTCTAGCATTATTATATCCGCTCTAGAAGCTCTTCTCTTATTAGATAAGAGTGAGGGTTTTAAGGGTCTTCTATCTAAGAAGTTATAATAAAAGAGAGGAGGAGGAGGGGATTTAGCTAGCTTATTAGCTAAGATTCCGAGATAGTTAGCGGGGTTAAATCCTTATAGCGCTAGCCCCTAATCGGATAAAGGCTAGTAATTTAATCCTTTAGAAGCCTAATACCGCAGAGGCATTATCTTCTCCCTATAGCACGTCTTCTTGCAGAGGCAATTGTATGTCTCTTCTTAGTGTTCTCTTGCTACTCTGTGATTAGTTGTGCTAAATCCTTCTTAGTCAAGCAACCACTAATCAGTGTTAAGTTAACTAAGGGGGTTTAGGTCCTATAACCACAGGTCACTAGTGCACTAGTTACTTAATGTAAAAGGGTTTAATTCTGCTTATCTTCTAGATCTAGCTATAGGGGGATTAAGGCTATAAATATACCTCAATCCTAGGGATGCCTCCGCATGCGTGGTGTTATAGGTTAAACACGCTGTCTGGGGCGAAGTGGGGCAATAGTCCTGTGTGGCTAATCGCGTTGCTAGTCTAGGTAGGGCGATAAGACCCCGTGCGCCAGTTGCGTTCTAGTGCACAGTGGGGCGATAAGACCCCGTGCATCCAATCGCAATTCAGTGCACAGTGGGGCGATGAGACCCTATGCATCCAATCGCAATTTGATGCAAAGTGGTGACGAATTTGTCCGCAACGAATTCGCAGCGATTCTAACAATCTCTCTATAACCTAGCTACTTAATTGCTACTTATAGTTATTAATAATATCTTTTATAATAAAATCTCTTTTTAGTACCTAGGAATTCTCTAAGCTATTATAGCCTTTCTATTTTACCAGGTATTTTCGCTATTAGCCGTTATATTAATATAAAATAATTCTCTTTACTTTTAACTCCTATTTGTTATCTTTAATATTATCTTATAATAAGGATGTTGTTGGAATCGCTGCGAATTCGTTGCGGACGAATTCGTCACCACTTTGCATCGAATTGCGATTAGATGCACAGGGTCTCATCGCCCTACTGTGCACTGAATTGCGATTGGATGCACGGGGTCTCATCGCCCCACTGTGCACTAGAACGCAACTGGCGCACGGGGTCTCATCGCCCCACCTAGACTAGCAACGCGATTGGCCACACAGGACCATTGCCCCACTTCGCCCCAGACAGCGTGTTTGACCCACAACACCACGCATACGGAGGCATTGTTGGACCGCGAAGCTAGGGTTCAATGTGATCGCCTCTATTGAGTTGTCCGACCCTGTAAGAGGGTGCGGACTACGGCTTAAATACCTAAGTACCTGTACCATCAGTGGGGTACTGGTACAACGATAAAACATACTATGAAACTACAGAGGTCTTGGAAAATGACTAGCTAGGGGTGGACTCTTGTCTTAGCTAGTTGAGTAGCGAGACTATCGTGCGGCAGGGATCAATTATGCCCTTGTGGGTGCAACACACCCCAGGGGACCTTATTTGAGGTTCCCTGTGATAAATCTAAATTAATAAAATCAGTTAAATTAATGCTACGATATTCAAATTAATTCTATAGTGTAGAAGTGCAGTTAATCAGTTATAATCCCGTCTAAATTAAGGTTATTATGTGATGCTCGTTCTTCAGGTTCTTCACCGAGCATACTGGCGGGCAGTTGTACAAGCCCTAATACCTTACGGAAGCTTATAAAAGCATTCCCTGTGAGAGGCTTTGTGAGGCCATCAGCGATTATTTCTTTGGTGGTAATCCAGGTAATGTTAAAGGTTCCTTTTGTAACCTCTTAACGGAGCTAGTGGTGATAAATGTCTACGTGCTAAAGCTTTGTAATGAGCTTGATGAACTCTTCCTTAAGGAGGCGAATTGTCTGCATGTTATCACATTTGATCTCAATTGTGTTATCGCCTAGGCATAGCCTAACCTCTTGATATAATTGTCTAAAGGCTATAAGCTCTTTGCTGTAGTGTGAAAGCGCTAGGAGCTCTGCTTTAGTTGATAATATTATTACAGTGGCTTGCCTTCCTGCCTTAAAGAGCATAGGTCCTCTAAAGAGCTTTATAACGTAGCCTTGTGAGCTTTTTCGTGTTATAGGATTGTTGGCGAAGGAAGCGTTGCTGTATGCCTTTAATTTAGGGTTATTGCCGCTGTATTCGATCGCTAGGTCTGCCTACGCACACCTGTACTTGAGGGCTCTTTCTACTGCTTCTATGTGCTGTGGCCCTGGGTTTTGTAGGTATTGTGAGAGTTATAAAGCTGCGAAAGCGATATCGGGTCTCGAGACTATTGTTAGATACAGCAGGGTTCCGATCAAGGATTAATACCTCTTGAGATCTTAAGCGCTAACCTCTCCCTTAAAGGGTTCTAGTGGTGTAGCGGTCATTGGGGCTGTAGGCCTTCGTTAAGGGATCTTGACGTTGAATTTGGTGGCAGCTTTATCCTAATAGGACTTCTGATTAAGCCACACCTTCCTATTAGCACGATCTCTGATAATTTTAACGCCTAGGAACTAACGGAGCTCTCCGAGGTCCTTAACGTTGTACTTTGCAAAGAGTCTTGCTCTAAATTTATTGTGTAAATGTGATTTCCTTTAGCAAATAAGGCAACAAGGTTATCTACGTAGAAGAAGATAATCAATCTGTCCTTAATGAACACACAAACGTCTTTAAAGATCTGCGTGAAGCCTTTACTAATTAGCTAGCTAATCAGCTCTTTTATTCACAAGAGAGGCGCTCTCCGCAGCCTGTAGACTACTCTAAGGAGCTTTAGATAGGCTTATTTATCTTTGTAGCCTAGAGGTATCTTATAGTAGACCTCTTTATTAAGGTCTGAATTCAGGAATGCCGTGACAAAGTCATACTAGTGTGCTTCTAGGTTAAAGTAGCATATAATGGCTATAAGCAGCCTAAAGGTGTTAGTAGCTAGGGTTACTGCTTAAGTTAATAGATAACTCTTTGGTTAATGATTCCTAAGAACACAGAGACGAGCTTTGTATTGCTAGAGGTAGCCTTACTTGTCTAATTTATAAGCAAAGACCTAAGTAAGGCCTAGAGGCTTTACATATAAAGGAACTTCATCTCTGGATACCTTTATGGCTACCTTTCCGTTAATAATCTTGTTGTATTTATTATCTTGTGCTTTTTGGAATTCCTTTTCCTTTAGATAGCCAGCTAAATTATTGTGATAAGCTGGAGGAGGGGGAAGCCTTAATATATGAGGCTTTTCTTTGCTTTTGGGTCCTGGCCCGAAGGCTGCAGCGAATGCTTTAAGATTGTCGTGATCTTGTGGATTTGTTAACATATTGTGACCATTGCTGCCGTTAGGAGGGTTAAATAAATCATTAATACTTAGCGGTGTGTGATCTAATAAACCTAGAAATTGTTCAGGTGAATTTGGAGGAGTCGGCAGATTCGTTTCTTAACTCTCTTTTTCTTTTTCCTCGTGGTCTAATTGATCGCGACCGTCGAGAGTTTCATCCTGTTGAAGCTGATCAAGTGGTTGTTGCGGCAACAGTGGGTACGCTATCTGTGGAAGCCCTACATCATGTGGAGGGAATGTGGCAAAGAGCGATGAGAAGAGAAAAGGATGCAGAATTGCTATCTAGGAATTCGGAATCTAGCAGAGAAAAGAGAAGCTTATAAGCTTCGAATCTACTGATCCAATGAATCTAGGTATCTGAACAGATCCTACAATAAATCGTAATAGCAAACGTGATCCAGGAGGCTGCAAACGCGATAACAAACGCGATGCGGGAGGCTGCATCGTTAAATGACGAGGCTGATGCCTGAGGCTGCGATGTGAGGCTGTGAATATCCTCAACACCGCCCCCAGCAGCACATCCAGCTACAACAAGAAAATAATCACACAAATCAGGCCTTTAAGGCTTCTTCTAAAACATGACCCTTCTCAAAGTCTCTAGCCTTTATCATACGGAGAAGGCGTACAAAATTGGCGTGTTTGACGCGTTCCAGGCCCTTTATAAAGCCATCAGCTATCATTTAGTCTGTCCTAATCTGTTAAAGTTGAAATTCCCCTTCGCGTGCCTTCTACACAATCTATTTATACCGCAAATCAATGTAACGGGTTTGGCCTTTGTGCTTCTTATTAAGTATATTAGCCTTTGCGTTCTAGCTATTAGTAAATAATAATAACGGTTATAATTGCTTAATTCTAAAGTCCTTAAGCAGATTTACTACCTAAAGCATAGATAGCCTAGTTAGTGTGAGGTTAATAAATTCTGCTTTAGTTAAACTAAGTGCTATAAGAGTTTGTTTCTTTGATTGCTAAAGGATTAAACCTCTAGCTAGTATCACGATGTGGCCTGCAGTTAAACGTCTTGTATCTAAGTTATTAGCGAGTGAGGCATTGCTAAATCCCTTTACCTAAAGAATTGATTTAGGGTCTAAAAGGTCTAATCCTCCTAGAATAATCCCCAAATCTTCTAAGCTACGAAGGTATCTCTAAAGATGTTTCTAAAGATTTATATAAACCTACTTTAGTGCTGAATTCGCACCGCATAGTCGATTTGTCGTGAACGTAATGTTAGGTCTTGTAGATACAGAGAGCTAATTAAAGCTTCCTATGCGTTTTGCCTAGTCAGAGAGATTAAAGACTATATCAAGCTCTTTCCAGTCTGACGGGATCACGGTCTTCGGAAGCCAGGGAACGTTCAAAGCGTTAACGTTCTTAATGTTGAATTTCTTTATAATGCTCTATACGTAGAGCTTTTAATGAAGAAGGATGGTTTAGTTAGCATAATTACGTATGAATTCGATGCTAAGGAACAGTTTAACCTTGCCTAGTTGCTTTAATTTATAGTGCTTTTCTAGTTGTTTAATGACATCTTTAATAGTCGCCAGGGTCTTTCCTACGATAATTATGTCATCCACGTACAGAAGAAGTATAACGTTATTACGTTGAAAGATGCAGAGCTCGCTTGTTAATTGATGAAAACCCTGCTTTTTGAGTTCCTTAGTGATATCTTCCAGCTACTAAAGAGGAGAAATAGGTAAACTATAGAGAGCTCTTTTAAGCTTGTAAACCCTACTAGTCCCGTTAGTATGGCTATGTGGTTGTTTAACGTAGATATCTCCTTAAGCCTTGGTATTAAGGAAGGCATTAATAATATTATATTATTGCTATTCGTAGTTAAAGACTGCGATAAGTGTATAGAACACTCGCAGCGAAACCAAGTGTGCGACCGCTGCGTAGAGGTCTTTGTTATTAAACACTTCTGGATTTTGGTCCCCTCTTATAACCTACCTTGCTTTTATATAGGGTTCTTAATTAATTGGATGCTTTACTGTATACACCCACTGCCTATCAAAGACCTTCGCATCTTTTTAGGAAAACAAGATCCTAGTAGTTCTTTTGTGAATCTTAAGGAGTTCCTTCTTCTCTGTAAGTCTCTAAAACGTGTGATAGTTGTTTATGGCCTTTGCCTTATACTAATTAGACAGGATATCAATCTTCGTGTCAGCTATATTAGCTGCTTCTATTATTAAGAAGGCGTATGATCTGTGAATTTCTTCCACTTTGTTATTATATAGGTTATTGTTGTAATAATGAATTGCTAAGTTTAATTGACAGGAGCCCTTAGGAAGAGCTTTCTTCTTGCCTAAGGTATGAATGTTAAGGTAATCTTAACGTATATTGGATCGAAGGGATTGTCTTAGCGTTACGGATTTGGATTTGAGTTATTGGCGAACTTCCTGGTTGTCTTTGGCTTCCTTATCTAGGAAGGCCCTAGGTTAGTGCTGGATTTTTCTTATAAGATTCTCTTATTGCAAAGGACTCTTAGAGGGCGTTAGGAGATGGCTCCTAGGTTTGTCTAGGAGAGGAGGATTATCTTCCTCCTTAAAAGAGTGGTAATTTTCATCTGTTTCTAAGATCCCTAATAGACTCTTAGTAAAGCGTACCACTTTCTTAACTAGAGTTGCCTCCTCCTAAGGATAAGGTTTCTCCTAACTAATAGTTAGAATGTTAATAATTTAGTAACCCTCTTTAGTAAAGGAAGGGTTAATAAGGTCTGCGATATAAATAACTTCGTCGTCGTTAAGAGATATACACAAGTTAGTCTTATTAAATCGAACATCCTGTGCTCAAACAATTCTCTGTTCTTTAGGGATCTAGACCTTATAGAGGTGACATTTAGGGCTATCTATGCCCACAAGTTAACCTTTCTTAGCCCTTAGTGCTATCTTCTAGGATTAAACATAGCATTTGTTAGGAATTCGTACATATACAATGCATCCCCACGTGCGTAAATGTCGGATTAACGCGGTGTTATTAAGGCCTAAGACATCGAACAAAGCCTGTTAAGGTGATTAATTGTTCTTATTGCCGTGTGTAGGCAACAAGTTAGTGATTTTAGCTACGTGCTTTATCGCGTATAGCCAGAGGAGTTCTGGTAATTCCGCTTTAATTATTAAGGCTCTTGCTGTCTCTATGAGGGTTCGGCCGGCGCGTTCTATTATGCCCTAATAGGCTAGAATATAAGGAGCGCCAGTCCGATGAATAATGCCTTCTTTCTAACAGAAGGTTTTAAACTTTTCTCTAAGGAATTTAGTTACATTATCTATATAGAAGCATTTAACAGTAAATCCGCCGCTTGTGTTTTTAACAGCAGTCTTCTAAGCCTATACTGCTTTAACTGTACTAGACCTGTTAACGGTTAGAATCACCTAATAAAAGCGTGTATGGATATTAATGGCGTGTAAAGTGTGCTTCTTCCCTCTAAAGCCTTTGGGTTTGTGTTTAATGTAGTCCTAGAACACGCGCAAGAGAAAGTTTGTTATGTCGTTAGATTCCTCCTAATAAATTATCTAGGGGCCTTTAATAAAAGGCATACTGAGCAGTGAAAATTAGCTATAGAGGTAGGATTAATTGAGATTCCTGCTTCTTTACATGCAAGTAGGATTCGTTCCTTCCCTACGTGGCCGAGTCTCTTGTGTAAAAGTCCGAATTTGACTTGTCTAGTAATAGATTTGCTTAATAAGGCTGCGAAGTTAAATTGAGGTTCTTTGTCTTAAAGATTTAGTGTGGAAACGTTCGATTTCCAGCTATAGTTACTAATTACCTTGCCTAAAGGTGATGAGATTAATTAGTCCTTGAAACCATCTATAATAACTCCGCCTTGCTTAAGAAGTCCTAGTAAAATCATATTAACTTTAGCCTTTGGTGCGTATTAAGCGTTTGGAAGTTCCAGATATCCTTGTCCAATAGGGATTTTGACGTTGCTAATGCCCTTAACATGTAGTTCTTCGCCGTTGCTAGCCATCATTAGCTTAGTATTAACATTAGTGTTTAAATAGGTGAACCATTTGGTTAAATTAAATGTATGTGTGTTACAACCTGTGTTAAGAATGCAATCTTCTTTGGTAAGACGATTCGCAAGAGTTTGGAATAAATAGTCCCTGTTAATTACTATTAAAGCGAGATTGCTCCTTGCAGACACGATATTAGGGAAGCAGTTGTTTTGGTTGTGGTTAAAGTGCCTTTCTTCTTTATTGAATTAGGCCTCTTCTCTGGATAAAGCTTCCAGCAATTATTATTTGTATGAATTATCTGTCCTAGAGGAATAGAGCAACTACAGTTAAGCTTCATAGTCTTAGATGTCTTATTCTTTAGCGCCTTGCCTTTTATGTTAGAATTGTCCTTGTTGTTCTTTTGTTAAGTATTGAAGTTAACCTTTAGTCTTTCTGTGGTTTGTTAGCTTTGTACGTCAGGTACGTAAGCATGTCCTCTTTCTTTAACTTAGCCTTAGAGAATCCCTTAATTTTCCATGCGTTGTGAATCTCAGGCATTAAACCTTTAATGGCTTTAATCGTCTATGATACCTAAATAATATTAGGGATCTTTTGATCTTGCAGATTTGGTTCTAAAGGTTCTAGTGGTAGTCTAGCTAAGCTTAGGTCGTTAAGAAATCAGCTCTTCTTGATTTAGAGAACTGTTAAAGTAGCTTAATAATAGCTAAATCGGCCTCAAAGCCACAATCACTTTTAATTAGTTGTATTATTTTAGTGACTGGCATTGTATTGGTCTATCCTACATGCGTCAAATTCTTTTGGATTCGTAAGGAGAGGCTCTGCTAAATAACAGATAAAAGGATAGCATAGTACTTATCAGTCTCCTGTGACTAAGCAATTGCGCCAGTCAAATGCTGTGTAAGTTGCATAATGCGAACTTGTATTTGGATTAAGATTTCCTATTCCTTAAAGTTCTCTGCTCCCTTAAGAGGTGTAATAACTGCCGTCCTAGTGTACTATGCCTTTGTAATATCGTTAAGTTTAGTTAAATTAGGTTAGGTAGCCGGAATAGTGCTAGTACCCCTAGGGTTATTACTTATAATAAAAGGAAGGTAGGGTTATATATTAGAATTCGTGTACTCCTATTACTGTACTCACTTAATACTAATTAACGTCGGTTTGGTTAAGCGGGAGTTGTGGCAGCAGCTCTTAATTGATTAAATTGCTGTGTGGCCGCTAACGCATAGAGTCGTGAAGTTAAGAGTGATAAGTGTTCTTAGGCGCTCCCTTAAAGTTTTACCTTAGCCTAGTTAGAGGGCAACTATTGTACCTGCTTTACCTGCTTCACCTTATATTGTTGTACTTGTAATACCTGCTTCACCTAAATGGCTATAGATCTAGATTATTAGTTTTGGGTGCCTAAGGCGGTTCTGTAAGGAATGTCTTGTCCTAGCCTGCCGTCTACTAAGATCTACCTAGAAGGGATTAACTTTTTGTGTGTATCATAGAATTTGTGGTGTTTTAAAATTCACGATGTTGTGAAAGGTTGCTGTAACTGCAGACTAGGAAATAATACAACAAAGGTTGTGCATTTAATTCCCTAATATGTAGTTTTTTTTTTTTTTGAGTTATGTGGTATGCGTAAGACGATTTTTGTGATTAATTTGATCTTGACTTATATGACGTTACTGTTGTTGGTTTTAGGTAAGGGAAAAGGTCTTTGTACTGCCTTACTAGTTAAGCAATTTTACTTTAACTAGTTGTTGGGAAAACATATGTAATTATACATAAGATTGCGACAGTTAGATGAAAAAGAAAAATGAAGAAAAGGGCGCGGTTGTAAGCGCTGGGCTTATAACCTGTGGAGGGAATGTGGCAAAGAGCGATGAGAAGAGAAAAGGATGTAGAATTGCTATCTAGGAATTCGGAATCTAGCAGAGAAAAGAGAAGCTTATAAGCTTCGAATCTACTAATCCAATGAATCTAGGTATCTGAACAGATCCTACGATAAATCGTAATAGCAAACGTGATCCAGGAGGCTGCAAACGCGATAACAAACGCGATGCGGGAGGCTGCATTGTCAAATGACGAGGCTGATGCCTGAGGCTGCGATGTGAGGCTGTGAATATCCTCAACACATCAGAGCTTTCGTCCTCGTTATCGTCAACTAGCTCTTCAAGGAAGCGTTTTTCAACCTCTTTTGCATTTAGCAATAGGCCTCTTTCCTGAGCATAGAAGATCGACTCATCAAAGGTAACATGACTTGACGAGAACTAGCAGCTCCTCTTCATCGTTGGCACCCAAATTAGGTATTGCGTAGAGGAGACGTATCCAGCGAGGTATCCAATATGAGCTCTCTGTGCGAGCTTTGGACCTGCCTTACGAAGCCTACTTTGCGTCATTACATATGCTTTGTAACCAAAGGCTCGTAGGTGTGTTATAGAGGCTTCTGGATTCTCTGGTAAGTGATTTCACTGAAGCTTGTTCTCTCTTAACCACCTATTCAACGCTTATTGAGGTGATTGCCAGTCAAGCAGCTTTTGAGGCGTGCGGTTTAAGACGTGAATAGCTGCTTCAGCAGCTACAGGCCAGAGGTCTTCTGGGAAGCCTAATTGTGTTATAAGAGTCATCATAACCCTTATCATCACCCCCCAGACCGTTCAGCGTGCCCGTTTTGATGTAGGTGAGCCGGGCTGGACTTCCTAACGATAATGCCTCTATTTGCGACCTCTTCTTCTTGCTTTTTAGTCCAGAAGGCAGTTTCACCGTCAGTTATCACAACCGCGATGTGGATACCGTACACCCTTGCGTACATAGCTTCTAACTAATTAAAGCAGAGCGTAATATCCGTTTTCAACGGGATTGTGAAGATGTGGCGCAATCCTATAGATCTACAGGTAAAGAGAGCGATGTATTGGTCTTTATTATACCCTAATAATTGAGCAAAGAGGTTAAAAGAGACTACCTAAAGCGGTCCTGAAGGTAATGACCCTGTCTGTGGGACTTGCGATATCTGCCTCTGTGCCTTAGCTGTTTAACAGACCTTACATTTCCCTGCGCTCCTTTCCTTTAAAGGAATTTAAAGGTTCTTAAGCACTTAATCCATTACATCCTCGCCCAGATGTGCTAATCTAGTGTGCTATAGGTCCGTAGGCGTCACTGTCACGGTCTTTAGGTCTCTTAAATCTCCCTTAATAGCAAAAGCTTCCGATAGGCTTAAGCCCTCTATACACGGCTGTGTACCGATAATCCGAGTTCGAAATATCTCCTAATCACCTCTTACTGGGTCTGTTACCCTTCTAGTGAGGTTATCCCACCTTATTCCCTTCTGTGTAAGTAGCTGAAGAGATACAAGGTTTGCGAAAAACAATGGTTAGTACTAGGCCTTTAATAAGGTGAGGGTCTAGCTATCTGTCAAGATAATCCAAGCTGTGCTAACGCCGTGAGCCTTAGTGACACCGTAACTGGCTCGAATTCCAGGTTGTTGGCTATAATTAAGGTCTATAAACCAGCGTTTATTATTAAAGATGTGGATTGAAGTGCTGCTGTCAAGTATAACTCGCGATTTGTCCTGGACGAGGAAAGCCTCTAAAGACTCTGACTCTTCCATAGCCGAAAATGCAGTATTTGCTCCTTTAGGTTCCTTTGCGCTGTTATCCTTGGGTTCCTTTGCGCTGTTATCCTTTAACTACGCGTTGTATGCCTTCTTTACATCGTTAGGCTGATGATTTATCACTTCTTTCGCTTTCTTTAATAGCTCTTTATTAACTTTCTAGTCCTTTGTTAGGCAGAGTGCCCTATAGACCTTCTATGAGTCTTTTGACTTCTTTACTTTGTGCTTCTTGCAGTATATACAGTCTTTCTTTGCTAACTTCTCTGCTTTATCCTTTATTTTGCCGTTAAGAGTTGGCTTGGCTCTAAAGGCATTATTAGTCTTTACCTGTGATCTCCCTTAAGCTTCGATTAGGTGCCGGATTCTACTTATAATGCTGTAGAAATCTAGGACCTTTCCCTCACTCTCTGCTATGTAAATTAACGAGTTGACTTAAGCCGAGATGGCAGGGAATCGTGCCCTAATGGCGTTATTGATCATTTCCACAGGTGAGTTGCCTTTAGTAATAGGGCAGTCTGCTTAATAGTATCTCTTATAGCTAATTAAAGCGTCTGCAAGCCACTTATTAATGTTTACCTTTGCGAGGTTCTGTTTAACGGTCTTATTAAAGTTAACTTTAGCATAATACTTGATAGTCCCGCTTAAAGGCATTACATTCCTTGTAAGCTCCTTAATCTTGTTACGAAGGGATACGTGCCTTAAGGTCATCTGCTTATACTCAGGACTAAGCGTCGTTATAAACCAAGTGTAATACTCTTGTAAGGCCTTTGTGAGGCTCTGAAATCGGCTGTTAAATACCTGATAATGACTACTAAGGACCGCGAACCAAGCGCCGTCTTTAGTATCATCAGGTTATTAAGGGTACTAAAAATAACTCTCTCTAGCCATATCATGGCCTTCAGGAGAGCTTTCCTAGGGTTGCCGCGCGCTGCTAACTGCCGATCTGCTGCTCTACGAGCGCGTTTGAACTCCCGTGGTATCTGTTGTAGATGTTTAACTCTGTGTAGCCTCTGCTGCTCTCCTCTTCGCTGGAGTCCTATTTCCTACAAGGATTAGAGGCTCAGGAGGGCAATCTAGCTGTATAGTTAAGTTAGGATTAATGAAGACCTAGATCCTGTCTTTAACGGCTCTTGCCTTAACTATCTTGTACCACAGGTCCTAATGGTAGGGCTCCTGTAGCTTAATTGCTGGCTTATTGCCTTTGGAAGACTCCTCAGACATCGTGAGAATGCCTGTGGTGTTGTTGTTGTTGAACTAATAGATGGTGGTATTAATCCTAGCGTGCTGGGGTCGCCCGATCACGATGTTGATGAATTAGGCCTCTCTTTTGCCGTGTTTGTACTGATTGTTCAAAGATCAAATAATAGGTTGATTCAAAGAGAAGAGTACTGATTTGGAAGAGGGTATGATTATTATGAACACCACGCAATTGCTACTATGTTAGACCGCGAAGCTAGGGTTTAATGTGATCGCCTCTATTAAGTTGTCTGACCCTGTAAGAGGGTGCGGACTACGGCTTAAATACCTAAGTACCTGTACTATTGGTGGGGTACTAGTACAACGATAAAACATACTATGAAACTACGGAGGTCTTGGAAAATGACTAGCTAGGGTGGACTCTTGTCTCAGCTAGTTGAGTAGCGAGACTATCGTGCGGCAGGGATCAATTATGCCCTTGTGGGTGCAACAGGCATCCCTAGGATTGAGGTATATCTATAGCCTCAATCCCCTATAGCTAGATCTAGAAGACAAGCAGAATTGAACCTTTTACATTGAGTAACTAGTGCACTAGTGACCTGTGGTCATAGGACCCGAATCCCCTTAGTCAACTTAACACTGATTAGTGGTTGCTTGACTAAGAAGGATTTAGCATAACTAACCACAGAGTAGCAAGAGAACACTAAGAAGAGACGTACAATTGCCTCTGCAAGAAGACGTGCTACAGGGAGAAGATAACGCCTCTGCGGTATTAGGCTTCTAAAGGATTAAATTACTAGCCTTTATCCGATTAGGGGCTAGCGCTATAAGGATTTAACCCCGCTAACTATCTCGGAATCTCAGCCAATAAGCTAGCTGAATCCCCTCCTCCTCCTCTTTCTCCTCCTCTCTTTTATTATAACTTCTTAGATAAAAGACCCTCAAAACCCTCACTCTTATCTAATAAGAGAAGAGCTTCTAGAGCGGATACGACAATGCTAGAAAAACCTGTTAATAGACTAGGACTTAATAAGTAATAACATTAACCCAGAGACCGCAACCACCACTAATCTTAATAATAAGATTGCTTATATAATCCTTTACTACAAAGAGCAAGTATATAAAGATTAGGAATAATAGGAGAATTACTAATTTAACTTTAGTAATTAGAACAAAGACCTCTTTAACAGAGCTTACAAAGGCCTAACTAAAGCGCTATAAGACCTCCTCCGCGAACACGGTGTATACGTAGGAGATCTAGCGGAAGGATTACTAAAGCACTTAAAAGAGTACTCTAAGAAGAAGTACAATCTAAATGGCCTCTAGAAGAGATTAACAAGCAAGTCGCTATAGGCAGATTCCATTCAAACCTCCACCTAAATGCAAAGCTAATACCAATGATAAAGAATCCACGCTCCTTGCTACAAGCACCTAATATTACGCCGGAACCATCGCCAATAACATCAAGCCCGCTAATTACAAATGCCTAGCCCTCTTAACCTGCTATTCCTATTATCCCTTAAGCCTAACTAGGAACATACCTCTTACCACCCCTTACAACACCTTAAGCCTAGGAACACTATAATAACACAAGGAAGGTACTTAATCTTACAAAGATCTATAAAGAAGCCGATAAATACAGTGGGAAGATGTTTGACTTTATTAGACTAAAGGTAGTGATATTACGAGACTAATGCCGTTAGCTTAACTTCATAGAAACCGCGCTTATAAAAGCATTCCCTATGATACTAATAGGTAATGCAAAGAAATTCTATCTTATAAACATCGCTATAAAGCTATTAGTAGGCTTTACATTTAATTAAATAGTTAAGCTTATCAGACAGCACTTTAAAACAGCTATAAATAAGCAATTTTACCGCTAAGAGTGGAATAGCATTACGCTACGTAGCACTATTGCTAAATATCCTAATAAGACAAAGATAGAGTGCCTTAATACTATGGTTTAAAGCCTTTAAGATATCTACAACGGACTCTTTAACCCTCTTGCTAATGATATAGAACTTATTAAATAGACCCTCTAAGCTGTTAGAGGTGTACTGGAATGTAGCCTTGTAGAATTCGCAGTTAATAACACATTTGAGGACCTTGTAGGCAACCTTCGTAAGTCAATCAGCATTGCCAAAGCCTAAAAAGAAGTCAGCTAATAACAGTTCTATACTAACAACCGCACTGACAAGGACTTCTTCACAGATCGTTGATATAGGCGCTCTAGAGGTCCTAATCGCGATCAAGGTCGCGATCAAGGTCGCGATCAAGGCCGCTAACGACGACTACGATGCTTTATATGTGGAAAAGACGGCTACTAGTCCTCTAATCATAGCGATAAGGATTGTTAAGAAGTAAGGCAATGATAGTGAAAGAACAAGAGGTATAGGAACCCTCCTTCTAATAGCAAATATAAAGCTTTCCTCTAAGCCTACAAAGGCGACAATAGCGCTGCAAAAGAGGATAACAAAAGCTCTAATAATAAAGATACCTAGGATGTAGCTAAAGCCTTTATTAAAGAATCCAGTGAGATCAAAAGCAAGCTAACAGTTACGCAATTCTTTATAAGTGCTGTGAAGCTAGTAAACGGAGGTGATATCTTCTAAAACCTTAGAAAAGAAGCCCTCTAGCATGCTCTCCGCAAGGAGAATCCGTTCAGACCCTAGTTAACCGCCTATATATTAGAGAAACGCTACTCTAATAAGGTATTCAGAGGTATTATTCCTAATACTAGGGCGGCAGGCTTCTTAACAGCTAGTATTAACTAGGCTAAGGCCCTAGTGAAGAGGATGCCCTCTTTGACAATAGAACCTATCAAGAGGCAACGAACCATCGAATTTGGCGCTGGATTAGCAACATTAGTGGGAATCTTAAAGGTTCTTATGGTCTTTAGCCCTATCACATTTCATGTTATCAATACAAGCACACCGTTCTTGTATAGCATTAATAACATGGATGACATAAGGGTTAAGATTGATAACCTTGAGAACGTGCTGATTTAAGGTGATTGAAGGGTGCCGATTATTAGGAAATAGGGATATCCGTGGTGGACTCTAGAAGCCACGGAAGCAACCGCTTACTTTCTCTTAGAAAAGCAAATTCATTAGCTTTATCAACGATTTAGACATCCTTCCGTATAACGGCTATTAAAGGTCTTATATCGCGCAGGCAAGGATGTAAATAATAAGGTTATTGAGAAGATCACGAAGGTCTGCTACCACTGTTAACTTAATAGGAAGTTGCTAGGGCGATTCTAATTTACGTTAAAAATAATTGTAACTTTAACTACGAGATAATTATTAATATAATGCACCTTAATAGAAAGCCTATGCTTTATATTATTAACGCGGTAACCTTGTTCTAAGCGGCTTACTTCCTTAAACCTTAGAAGCAGAAGGTATATAATATCTAGAACACGCTAAAAGAGTGCTAGATTAATACCTATCTAGGTCCTCTAGACTAGATAGTTTATAATGCTAGAAAGAATTTTGCCTTAAACAAATTCCGTAACTATGCGCGCGTTATAGTAATTAGCGTTAACAAAGTGCCTGTAGAAGTATACTAGAGCATTAGAAAGGTTAAATAATACTATAGACTGCTAAGAAAAGCGTATAATATTATTAGCGAAGAGCTAGGTAATAACATAAGCATAATAATAGATTAAAAGCTTTAAATAGCTGTTAAGGCCGTTAATAATTTAGCAAGGCTAGATAGCCTTATGCTTACGCTCCTTGTATTTGGTTTATACCTGCGACTAGCTAATAATTCACTACTAAGCCTCTCTATTATATAATAAGCTGCGATCCTACGGAAAGTAACTAACGAAGCCTAATAATACCTAGCGAGAAGGTAGGTTAGAGATGCCCTCACTGCCTGTAACAGTCTAAATATAACGCCTACACATTTACTGCCTCTGCAGTTAGATGTGTGTGTGTGGCGTGAGAAAGAAGGCTGGCAGGGCCTGTATAAGCTAATTACCACTAATAGTAAAAGCTACACTCTTTAAATGCTATATAGACCTACTAGATTTTAATTAACTATTATTAAGCTATATTTACGTAATAATAACAATCCCTAATAAGAAGAACTAGAATCTAAAGCCGCTTCTAATAAATCTAATAATAATTCTAACCTAGAAGAAGAAAAGCATACTATAAGACAAAGAGGAAGACCTCTAAAGCTAAATACTATAACTAACACAAATCTAATACCTAAGAGAGGTTGTGGAAGGCCTAGAAAGAACCCTCTCTAGCTACCTAAAGAGCTAATTTAGAGTAAAACCTTCCTTATAGCAAAGGAAAAGGCTGATTTTAACCTAGCTATGTAACTTTGTAAAGAAGGGAAGATAACCACTCTAGGTAACCTATTTAAACGCTCTGATTAAGATAAAATCAGCGCTTTATAAGCTTGCGAAGTCTTTAAATTTATTAGATTTAACCTAAACCTACACAGTGGCTAGCGGATTTTTAAATCCTATATAGTTTAAGAGGTTAAAGGAAAGGGAACGGAAACACTATATAAGAAATCACGGCTAGTCATCTAAGGCCACAGTAATCACGATAAATTTAATATCCTAACCCAGTCTCTGACTATCTAATGGGCTAGTTAATGATTAATTATAGCCCTAGCCCCTTCCCTCCGTAAGAAAGGCATTAGCCTTTAGATCTGCAATATCACACAAGCTTACATATAGTTAATAACAAAGCTTAATAGGTGTATTATTGTGTAACTTCCTAATCAGATTAAACACTTGTATTTATAAGGAATAGTGATAGAAGTTATTAAGCCCCTCTACAGAATTGCGGAAGCAGGAACACACTAGTGGTTAACGTACTTCCGTTATTATTGTAATAACCTTAGTATAGTCACTTTAATATATAACCTATGCCTATTGATTTTAGATAATAAGGACTGCTTTAGAATCATTAGAATGTAAACCAATAATACCTTAAGGCTTAGTAATAATACCTTCTTTAAGCGTAAAGAATCTAAGCTAAAGAAAGCTAACTTCACCGCTAAGCCAAAGCAAAGGCTTACTATAGGAACACCACTAATCTTTAATAGCTATGTGCTAACTAAATCTGATAATAACTCGCTAAACCTCTATTAGAAAGGCTAAAGTAAGAAGATTTAGCCTGTTAATATAGCTATAGATTTAAAGCATTAATAGTATATTAAATAACACGCCCGTGGAGCGTATATTGCCACAATCTGTTAGCCTAAAGCATTATATAACCTCTCTGTCACTGCCTAATAACACAATATCACGATTAACAATATTAAATGACTAAACAAAAGGCTTCACTAGCAAATAGAATATTAAGACTGCGGCCTCCGCTACGTACTAATTAATCTCTTGTCCGCTAAGCTATATATCTTTGTTAATAGTTCTTTCACAAATAATAAGGACTTAAGCTTATAACTAGGATACGTAATTATCCTAGGCAACAAAAGCAATAATAAGAGCGCTAAATTCACGATATAAGGTAATATTATTATATATAGCTCTATAAAAAGCAAAAGGGTTATAAGAAGCGCCCTAGTATTAGAGCTATATAGTATAGTATAAGGCGTTAACATAACCTACACTGTGAACACTACGCTTAACATTGTGATGAAGTAGCTAAAGTTGCCACAGGTGCTAATTATAGTTTGTATAGACTTGTTTTCGCTTTATAAATGCCTTATTAAGCTTAGAATAATAAAGGAGAAGTAACTTATAATTAATATTATAGCATTACGACAATCATATAAACGGCGCGAGATCCACGAGATTCGCTAGATTAATAGAAGAGATAATATCGCTAATGTAATAACAAAAGCCTTATTGAACAAGAGCCTCAAGACCTTTATTGACAACAACCAGGTCAATATACGTGTGGAAGGTTAGGTGAAGAGACTAGTAAATTAACAATGCCCTTATTTTCCCCTAACATTAACGGTCCGGAACAGATTGAACCCGGACTAATCACAGCTGTGGATTTCCACTGAGGGATCCACTTGTTAACACTTCCCTTTAATTCGATTTTTATTGCGTTTTTGATGTTGAGTTGACTAAGGGGATTCGGGTCCTATGACCACAGGTCACTAGTGCACTAGTTACTTAATGTAAAAGGTTTAATTCTGCTTGTCTTCTAGATCTAGCTATAGGGGATTGAGGCTATAGATATACCTTAATCCTAGGGATGCCTCCGCATGCATGGTGTTGTGGGTCAAACACGCTGTCTGGGGCGAAGTGGGGCAATAGTCCTGTGTGGCTAATCGCGTTGCTAGTCTAGGTAGGGCGATAAGACCCCATGCGCCAGTTGCGTTCTAGTGCACAGTAGGGCGATAAGACCCCGTGCATCTAATCGCAATTTAGTGTATAGTAGGGCGATAAGACCCCTATGTATCTAATCGCAATTTGATGTAAAGTGGTAACGAATTCGTCCGCAACGAATTCGTAGCGATTCTAACACTAGCAATTTTTCTCTTTTTGTTATAGGCGTAAGAGGCTTAAAAGCGCAGTAAAATCAATTAAAGGAAATGTCATAACAAAGGGGTGACTAAGCAGGTTTCGCTGCTTTAATTGGTTGGTTAGATGTGCAGGCCTGTTGTTAAAGACAGGAAAACAGAGGTAATAATAGAAGTAGGAAAAAGAGAGGTTGTAAGGTTGCTTACGTAGCCAAGTGGGGCTGGTCGTTAATGCGGCCAATCGTATCGCGTGCATCAATTCGGTGGACCCACTTTTGGTCTGATCCGAACATTAGCCGTAGGAAGCTCTGGCAATCTCTCTTTTCTCTTTGGCTGAAAAGCTCAAAACGCAATAAAAATCGAATTGAAGGGAAGTGTTAATAAGTGGATCCCTTAGTGGAAATCCACGGCTGTGATTAGTCCGGGTTTAATCTGTTCCGGACCGTTAATGTTAGGGGGAAAATGAGGGCATTATCAATTTACTAGTCTCTTCACCTAACCTTTCACACGTATATTGACCTGGTTGTTGTTAATGAAGGTCTCGAGGCTCTTGTTTGATAAGGCTTTTGTCATTGCATTAGCGATATTATCTCTTCCGTTAATCTAGCGGATCTCGTGGATCTTGCGCCGTTTGTATGATTGTTGTAATGCTATGATATTAATTATAAGTTGCTTCTCCTTTATTATTCTAAGCTTAATAAGGCATTTATAAAGTAAAAACAAGTCTATATAGACCACAATTAGCACCTATGGCAACTTCAGCTACTTTATTACAATGTTAAGCGTGGTATTCATGGCGTAGGTCACGTTAACGCCTTGTACTATGCTGTATAGCTCTGATACTAGGGCGCTTCTTATAACCCTTTTGCTTTTCGTAGAGCTATATATGATAATGTTACCTTATATTGTGAATTCAGCGCTCTTGTTATTACTTTCGTTGCCTAGGATAATTACGTATCCTAGTTACAAGCTTAAGTCCTTATTATTTATGAAAGAACTGTTAATAAAGACATATAGCTTAGCGGACAAGAGATTAATTAGTATATAGCGGAGGCCGCGGTCTTAATGTTCTATTTGCTAGTGAAGCCTTTTATTTAGTTATTTAATATTATTAATCGTGATATTATGTTATTAGGTAGTGACAGAGAGGTTATATAATGCTTTAGGCTAATAGATTGTGGCGATGTACGCTTCACGGGCGCGTTATTTAACGTACTGTTAATGCTTTAAATCTATAGCTATATTAACAGGCTAAATCTTCTTACTTTAGCCTTTCTAATAGAGGTTTAGCGAGTTATTGTCAGATTTGGTTAGCACATAGCTATTAAAGATTAGCGGTGTTCCTGTGGTAAGCCTTTGCTTTGGCTTAGCGGTAAAGTTAGCTTTCTTTAGCTTAGATTCTTTACACTTAAAGAAGGTATTATTGCTAAGCCCTAAGGTATTATTAGTTTACATTCTAATAATTCTAAAGCAGTCCTTATTATCTAAAATCAATAGGCATGGGTTGTATGTTAAAGTAACTATACTAAGGTTGTTATAATAATGACGGAAGTACGTTAACCACTAGTGTGTTCCTACTTCTGCAATTCCGTAAAGGGGCTTGATAACTTCTATTACTATTCCTTGTGGATATAAGTATTTAATCTGATTAGGAAGTTACGCGATAATACACCTATTAAGCTTTGTTATTAACTATACGTAGGCTTGTGTGATATTGCGAATCCAAAGGCTAATGCCTTTCTTATAGAGGGAAGGGGCTAGGGCTATAATTAATCGTTAACTAGCCTGTTAGATAGTCAGAGACTAGGTTAGGATATTAAATTTATCGTGATTACTGTAGCCTTAGATAACTAGCTGTGATTTCTTATATAGTGTTTCCGTTCCCTTTCCTTTAACCTCTTAAACTATATAGGATTTGAAAATCCGCTAGCTACCGTGTAGGTTTAGGTTAAATCTAACAAATTTAAAGACTTTATAAGCTTGTAAAGCGCTAATTTTATCTTAATTAGAGCGTTTAAACGGGTTACCTAAAGTGGTTATCTTCCCTTCTTTATAAAGTTATATAGCTAGGTTAAAATTGGCCTTTTTCTTTGCTATAAGGAAGGTTTCACTCTAAATTAGCTCTTTAGGTGGCTAGAGAGGGTTCTTTCTAGGCCTTCCATAACCTCTCTTAGGTATTAGATTTGTGTTAGTTGTGGTGTTTGGCTTTGGAGGTCTTCCTCTTTGTATTATAGTATGCTCTTCTTCTTCTAGGTTAGAATTATTATTGGATTTATCAGAAGCGGCTTCAGATTCTAGTTCTTCTTATTAGGGATTGTTATTATTACGTAAATATAGCTTAATAATAGTTAATTAAAATCTAGTAGGTCTATACAGCATTTAAAGAGTGTAGCTTTTACTATTAGTAGCAATTAGCTTATACAGGCCCTACTAGCCTTCTTTCTCACGCTATACACGTATATCTAACTATAGAGGCAGTGAATATATAAGCATTGTGTTTAGACTATTATAGGCAGTAAGGGTATCTCTAACCTGCTTTCTCGCTAGGTATTATTGGGCTTTGTTAGTTACTTTCCGTAGGATTGCAGCTTATTATGTGATAGAGAGGCTTAGTGGTAAATTATTAGCTAGTTACAGGTATAAACCGAACACAAGGAGCGTGGGCACAAGGCTATCTAGCCCTGCTAAATTATTAACGGCCTTAACAGCTATTTAAAGCTTTTAATCCATTATCACGCTTATGTTATTACCTAGCTCTTCACTAATAATATTATACGCTCTTCTTAGCGGTCTATGGTATTGTTTAACCTTTCTAATGCTCTAGTGCACTTCTACAGGCACTTCGTTAACGCTAATTGCTATAACGCGCGTATAGTTATAGAATTCGTTTAAGGCAAAATTCTTTCTAGTATTGTAAACTATCCAGTCTAGAGGACCTAGATAGGTATTAATCTAGCACTCTTTTAGCGCGTTTTAGATGTTATATGCCTTCTGCTTCTAAGGTTTAAGGAAGCAAGCCGCTTAGAACAAGGTTACCGCGTTAATAATATAAAGCATAGGCTTTCTATTAAGGTGCATCACATTAACGATTATCTTGTAGTTGAAGTTATAATTGTCTTTTAACGTAAATTGGAATTGCCTTAGTGACTTCCTGTTAAGTTAATAGTGGTGGCAGACCTTTGTGATCTTCTTAATAACCTTGTTATTTACATCCTCGCCTGCGTGATGTAAGACCTTTAATAGCTGTTGTACGGAAGGATGTCTAAATCGTTAATGAAGCTGACGAATTTGCTTTTCTAAGAGAAAGTAGGCGGTTGCTTCCGTGGCTTCTAGAGTCCACCACGGATGTCCCCATTTCCTAATAATCGGCACCCTTCGATCACCTTGAATCAGCACGTTCTCAAGGTTATCAATCTTAACCCTCATGTCATCCGCTTCCTACGGCTGATGTTCGGATCAGACCAAAAGTGGGTCCACCGAATTGATGCACGCGATACGATTGGCCGCATTAACGACCAGCCCCACTTGGCTACGTAAGCAACCTTACAACCTCTCTTTTTCCTACTTCTATTATTACCTCTGTTTTCCTGTCTTTAATAACAGGCCTGCATATCTAACTAACTAATTAAAGCAGCGAAACCTGCTTAGTTACCCCTTTATTATAATATTTCCTTTAATTAATTTTACTGCGCTTTTAAGCCTCTTACGCCTATAATAAAAAGAGAAAATTGCTAGTATTAGAATCGCTGCGAATTCGTTACAGACGAATTCGTTACCACTTTGCATTGAATTGCGATTAGATGCACAGGGTCTTATCGCCCTACTGTGCACTGAATTGCGATTGGATGCACGGGGTCTTATTGCCCTACTATGCACTGGAACGCAACTGGCGCACGGGGTCTCATCGCCCCACCTAGACTAGTAACGCGATTGGCCACACAGGACTATTGCCCCACTTCGCCCCAGACAGCGTGTTTAACCCATAACACCACGCATGCGGAGGTATCCCTAGGATTAAGGTATATCTATAGCCTCAATCCCCCTATAGCTAGATCTAGAAGACAAGCAGAATTAAACCTTTACATTAAGTAACTAGTGCACTAGTGACCTGTGGTCATAGGACCCGAATCCCCTTGGTCAACTCAACAGATGTATTTATAAAGTTAGTTAAGTCTTCTTTAAAAGGTTTAAGGCTTGTAATATTAAACACATTATATAGTTATATACTAGCTAGTAGTTATAATTAATAGGCTAAGCTATAGTTACTAACTACCTTTTTAATCTTATAAGGTCTTAAATACTTTATAGTAAGCTTCTAGCTTAGGCGTCTTAGGTTAATATTTTTATTAATAGTAATATATAGTCTTTAACCTTAAACTCTATTAGTATTCTCTTTTAATTATAGTATTTCTTTTACTATACTTAAGTATTCCTTAGTAACTACTTAATCTCTAAGTGCTTTTATTTTAGTTCTAAGACTTTATTCTTTACCTAGTTATTTACTAATAGGGCTATTAGGACTACTTAGTGTAGTTCTCTTAGGTTATACTTATATAGTGCCTTTACTAGTATTAGGCTATAACTACTATGCTTACTTATATTATAAGTAAACTATACTATTAGCAAATATTTTACCTAATTATCCTATTTAGCATATATATAAGCTCTTAAATAATGCTCTAAAACCTAGTTTAGTTACTCTATCTAGCTATTTATTTAGGGGTAAAACGCGGTGCTTAATCGTTACTTTGTTATAATTAAGTAGTAAAACGTTCTTTAAAATCCACTTATAAACATTAAACCTTAGTCTATTATAATACCTTCTAAAGCGCTATAGTCTTTAAAAACGTTTTCTAAGAAGACTATAGCTAACCTATTACTAGTTAGATATATAAACACTAGTATATAAATACTATACTTTAAAAACCTATTTATAATAACTAATATTACATTATACACTTAGTTTTTCTAATCTTTTACTAGTAATAGCCTTATAATAAAGTCTATTAATAGCTCTTAAAAGGGACAATTAGGTACTAGTAGTATAGCTAACTTGCTATAAGGCTTATATAACCTTAGCTTTAAAACTTAATAATTAATACAGGTCTATATATATAACTTAATGTCTTTCTTTATTAAAGGCTAGTAATATTAGTTCGCGATCTAGTGGAGTGTCTTACTAACCCCTAATAACTTACTATAGGATTATTATAGGTTAGTAGTAAGACTTCTTTTTATATCCCCTATAGCATATAAACTCTATTATTATATATTGTTATGAACTGGCCTTAGGGCAGCTGCAAACAAGCGTTCAAAGTGCAATTGTTATTCTTAGAGAGGAAGGAAAGAACTAGATAAGAGATCGCACAGCGCCTAGCTATATACCCCTCTGTGCGTGGTCTGTGCGCATGGCGCGCGCAGTAGCCCTAAGTCCTAAGCATATCCGCACATAATATATGTCCTTCTCACACACTCTTCGCGTCCCTTCTGTACTTAAGAAGGACCTAAGCCTTAAGCTTAAGTTTATAATATACCCCCTTTCTTACCTTCCCTCTCCCTCTCCTTAGGAAAAAAAAATTTTATACCCCCTTACTTCTTATCCTCCCCTCCGCTTTCCTATATATATTCTAGCTATCTCACTCCTCTAAGGGTAAGTTAAACCACACCTATTTCCACACCTGTTTTAGACTATTACTTATTTACATATCCCCTATTTCGCCTTAAACCTATCTAGTACCTTAGTATTTTACATATTTTCTAGGGTTCTTACGTTAGCTATATATAACCTTTCTATTTAACTAGAACATTATAATTTAATCCCTAGCCTAGCGTATTCTTAGCTATAAGAATTTCCTTTACCTAGTACTCCGCGAGATTATTATCCGCATCTATTATTATTAGCTCTAGTAGTAGTCTTTTATTAGCTAGCTTTTAACTTAGTAATAGGTTCTTTACTACCCTCTAGACTAAATCTATATAAAAGACTAGGTATAGCCCCTAGGAATATCTAGCTTTATAGTTAATAGTGTTAGTACCTCTAGCACCTTATACTTAGCTATAACCTAGTCTAGCTTCTTATATAAGCGATTTATTTTAATATTCTTAAGACTTAGCTACATGTAGTCCCTAACCTAGAACCATTCCGCAAGTCTTTAACTGCTATTTATATTTTCCTATTACTATTACTAGATAAAAGCTATAGCTACTTATATTAAGTCTGTGCCCTCTTTTAAATACTATAGGAATGCTTATGCTTACCCTTTTACTAAAGTCCTTAAAGCTTCTATAAATAGTAGTGCTTAGATTATAAGTATATTAAAGCTATAAAGAGCTATATTTACACTTACTCCTATTACTAAGAAATCCCTGTTATTTAATGCTAGTTAACAGGCTAGCAAGTAATCTGCCCACTTAAATTACAAAAAGGATAATATTACTTATAACACTGCCTAAACCTCCTAGTTAGCTCTCTCCGTACCTCTATCTATTTACAGGTAGTAAGAGGTTAATAGTAATTACTTAGTGCTAACCTTCTTACAAAGCGCTATCTAAAAGTTACTTAACTAATCTAACCTATAATCTGTAATAATCTAGGTAAGGAACCCGTAAAACCGCCACTAATAGTGCTTAAACTATTTCACATATGCCTTAGCCTCTATTAATATTATAGCCTTAAGTTATATAAATTTAGAGAGCCTATTCGTAATAACTATTAGGAACTATAGGTTAGCCTAGTCTCTAGTAAGGAGCTCTGTTATAAAGTTAATAGAGATCTGTAACTAATATCTATCTAGTGGGGAAATTAGCTTTAGTAAGCCCTAATATAACTATTAACTCTTTTGTCCCCTATAGTAGTGGTAATTATATACAAACTATGCCATGTCCTACAACATGCTATCCTAATAGAAGTCCCTCTAAAGCGCCTTAAAGGTAGTGTTCTGCCCTAGATAACCTAGCAAGGGTAAGTTATAAGTCCGCTAAATTAAAGTTATAGTTAGAGGCTCTTACTTTAGTACCTAAGTCTAGCCCTAGAATTAAAGCGCCCTTTTACGCTAATCTAATAGTTTGCAATCTGTTCTTATATGCTAGTAGTATTAGGAAACTTCTAAGCTCTAGCCCTTACTACCTTAAGCTATAGTCTATAAGTCTTATTATAGGCCACGGATTAATCCTATAGGGATTAGAGGTGCTTATCTATAAATAAGGAGTCCCTAGCTAGGATGCTTGTTGCTTAGGCTAAATTACCCTCTGTTATATTGCCCTCTAAAGCTAAGTTATCCTCTAAAGTGGTGCCCTCCAAAACTAACACGGGCCTAATACTAACGCGTGGCTAACCCTAACTAAAGCTAAACTAAGTAGGCGTTGTCGCTAATTATACAATAGGCGCCTTTAGTTTAGCTAACTATGCCTTTTCCTAATAGCGCCTTAATAATATATCTAGCTAGCCTGCCTAAGTCCCTAGCCTATAGTATAAGTAAAAATTAAAAAGTGCTAGAGTCTTTGCCTATTATGCCTATTATTCTAACATCTCCCTTAGGGCTATAAAGTACTCTAAGTTCTTATAGTCTGTGAGTATTATAAATAGACTGCTAACACTCTATAGCTCTGCTAACTATGCCTTAAGACATAAGATAATTGCTAGAAGCTCCTTATTATGTATTATATAATTCCTTTAAGCTAGTTATAAATAAGCTAAGTAATACGCTACTAGATATAAGACCCTTTGTTATTTGTCTAGGAAAGGTAACCTCCTAATACTATTCCTAAGTAATCCGCCTCTACTACTATGTCCTTATTAGGGTCCTATTATATAAGGATTAGGTATAATATAAAAGCTAACTTTAATATCTTAAAAGCCTTATTATATACCTCTATCTAGTGGAATGCCACGCCCTTCTTTATTAGGTTAATTAGGGGGCCTGTAATATCTAAAATTGCGGTATAAAATCGCAATAAAAGTTAGCGAATCCTAGAAACCCGCGCACTCCTTAGACCTATATTAGAGCCTCCTAATCTCTAATCGCTATAATCTTTTTGTTATCTAGGCAAATCTGTTTTCTTATGTAAATAATAAACCTAAGGTACTTTACCTCTTTTATAGCAAAGACGTATTTCTTAATGTCTAGATTTAGCCTAGCCTATTATAGCCTAGCTAGTACCTCGCAGACTTTCTATATATAATCTTTCTATAAACCCCTAAATAAATTAAGATATTATTAAGGTAAGCTATAACGTAGTCCCTAAGAATACCACTAAGCGCTTTATTAATATACCTCTAGAAGGTTATAGGCGTGCCTGCTAAACTAAAGGGGCATACTAATCACTTAAATAATCTAAACTATATCTAGAAAGCAGTCTAGTGTTCCTAGCCCTTAGTAATATAAATATAATAGAATGCTGCTTATATATCTAGTTTTATAAACTATTTTGCTTTAGCTAAGGAGCGTAGTGTCTCCTTTACTAAAGGTAAGGGGTAGTAGTCTTATTTTATAATCTTATTTAGCGCGTAATAGTTTACACAAAACCTCTAGCCACCCCTAGGTTTCTTTACTAGTAGAACTAGTACTACTACTAAAGATAAGCTTGCCCTAATCTAGCCCTTGTCTATTAAGTCTATTACTTACTTATATATCTCTAGGAGGTATTAATATAATATATTATATAGCAGTGCCTAAGGCAAGTCTAGTTTATTGCTCTTTATATCCCGTTTAAGGCAAATATAGTGGTTAGACTTGCCCTAGTGTAGTAGGAGAGCATTTACCTTACTCTCCTAAAAAGATCCTTAAAGTCTTGTAACTTCTCTAGTAAGGCCGCTAAAAGTTCTTGCTCTATAGGTTTTAGCGTGGCGTTAATCTATAGTATAGATATAATCTCCTACAAGCTTGTAGTGTATAGCTATATATGCTTCTTTTACTTCCTTGCCCTTTGCACTATTCCCGCAAATAATAATCCTATAATATACACTATAGGCTTCTTTACCCTTTACTAGCTATAGTCTAAATCTATAGGTTATTAGCCACCCCTATAGTAAGCTAGTAATACTTTACGTTTAAATTAATATTATAGCAAGCTATTTACAGTGTCCCTAGGATAAGTTATCTTATTAATCCTAGAATTATATATGCTATAATTAGCGTCTCCTATCTATCTATATCTATCTAAAAATAGATAATATATGTTATTAATAAGCTCTTCTTATAATCCTCCCTTCCCCTCTTTTTACACTAATTATAGTATAAACTATTCTCTTAGTTAGTAGGGGATGCGTTCTAGTTATAGCTTCTAGACTAAGCGTTTACTAATAGTAGTATAGCAGTTATATCCTATATTAACTTATATATCTAAAAGGTTATCTTATTTATTAATATAGGGACTAAGAAAGGTAATGTATTTATATTACTTTAGATTTATTTAAAGTTATCCTTAATAATAACTATATACTATAAAGCCTCTCTAAGCTTCTAATTCTCTTCCCTATTTAAATAACTTAATAAAGGGGCTTCTCTTTCCTAACTTATTACTTAAGTCCTTAGGGTTAATGTCTTCCACGTTACATACGTTAACTAATAGTATCTCCTTTAGGCAGAGGGCATAGTATAAGGGGCATTTTATAACCTAATACTTATTAGAACTATATTATAAGCACCTACCCTCCTTATAGTAGGTGTCTAGCACTTCCTAAGAGACTTACTTCGCCTGCTTTACGCCCCTTTATTGCTTATGCTTAGTTATACATATTAGGCTAAGGCCTTACTAAAACCTTTTTAGGTCCCTATTATACCTGCTAATTAAATATCTGTTATTAGAGTGTCCTTATCCTATAAATAGGACCTCTCCGTAAGGGCTATGGGTTAAGACTACCTACGTAATTAATACTTCTCCTCTAGCTAGTAGGACTTAATGTCTAATATAATACTCTAAAAGCAAGCCACTACTACTAGGTAGTTAGCCTAGGGAATATCTTAGCTAATACTATAATCTCTTATTTACTTATTAAGTGTAGTGCATAGTTTAGATAACTTTACTGCGTCTGCCTAATCTAACCTACTTATAAGCGCTAACTTTTACTTAAACTAAATATAGAAGTTGCTAAAATACTTATACTATTATTACCTTAGCTAATTAAGCTTAGTAATAGCTATCTCCTATTAATAAGGGTTATTAAATATTTCCCCTAAGTACTTAAGGAAGTGCCTTAAGTTAAAATAAACTAAGTGTCCCTTTTAAAGTAAGGAGTAACTTAGGCCTATACCTTAGGTAAGAGATTCTAGTAAATAAAGCACTATTTATCTTATGTAGTACTAATAAACTCCTAATCTATTAATAACTTATAACTTATAAGGCCTTTCTAGGCTAAGAATAATACTCTATTACTATTAAATAGTAGGCCTATTAGTAATGGCTTCTGCTTAATAGGGTTTTGCGTAAGGGCTGTATTTTGCCTATTAGTAAGGTTAGTAATTTAGGCCGCCTACCTCTTAATAACCTCCTGTAACGCCACTATCTTATTAGTATCTATAGTGAAGAATAATAAATATTATAAACTAGCCTTAGGGCAGCTATAAATAAGCGTTTAAAGTGTAATTATTATTCTTAGAGAGGAAGGAAAGAACTAGATAAGAGATTGCATAGCGCCTAGCTATATACCCCTCTGTGCGTGGTCTGTGCGCATAGCGCGCGCAGCAGTCCTAAGTCCTAAGCATGTCCGCACATAACACGTGTCCTTCCCGCACACTCTCCGCGTCCCTTCCGTACCCGAGAAGGACCCGAGCCTTAAGCTCAAGTCTATAACATATATTAATAGTCTAGAGGGCACTATAGTCTATATTTATAACTCACTAGCTAATAGCTTAGAGGGCTTAATTATCTATAGTCCTAATAACGCGCTAGAGTTACTACTTATTAGTAATAACTTCCACTATGTAATAAAGGCGTCCCCTTACTACGCTTTAGATAGTAAGACTAGGATTAGAAGTTCTAACTTTATATTCTTATCCTAGGTAGTTAAGTTTAACTTAGTAGAGGTTCTCCTAACCACTAAGATTCTTACTATAACACTCCTATAAGCTTACTACTCTCTAGTAGCGCTATACATAACTCTTTTAACTAGGCTAGTAATATTAGTAGTACTATTACCACGTCTATATAACTAGATAGCGGTAAGGTGCGGGACCCTATGTCTAATAATATTAGCAGTACTATTATAGCTAGTAATATTAGTAGTGCTATTACTAAGTCCTTATAGCTCTTTACTTACTTAAACGTTAATAGAGAGTAATTTCCTATAACTAGTAATATTAGTAGTACTATTACTAGGTCCTCGCTCCCTATTACTAATAGGTAGCAATCTTAGATACAGGGTGTTAGTAGTACTACTACCGCTCTCCTACTGCTTATTAATTATAAACCTAATACGCTATAGTTTTGTTAGACCTGTAATATTAGTAGTATTATTATAGTGTCCCTATGACTTAATAGCTATAAACTTAGTAAGGAAGGTTAGTAACTAAGAGGTTAATGCCTTAGCTTTCCTTTCCTTACTAATATAATCTAATCTCCTTAACAAAGCATTAGTAGGATTTAGCTTACTTACCCTATATTTAATAATAAAATTAAATAGGCATAGCTTATCTAATACAGTAACCTAGTGACTTATTAGCTTTAGCTTTATTACAAGGTACTTATAGTTTAAGTGATCTATTATTACTTTAACTAGGTGCGCTAAGTAAGTGAGGTAATGCCTCTATATTCAAAAAGCCTCCTAGATTGCTAGCAATTTTGCATTAGGCGTTATATAGTGTAGCTTAGTGTTATTTAACTTCCTTAATATAAACGTTATAGGGTGCTAGTAACCTAGCACTAACTACATAAGAATAGCCTTAATTGCGTGCCTAGAGGCATTAGTCTTCACTTATAATAGGAGTAGCGGATTAAAATAGACTAAAATTAGTGCCTCCTAGAATTACTACTATAAGTCTCTAAACGCTAATAACTTATAAGGCTCTAGCTTAAACCTTGCTAGTTATTTTCCTTTAAGGTAATTAGTTAGTAAGATAACTATTTTGCTGTAGCTTTTAATAAAGTATTTATAAAACCTAGTAAACCTAAGGAAAGACTAGATATTAAATATATAGTTAGGTACTAGCTAGGTTATAATTGCTTTAACTCTACTAGGTTTTATAGAGATTCCCTTCTCTAATATTACGTAGCCTAGGAATTTAACCTCTTTATAGGAGAATTTGCACTTATCTAGGTTAATGAAAAGATTAGCGTTTCAAAGCCTCTTAAGCACCTGTTTTATATGGCCCTTATGCGCTAAGACGTCGCTGCTATATATTAGGATATTATTAAGGTAGATAATATAGATAACATTAATAAGGCCCTCTAAAGCGCTGTTAATATATTCCTGAAAAGTTATAGGCGTATTAATAAGCTTAAATAGCATTATAAGATACTTAAAGTGACTATATTTACACTAGAACGTTATTTTCCACTTATCTCCCTTGCGGATACGTAGCTAATAGTACGCATCTTTAAGGTCTAATTTCGTGAAAATCTTAGCTCCCTTTAATTAGTCTAAGATTTTAGGGATTAGTAGTAGCAGGGCCTTGTCCTTAATAGTGATCTTATTAAGGCCCTTATAATTTACATAGAGGTATAATTTCCTCCCTTCTTTAGCATAAATAAAATCAGGGCTCTTACTAGGCTAATAGATCTCTAAATCTAACCCCTCTCCTACGCACTTGCTAGGTACTTGCGGAGAACCTGTAGTTCTTTCTTAGCTAGGTTATATATAGGTCCTTAGGGAGGTGTTTTCCTTCTTCTAATTTAATAGTATAAGTCTAACTACCTAGCCTAGGGAGGGTGCTTACCTCTAGATTTAAGAACACATCCTTAAACTCCTAGTAAACCTCTAGAAGTTTCGCTTAATTAAAAACGCTAGCTAGGTCTATTAGTATAAAGTAGCTACTTACCTCCTCCTTATTCGCTGCGTTATCTAGGTTATCCCTTTTATTAGCTGCCTTAGCTACCTTATTATCTTTCCTATTAGGTACCCTATGTTATAGACTCGAGCTTAAGGCTTAGGTCCTTCTCGGGTACGGAAAGGACGCGGAGGGTGCGTGGGAAGGGTATAGAGAGTGTGTGGGAAGGACATATGTTATATGCGGATATGCTTAGGACTTAGGGCTATTACGCGCGCTATGCGCATAGACTACGCATAAAGGGATATATAGCTAAGCGCTATATAATCTCTTATCTAGTTCTTTCCTTTCTCTCTAAGAATAATAATTATACTTTAAACGCTTATTTATAGCTACTCTAAGGCTAGTTTATAACATTTATTATTCTTTACTATAAATACTAATAAAATAGTAGTATTATAGGAAGTTATTAAGAGGTAAGTAGCCTAAATCACTAACCTTACTAATAGGTAAAATATAGCCCTTATATAGAATTCTATTAAATAGAAGCTATTACTAATAGGCTTACTATTTAATAGTAATAAAGTATTATTCTTAGTATAGAAAGGCCTTATAGGTTATAAATTACTAATAGATTAGGAGTTTATTAGTAATATATAAGACTAATAGTGCTTTATTTACTAGAATCTCTTACCTAAAGTATAGGCCTAAGTTACTCCTTACTTTAAAAAGGGGTACTTAGTTTATTTTAACTTAAGGCACTTCCTTAAATACTTAGAGGAAATATTTAATAACCCTTATTAATAGGAGATAGCTATTACTAAACTTAATTAGCTAAGGTAATAATAATATAAGTACTTTAGTAACTTTTATATTTAGTTTAAGTAAAAGTTAGCGCTTATAGGTAAGTTAGATTAAGTAAATATAGTAAAGTTATTGTTGAGTTGACCAAGGGGATTCGGGTCCTATGACCACAGGTCACTAGTGCACTAGTTACTCAATGTAAAAGGTTCAATTCTGCTTGTCTTCTAGATCTAGCTATAGGGGGATTGAGGCTATAGATATACCTTAATCCTAGGGATGCCTCCGCATGCGTGGTGTTGTGGGTCAAACACGCTGTCTGGGGCGAAGTGGGGCGATGGTCCTGTGCGGCCAATCGCGTTGCTAGTCTAGGTGGGGCGATGAGACCCCGTGCGCCAGTTGCGTTCCAGTGCACAGTGGGGCGATAAGACCCCGTGCATCCAATCGCAATTCAGTGCACAGTGGGGCGATGAGACCCTGTGCATCCAATCGCAATTCGATGCAAAGTGGTGACGAATTCGTCCGCAACAAATTCGCAGCGATTCTAACACTAGTAATTTTTCTCTTTTTGTTGTGGGCGCAAGAGGCTTAAAAGCGCAGTAAAATCAATTAAAGGAAATGTTATAACAAAGGGGTAACTAAGCAGGTTTCGCTGCTTTGATTAGTTAGATGTGCAGGTCTGTTGTTAAAGACAGGAAAAACAGAGGTAATGATAGAAGTAGGAAAAAGAGAGGTTATAAGGTTGCTTACGTAGCCAAGTGGGGCTGGTTGTTGATGCGGCCAATCGTATCGCGTGTATCAATTCGGTGGACTCACTTTTGGTCTGATCCGAACATCAGCCGTTAGGGCCGAACATAAGCCGTAGGAAGCTCTGGCAATCTCTCTTTTTCTCTTTTGGCTAAAAAGCTCAAAAACGCAATAAAAATCGAATTAAAGGGAAGTGTTAATAAGTGGATCCTGCGGTGGAAATCCACGGCTGTGATTAGTCCGGGTTCAATCTGTTCCGGACCGTTAATGTTAGGGGGATGAGGGCATCGTCAATTTACTGGTCTCTTCACCTAACCTTCCACACGTATATTGACCTGGTTGTTGTTAATGAAGGTCTTGAGGCTCTTGTTCGATAAGGCTTTTGTCATTGCATTAGCGATATTGTCTCTTCTATCAATCTAGCGGATCTCGTGGATCTCGCGCCGTTCGTATAATTATTGTAATGCTATGATATCAATTATGAGTCGCTTCTCCTTCGTTATTCTAAGCTTAACAAGGCATTTATAAAGCGAAAACGAGTCTGTACAGACCACAATTAGCACCTGTGGTAACTTTAGCTGCTTTATCATGATGTTAAGCGTGGTGTTCACGGCGTAGGTCACGTTAACGCCTTGTACTATGCTGTATAGCTCTGATGCTAGGGCGCTTCTTGTAACCCTTTGCTTTTTGTAAAGCTATATGTAATAATGTTACCTTATATCGTGAATTTAGCGCTCTTGTTGTTGCTTTCGTTGCCTAGGATAATTATGTATCCTAGCTACAAGCTTAAGTCCTTATTATTCGCGAAAGAACCGTTAATAAAGATATATAGCTTAGCGGATAAGAGATTAATTAGTACGTAGCGGAGGCCGCGGTCTTAATATTCTATTTACTAGTAAAGCCTTTTATTCAGTCATTTAATATTATTAATTGTGATATTGTGTTATTAAGCAGTGACAGAGAGGTCATATAATGCTTCAGGCTAACAGATTGTGGCGATGTACGCTCCACGGGCGCGTTATTTAACGTACTATTAATGCTTTGAATCCGTAGCTACATTAACAGGCTGAATCTTCTTACTTTAGCCTTTCTGATAGAGGTTTAGCGAGTTATTGTCAGATTCGGTTAGTACATAGCTATTAAAGATTAGCGGTGTTCCTATAGTAAGCCTTTACTTTGGCTTAGCGGTAAAGTTAGCTTTCTTTAGCTTAGATTCTTCACGCTTAAAGAAGGTATTGTCGCTAAGCCCTAAGGTATTATCGGTTTACATTCTAATAATTCTAAAGCAGTCCTTATTATCTGAAATTAATAGGCATAGGTCGTATGTTAAAGTGACTATACTAAGGTTGTCACGATGATAACGGAAGTACGTTAACCACTAGTGTGTTCCTGCTTCCGCGATTCCGTAAAGGGGCTTAATGACTTCCATTACTGTTCCTTATAGATACAAGTGTTTGATCTGATCAGGAAGTTACGCGATAATACACCTATTAAGCTTTGTTATTAACTGTACGTAGGCTTATGTGATATTGCGGATCTAAAGGCTAATGCCTTTCTTATGGAGGGAAGGGCTAGGGCTATAATTAATCGTTAACTAGCCTGTTAGATGGTCGGAGATTGGGTTAGGATATCAAATTTATTGTGATCACTGTGGCCTTGGATGACTAGCCGTGATTTCTCGTATGGTGTTTCCGTTCCCTTTCCTTTGACCTCTCGAACCATGCGGGATTTGAAAATCCGCTAGCCACCGTGTAGGTTTGGGTTAAATCTAACAAATTTGAAGACTTCGCGAGCTTGCAAAGCGCTAATTTCGTCTTAATTAGAGCGTTTAAACAGGTCACCTAGAGTGGTTATCTTCCCTTCTTTACGAAGTTGCATAGCTAGGTCAAAATTAGCCTTTTCCTTTGCTATAAGGAAGGTTTCACTTTGAATTGGCTCTTTAGGTAGCTGGAGAGGGTTCTTTCTAGGCCTTCTATAACCTCTCTTAGGTATTAGATTCGTGTTAGTTGTGGTTTTCGGCTTCGGAGGTTGCCCTCTTTGTCTTATGGTATGCTCTTCTTCTTCTAGGTTAAAATTATTATTGGATTCATTAGAAGCGGCTTTAGATTCCGGTTCTTCTTGTTAGGGATTATTATTATCACGTAGATATAGCTTAATAATAGTTAATTGAAATCTAGCAGGTCTGTACGGCATTTAAAGAGTGCAGCTTTTACTGTCAGTGGTAATTAGCTTGTACAGGCCCTGCTAGCCTTCTTTCTCACGCCACACACGCACATCTGACTGCAAAGGCAGTGAATGTGTAGGCGTTGTGTTTAGACTGTTATGGGCAGTGAGGGCATCTCTAACCTGCCTTCTCGCTAGGTATTGTCGGGCTTTGTTAGTCGCTTTCCGTAGGATTGTAGCTCGTTGTGTGATAGAGAGGCTTGGTGGTGAATTATTAGCTAGTTACGGGTATAAACCGAATATAAGGAGCGTGGGCACGAGGCTATCTAGCCCTGCTAAATTATTAACAGCCTTAACAGCTATTTAAAGCTTTTAATCCATTGTCACGCTTATGTTATTGCCTAGCTCTTCGCTAATAATATTGTATGCTCTTCTTAGCAGTCTGTGGTATTGTTTAACCTTTCTAATGCTCTGGTGCGCTTCTACAGGCACTTCGTTAACGCTGATTGCTATAACGCGCGCATAGTTACGGAATTTGTTTGAGGCAAAATTCTTTCCGACATCATAAACTATCTAGTCTAGAGGACCTAGATAGGTATTAATCTAGCACTCTTTAGCGCGTTCTAGATGTCATATGCCTTCTGCTTCTAAGGTTTAAGGAAGTGAGCCGCTTAGAACAAGGTTGTTGTATTAATAATATAAAGCACAGGCTTTCTATTAAGGTATATTATATTAACAATTATCTCGTAGTTAAAGTTATAATTGTCTTTTAACGTAAATCGGAATCGCCCTGGCGACTTCCCGTTAAGTTAACAGTGGTGGCAGACCTTCGTGATCTTCTTAATAACCTTATTATTTACATCCTCGCCTACGTGATGTAAGACCTTCGATAGCTGTTGTACGGAAGGATGTCTAAATCGTTAATAAAGCTAATGAATTTGCTTTTCTAAGAGAAAGTAAGCGGTTGCTTCCGTGGCTTCTAGAGTCCACCACGGATGTCCCTATTTCCTAATAATCAGCACCCTTTGATTACCTTAAATCAGCACGTTCTTAAGGTTATTAATCTTAACCCTTATGTTATCCATATTATTAATGCTATACAAGAACGGTGTGCTTATATTAATAATATAAAACGTGATAGGGCTAAAGACTGTAGGAACCTTTAAGATTCCCACTAATGTTGCTAATCTAGCGCCAAATTCGACAGTTCGTTGCCTCTTGATGGGTTCTATTGTCAAAGAGGGCATCCTCTTCACTAGGGCCTTAGCCTAGTTGATTCCAGCCGTTGAGAAGCCTGCCGCCCCGGTATTGGGAATAATACCTCTGAATACCTTATTAGAGTAGCGTTCCTCTGATATGTAAGCGGTTAACTAGGGCCTAAACGGATCCTCCTTGCGGAGAGCATGCTAGAGGGCTTCTTTTCTAAGGTTTTAGAAGATATCACCTCTGTTTGCTAGCTTTATAGCACTTGTGAAGAATTACGTAACTGTTGGCTTGCTTTTAATCTCACCGGATTCTTTAATAAAGGCTTTAGCTACATCCTAAGCATCTTCGTTATCAGAGCTTTTGTCATCCTCTTTTGCAGCGCTATTATTGCCTTTATAGGCTTAGAGGAAAGCTCTATATTTACTATTAGAAGGAGGGTTCCTATACCTCTTGTTCTTCCACCATCGTTGCCTTGCTTCTTGACGATCCTTATCGCTATGATTAGAGGACTAGCAGCCGTCTTTTCCACATATAAAGCATCGTAGTCGTCGTCGGCGGCCTTGATCGCGACCTTGATCGCGACCTTGATTGCGATTAGGACCTCTAGAGCGCCCATATTGACGATCTGTGAAGAAGTCCTCATCAGTGCGGTTGTCAGTATGGAACTGTTATTAGCTGACTTCTTTTTAGGCTTTAGTAATGCTAATTAACTTGTAAAGGTTGCCTATAAGGTCCTTAAATATATTATTAACTGCGAATTCTGCAAGGCTATATTCTAGTACACCTCTAATAGCTTAGAGGGTCTGTTTAACGAGTTCTGTATTATTAGCAAGAGGGTTAAAGAGTCCGTTATAGATATCTTAAAGGCTTTAAACCATAGTGTTAAGGCACTCTATCTTCGTCTTATTAGGATATTTAGCAATAGTGCTACGTAGCGTGATACTATTTCACTCTTAGCGGTAAAATTACTTATTTGTGGCCGTTTTAAAGTGCTGTCTGATAAGCTTAACTATTTAATTAAATGTGAAGCCTACTAATAGCTTTATGGCGATGTTTGTGAGATAGAATTTCTTCGCGTTACCTATTAGTATTATAGGGAATGCTTTTATAAGCGCGGTTTCCGTGAAGTTAAGCTAATAGCATTAGTCTCGTAATATCACTACCTTTAGTCTAATGAAGTCAAATATCTTCTTACTGTATTTATCGGCTTCTTTATAGATCTTTATAAGATTAAGTACCTTCCTTATATTATTATAGTATTCCTAGGCTTAAGGTGTTATAAGGGGTGGTAAGAGGTATGTTCCTGGTTAGGCTTAAGAGATAATAGGAACAGCAGGTTAAGAGGGCTAGGCATCTGTAATTAGCGGGCTTGATGTTATTGGTGATAGTTCCGGCGTAATATTAGGTGCTTGTGGCGAGGAGCGTGGATTCTTTATCATTGGTATTGGCTTCGCATTTGGGTGGAGGTTTAAATGGAATTTACCCGTGGCGATTTGCTTATTAATCTCTTCTAGAGGCTATTCGGATTGTACTTCTTCTTAGAGTACTCTTTTAAGTGCTTTGGTAATCCTTCCGCCAGATCTCCTTGCATATACACCGTGTTCGCGGAGGAGGTCTTGTAGCGCTTTGGTTAGGCCTTTATAGGCTCTATTAAAGAGGTCTTTATTCTAATTGCTAAAGTCGAATTAGTAATTCTCCTATTATTCCCAATCTTTATATACTTACTCTTTGTAGTAAAGGATTATACAAGCGATCTTATTATTAAGATTAGTGGTGGTTACGGTCTCTAGGTTAATGTTATTACTCATTAAGTCCTAGTCTGTTAACAGGTTCTTCTAGCATTGTTATATCCGCTCTAAAAGCTCTTCTCTTATTAGATAAGAGTGAGGGTTTTAAGGGTCTTCTATCTAAGAAGTTATAATAAAAGAGAGGAGGAGAAAGAGGAGGAGGAGGGGATTCAGCTAGCTTATTAGCTAAGATTCCGAGATAGTTAGCGGGGTTAAATCCTTATAGCGCTAGCCCCTAATCGGACAAAGGCTAGTAATTTAATCCTTTGGAAGCCTAATACCACAAAGGCGTTATCTTCTCCCTATAGCACGTCTTCTTGCAGAGGCAATCGTACGTCTCTTCTTAGTGTTCTCTTGCTACTCTATGATTAGTTATGCTAAATCCTTCTTAGTTAAGTAACTACTAATTAGTGTTAAGTTAACCAAGGGGGATTCGGGTCCTATGACCACAGGTCACTAGTGCACTAGTTACTTAATGTAAAAGGTTCAATTCTGCTTGTCTTCTAAATCTAGCTATAGGGGGATTAAGGCTATAGATATACCTCAATCCTAGGGATACCTCCGCATGCGTGGTGTTATGGGTCAAACACGCTGTCTGGGGCGAAGTGGGGCGATGGTCCTGTGCGGCCAATCGCGTTGCTAGTCTAGGTGGGGCGATAAGACCCCGTGCGCCAGTTGCGTTCCAGTGCACAGTGGGGCGATAAGACCCCGTGCATCCAATCGCAATTCAGTGCACAGTGGGGCGATAAGACCCCTGTGCATCCAATCGCAATTCGATGCAAAGTGGTGACGAATTCGTCCGCAACGAATTCGCAGCGATTCCAACAGTTATCTAAACTATATACTATACTTAATAAGTAAATAAGAGATTATAGTATTAGCTAAGATATTCCTAGGCTAACTACCTAGTAGTAGTAGCTTACTTTTAGAGCATTATATTAGATATTAAGTCCTACTAACTAAAGAAGAAATATTAGTTATATAAGCAGTCCTAACCTATAGCCCTTATAAAGAGGTCTTACTTATAGGATAAGGATATACCTATAATAGATATTTAATTAGTAAGTATAATAAGGACTTAAAAAGTTTTTAGTAAGGCTTTAGGCTAATATATATAACTAAGTGTAAGTAATAAAGGGGCGTAAAGTAAGTAAAGTAAGTCTCTTAGGAAGTGCTAGACACTTACTATAAGAAGGGTAGGTGCTTATAATATAGTTTTAATAAGCATTAGGTTATAAAATACCCCTTATACTATACCCTTTACTTAAAGGAGATACTATTAGTTAATATATATAATATAAAAGATATTAACCTTAAAGACTTAAGTAATAAGTTAGGAAAAGAAAAGCCTCTTTATTAAGTTATTTAAATAAGGAAGAGAATTAAAAGCTTAGAGAGGCTTTATAGTATATAGTTATTATTAAGAATAACTTTAAATAAATCTAGAGTAATATAAATATATTACCTTTCTTAGTCCTTATATTAATAAATAAGATAACCTTTTAAATATATTAGTTAATATAGGATATAACTACTATACTACTATTAGTAAATGCCTAGTCTAGAAGCTATAACTAGAATATATCCCCTTACTAACTAAGAGAATAGTTTACACTATAGTTAGTGTAAAAAGAGAGAGAAGGGAGGATTATAAGAAAAGCTTATTAATAATATATATTATTTGTTTTTAGATAGATATAGATAGATAGGAGACGCTAATTATAGTATATATAATTCTAGGATTAATAAGATATTTTATTCTAAGGATATTATAAATAGCCCGCTATAATATTAATTTAAATATAAAGTATTACTAGCTTACTATAAGGGTAGCTAATAACCTATAGATTTAGACTATAGCTAGTAACGGGGTAGAGAAGCCTATAGTGTATATTATAGGATTATTATTTATAGGAATAGTGTAAAGGGTAAGGAAGTAAAAGGAGTATATATAGCTATATACTATAAGCTTATAGGAGATTATATCTATACTATATATATATATATATTGATTACGCTAGATAGCAATTTATGCTATTTACTAGTACTCCTGCGGTGATATATGCTTTGTAATAGGAAAACCGTATTAGGTTACTAATTATCCAATTAATAATTAGATAATTAGTTAGTTGCCTAGTTGGGTGAAAAACCTATTACGATTTGTTATGCAATATGTGTTTATCCTGTATGTAAGAACCCAGAAGGTGTGCTGAATTCCCCAATAGACCAAAAGATCCGTCAATGCTAGCCGTTGCTGCATTGCACCTTACACTTGCTTAAGAGGCCTGCCTGTCACGAACACCCCTGTGCATGCCAGCGCCTTACAATTATCCCCTCTTCTAGAAGCTTAGCCTAAGCGCCTTTCGCATTGTACTAAACCATCCGCTAGAAGTCAGGTGAGCCTAGTCCTTCCGTGGCCCCTAGGATAATCCCACAAATGCGAACCCCTAAGGCCTAGCTTATTTAGCCTGCCCTGTGAGCCTGATGTAAGCTAGCCTAGTATTCGCAATCCTGACCCCTGTAGGATTCGAACCTATGACCTAGCTAGAAGACCCGCAACGGCTAGCATAATTGTAAGAACCTAGAAGGTGTGCTAAATTCCCTAATAGACTAAAAGATCCGTCAATGCTAGCCGTTGCTGCATTGCACCTTACACTTGCTTAAGAGGCCTGCCTGTCACGAACACCCCTGTGCATGCCAGCGCCTTACACTGTACGTACAAAGTTGGATACCTAAGCTACTGTTTACAACGATTTTTCCCCTATAATTATCCACCCGTTTTCTACAATCTAGTTCCCAATTCCTAACTAAATATGCAATATAGTTGCAAACCCTAGCTTAAATTATAACCCTAGAGCTCTGGGTATCCTAGCTAATTTATATAGCGAGATAGCTTGTTTAATTCGCTTGCAAAGTAAGGAAAAGTGGGTCATAACTCCACTTTTCCTTGCAATGTGATTGGTTCAATTCTAAAGGTGTGACCAAGACCTTTAGAATTGTGCCCCGTGTGGGATTCGAACCCACGACCTGCGACCCGGAACAGGTCTCCACAGCGTGTAACCACCACGCCACGGGGTTATACTATAGATTAACACTACGCTAAAACCTATAGAGTAAGAACTCTTAGTAGCCTTACTAGAGGAGTTATAGGACTTTAAGGATCTTTTCTAGGAGAGTAAGGCAAACGCTCTTCTACTACACTAGGGCAAATCTAACCACTATATTCGCCTTAAATAGAATATAGAGGGTAATAAACTAGACTTACCTTAGGCACTATTATATAATATACTACGTTAATACCTCCTAGAGATATATAAGTAAGTAATAGACTTAATAAATAAGGGCTAGATTAGGGCAAGCTTATCTTTAGTAGTAGCACTAGTTTTACTAGTAAAGAAACCTAGGGGTAGCTAGAGGTTTTATGTAAACTATTACACACTAAATAAGATTATAGAATAGGACTACTACCCCTTACCTTTAGTAAAGAAAACACTATACTCCTTAGCTAAAGTAAAATAGTTTATAAAGCTAGATATATAAGTAGCGTTCTATTATATTTATATTACTAAGGGCTAGGAATACTAGACTGCTTTCTAGATATGGTTTAGATTATTTAAGTGGTTAGTATACCCCTTTAGTTTAGCGGGCACGCCTATAACCTTCTAAAGGTATATTAATAAAGCGCTTAGTAGTATTCTTAAGGACTATATTATAGTATACCTTAATAATATCTTAATTTATTTAGGGGTTTATAGAAAGATTATATATAGAAAGTCTATAAGGTACTAGCTAGGCTATAGTAAGCTAGGCTAAATCTAGATATTAAGAAATACGTCTTTGCTATAAAAGAGGTTAAGTACCTTAGGTTTATTATTTACATAAGAAAATAGATTTACCTAGATAATAAAAGGATTATAGTAATTAGGGATTAGGAGGCTCTAATATAGGTCTAAGAAGTGCGCGGGTTTCTAGGATTTGCTAACTTTTATTATGATTTTATACTGTAATTTTTAGATATTATAGGCCCCCTAATTAACCTAATAAAGAAGGGTATAGCATTTTACTAGATAGAGGTATATAATAAGGCTTTTAAGACATTAAAGTTAGCTTTTATATTATACTTAATCCTTATATAATAGGACCCTAATAAGGATATAGTAGTAAAGGCAGATTACTTAGAAATAGTATTAGGAGGTTACCTTTCCTAGACAAATAATAAAGAGGTCTTATATCTAGTAGCGTATTACTTAGCTTACTTATAACTAGCTTAAAGGAATTATATAATATATAATAAGGAGCTTCTAGTAATTATCTTATATCTTAAAGTGTGGTTAGTAAAGCTATAGAGTATTAGCAGTCTGTTTATAATACTTATAGACTATAAGAACTTAGAGTACTTTATAGCCTTAAGGGAGATATTAGAATAATAGGTATAATAGGTAAAGACTCTAGCACTTTTTAATTTTTACTTATACTATAGGCTAGGGACTTAGGCAGGCTAGCTAGATATATTATTAAGGCGCTATTAGGAAGAGGTATAGTTAGCTAAACTAAAGGCACCTATTATATAATTAGTAATAATACTTACTTAGTTTAGCTTTAGTTAGGGTTAGCTATATGTTAATATTAGGCTTATATTAGTTTTAGAGAGCATTACTTTAGAGAATAACTTAGCTTTAGAGGGCAACACACTAGAGGGTAGTTTAGGCTAAGCACTAAGTATCCTAGCTAGGGACTTCTTATTTATAAATAAGCACCTCTAATCCCTATAGGATTAATCCGTGGCCTATAATAAGACTTATAGACTATAGCTTAAGGTAGTAAGGGCTAGAGCTTAGAAGTTTCCTAACGCTACTAGTATATAAGAATAGATTATAAACTATTTGATTAGCGTAAAAGGGCGCTTTAATTCTAGGGCTAGACTTAGGTACTAAAGTAAGAGCCTCTAACTATAACTTTAATCTAGCAGACTTATAACTTACCCTTACTAAGTTATCTAAGGTAAAACACTACCTTTAAGGCGCTTTAGAGGGACTTCTATTAGGATAGTATATTATAAGATATAGCATAGTTTATATGTAATTATTACTACTATAGGGGATAAAAGAGTTAATAGTTATAATAGGGCTTACTAAAGCTAATTCCTCTACTAAATAAATATTAGTTATAGATCTTTATTAACTTTATAATAGAGCTCCTGCTAAAGACTAGGCTAACCTATAGTTCCTAATAGTTATTATAGATAGGCTCTCTAAATTTATATAACTTAAGGCTATAATATTAATAGAGGCTAAGGTATGTGTAAAATGGTTTAAGCACTATTAGTAGTGGTTTTATAGGTTCCTTACCTAGATTATTATAGATTATAGGTTAGATTAGTTAAGTAACTTTTAGATAGCGCTCTATAAGGAGGTTAGCACTAAGTAATTACTATTAACCTTATACTACCTATAAATAAATAGAGGTATAGAGAGAGCTAACTAGGAGGTTTAGGTAGTATTATAGGTAATATTATCCTTTTTGTAATTTAAGTGAGCAGATTACTTACTAGCCTATTAACTAGTATTAAATAATAGGGATTCCTTAGTAATAGGAGTAAGTGTAAATATAGCTTTTTATAGCTTTAATATACCTATAATCTAGGAACTACTATTTACAAAAGCTTTAAGGACTTTAGTAAAAGAGTAAGTATAAGCATTTCTATAGTATTTAAAAGAGGGCATAGACTTAATATAAGTAGCTATAGCTTTTGTCTAGTAATAGTAATAGGAGAATATAAATAGCAGTTAGAGACCTACGGAATAGTTCTAGGTTAGGGATTATGTGTAGCTAAGTCTTAAGAACATTAAAATAAATTGCCTATATAAGAAGCTAGACTAGGTTATAGCTAAGTATAAGGTACTAGAGGTACTAACACTATTAACTATAAAGCTAGATATTCCTAGGGGCTATACCTAGTCTTTTATATAGATTTAGTCTAGAGGGTAGTAAAGAACCTATTACTAAGTTAAAAGCTAGCTAATAAAAGACTACTACTAGAGCTAATAATAATAGATATAAATAACAATCTTGTGAAGTACTAGGTAGAGGAGATTCTTATAGCTAAGAATACACTAGGCTAGGGATTAAATTGTAATATTCTAGTTAAATAGAAAGGTTATATATAGCTAACGTAAGAACCCCTAGAGAATGTGTAAAACACTAAGGCACTAGATAGGTTTAAGGCAAAATAAGGGAATATATAGATAAGTAATAGTTTAAAATAGGTGTAAAAATAGGTGTGGTTTAATTTACCCTTAGAGGAGTGAGATAGCTAGAATATATATATATATATATATATATTGTGTACACTAGCTAGCTATATATTTGCTAGTACTAGTACTCCAGCTAGTTAGTTAATAGGAAAACCTATAAATAGGGAGAAAAACCCTCTTGTATCTGTATTTAGGTTAGCACTAGCCTTATAGCGGGGCTATGCCGCTCGAAAAGTTACCTATTATGGAAAAGTTGTGGCTAGCTCTTGCTAGCCTTATCCCTAAAATCCGAGTTTAGGAGGAAGGATTTACTCTTTCTAGTGCGCTTATAGGCCTAGGGCAGCTCTGTCTTAGGCCTCCTTACTTTTCTAATAGGAGGTGAATTTTATTGTGGTAGGATCCTCACAGTTTTTCACTTTTTACTAACTCTTCTATAGCCCCACTTTTTAGCTAAGTCTAGTCCGCTTCTAACCTAGATATATTATAAACCCTAAGCACTTACTCTTAGTTATATATAGGGAGGTAAGGCTAGGTCTAGTCCGGTTAAGGATTAGTTCTTCGTGTATGCCTGCCTTATAATGTCTTTTTTTACTTTTCCTTATGCTTTACTTTTAAAGCTACTATAGTGAATTACTCTACCCCCTTATATATATAAAAGGAAGTAATTCCCCTGTAGGATTTTACCCTCTTTTCTTTCCTTATTATTTATCTTCTCTTAGGTTTATTTATACCTTTTTATTTACTAGTGTAATTCTAGGTTAGATTTAGTGCAGTTACTAACTATTATTATAGTTTTCTCTATAATCCTTATTATTACTGTTCTTTATTATATTATTATCTATTTCCCTTACCCCGTGGCGTGGTGGTTACACGCTGTGGAGACCTGTTCCGGGTCGCAGGTCGTGGGTTCGAATCCCACACGGGGCACAATTCTAAAGGTCTTGGTCACACCTTTAGAATTGAACCAATCAGGGCAAGGAAAAGTGGAGTTGTGCCCCACTTTTCCTTGCTTTGCAAGCGAATTAAACAAGCTATCTTGCTATATAAATTAGCTAGGATACCCAGAGCTCTAGGGTTATAATTTGAGCTAGGGTTTGCAACTATATTGCATATTTAGTTAGGAATTGGGAACCAGATTGTAGAAAACGGGGGATAATTATAGGAAAAATCGTTGTAAACATTAGCTTAGGTATCCAACTTTGTACGTACAGGATAAACACACATTGCATAACAAATCGTAATAGGTTTTTCACCTAACTAGGCAACTAACTAATTATCTAATTATTAATTGGATAATTAGTAACCTAGTACTGTTTTCCTATTACAAAGCATATATCACCGCAGGAGTACTAGTAAATAGCATAAATTGCTATCTAGCGTAATCAATATATATATATATATCTATTTCCCTTATAAGTCCTGCCCCTTAGGGGTACTCTATTTGTTACGGTACAGAATGGTGGGTAGGCAGAAGCCACTCATAAGAGGCCAGATTTGACTCACTAGCTTAGAATATTAACTTACTTCTTACACATCACCAAACACCTACCAGTAGCTTTCGCAAGTGAACATAGAATGACTTATAACCTGTTAAATCCGTTAGCCCCTCTAACGGAATTGACACCTCTACGTGCAAAGCCAGCACGTAATAAGTGGTAGTAATTAGAGATTCTTTCGTTACGTACCTTTAACAACCTAGATAACTCTTATGTCTAAAACTAAATAACTATAGCGCCTATATAGAGCAATTAATCCTAAGTTTCCTATCATAGAAAGCGAACTACGCCTTATTTATTAATTTAGGACTTTTAATAACGTAAACCTGGATTTTAAACATTAAAAACGAAAATTAGTTAGAGATAGTGATTAAAAAGACTTAAACGAGCTCGCACACTACGAATTTGTTAATAGACTAGCAAAAAGACAGGAATAACTAATCTACTAGAAACCTCTTATTTATTAGAATCTAGTGGATTCGCAAACAGTTTGTCTTGTCTAGATACAGGTTAAATCTTACATTATAAAAGCTAGAAATAAGGGATTTATTCGCGTATCTAGCTGATTAGGAAGCAGTTAAGATCCTAGGGAATCGCTAGAAAGTATTATTAGCCTAACCTAAAGCGCAAAAACAACAGAGACTAAGGATAGTATAGGGAAAGGCAAAAACAACAAAGGCAAGGGGGTTAAACACTACCTAAAAAGGACACTGCTATTTAACCTCTTAAGCCTCCTAACCGCTTAACGAGATTATTTACTAAAGACCCATAGGCAGGACTATTAGAAATTCCACTTAGATAAGGAGATTCTAGCCCTAGGACTAACGAATCTAACATAGTAAGGGTTTTACCTAGGACTAAGGAATCTAACATAGCAGGGGTATTACTAAGGACTAATAAACCTAACACAGTAAGGATAATCCAAGAAGCGCTTAGATAGTAATAGGCTATATAATAGGTAATGATAATAGAAATAGTATTAGGAATAGAGCGACTAGCAATAAGGCTTACTAACGAAATCAGACACACGCATAGTATGGGAGCCTTAGCAAGATCAACCACACTAGTTCTAAATATGACCTAAGGACTGTTATACCCACTAGTTAGATAGGCACATTAAGGTGGCTACCCATATACCAAAGCTAGCTAGCAAGGACTATTAGCACAACTAAGGCCACCGCTATAATAATAAGGATACCCATAACCTTAGCCACACTTTTACCCACCTTAGCAATAAGGATAATACCCTAGAGGCTAAGACTAGTACTTAGAAGCAGGGAACTAGAGAAGGGTAGACCTAGCGTTAGACTAAGAAAGAAATAGCTAATAACTAGAAGTAGCAGAAAGGTTAATAGATTCTACTTAGAAGATCACAGATATTAGGTACCTTAAGCCTTAGAACATGTTATGGACTCGAGCTCGAGGCTCGGGTCCTTCTCGGGTACGGAAAGGACGCGGAGAGTGTGCGGGAAGGACACGTGTTGTGTGCGGACATGTTTAGGACTTAGGGCTGCTGCGCGCGCCATGTGCACAGACCACGCACAGAAGGGTATATAGCTAGGCGCTGTGCGACCTCTTGTCTAGTTCTTTCCTTCCTCTCTAAGAATAATAATTGCACTTTGAACGCTTATTTGTAGCTGCCCTAAGGCCAGTTCATAACATTTGTTATTCTTTACCATAGACGCTAACGAGATAGCAGCGTTGCGGGAGGTTATTAAGAGGTAGGCGGCCTAAATCACTGACCTCACTAACAGGCAGAATGCGGCCCTTATACAAAACCCTATTAAGCGGAAGCTATTACTAATAGGCCCACCATTTAACGGCAATAGAGTATTGTTCTTAGCCTAGAAAGGCCTTATAGGTTATAAGTTACTAACGGATTAGGAGTTTATTAGTACTATATAAGATTAATAGTGCTTTATCTACTAGAATCTCTTGCCTAAGGTATAGGCCTAAGTTACTCCTTACTTTAAAAAGGGGCACTTAGTTTATTTTAACTTAAGACACTTCCTTAAGTACTTAGGGGAAATGTTTAATAACCCTTATTAACAGGAGATAGCCATTACTAAGCTTAACTAGCTAAGGCAATAATAGCATAAGCGTTTTAGCGACTTCTATATTTAGTTTAAGCAGAAGTTAGCGCTTGCGGGCGGGTTAGATTAGGCAGACACAGTGAAGTTATCTAAACTACGCACCACACTTAACAAGCAGATAAGAGATTGTAGTGTTAGCTAAGACATTCCCTAGGCTAACTACCTAGCGGCAGTGGCTTGCTTTTAGAGCATTACATTAGATATTAAGTCCTACTAGCTAGAGGAGAAGCATTAATCGCGTAGGCAGTCTTAACCCACGGCCCTTGCGGAGAGGTCCTATCTATAGGATGAGGACACTCTAATAACGGACGTTTAATCAGCAGGTATAATAGGGGCCTGAAAAGGTTCTGGTAAGGCCCTGGCCTGACGTGTATAACTAAGCATAAGCGACAAAGGGGGCGTAAAGCGGGCGAAGTGGGTCTCTTAGGAAGTGCTAGACACCCGCTGCGAGGAGGGTAGGTGCCTGTAATGCGGTTCTGACAAGTATTGGGTTATAAAATGCCTCTTACGCTGTGCCCTCCGCCCGAAGGAGACGCTGTTAGTTAACGCGTGCGACGTGGAAGACGTTAACCCTAAGGACTTAAGTAATGAGTTAGGAAAAGAGAAGCCCCTTTATTAAGTTATTTAAATAGGGAAGAGAATTAGGAGCTTAGAGAGGCTTTATAGTATACTATTATTATTAAGGATAACTTTGAATAAATCTAGAGTAATATGGATGTATTACCTTTCTTAGTCCCTGTGTTAATAAATAAGATAACCTTTTAGATATATAAGTTAACACAGGATATAACTACTATGCTGCTATTAGTGAACGCTTAGTCTAGAAGCTATGACTAAAACGCATCCCCTTACTAACCAAGAGGACGGTTTGCACTGCAGTTAGTGTGAAAAGAGGGGGAAGGGAGGATTATAAGAAGAGCTTATTAATAATATATATTGTCTGTTTTTGGATAGATATAGATGGATAGGAGACGCCAATTGTGGCGTACGTAATTCTAGGATTAACAAGATAACTTATCCTAGGGACACTGTGAATAGCCCGCTATGACATTAATTTGAACGTGAAGTGTTGCTAGCTTACTGTAGGGGTAGCTAATAACCTGTAGATTTAGACTACGGCTAGTAGAGGGTAGAGAAGCCTACGGTGTGTATTATAGGATTGTTGTTTGTAGGAATAGTGCAAAGGGCAAGGAAGTAGAAGGAGTATATATAGCTATGCGCTATAAGCTTGCGGGAGATTATGTCTATGCTACAGATTAATACTATGCTAAAACCTATGGAGTAGGAACTCTTAGCGGCCTTGCTGGAGGAGTTACAGGACTTTAAGGATCTTTTTCGGGAGAGTAAGGTAAACGCCCTCTTACTATATAAGGGCAAGTCTAACTATTATATTTACCTTAAATAGGATGCGGAGGGTAACGAACTAGACTTGCCTTAGGCACTGTTATATAATATGCTACGTTAACACCTCCTAGAGATACGCAAGTAGGTAATAGACTTAATGGATAAGGGCTGGATTAGGGCAAGCTTATCTTTGGCGGCGGCACTAGTTCTGCTAGTAAAGAAACCTAGGGGCGGCTAGAGGTTCTGTGTGGACTATCGCGCGCTAAACAAGATCACGGAATAGGACCGCTACCCCTTGCCTTTAGTGAAGGAGATACTGCGCTCCTTAGCTAAAGTAAAATGGTTTACGAAACTAGATATACGAGCAGCGTTCCATTATATTCGTATTGCTAAGGGCTAGGAACACTAGACTGCTTTCTAGACGCGGTTTGGATTATTTAAGTGGTTAGTATGCCCCTTTAGTTTAGCGGGCGCGCCTGTAACCTTCTAGAGGTATATTAATAGAGCGCTTAGTGGTATTCTTAGGGACTATGTTATAGCTTACCTTAACAATGTCTTGATTTATTTAGGGGTTTACGGAAAGACTATATATAGAAAGTCCGCGGGGTGCTGGCTAGGCTATAATAGGCCGGGCTGAATCTAGACATTAAGAAATGCGTCTTTGCTATAAAAGAGGTAAAGTACCTTAGGTTTATTATTTATGTAGGAAAACAGATTTGCCTAGATAATGAAAAGATTACGGCGATTAGAGATTAGGAGGCTCCGACACGGGTCTGAGGAGTGCGCGGGTTTCTGGGATTTGCTAACTTTTATTGCGATTTTATACTGTAATTTTTAGACGTTACAGGCTCCCTAATTAACCTGATAAAGAAGGGCGTGGCATTCCGCTGGACAGAGGCATGTAATAAGGCTTTTGAGATGTTAAAGTTAGCTTTTATGTTGTACCTAATCCTTATATAATAGGACCCTAACAAGGACATAGTGGTAGAGGCGGATTGCTTAGGAATAGCATTAGGAGGTTGCCTATCCTAGATAAATGACAAAGGGGTCTTGTATTTAGTGGCGTATTACTTAGCTCGTTTGCAACCAGCTTAAAGGAATTATACGATATATAATAAGGAACTTCTAGTAATTATCTTATGCCTTAAGGCGTGGTTAGCAGAGCTATGGAGTGTTAGTAGTCCGTTTATAATACTTATAGACTATAAGAACTTAGAGTACTTCATAGCCCTAAGGGAGATGTCAGAACGATAGGCGTGATAGGCAAAGACTCTAGCACTTTTTAATTTTCACTTACGCTATAGGCTAGGGACTTAGGCAGGCTGGCTAGATGTATTATCAAGGCGCTATTAGGAAGAGGCATAGTTAGCTAAACTAAAGGCGCCTATTGTACAATTAGCGACAACGCCTACTTGGTTTAGCTTCAGTCAGGGTTAGCCGCGTGTTAGTATTAGGCCTGTGTTGGTTTTAGAGGGCACTACTCTAGAGAATGACTTGGCTTTGGAAGGCGACGTAATGGAGGGTAATTCGGCCTAAGCAACGAGCATCCTAGCTAGGGACTCCTTATTTGCAGATAAGCACCTCTAATCCCTATAGGATTAATCCGTGGCCTATAATAAGACCTATAGACTACGGCTTAAGGCAGTAAGGGCCAGAGCTCGGAAGTTTCCTAATGCTGCTAGCATATAAGAATAGATTGCGGATTATTAGATTAGCGTAAAAGGGCGCTTTAATTCTAGGGCTGGACTTAGGTACTAAAGTAAGAGCCTCTAACTATAACTTTAATCTAGCGGACTTATAACTTACCCTTACTAGGTTATCTAGGGCGGAACACCACCTTTAAGGCACTTTAGAGGGACTTCTATTAGGATAGCATGTTACAGGACGTGGCACGGTTTGTACGCAATTACCACTGCTACGGGGACGAAAGAGTTAATAGTTATATTAGGGCTTACTAAAGCTAATTCCCTTACTGGATAGATATTAGTTATAGATCTTTATTAATTTTATGACGGAGCTTCTTGCTAGAGACTAGGCTAACCCACGGTTCCTAATAGTTATTACAAATAGACTCTCTAAATTCGTGTAACTTAAGGCTATAATGTTAATAGAGGCTAAGGCGTGTGTGGAACAGTTTAAGCACTGTTAGTGGCGGTTTTATAGGTTCCTTACCTAGATTATCACGGATTGCGGGTTAGATTAGTTAAGTAACTTTTAGATAGCGCTTTGCGAGAAGGTTAGCACTAAGCAATTACTGTTAACCTCTTACTACCCGCAGATAGATAGAGGTATAGAGAGAGCTAACTAGGAGGTTTAGGCGGTATTACGGGTAATGTTGTCCTTTTCGCAATTTAAGTGGGTAGATTACTTGCTAGCCTGTTAACTGGCATTAAATAACAGGGATTCCTTAGTAATAGGAGTGAGTGTGAATATAGCTCTTTATAGCTTTAATATACCTACAATCTAGGCACTACTATTTACGGAAGCTTTAAGGACTTTAGCAAAAGGGCAAGCATAAGCATTCCTATAGCATTTAAAAGAGGGCACGGACCTAACGCAGGTAGCTATAGCTTTTGTCTAGTAATGGTAACAGGAAAACACAAATAGCAGTTAGAGACCTGCGGAATAGTTCTAGGTTAGGGACTACGTGTGGCTAAGTCTTAAGAATATTAAAACGAACCGCCTGTGTAAGAAGCTAGACTAGGTTATAGCTAAGTATAAGGTGCTAGAGGTACTAACACCATTAACTATAAAGCTAGATATTCCTAGGGGCTATACCTAGTCTTTTATGTAGATTTAGTCTAGAGAGTAGTAGAGGACCTATTACTAAGTTAAAAGCTAGCTAATAAAAGACTGCTACTAGAGCTGATAATAATGGATGCGGATAACGATCTTACGGAGTACTAGGTAGAGGAAATTCTTGTAGCTAAGAATGCGCTAGGCTAGGGACTAAATTGTAACGTTCTAGTTAAATGGAAAGGTTATATATAGCTAACGTAGGAACCCCTAGAAAATATGTAGAACACTAAGGCGCTAGATAGGTTTAAGGCGAAATAGGGGGATATGCGGACAAGTAACAGTCCGAAATAGGTGTGGAAATAGGTGCGGTTTAATTTACCCTTAGAGGAGTAAGATGGCTAGAATACACACGGGAAAGCGGAGGGGAGGATAAGAAGTAGGGGGTATAAAAATTTTTTTCCTAAGGAGGGGGAGAGGGAGGTAAGAAGGGGGTATGTTATGGACTTAAGCTTAAGGCTTAGGTCCTTCTTAGGTACGGAAAGGACGCGGAGAGTGTGCGGGAAGGATATGTGTTGTGTGCGGATATGTTTAGGACTTAGGGCTGCTGCGCGCCATGTGCACAGACCACGCACAGAAGGGTATATAGCTGGGCGCTGTGCGACCTCTTGTCTAGTTCTTTCCTTCCTCTCCAAGAATAACAATCGCACTTTGAACGCTTGTTTGCAGCTGCCCCAAGGCCAGTTCATAACAGAACAAGCCTAAAGAAGCTGGTAATAACCTAATCACTTATAAAGGAAAACAAACTATCTTTTATAATGTAAAGCTATAGATCTAGGCAGTTAAGGACCACTTACACCGCGCCACCCCTAGCTAATAAGATATTATCTAGAAGAAAATTTAGACACTATTTTAAGGGGATGTAATAGTATAGTACTAATAATATCTTAACTTAGAAAAAGAAATGCTATATTTAGCGGAATAGTAATAGTATTTGCGGCAGTTAGGAAAGAATTTAGTATTTAAATACAGGACGCGATAGCATGGCTTAATAAAGCTAAATATACTAAAGAGGACGTCCTAAAGGGAGCCTTATTTCGCGAATTTGCCTCTAAGATCTTCTAATATATAAGAGCGAATAGCAAAATAACAGATTTGTAACTCCTATTACGTTTACGCTTTAAACTTTACCTAGGACTACGCTAGATGTGTCTAATGCTAACAAAGGATAACACAAGGTTAGCTTACGTTACTATAGTTAATAATAAGAGGCGTGACCTATATAACTATCTATAAAAGGAAGGTAATCTAGTAATTAGGAAAGGCAAAGCAAAAGCTAAAGTTTATTTTTATTAGGAAGAATCCAGTAGTAATTCAGAAGCGGAACCATCTGCAATCTAGGCTAACTAGAATTGACTATTTAATGCACAATTTTCGCTAGAAAACTAACGTAGTAGATGGGATAATTGGCAGACCCCAAGATTTTCAGGCTCTTTTGACTAAGATAATATTAGCAAAATCAGCCTTTTAAAAGGCAAATATAATAACTATAGTGGAGTAAATATTAGAAAGAAGAAAGAGAAGGGGAATAACTAGGGCCTAGACAGAGCTAACTAGAAGTCTTACTAAACCAATTAGAAGAAGTTTAATTTTAAGACATAAGAGATTAGGAGCAGACTAATTAGTTATAGTAACTAAGACAATTCTAACGCTAGGAGAAGTCGCCTATAAAAGATAAAGAATATATGTATATAGTAGTGTATAAGGATGATTCTGATGTATAATAACACGAAACCTATCTCTAAGACTATAGCTACTACATAGTAGTAGAAGGGGAAGTTATAGAGGATAATAAAGATAAGTCTATAGGACAGAAAACTAATTTTGTGGAAACATACTTTATGAAAAGTAGCGAAACAGAAATAGCAAAGAACGCTATAGACGCAGAAGCCACACAATCTAGAAAACTCACACCTAGCCAAGTTATCAAAGCTATAGCTAGACTGCAGAAAGTCGAATTTAATAGCAAAATAGCAAGTATATATCTAAAGATTCTAATTAAATTTAATAATAAAGGTAAAAGTCATTAAATTTGCCTTAACACTAGAACGTTATCTATTCTAGCGGATAAGGCGTGGTTATAGTAATATAGGTTAAATATGAAATAGGAAACCTAAGAACCTAAACCAGTATTAGGGGTTTAGTTGTCCTTTTTATTATAGAAATAGCCACTTTTAACTTCTATATTCCTAGTATCGCTTATAACACAGAGATCACTAGACATTTCATAGTTATAGCGGATGTGATATTAAATTTAGGACCTAAGCTACTGCTTAGAACGGACTTTCTTTATAAATATAGAACAAAAATTAACTTTGTCCAACCTAAGGTGGTTTTTAGATCAGTTTACAATATAATAGTGTAGGCAGAGATTTTTAGACCGCTAAATAAGGTCCCACATTAGCGGGTGATCGCAGTGTAAGCAGTGTTAATTCCACTAAAGACCTAGTTATATATACTAGTGACATAGAAGGTTACGTAGAAAAATCAGGAGATAAGCGTATACTATATATAATCCTGTTCAAGCTTTTTCCTAGACGCAATACTAAGTAACTCTAATAAAGGGCAGATAATCGCTTTTAATCCTACTAACAAAACCATTAGGATTAGCAAGAATCAAAAAGTAGCGCAACTAACAGCAGCTAATAAGATTAAAGCTAACTATATTATTAATAACCCATTCACGTACTATACCTATTTTAGTAAAGATATAGCGGAAAAGGCAGAAAAGGTTAAAAGGGACAAAACAACTAATATTAAGGAAGACAACCTAGACCTAAGAAAAGTCAATATGGGCGTACTAATATATAGAATTTCATGCCTAGAAACGGTGCTATACATGACTAACAAATTCGGGGTATAAATAGCTAATATTAATAAACAGGCTGCTAAGAAACTCGTTAAGCTTACAAACTAGTATAACATTTACTAAGACAGAGGCATTGTCCCTATACTAGAAGATTAGAAAATGAGGATTAATCTAGTGGAAGGATAGCAACATTAAACAAGACTAATTTAACCTTACAAGCTTAGGGGACAGGATGCTAATAAGCTTAATAAGGTGTATGACAAACTCCACGCAAAAGGGAAAATGTCCTATTTAGACAAGCTAGTAGCAATAGCCTATCTAGCTTTTATAGTCTGGCGTGAAACTGGCTAGGGAAGGAAAGGAAGAGTTGTAATTAATATAAGGCCACTAAATAATATAGTAATACCAGATATCTACCCTCTACCTAACTAAAGCGACATTATGAACAACACCCGCAGTAAGAAGGCATTTTCTCTTTTAATAGAATGGGATTTTTCCACTAATTACCAGTTTAACAAGACCACTAAGCACGTATAGTGGTCATATCAAATAGGGGTCTTAAAGCGTTAAATGTAGCGTTAATAGGATTCAAGAATTCCTAGCATTTACGCAGAGGTTTATAGACTAACTTTTTAGGAAATACAAGCATTTTATCCGCGTTTATATTAACGATATTGTGGTGTTCTCGGACAGTCTAGAGGAGCATTTAGGTTATCTTAAGATAGTGCTTAAGATCCTTAACAAGAATTAACTAATAATTGTAAGAAAGAAATCTTTATTAGGTACCCTGCTATTTAGCTGCTAGGTTTTGTTATTAATAGGGATGGAATCGTTAACACTAATGACAGGCTTAAAGTATTCTAGAAAATAACGTTTCCTAAAGATCTATTAAGCCTTGAAACTTTTATTAGAATAGCTGGTTTTCTTCGTGCGGGAATCCCTTAGTTTAACGTACGGATGCAACCACTGCAGGACCGAAAACCATATTATTAAGGGAATTTAAAGAAAAAGAGGAAAAGATCATAGGAATTTCAAAACTAGAATAGAAACAGAGGACCTAACAAAAGACGTTTACGCTAACTAAGGAAGAAACCAAGGCTTTTAATAATATTAAGACCTTCCTAAGCAATAAATAAACCCTGTGGCATTATAACCTAGAGAAACTATTATTCCTTAAAGTTAACGCATATAAGGAAGGATTTAGTCTATACGCCTTCTAATTATAAGGAGATTAGGATAGACGTAGCATCCCTAGAAGAGACATTAAAAACGACCAAGTACGGCCAATTCTATTCCTCTTAAGGGCCACTTTAAGCGTCAAGAAACGATATAGTTTAACAGAAGCTAAGGTAGCGGCAATTGCATAGAGCGTTAGGAAACTGCAAAAGATAGTATAATCTAATAACACAGTGGTTAATATCCTAACTGACCATTCGCTAGTAAAGGGCATAATCAAGCACATATTATTAACGACAATAAATCTTAACAAAGCTAATCTAAAATTGGCTAAGGTCGCAAATTACTTATCACAATTTAGACTAAGGGTAATCCATATGCCTGGAGTACTAAATGTAGTCCTAGATACACTGTTAAGACTACTAGTTAAAACTACTTACTAAGAGGCAGCGCAAAAGTCAATTTAACGAATTAGACGCAAGTGCCTATTTTAGTAAGGAATACACCACAACAGCTATTATAGACAACGGCCTAAAAGCTTGAGTTATTAAGGGATACTAGTTAGACTGAAAATTTAGCCGGATTATTAGGGCTATAAAGGCTTATTAAGAAAAACAGGCTGCGAAGAATAGCAGAAACCGACTAAAAATTCCTCTCTATGGCTAGGATTTATAAGAGGACGGGCTCCTATACTACTATAGCGGAGACGGATTTTTCGTTTATGTATCCTAATATCCGAAGTTAAATCTATACTACAATTAGTACATAATAAGCGCTAACATTTTGGAATTACACAGATAGTAGCAGAATTATAATTAGTGTGTTTCACGCGGATAAGCTAATGTATTTAGGACTACGTAGCCTATTACACAGTGTGCTAAGAAAATACAATGAATCGCGCGAAACCACTAGGAGAAATGCAGCTAATCTAGGTAAAACCAACACCATTTTACGCAATCTCACTTAACTTCATTACTAACATGCCTAAGGTTCTATCTATAAACACCATGTGGTAAATAGAAGGATATGCAATATATAATTCACTATACCTAGTGAACTATTTATTTAGCAAAAGAACACTGCTAATACTAGGGCATAAGACATATCTAGCAAATACCTAGGCGGAACTGCTTATCCGCGCGCTATATATAGTAGATTAGGGTTTACTAAGATAAATTATTAGTAATAGAGACCTAAAGTTTATCTCTAATATATAAAAGGCTATATTTAAGCGAGTAGGAGTTAAGCTCCTTATAAGTATAGCCTATTACCTATAGATAGACAGGACTACAGAGCGCAAGAATTAGACAGTAAGCATCGCGATTTAGTATTATACAGCGACAGATCTAGACATGGCATAGACGTTAATTCTACTAGCGCTATAGCATTAGTTAAATAATACTATTATAGTAAGCATAGGGCAGGCTCTAAACGAATTACTATATGGCTTTTACCCTCTAAGTATTATTAATCTCCTCTCCCTAAATAATATAATTAATATAGGAATAGATTAAAGCGATATTATAGTACTTTAGAAACTGTACTAGTATAAAGCCTAACTAGCAATTACAATAGCGGTGGCACTAGCGAAAATTCGGTATAATAACTAACATAAACCTATTAATATTAATAAAGGGGATATAGTATACCTACGTCTTCACAAAGGGTATAAATTACCTAGCAAGCCTAAGAAAAGTGGTTACCACAGAGGGCAGGTCTATATAAAGTATTAGAAAAGGTAGGCCCTTTAGCCTATTAACTAGAGTTCCCACTAAATTCGCGGGTGCACCTAGTGGTATTAGCAGTGTAGTTATAGAAACTAGTATAAGGACTAGACCCGTTTAGGAGAGAAGAGACACCTCCCCTGCCTATTATGCTTAAGAACTTAGAAGAGGCAGACTATTAGGAAATTAAGAGAATCTGCACGTACTGTATTAAAGTTTTCAAATAAAAGAACAGGAGCGTAAGAGTAGAATTCCTAATTAGATAGAAAGGATTCACAGCTAAAGACAACTAATAGATAGCTGAAAACAAGATGCGGATTAACGCGATAGAAATGCTAGAAGACTACCTTAAAAAGAACCTAATTAATTAGGTAGTAGAATACTCAAAAAGGGCCTTTAACCACTAGTAAATCTAGCGGGCAATAACACATAAGGCATCTAGTCCGAAAAGCTAGAAATCACTTAAATTACGGGGCCTCACTAGCGCGCTTCCCGTAATCGCATAGACCCACAAATTTTTAACTCACTACAACCTACGTCGCCCCACAATAATTAACCCGCTGCAACCTACACCTCGCATTAGCTGTCAGCAACACAAGATCTTTAGCGCAGTTAAATTTGGCTACAGCGCATCTAAATTTATTTTTAAACCAACTTTTGCATTAATAGATGCAAAGTAAAACAAGCTTTTCTAATTAATCTACGCCTAGTTACGCAAACGCATTAAGACTAGTTACGCCCTTACTAAAGAAGAGAAGAAACGCTTATAAATTATCCAAGAGTGCAAAAATTACAAGAAATACGGTTTCGGAGAGGCAAGAAGATCTAATAAATTTAAATATATATATTACTTAGCTGTTGCTAGCCCTTACCTAACTAATAAGAATAATAAGTTACTGAATTTTATTGTATTTAACAGCAAATACTAAATTAAGCAACAATTATTATACAAACAGGGTTTTGCATTACATTTATGCATTTATATACCCACGCTAGAAAAACAAAACGCAATAGTAAGACAGATCACGTATATCAAGATAGCTCTAGAACTAGCTGATTCTGAAGAGAAGCAAGGCAAATTTAAAAGCGAATTAAATAGTCTACTACTTTAACTAGGAGCAGCCTATATCTTTAAAAAGCAAGGACTTAGAAAGCGTTTTTAGAAACTCATAAAAGGGCAATAGCTGGAAAAGGAAATCGCGCAAATTTATTAGCGGATTAAGCGACTGCATTAGGAATAGCACCTAGAAAATTTAAAAATAGTACAGGAGGAAACACCTATAAAGGGTCTATTAACTAAGAGGAAAGAAAAGGCTTATATAAATAAAAGCAAGGAAGTCAATAATGCGGCAAGACTATTATCAGAAGCATTAAAAAATTACGAGAAGAGGCCATAAAGGAGCTAGTTAAAGACAATCTAGCTAGACACAAGAAACAAGAGCTTTTAGCAAAAACGGAGTCTAGTTAAAAGACAGCTAGATTAGGCAACAAGGAAGATAACCCTAGCTGCATTAATCTCACTCACGCGTAAGAAAGTGCAACTAACTTAGATTAGGATTCTGACTCTAAAGCATAGGCCGAAATAGGAGTTAGAGAAAACTAGTCAGACTCCAAATATAACAAAGAACCGATTAAATCTAACTTTGGAGAGGAAGAGGACTAGATACTAGCGGAATTCCTTATCAGGCTATCACAGGTATATAAGAGGATAGAAGGCCTTAATTTCAACTTAATGTTCGTAAGGTTTAGAAAACCTGGCTTAAGGGCAGACGCCCACAAGCCAATGCCTAAAATCAGTGCAGTGGCAAGAAAAAGGGCTATAGAGGAATTTAATGCTAAATACGAAGGTAAAGGCATTAAAGGCGTTGACTTTAGCACCTTCTAATATACTTAAGTAGGTTAACACGTAAATAAGGTATAGACAGTAAACTATGTAATATAGGCTTACGCGCATGAATTTACGCTTAAAGGAGCTACAATAGTAAACAATAGTCTAGAAGTGGACCTAAATAACCCGTATTTCACACTCTAGTAAAATGTAATTATATAGCTTTTCGCTATCTTTAAAGAACAGAAAGCAGCACTAAAAGCAAGGATAATAGCAGCAAAGTAATTAGGGAAACCTATTAAAAGAGTAACAGCAAATCTAACGGAATGTGAAGCGACGTAACGAGCTAAGAATTAGGCAAAGATAGCGGTAGCGGCTTTCTATAACGGTATGATAGTTAAGCGTGGTTAACAAATGGCTATATATAACAGCACCACATCGCTACTACCACGCGCAGAGCTGCTAGCTCTGCGATTCGCAGACAAATTCGGAGCGGTAAACGCCACGATCGCAGGAGCGCTAGCTAGCATTGGTTAATCTAATTTGCTTTTAATTAGGATAGATAAAGTATAGCCCTAAAAATCAGTTAAAGCTAGAAAAGATAAAGCCAGAAAAGAGCAGCATATATAGAGCAAGCTAGACGATTTAGTAGATTAAGTTAACTAGGTGAAGGTGATTATAGAGGAAATTAATAAAAAGATTACAGAAGCTGTCGCTATAGTGAATAACATAATGGAATTAAACAAAAACATAGCTAAGTAAGTGTAGGATAAGGCCGAAAGGTTAAAAGCTAAATTCGCATAAGTTATAGCTATTCTAAAAGACTAAAAGGAGAAAATTATAGGTCTTTAAAACACTAGAAATTTAACTAATCCTAGCAAGAGATTTAACGAATTATTAGGATTTTACACTTATAAATCCGATTTTAACCTCAAATCGGACTGGATTTAGGATAACTTTAAAGAGATTCGCTAGGAATAAAGCCGCGATTGCGAAAAAGTCTAAGCACTTATCTAGAAATACGACAAGCTTACTACTAAAGTTAGAGAATTAAAGACCACCACACCTCTAGCTAGTACTTACACACTAGAGAAGCAATTAGGCGGCAAAACAACTAGATCTAACACAAAACGGCCGCGCAAGGAATTAATTACACTAGGAGGACTGTAAAAGAAGGTAAAGAGAATCCCTAATCCTAGGTTAAAGCTAATAGCTACAGAAATAAGGATAAAACCCTTATAGCCTAAGGAGATACTAACACAGAAGAAGATAGATTTAATATTGTAAAAGGCAGTAAATAGCACTAAGAAGGTGCTAGGAGAGGCTAAGGATAAATTTGTGAATTTGCTTAAGTAGATTAATAATTTAGACAAGTAAGAAGACAAGGGCTAATTAGTAATAGAAGGTAATAATTAGGAAAGATTGGAATAATAGTAGCTAGGGAAGCATCTCTATCATTTAACATAACAAGTTTAAATATATAAATAAAATATACGTTATAGGAAGGCGTAATGTAAGGTTAAGTGAACTTATAATATTGCAATAATAAGTGTAGTAGCGAATATGCTAATCCTATCTTTTTGTACTAGTTATTATATATTTCCTTTGTACTAGTTATTATATTTAAGGAGGATTTTCTTTTCTTTTACTATTACAAGGACAAATCTAGCTATTCGCTAAAGTATGACTAGGATAGTTGTCTTTTAAGGCGCGCCTAGCACTTATTACAGTATAGAATAGTGGGTAGGCAGAAGCCACTTATAAGAGGCTAGATTTAACACACTAGCTTAGAACATTAACTTACTTCTTACACATTACTAAACACCTACCAGTAGCTTTTGCAAGTGAACATAGAACGACTTATGACCCGTTGAATCCGTTAGCCCCTCTGACGGAATTGACACCTCTACGTGCAAAGCCAGCACGTAACACTATTGCTTTTAACTCGCCTAGGAACTAAGCCTCTCTAAGTAATATCCCTAAAAGTAGTTAACTTTAGCTTAATTAAGGCAGGTTTTAGATAGGGAGCTTTATGTAAGTTATTCTTCTGCTCTTATTTTAAGGCTTTTTTATTTCTAATTCTATGTAGTTAGGTAAGCTATAGCAGTTTTAATGTATTTCCTATTACTCTTAATTAATAAGGACCCCTAGCTATTAATGCTATAACGTTATTAGTATAGGCGGCCCTAAGCCAGATAAGTGTTAGTAGCGAATCTGCTAACCTTTGGTTAGGTGCTGTGACTAACGCCTGCTTTAATTGTTAGGTTTGTAATAATGGTTGTGACAAGGTAATGTTTTACGCCGTGTCCGGTTCTATTTCGTTGCTAATCTGCCTCTTAGCCAAATACCGCAGGGCGTCGCTAGAATATATATAGGAAAGCAAAGAGAAGGATAAGAAGTAAGGGGGTATAAAATTTTTTTCCTAAGGAGTAAGGAGAGGGGGTAAGAAAGGGGGTATATTATAGACTTAAGCTTAAGGCTTAGGTCCTTCTTAGGTATAGAAGGGACACGGAGGGTGTGTGGGAAGGGTATAGAGAGTGTGTAGGAAGGACACGTATTGTGTGTGGACATGCTTAGGACTTAGGGCTATTACACGTGCTATGCGCATAGACCACGCATAGAGGGATATATAGCTAGGCGCTATGCGATCTCTTGTCTAGTTCTTTCCTTCCTCTCTAAGAATAACAATTGCACTTTGAACGCTTGTTTGCAGCTGCCCTAAGGCCAGTTCATAACACCCTATACTTAATAGAGGCTATACGCTTAACTAGCTTAATTAACTATAGAGGAAGCATTACTACAACTAACAAGTATTTTACCACATGCTATCCATTCTATAACCCTACTACTAATAAGATGCGCTCCTTTATTATTAGGTATCTCTAGAGTCTGTTTATCTATAATATTATTACGGGTTTATACTATCTTGCCTAGTTAATACCTAAGACTAGCTTCTTACTACTATTAGTAATATAGTAGTAAATTTAGTATATCTTTACGTATTCTATGCTATCCTTTACTATTACTATCTATTATAAAATTTCTTAATATAGCATAATATTACTAGATGCACTTTTAAGCGTATTATTGCTTAGTTATACATTTGCCTAGTTAAGCTTTATTAGTATATTTAGATAGATTAAAGAATGTGTAGCACTAGGGTTAAATAGGGTTAGTATTACTATCTAGTAGTAATCTTACTATAACTTAGCTTTTATGCGTATTTATAGATTTAATTATTTATCCTTATAAAGCTATGTTATATTAAGAGCGTCTCCCTAGGGTTATATAGATCTAATTAGGGCCTTATTTAGGTTTATATAACCCCTCGCTTAGTTACTACTATCTTAATGCGTAGCGGTAGTGTGGCTGCTTTTGCTATAAATACTATAATCTAGCTTAGGGCACTTAGGTGTAATATGCCCTAGTTTCTTATACTTAAAATAAGTAATAGATAAGTTCCCTATACTTATATAGCGCCCTTTCTATAACTTACCTTTTAGAGAAGTTTAATAATTTCTCTTCTTCTAGTAGTTACTCCCTTAGTTACCCTTATAGTTAGTTCCTTTCTCTCTCTTATTACTACCTCTGCCTTTTTCCTTAGCCTATAAGGTAGTTCTAGCTTATTAGGTACTCCTAGCTAAATACTTACTTCTTTATTATACTATTTAAAAACTATATAAACTAAGTAATTTATAGAGGTTTAAGTATAGGCTTAGGTAGTTTTGCTTTTACCTTACCCTAGGTCTTTATAAATAACTAAAATAATTAGTCTTTACCTTACTTAAGGTTTAGTAATGTCCTTATTACTTCTAAGTAGTAACTATCTTTATCTATTTCTCTTATTTTTAACCACTAAATAAACTCTATCTAAGTGTAGCTTTTATAGTTTATATAACTATTTATAATAATAAAATATATTTACTATTACTTTACCTTATTTACTAAATAGCTACTAGTATATATAACTATAGTTATATTATTTATAAATATATTTTAATCTATTATAAAGACTATATTAAAATCTACTAGGAATATCTATAGGTTTTTATAAGTATTTCCCTTATATATAAGAGCCTTTAGCTATATCTTTACTAAGCTATATTTATATATTCCTAGTGTAGTTAGTGCTAGCTAGGGTATAGGGGTTTAAGGGGTAGGGATAAAGCCTAAGTTAATATTATCTAATTAAGAAAGGGTATTTACTTCCTATAAATTTTTCTATAGTTACTTAAGTCTACGCTTCTTTTAGGTAATTTATAGCTATATCTTTACTTATATAAGGCTATAGTTAAGTGTAGCTTCTTTATCCTTAAATATTACTTCTAATTCTTAGGAATTTATAGGGGTAGTTAAATAAGAAAACTCTTACTCTATACCTAGGTTTTAATTTATAAGTATGTCTTTATATAGCTTATTTACTCTAGGATTATTAGTAGCTATAGATTAGGTATTTATTCTTCTAAGTGCTAATATTCTTAACTTACTAATAGTCTATTACCCTAATAGGATAAGAGAGATTAACTTATTAAGGCTTATAGGCTAGTTATATAAATAAAGTAAAGGTATAATTAAGGTATTACTACTATTAAGCTAAAAGGTAAGGGTGTGTGCTTAAAGGTTTTAATCTCTAGCCTCCCACATTCTATGTGTGCAGCCCTCGCTAAATACCCTCTAGTGTGCATGTGACTAGCTCGCGGCTAGGTTAGTGCGACCTGCCACTAGACCCTATTGTACATAATGCCATTGCCTCCATTGCCTCTATTGCCTCTATAACCCTAATATAGTTCCCCCTCTTTATATAATTGTCCTTAATTATAATAAGCTACTTTATTATAGCGTCCTTACTATACAAACTTCCTTATATAGGTTTATTATAACTCTTTATAGCTTAATGTGCTGCAAGGGAAACTATAATAATAATATTAACATAGGTTACGGATTCTTCTCCACACTGCTTGTTAGTTCTAGGTAGTAATTTAATTATAGCTAGGGTGTGGCCTTATAACTGCTCTTATCCTTATTATTACTAATTTTATAGAAGTAAACACCCTGTGTTAAATTTTGTAATTAGACTAAAAGGATAAGGTATTAAATACTATTTATCTAAATAGGTTTATTTATAAATCCTAATAAGGTGGTAGCAAATTCGCTATATGCGCGCAGCTGGCCTATATTCTTAATAGTGGTAGCTATAACGCTGAATTTTCTAATTCGCAGATCACTTATACGGCCCGCGTAGATCACTTAAGGGGTCTGTGGTTAATATAAGAGAGGCTAAATTCCCCCTTTGCCTCACTTCCTTTCCTCCTTATCCCTCTTAATAATTTATAAGTTACCTTTACTAGCCTAATAGTAGCGTTTCCGCTACTATTACTTAGTAGTTGCTAACCTCTCTTAGGGTTATAGCATCCCCGCGTCTTATTATAACGTCCTCTACGCCTTATTTTCCTTATCTTTAACTTTATTAGTCTTAATATTATTAGTTTCCCTTGCCTTATTTTTTCTTACTTGCCTATTGCTAACTTATTACTAGTACGTAATATCTGCTGTTTATGCTATAACTCTAGCTATCTCTGCTCCTATCCTAGAGAAATCTCCTTATAAGAGAGTGTCTTAGGCCTCTAAGACTTCTAGGTACGTTTATTGCTTACTTACGGTGTATTTACTGCTAACTTATAATTAGTAGCATTAAAATTCTATATCTCTGCTATAGCTAGTGGGCTACTATTTAGTAAATAGCTCCTAAGGATAATAATAGTAAGCCCTAATATATTATTAATAGGAAGCCTATTCCTAATAAATATTATTATTCTCCTAGTATAACTAAGTTACTTACTTATTACTTCCTATTACTAACTTAACTAGGGAATTCTTTAAAATACGCTTATTACGCGAAAAATAATAAGTCTTATATTAGAGTATATTCCTCTCCTTACAGACACTACTTATAGATAACTAATTGTAAGGGCTTAGGCTTTGCCTAAGCATTAGTTGTAGCATACATAATAAGAGGGCTAATGGCGGATGACACGGAGATGAGTAAGGGCCTAAGCTAAGACAGCAAGGGTGGGGATTAAGGCTAAATGTAGGATAGTAGGGGATGAAGATAAGGCTAAATATAAGATAGCAGGGAACGGAGGTAAGATAATAAGGGGATTAGAAGAGATAGAAACAAGATAATAAGGGGATAGGAAAAAGCGGTGTGAAGATAATAAGGGAATAGGAAGAGGACAGATAGGATAGCTTAGGATAGTTAAGGAGTATAAGGGGCATAGGAAGGGATAGGTTTCCTACCTTCCTTTCTTCCCTCCTTAAGTTTCTTAATATTATATTAACGCCTAACAGCAGTTGCCTTGGGGCTAGTCTATAACACTAATATACTACTAGTGTCCTGCTTAAATTATAAAGCTTTATTAAAAGCTTTTTAAGATTATAAAGGTTATCCCTAAGGGCAGCCCTTACTATATTTATCCGGTAAGGGCTTCCTTATTCTTAGTAACTTAGCTATAGCTAACTTATTGCTAGGCTTTTGTAAAAGCTAAGCGCAAATTACATAATACTCTATTAGCTATAAAAACACTAACAAACGCGGTCGCGTCCGCCACGCTTAATTAACTGCTAAGGCCGCCTATAAGGCGAATACTAACAAGCGCGCTATTATATTATAGCTCTTTAATACTACTAACCTTAAGGTCTAGATTAATATCGCGAATAGCTTATGCTTTATTACCTAGCATACTCCTATAGTATTATCTTTAAAGTCCTAAGCGTAGCTTCTAATCCACTAACTAGCTACTAGTTTGCTAAGTCTATCTCTAATATTCCTGCTTATATTAGCCTCTCTAAGCTCCTTAAAGAGCTCTATACCTTTATCTATAAAGACAAAGAGAAGTCTTCTAACAAGGACGCTCCTATAGCTATAGTAGTTAAGAATATAGACAAAAATACAGCTACTAATATAACTATAAAGTAATAGATACTAGGTAGCTATAGGGTAAAGTGCTAAAAAATATAACTTATTATTAAATTTTATTATGTACTAAATTACTAAAGTAATTATCTCTCTATACCTTAGCTACTTAATTACTGCTTATAGTTATTAATAATATCCTTTATAATAAAATCTCTTTTTAGCACCTAGGAATTCTCTAAGCTATTATAGCCTTTCTATTTTACTAGGTATTTTCGCTATTAGCTATTATATTAATATAAAATAATTCTCTTAACTTTAAACTCCTATTTATTATCTTTAACATTATCTTATAATAAGAACGTATTTATAAAGTTAGTTAGGTCCCCTTTAAAAGGTTTAAGGCTTATAATATTAAACACATTATGTAATTATATACTAGCTAGTAGTTATAATTAATAGGCTAAGCTATAGTTACTAACTACCTTTTTAATCTTATAAGGTCTTAAATACTTTATAGTAAGCTTCTAGCTTAGGTATCTTAAGTTAATATTTTTATTAATAGTAGCATATAGTCTCTAACCTTAAACTCTATTAGTATTCTCTTTTAATTATAGTATTTCTTTTACTATACTTAAGCATTACTTAGTAGTTACTTAATCTCTAAGTACTTCTATCTTAGTTCTAAGACTTTATTCTCTGCCTAGTTATTTACTAATAGGGCTATTAGGACCGCTTAGTGTAGTTCTCTTAGATTATACTTATATAGCGCCTCCGCTAGCATTAGGCTATAACTACTGTGCTTACTTGTGTTATAGGTAAACTATGCTATTAGCAAATATTCTACCTAATTATCCTATTTAGCGCATATATAAGCTCTTAAATAATACTCTAAAACCTAGTTTAGTTACTTTATCTAGCTATTTATTTAGGGGTAAAACGCGGTGCTTAATCGCTGCTTTATTATAATTAGGTAGTAGAATGTTCTCTAAAATCCACTTATAAACGTTAAACCTTAGTCTATTATAATACCTTCTAAAGCACTATAGTCTTTAAAAACGTTTTCTAAGAAGACTATAGCTAACCTATTACTAGTTAGATGTGTAAACACTAGTATATAAATACTATACTTTAAAAACCTATTTATAATAACTAATATTGCGTTATACACTTAGTTTTTCTAATCTTTTACTAGCAGTAGCCCTATAATAAAGTCTATTAATAGCTCTTAAAAGGGATAATTAAGTACTAGTAGTGTAGCTAACTTGCTATAAGGCTTATATAACCTTAGCTTTAAAACTTAATAGCTAACGTAAGTCTATATATATAACTTAATATCTTTCTTTATTAAAGGCTAGTAATATTAGTTTATAATCTAGTGGAGTATCTTACTAACCCCTAATAACCTACTATAGGATTATTATAGGTTAGTAGTAAGACTTCTTTTCGTATCCCCTATAGCATATAAACTCTATTATTATACATTAATAGTCTAGAGGGCACCACAGACTATATCTATAACTTACTAGTTAATAGCTTAGAGGGCCTAATTATCTATAGTCCTAATAACGCGCTGGAGTCACTACTTATTAGTAATGACTTCTGCTGTGTAATAAAGGCGTCCCCTTACTACGCTTTAAATAGTAAGACTAGGATTAGGGTTCTAACTCTATGTTCTTATCCTAGGTGGTTAAGTTTAACTTAGTAAAGGTTCTCCTAACCGCTAAGATTCTTACTATAATACTCCTATAAGCTTACTACTCTCTAGTAGCGCTATATATAACTCTTTTAACTAGGCTAGTAATATTAGTAGTACTATTACTACATTTATATAACTAGATAGCGGCGAGGTGTAGGACCCTATATCTAATAATATTAGCAGTACTATTATAGCTAGTAATATTAGCAGTACTATTATAGCTAGTAATATTAGCAGTACTATTACTAAGTCCTTATAGCTCTCTACCCACTTAAACATTAATAGGGGCGATTTCCTATAACTAGTAATGTTAGCAGTACTATTACTAGGTCCTCGCTCCCTATTACTAATAGGCAGTGATCTTAGACGCGGGGTATTAGCAGTACCACCACCGCTCTCCTACTACTTATTAATTACAAACCTAACACGCTATGGTTTTACTAGACCTATAATATTAGTAGTATTATTAAAGTGTCCCTATAACTTAATAGCTACAAACTTAGTAAGGAAGGTTAGTAACTAAGAGGTTAATGCCTTAGCTTTCCTTTCCTTACTAATATAATCTAATCTCCTTAATAAAGTATTAGTAGGATTTAGCTTACTTACCCTGTGTTTAATAATAAAATTAAATAAGTATAGCTTATCTAATGTAGTAACCTAGTGACTTATTAGCTTTAGCTTTATTATAAGGTACTTATGGTTTAAGTAATCTATTATTACTTTAACCAGGTACGCTAAGTAAGCGAGGTAATGCCTCTATATTTAAAAAGCCTCCTAGATTACTAGTAATTTTACGTTAGGCATTGTATAGCATAGCTTAGTGTTATTTAACTTCCTTAATATAAACGCTATAGGGTGCTAGTAACCTAGCACTAACTGCGTAAGGATAGCCCTAATCGCGTGCCTAGAGGCATTAGTCTTAACTTATAATAGGAGTAGCGGATTAAAATAGACTAAAATCAGTGCCTCCTAGAATTGCTACTATAAGTCTCTAAACGCCGCTAACTTATAAGGCTTTAGCTTAAACCTTACTGGTTATTTTCCTTAAAGGCAATTAGTTAGTAAGATAACTATTTTGCTATAGCTTTTAATAAAGTGTCTGTAAAACCTAGTAAACCTAAGGAAAGACTAGATATTAAACACGCAGTTAGGTACTAGCTAGGTTATAATTACTTTAACTCTACTAGGTTCTATAGAGATTCCCTTCTCTAATATTACGTAGCCTAGGAATTTGACCTCTTTATAGGAGAATTTACACTTATCTAGATTAACGAAAAGATCGGCGTTTTAAAGCCTCTTAAGCACCTATTTTACATAGCCCTTATACGCTAAGACGTCGCTGCTATATATTAGGATATTATTAAGGTAGATAATGTAAATAATATTAATAAAGCCCTCTAAAGCGCTATTAATATATTCCTAAAAAGTTACAGGCACATTAATAAGCCCAAATAGCATTACAAAATACTCAAAGTGACTATATCTACACTAAAACGCTGTTTTCCACTTATCTCCCTTACAAATATATAGCTAATAGTACGCATCTTTAAGGTCTAATTTTATGAAAATCTTAGCTCCCTTTAATTAGTCTAAGATCTTAGGAATTAGTAGTAACAGGGCCTTATCCTTAATAGTAATCTTGTTAAGGCCCTTATAATCTATATAGAGGTATAATTTCCCTCCTTCTTTAGCATAAATAAAATTAGGGCTTTTACTAGGCTAATAGATCTCTAAATCTAACCCCTCTCCTACACACTTGCTAGGTACTTGCAGAGAACCTGCAGTTTTTTCTTAGCTAGGTTATATATAAGTCCTTAGGGAGGTGTTTTCCTTCTTCTAATTTAATAGCATAAGTCTAACCACCTAGCCTAAGGAGGGTGCTTACCTCTAGATTTAAGAATATATCCTTAAACTCCTAGTAAACCTCTAGAAGTTTCGCTTAGTTAAAAACATTAGCTAGGTCTATTAGTATAAAGTAGCTACTTACCTCCTCCTTATTTACTACGTTATCTAGGTTATCCCTTCTATTAGCTACCTTAGCTACCTTATTATCTTTCCTATTAGGTGCCCTATACTTAACGGAGGCTATGCGCTTAACTAGCTTAATTAACCACAGGGAAGTATTACTATAACTACTAAGTATTTTGCTATATACTATCTATTCCATAACCCCACTACTAATAAGATACACTCCTTTATTATTAGGTGTCTCTAGAGTCTGTTTGTCTATAATATTATCACAGGTTTATACTGTCTTGCATAGTTAATACCTAAGACTAGCTTCTTACTACTATTAGTAATATAGTAGCAAATTTAGCATATCTTTGCGTGTCCTATGCTATCCTCTACTATTACTACCTATTATAAAATTCCTTAATATAGTATAACATTACTAAATACACTTTTAAGCGTATTATTACTTAGTTATATATTAGCCTAGTTAAGCTTTATTAGTATATTTAGATAGATTAAAGAATATGTAGCGCTAGGGTTAAATGAGGTTAGTGTTACTATCTAGCGGTAATCTCGCTATAACTTAGCTTTTATGCGTATTTATAGATTTAATTATCTATCCTTATAAAGCTATATTACATTAAGAGCGTCTCCCTAGGGTTATATAAATCTAATTAGGGCCTTATTTAGGTTTATGTAACTCCTTACTTAGTTACCGCTGTCTTAATATATAGTAGTAGTGTGGCTACTCTTACTATAAATACTGTAATCTAGCTTAAGGCACTTAGGTGTAATATGCCCTAGCTTCTTACACTTAAAATAGGTAATAGATAAGTTCCCTGTGCTTATATAGTGCCTTTCCTATAACTTACCTTTTAGAGAAGTTAAATAATTTCTCTTCTTCTAGTAGTTACTCCTTAGTTACCCTTATAGTTAGTCCCCTTTTCCTCTCTTATTACTACCTCTGCCTTTTTCCCTTAGCCTATAAGGTAGTTCTAGCTTACTAAGTACTCCTAGCTAAATACTTACTTCTTTATTATACTATTTAAGGACTATATAAACTAAGTAATTTATAGAGGTTTAGGTATAGGCTTAGGTAGTTTTACTTCTGCCTTACCCTAAGTCTTTATAAATAACTAGAATATTTAGTCTTTGCCTTACTTAAGGTTTAGTAATATCCCTATTACTTCTAAGTAGTAACTATCTTTATCTATTCCTCCTGTTTTTAACTACTAAACAAACTCTATCTAAGTATAGCTTTTATAGTCTATATAACTATTTATAGTAGTAAAATACATTTACTATTACTTTACCTTATTTACTAAGTAGCTACTAGTATATATAACTATAGTTATATTATTTATAAATATATTTTAATCTATTATAAAGACTATATTTAAATCTACTAGGAATATCTATAGGTTTTTATAAGTATCCCCTTATATATAAGAGCCTTTAGCTATATCTTTACTAAGCTATATTTATATATTCCTAGCGTGGTTAGTACTAGCTAGGGTATAGGGGTTTAAGGGGTAAGGGTAAAGCCTAAGTTAGTATTATCTAATTAAGAAAGGGTATTTACTTCCTGTAAATTTTTCTATAATTACTTTAGTCTATACTTTTTCTAGGTAATTTGCAGCTATATCTCTGCTTATATAAGGCTATAGTTAAGTGTAGCTTCTTTATCCTTAAATATTACTTTTAATTCTTAGGAATTCATAGGGGTAGTTAAATAAGAAAACTCCTACTTTATACCTAGGTTTTAATCTATAAGTATTTCTTTATATAGTGTGTTTGCTCTAGGATTATTAGTAGCTATAGATTAGGTATTTATTCTTCTTAGTGCTAATATTCTTAACTTACTAATAGTCTATTTCCCTAATAAAATAAGAGAGATTAACTTATTAAGGCTTATAGGCTAGTTATATAAATAGAGTAAAGGTATAATTAAGGTATTACTACTATTAAGCTAAAAGGTAAGGGTGTGTGCTTAAAGGTTTTAATCTCTAGCCTCCTATATTCTATGTGTGTAGCCCTTACTAAATACCCCCTCTAGTGTGCACGTGACTAGCTCGCGGCTAGGTCAGTGCGACCTGCCACTAGACCCTATTGTACATGATGCCATTGCCTCCATTGCCTCCATTGCCTCCACGACCCTGACAAAGGGTTGCTTATTAAAGTGCTTAGTTAGGCCACATAGGCATCTGGTTTGTATGGCTGTGAGTCGATTTTTACTTTTCCCATACGAATGAATTATGCGGAAAATAAAAAGTAGCTCACGAGACCCTATTAGTGACCTAGTTCTGCCAATATGGTCGGTAGGTCTATAAGGGGACTTAGTAGAATCCTCTCATTGCTCGCAGACCGTCCGTTAGCTAGAAATTAACTATATTTAACTATCTTAGCTCTCAAAGTGAATTATCTATCGTGGTTTAGTTATCTATAGGTCGCAGCGCCCTCTATTGCGCTAGCTATCTAGGAATTACTAGGGAGGTCTTCTTATCCCTCCAGTACATTCCCCTTCCCATTTTCAATAACTAGGATACGTAATTATCCTAGGTAATAAAAGTAATAATAAGAGCGCTAAATTCACGATAAGAGGTAACATTATTACATATAGCTCTACGAAAAGCAAAAGGGTTATAAGAAGCGCCCTAGTATTAGAACTATATAGCATAGTACAAGGCGTTAACGTGACCTATGCTATGAACACCACGCTTAATATTATAATAAAGTAGCTAAAGTTACCATAGGTGCTAATTATAGTTTATATAAACTCTTTTTCGCTTTATAAATGCCTTATTAAGCTTGGAATAACAAAAGAGAAGTGACTTATAATTAATATCATAGCATTGCGACAATTATACGAACGGCGCGAGATCCACGAGATCCGCTAGATTAACGGAAGAGACAATATCGCTAATATAATAACAAAAGCCTTATTAAATAAGAGCCTCAAGACCTTCATTAACAACAACTAGGTTAACATACGTGTGGAAGGTTAGGTAAAGAGACTAGTAAATTAATAATACCCTTATATTGAAAATGGAAGGGAATCTAGCTAGAGGGATAGGAAGACCTCTCTAATAGATTCTGACGCGGCGGCTTCTAGATTCACTATAATACGACGATTCTTCAAGATATAGAGCTTTGATAGTTGAATGTAGTTGATTTCTAGCAATACGGACAATCTGACAAGCAATGAGAGGATTCTACTAAGTCCTCTTATAGACCTACTAACCATATTGGCAGAACTAGGTCGCTAATAGGGTCTTGCAAGCTACTTTTTATTTTCCGTATAATTCATTTGTATAGGAAAAGTAAAAATCGACTTACGGCTATACAAACTAAACGCCCGTGTGGCCTAACTAAGCACTTTAATAAATAACCCTATTAATAAAATATACTATAAAATCCAGAATAAATCAAGGATTCGAATAGTATACGTTAGCCTTTTATACAACTACTAGTTCCCTAGTTACAGTCGATTTCAGCTTCCCTATAGGGTAACCTAGTCGGCTTAGTCATACAAGCCTGTGGGTTAGTTATGTGCAAGAACGCAGGTCACAGCCAAAGCTGCAAGCAACGCTGCAAGCAACGCCTTGTAACCAACGTTGCAACAACGCAACTAGGTAACTAGTGGGCCTATAAAATAGTGCTATAAATAGCATTATTTTAACAGGGGCAATAAGTGGAAGACTACCTTTCGCACGTATTATAGCCACTATAAATACCTTATTATGCCTTTTGGATTAACTAACGCGCCTACTACCTTCTAAAGTTACATTTATAAGGCGCTTCATAGGCTAATAGACACTATTTATATAGTGTATCTAGATAATATCCTTATCTTCTCTAAGATATAAGAAGAGCATACTACATATATTAAGGAGGTGTTAGAGCGTATAAGAACTATAGAACTATACGCAAAACCCTTAAAATACTTATTTTACTAGGACTTAGTTAAATTCCTAGGATTTATTCTCTTAGTTAATAGAATCATAATAGATATAAGCTAGGTATAAACTATTTAAGATTAGAAAGAACTAATAAGTTTTAAGGATATTTAATCCTTCCTTAGATTCTATAACTTTTCCTAATGTTTTATCTATAAATACTCTAGGATTATAGCACTACTACATACGCTAATAAAGGGTAGTTAAAATAGCATTTAGACTAGGAAGTTTATATTTAGAGCAAAGGAAAGGGCAGTGTTTAACCAGCTAAAAGATACCTTCTAATAAGCCCCTTTACTCCGTTATTATAACCCGAGTTAACTAGTGCATATTAAGATAAATGCCTTAGTCTTCGCAATAGCAGGAATCTTATCCTAGTAAGATAATAAGGGTTATTAGCACCTAGTAGCCTTTTAGTTAAGGAAGTTCACAAATATAGAGCGAAATTATAGCATAGCTAACTAAGAGCTATTCGCTATTATAGAGTTATTTAAACACTAGTAACACTATATTAAAGGGGTAATAACCCTAGTGGAGGTTCTATTAGATTATTATAACTTATAGACCTTTATAAACTAACTAAAGCTTAACGGAAGGCAAGCCAGATAGTGCATATTCCTATGCCTATTTTACTTTATAATAAGATATAGACTAGGGAAGAGTAACCCTATAAATACACTATTAAGAAAGTCTAATTATAAGGGCAAACCTATAATAAATTAGGCACTATTATTAGAACTTTAGAGGAAGCTAGTACTTACTAAGAAAAGGGTAGTAAAGAGATACTAATATATTAAGGAAGATATAGTAAGATACCTTTAGGGAAGGAAAATATCCTTATCTTACAAGAATAATATAGTAAGATACCTTTAGGGAAGGAAAATGTCCTAGTTATTAGAGATCAGCTTAGTGAGATGCCTTTAAGGGAGGAAAATACCCTAGCTAAAAGAGATTAATATAGTAAGATGCCTTTAGGGAAGGAAAATATCCTAGTTATAAGAGACTAGCTTAGCAAGATGCCTTTAAGGGAGGAAAATACCTAGCTAAAGAGAGAGACTAGTGTAGTAAGATGCCTTTAAGGGAGGAAAATGCCCTAGCTAAAGGTATTAAAGCTACTAAAGAACTAGTAAAAGATTAGCTAAATAAGGGTGATTTTAAAGAGGCAATAGCGTGTGTATAAGGTATTAGCACACTAGAGATTTAGGCGGCTATAGCGTTACTAAATCCGTATCTAACTAAATTAAATAAGCCACTAGCTTAATTACTATAAAAGGCATAGGACTAAGACCTAGATTTACAGAGGTAAAACAGTAAGGTAAATTCCTTAGTAAGAAGTAAGGGAAAAGCTAGCCTATAGTCGCGTAGCGTAAGGGGTCTCCTAATATACTAAGACTAGGTAGTTATTCCTTAAGAGCCTATCTTATAATAGGAGCTTCTGCGGCTATATTATAATAATCCGCTAGCAGGTTACTTTAGTGTTAAACACACGCTTAACCTATTAAAGCGTTATTTTTAGTGGCTACAAATAGGAGTTATAGTATCTAACTATACTGCGAGCTATAGTGTATGCTAGTAGGTGGTAGCTAGAAGGCATGGCCTGTATAGAACACTTAAATTACTACTAATACTAAGGTAACCCTAGGTAAAAATCTCTATAGATTTTATTATAGGACTGCCTATAACATAGGTTAATAAGTAAGAGACTAACGTAATCCTAGTGATTGTAAACTAATTCACTAAGTACTCTGTTTTCCTCCTAGTATTAACTACTATTAATGTAGCTAAATTAGCAAAACTGTTTTATAAGGAAATTAAGCTATGATTTAGAGCGCTAGAGGGCATTATATCTAATAGGGGCCTAGTCTTTATAAGTTAATTCTAGTTAGAGCTATATTACCTAGCGTGTGTAAAACGTAGGCTTTTAACAGCGTTTTACCCCTAAACTAATAGGTAAATAGAGTAAATAAACCAGGTCCTTAAACACTACCTCTAATACTTTATTAAGGAGAACTAATAGATATAGGCAAAGCTACTGCCTATAGCTTAATTTACCTGTAATAATGTAGTAAATAGGACTATAGATTACTCCTAAACTACGCACTTATAGGTTACTTACTAGAGTTTTACCTAGCTCTTAGGGGCAAGACTACAGAGGGAGAGGTGCCTAAAGCCTACGCGCGTATTATAAAGTTATATAAAGTTAGAGAATAGTTAAAGTAAAACTAGGTAAAAGCTATTAAAGCCTAGGTAAAGTACTATAATTAACACTACTAACCTCTAATCCTAAAAGAGAAGACTTAGTGCTATTATTAGCAAAGAATATTAGGCTTAAAGATATAAAACAGAAGCTAACCCCTAGATTTATTAGACTATTTTAGGTGCTTAATACTATAGGAAAATAAGTGTACTAACTAGCGCTACCTAATAAGTATAGCTAACTATATAATGTGTTCTATATTAGCCTATTAGAGCTATAGAACCGCTAGGAAAACGCTAATAACAAGGAAATACTAATACTAGACCTTAAAGATAAAGAGAATAAGTATAAAGTTAAAGAAGTAAAAGGTTATAGAAAGACCTACAAAGGTAATAAGTACTTAGTAAAATAGAAGGGATAGCCTAGCAAATATAACTAATAGATCCCTGCTAAGGATATAGAGGGCGCCTAATATACTATTTAAGTATTTCACTAAAGCAAGGTAAGTAAGAAAGGTAGTAAGATATAAGTAAGTTATAAGTAAAGAGACACGAAATTGCTGCAGAAAAGGCCTAGCTCTATTAGCCACTATTAAAAGAACTTAACCTAAAGTCTAGGTTACTTTACTAAAAACAAAGGAAAACACGCCTATAGTATAGGTAAAAGATAGGAAAATTCTCTATAGTAATACTAGGATAGGTCAATAACGTATCCCTATTATAGCTAAACTTAGCATTATTCTTATCTGCCTAGGCAACCTTATCCATGGCATAATAGAAACGATGTAACGCTATAGCCTAGGCTATATAGCCTAGGTCCGATAGGCGAAGCCGAAGAACTATCTTCGCCTCCTAGGTAGCTATAGCTTTCTTAGAATCTGCCTATAAAAGAGTTAGCAAAAACCTAGTAAAAACGTAATTAAAAGCTATATATATACTAGAGGAGGAAAAGTAGGGGTAGTAGCTACTATAGAAACTTATAACTACTACTAAGACACTAGATAATTCTAGTAAGAAATAGAGGTAGCTTATATAGAAAGGTAAGTAAAGAGTAAGTAAAGAGGGCTAGAATTAATAAACCTATTACGCCTTTATAGCACTAGTTAGCCTAAAGGCAACATAGTACGCTATATTAGTATAATCAAAACTATTAATTAAATTAACCACATATATGGCAAAATAACAGCGCGTTGCCATAGAAAACACAGCAATATTATCCTTATCCTCCTTAGAGAGAGTAGCATCTATAAGGGACTAAACCTATTTGCAAATAGTTATAAGATTAAGGAAGTTACTAGCTATAGTTAGCATAGCCTAGTATATATAAGTTAGTGATTAAGGACCGCGGAATAGGAGAACAATAGGAGACTTACTATCTGTCAAGGCTTATGGGCCGGTCGCATGAACAGAGTGAAGGTATAATTAAGGTGTCGCTGCTATTAAGCTGAAAGGTAGGGGTGTGTGCTTAAAGGTTTCAATCTCTGGCCTCCCACATTCCATATGTGCGGCCCTCGCTAAATACCCCTCTAGTGTGCACGTGACTAGCTCGTGGCTAGGTTAGTGTGACCCGCCACTAGACCCTATTGTACATGATGCCATTGCCTCCATTGCCTTCACAACCCTAATATAGTTCCCCCTCTTCATATAATTGTCCTTGATTATAATAAGCTGCTCTGTTACAGCGTCCTTACTATGCAAACTTCCTTATATAGGTTTATTATAACTCTTTATAGCTTAACGCGCTGTAAGGGAAACTATAATAATAATATTAACATAGGTTACGGATTCTTCTCCACACTGCTTATTAGTTCTAGGTAGTAATTTAATTATAGCTAGGGTATGGCCTTATAACTACTCTTATCCTTGTTATTGCTAATTCTATAGAAGTGAACACCCTATATTAAATTTTGTGATTAGACTAAAAGGATAGGGTATTAGACACTATTTATCTAAATAGGTTTATTTGTGAATCCTAATAAGGTAGTAGCGAATTCGCTATGTGCGCGTAGCTAGCCTGTATTCTTAACAGTAGTAGCTATAACGCTGAATTTTCTAATTTGCGAATCACTTGTGCGGCGCGCGTAGATTACTTAAGGGGTCTGTGGTTAATATAAGAGAGGCTAAATTCCCCCTTTGCCTCACTTCCTTTCCTCCTTATCCCTCTTAATAATTTATAAGTTACCCCTACTAGCCTAATAGTAGCGTTTCCGCTACTATTACTTAGTAGTTACTAACCTCTCTTAGGGTTATAGCATCCCCGCGTCTTATTATAACATCCTCCGCGCCTTGTTTTCCTTGTCTTTAACTTTATTAGTTTTAATATTATTAGTTTCCCTTACCTTATTTCTTCTTACTTGCCTGTTACTAACTTGTTACTAGCACGTAATATCTGCTATTTATGCTATAACTCTAGCTATATCTACTCCTATCCTAGAGAAATCTCCTTATAAGAGGGTGTCTTAGGCCTCTAAGACTTCTAGGTATGTTTATTACTCACTTACGGTGTGTTTGCTGCTAACTTATAATCAGTAGTATTAAAATTCTGTGTTTTCACTATAGCTAGTAAGCTGCTATTTAGCAGATAGCTCCTAAGGATAATAATAGTAAGCCCTAATATATTATTAACGGGAAGCCTGTCCCTAACAAATATTATTATTCTCCTAGTATAACTAAGCTACTTACTTGCTGCTTCCTATTACTAACTTAACTAGGGAATTCTTTAAAATACGCTTATTACGCGAAAAATAACAAGTCTTATGTTAGAGTACGTTCCTCTCCCCACAGACACTACTTATAGATAACTAACACACTACTAGTGTCCTGCCTAAATTACAAAGCTTTATTAAAAGCTTTTTAAGATTATAAAGGTTATCCCTAAGGGCAGTCCTTACTATATTTATCCGGTAAGGGCTTCCTTATTCTTAGTAACTTAGCTATAGCTAACTTATTACTAGGCTCTTGTAAAAGCTAAGCGCAAATTATATAATGCTCTATTAGCTATAAAAACGCTAACAAACGCAGTCATGTCTGCTACGCTTAATTAACTACTAAGGCCGCCTATGAGGCAGACGCCAATAAGCGCGCTATTATATCATAGCTCTTTAATACTACTAACCTTAAGGTCTAGATTAATATTGTAAATAGCTTACGCTTTATTACCTAGTATACTCCTATAGTATTATCTTTAAAGTCCTAAGCATAGCTTCTAATCCACTAACTAGCTACTAGTTTACTAAGTCTGTCTCTAATATTCCTACTTATGTTAGCCTCTCTAAGCTCCTTAAAGAGCTCTGTGCTTTTATATATAAAGATAAAGAGGAGTCTTCTAATAAGGACGCTCCTATAGCTATAGTAATTAAGAATATAGACAAAAATACAGCTACTAATATAACTATAGAGTAATAGATGCTAGGTAGCTATAGGGTAAAGTGCTAAAAATATAACTTATTATTAAATTTTATTGCGTGCTAAATTACTAAAGTAATTATCTCTCTATAACCTAGCTGCTTAATTGCCGCTTATAGTTATTAATAATATCCTTTATAATAGAATCTCTTTTTAGCACCTAGGAATTCTCTAAGCTATTATAGCCTTTCTATTTTACTAGGTATTTTCGCTGTTAGCCGTTATATTAATGCGAAATAATTCTCTTAACTTCAAACTCCTATTTATTATCTTTAACGTTATTTTGTAATAAGGACGTATTTATAAAGTTAGTTAGGTCCCCTTTAAAAGGTTTAAGGCTTATAATATTAAACATGTTGTTGGAATCGCTGCGAATTCGTTGCGGACGAATTCGTCACCACTTTGCATCGAATTGCGATTGGATGCACAGGGTCTCATCGCCCCACTGTGCACTGAATTGCGATTAGATACACGGGGTCTCATTGCCCCACTGTGCACTAGAACGCAACTAGCGCACGGGGTCTTATTGCCTTACCTAGACTAGTAACGCGATTAGTTACACAGGACCATCGCCTCACTTTGCCCTAGATAGCGTGTTTAACCTATAACACCACGTATACAGAGGCATCCCTAGGATTAAGGTATATCTATAGCCTTAATCCCCCTATAACTAGATCTAGAAGATAAGTAGAATTAAACCTTTTACATTAAGTAACTAGTGCACTAGTGACCTGTGGTTATAGGACCTAAATCCCCTTAGTTAACTTAACACTAATTAGTGGTTACTTAACTAAGAAGGATTTAGCATAACTAACCACAGAGTAGTAAGAGAACACTAAGAAGAGATATATAATTGCCTTTACAAGAAGACATACTATAGGGAGAAGATAATGCCTCTACAGTATTAGGCTTCTAAAGGATTAAATTACTAGCCTTTATCTAATTAGGGGCTAGCGCTATAAGGATTTAACCCCGCTAACTATCTTAGAATCTTAGCTAATAAGCTAGCTAAATCCCCTCCTCCTCCTCTCTTTTCCCCTCCTCTCTTTTATTATAACTTCTTAGATAGAAGACCCTCAAAACCCTCACTCTTATCTAATAAGAGAAGAGCTTCTAAAGCGGATATAATAATACTAGAAAAACCTGTTAATAGACTAGGACTTAATAAGCAATGACATTAACCTAGAGACTACAACCACCACTAATCTTAATAATAAGATTACTTATATAATCCTTTACTACAAAGAGTAAGCATATAAAGATTAGGAACAATAGGAGAATTACTAATTTAACTTTAGTAATTAGAACAAAGACCTCTTTAATAGAGCCTATAAAGGCCTAACTAAAGCGCTACAAGACCTCCTCCGCGAACACGGTATATACGTAGGGAGATCTAGTAGAAGGATTACTAAAGCACTTAAAAGAGTACTCTAAGAAGAAGTATAATCTAAATAGCCTCTAGAAGAGATTAATAAGCAAATCGCCACAGGCAGGTTCCATTCAAACCTCTACCTAAATGCGAAGCTAATACCAATAATAAAGAATCCACGCTCCTTACCGCAAGCACCTAATATTACGCCAGAACCATCGCTAATAACATCAAGCCCGCCAATTACAGATACCTAGCCCTCTTAACCTACTATTCCTGCTATCCCTTAAGCCTAACTAGGAACATACCTCTTACCACCCCTTATAACACCTTAAGCCTAGGAACACTATAATAACATAAGGAAGGTACTTAATCTTACAAAGATCTATAAAGAAGCTAATAAATACAGTGGGAAGATATTTAACTTCATTAGACTAAAGGTAGTGATATTATAAGACCAATGCCATTAGCTTAACTTCACGGAAACCGCGCTTATAAAAGCATTCCCTATAATACTAATAGGTAATGTAAAGAAATTCTATCTTATAAACATTGCTATAAAGCTATTAGTAGGCTTCACATTTAATTAAATAGTTAAGCTTATTAGATAGCACTTTAAAACAGCCACAAATAAGCAATTCTACCGCTAAGAGTGGAATAGCATCACGCTACGTGGTACTATTACTAAACATCCTAATAAAACGAAGATAGAGTGCCTTAACACTATGGTTTAAAGCCTTTAAGATATCTATAACAAACTCTTTAACCCTCTTGCTAATAATATAGAACTTATTAAACAGACTCTCTAAGCTATTAGAGGTATACTAGAATATAGCCTTGCAGAATTTGCAGTTAACAACACATTTAAGGACCTTATAGGCAATCTTTGTAAGTTAATTAGCATTACTAAAGCCTAAAAAGAAGTTAGCTAATAACAGTTCTATACTAATAACCGCACTAACAAGGACTTCTTTACGGATCGTTAATATAAGCGCTCCAGAGGCCCTAATCGCAATCAAGGCCGCGACCAAGGCCGCTGACAACAGCTACAATGCTTTATATATGGAAAAGACAGCTACTAGTCCTCTAATTATAGCAATAAGGATTATTAAGAAGTAAGGCAATGATGGTAGAAGAATAAAAGGCATAGGAACCCTCCTTCTAATAGCAAATATAAAGCTTTCCTCCAAGCCTATAAAGGTAATAATAGCGCTGCAAAAGAGGATAACGAAAGCTCTAATAACAAAGATGCCTAGGATGTAGCTAAAGCCTTTATTAAAGAATCCAGTGAGATTAAAAGTAAGCTAATAGTTACGCAATTCTTCACAAGTGCTGTAAAGCTAGTAAATAGAGGTAATATCTTCTAAAACCTTAGAAAAGAAGCCCTCTAGCATACTCTCCGTAAGGAGGATCTATTTAGACCCTAGTTAACCGCCTATATATTAGAGGAACGCTACTCTAATAAGGTATTTAGAGGTATCATTCCTAATACTAGGGCAGCAGGCTTCTTAATAGCTAGTATTAACCAGGCAAAGGCCATAGTAAAGAGGATGCCCTCTTTAATAATAGAACCTATTAAGAGGCAACAAACCGTTAAATTTAGCGCTAGATTAGTAACATTAGTAGGAATCTTAAAGGTTCTTACAGTCTTTGGCCCTATCACGTTTTATGTTATTAATACAAGCACACCGTTCTTATACAGCATTAATAATATAGATAACATAAGGGTTAAGATTAATAACCTTAAGAACGTGCTAATTTAAGGCGATTAAAGGGTGCTAATTATTAGGAAATAGGGATATCCGTAGTAGACTCTAGAAGCCACAGAAGTAACCGCCTACTTTCTCTTAGAAAAGCAAATTCGTTAGCTTTATTAACGATTTAGACATCCTTCCGTACAACAGTTATTAAAGGTCTTACATCGCGCAGGCGAGAATATAAACAACAAGGTTATTAAGAAGATCACGAAGGTCTTGTGAGGCCCGCCCACAACACATGGGCGCACCCCGCGGGCACACCATGCCACAGGGCTAGGTCCACGTGACACTAGCGAGTCACTGGCTATAAAGCAGCGACTCGCACCCATAACACACTTAGACCTAGCAAGCTTCAGTCAATATACCAAGTGCCCCCATACGTTCTTGCCTAGCTATCCCCTATCCTTATAATTCTAAAGCTTTAACCCTAGCTACCTAAGAATGTAATAGGGAGAACCTAACAAACCCCTAGCGTAGCACTAGAGGTAACGCACGAAACCACAAATAAAGATAGCACCCTAGCTTCCAAAACAGTTAGTACCTAAGCTAAATTAGGAGAATCTTTAATTAATTCCTAATAAGCTATAATAACTAAATAAATTACTTAACTTAAAGAACTAAAGAAACTATAGGATAAAGAGAAAGAACTTATCTAGCTACTCTAACTAAACATAATAAAAGAGCTTACAAAAAGGCAGCGAAGATCTAGCACCTCTTTAAGCAGCAGCTGTAGCAAGGTTAAAGTACGTAATATTACAGAACTAACACACCTTACTAACCCTTAAAAACATAAAATATAGTTAAACGACCTAAACCGTGCATTTACAGGAGCGAAACGCAAGTTCTAATATAACTACTAAAAATCCTCCTTACACTTAACTATATACATAGGGACTGTAAGGCGAGATAGGACTAATACCTTAATAAACAGTTAGCTAGCAACTAAGAAGAACTTAAAGATAATTAGGAGGCGTTCTAATCTTAGACACTAACACTACTAAAGGACTTAGCTAACCGTAACGCGCAAATCACTACAATACTTAAGAACGCGAAGTAACGCAAAGGCCAGAGCCCTATTAAATTCAGTATTTACATGGATTTACTAGAGAAATATCTAGAAAGAGCCTTAGAGAAGTCCCACGCCCTTATATTCTTCATGAAACTACTCCTAACTTATAGGACTACCTTAACTTATATACCTCTATTATTAGCAAAACCCGCGAAGAGGTTATATAACTTACTTAATAATTTTAGGAATTAATACTAAAGAATAAGCAAAAGCCTAACCACCCACAAGAGAGGTATTCATATAAGGCTCCCTAATACTAAAGGCGTAATTCACCACGTGGTAACTAACTGTATACTAACTAAGATAAGAAAGAGGAAGAAAAGACTCCTACTACGCCCCTAAATAACAAGGAAGTTAGATAGGGCCTAACGTGTTATAACTGCGGGATTGTAGGTTATGTGGTAGCTTAATACTACAAGCTAAAGAAAGAACACTAAAAGGGTTAGGAAAATGCCCTAAGGTAAAAGTAAATGCCCTTACTTCTGCCCCGCAAGCTAAAGTACTAACAGGGTGTTATTTTCACATACTAGTTACTATTTACAGGCATAAAGACATAGCAATAGCGGCCGATCTGGATAGTTGCGCTGAGGTTAATATTATTAGCGTAGAATTCGCAAAGACCCACGGGTTATAATAAGCAGAGATCACACCTCCTACCCTTAAGGCAATAGGGGCTCTTATAGTTCCTTAATACGGCGTATATTAGGTACCCCTTATAATTATAGACTTAAGGGGAGAATAGAAAGACCTTAGGCTCCTATATATTGCCGTTAATAGGGACCTAAGAGTGGAGGGAAGCCCTATATTAATTAGGATACATATACTTACAGAGGAATAAGTGCACCTTTACTTACACTTATAAGAGTAGTGGTTTAAGAAAAAGAAGAAGGCCTTTTTACTACTAACTCCCCGTAAATTTACTAAGGTAATGTGAAATAAGACTGTTATGTACGCTATTACAGGAGTTATAGAGGACGAATTTATTACGTTAGAAGATGACAAGGAGGCAAAAGCGTATAGAACCGTTAAAGATATCCCTAAGGATTTACAGGAATTTAAAGACGTCTTCGCATCTAATAAGGTAAGAACCCTACTATTAAAGAAATTAACCGACCACGCGATCGATCTAGTACTAGGGCCTATACCCCTTATAGCTCTCTTAAAGCAAATTAAAAGAGCTCTAAGAATACATTAATAATAACCTGGCAAAAGGCTATATAAGACCTTCTAAGAGTAGGGCCTATCCTATTTATACTAAAGAAGGATAGAACGCTCTAACTATATGTGGACTATTAGGGACTTAATAAAGTAATATAAAAGAATTACTACGCTCTCCCCTAATTTTAGAGATCCTAGACTAATGCTAAGGGGCTAAATACTTCTTAAAGATTAATATTAAGGACGCATACTATTAAATTCGCATTAAAGGGGGCGATAAGTAAAAGACTGCCTTCCGCATATGTTATGGCCACTATAAATACCTTATCATGCCTTTTAGATTAACTAACGCGCCCGCTACCTTCTAAAGTTATATTTATAAGGCACTTTACAGGCTAATAAACACTATTTGTGTAGTGTATCTAGATAATATCCTTATCTTCTTTAAGATATAAGAAGAGCATACCGCATATATTAAGGAGGTATTAGAGCGTATAAGAACCGTAGAACTATACGCGAAACCCTTAAAATACTTATTCTACTAGGACTTAGTTAAATTCCTAGGATTTATCCTCTTAGTTAACGGAATCTTAATGGATATAAGCTAGGTATAAACTATTTAAGATTAGAAAGAACTAATAAGCTTTAAGGATATTTAATCCTTCCTTGGATTCTACAACTTCTACTAACGTTTTATTTACAAATACTCTAGGATTGCGGCACCACTACACACGCTAATAAAGGGTAGTCAAAATGGCATCTAGACTAGGAAGTTTATATTTAGAGCAAAGGAAAGGGTAGCGTTTAACTAGCTAAAAGACGCCTTTTAATAAGCCCCTCTACTCCAATATTATAACCCGAGTCAACTAGTGCGCATTAAGACAGATACCTTAGTCTTCGCGATAGCAGGAATCTTATCCTAGTAAGATAATAAGGGTTGTTAGCACCTAGTGGCCTTTTAGTTAAGGAAGTTTATAGATATGGAGCGAAATTACAGCACGGCTAACTAAGAGCTATTTGCTATTATGAAGTTATTTAAACACTAGTGACACTATGTCAAAGGGGTGACGACCCTAGTGGAGGTCCTATTAGATTATTATAACCTGTAGACCTTTATAAACTAACTAAAGCTTAATAGAAGGCAAGCCAGATAGTGCATATTTCTATGCCTATTCCACTTTATAATAAGACATAGACTAGGGAAAAGCAACCCCGCGGATACACCGTTAAGAAGGTCTGATTATAAGGGCAAACCTATGACGAATCAGGCGCTATTACTAGAACTTTAGAGGAAGCTAGTACTTACTAAGAAAAGGGTAGTAATAGAGATACTAATGTATTAAGGAAGATGTGGTGAGACGCCTTTAGGGAAGGAAAATGTCCCTATCTTAGAAGAATAACGTAGCAAGACACCTTTAGGGAAGGAAAATATCTTAGTTATTAGAGATTAGCTTAGCGAGATACCTTTAAGGGAGGAAAATGCCCTAGCTAAAGAGAGAGATTAACGTAGCGAGACGCCTTTAGGGAAGGAAAATATCCTAGTTAAAAGAGACTAGCTTAGCGAGACGCCTTTAAGGGAGGAAAATGCCCTAGCTAAAGAGAGAGATTAACGTAGCGAGACGCCTTTAGGGAAGGAAAATGTCCCAGTTAAAAGAGACCAGCTTGGCAAGATACCTTTAAGGGAGGAAAATGCCTTAGCTGAAGGTGTTAGAGCTGCTGAAGAACCGGTGAAAGATTGGCTAGATAAGGGTGATTTTAAAGAGGCGATAGCGTGTGTATAAGGCATTAGCACACTAGAGATTCGGGCGGCCACAGCGTTACTGAATCCGTATTTAACCAAATTGAATAAGCCACTAGCTTAATTACTACGAAAGGCACAGGACTAAGACCTGGATTTGCAGAGGCAGAACAGTAAGGTAGATTCCTTAGCAAGAAGCAAGGGAAAAGCCAGCCTATAGTCGCGTAGCACGAGGGGTCTCCTAATATACTAAGACTAGGTAGTTATTCCTCAAGAGCCTATCTTACAACAGGAGCTTCTGTGGCTATACTATGACAATCCGCTAGCGGGTCACTTTAGTGTTAAATGCATACTTAATCTATTAAAGCGTTATTTTTAGTGGCTGTAAATGGGAGTCGCAGTATCTAACTACGTTGCGAGCTGTGGTGTATGCTAGCGGGTAGTAGCTAGAAGGCATTGCCTATATAGAACACTTAAATCGCTACTAATACTAAGGCAACCCTAGGTAGAAATCTCTATAGATTTTGTTATAGGACTGCCCATAACATAGGTTAACGAGCGAGAGACTAACGTAATCCTAGTGATTATAAACTAATTTACTAAGTACTCCGTTTTCCTCCTAGTATTAACCACTATTAACGTAGCTAAATTAGCAGAACTATTCCACAAGGAAATTAAGCTATAATTTAGAGCACTAGAGGGCATTGTGTCTAACAGAGGCCTAGTCTTTATAAGTTAATTCTAGTTAGAGCTATGCTACCTAGCGTGTGTAAAACGTAGGCTTTTAACAGCGTTTCACCCCTAAACTAACGGGCAAACAAAGCAAATAAACCAGGTTCTTAAACACTACCTCTAATGCTTTATTAAGGAGAACTAATAGATATAGGCAAAGCTGCTGCCTATAGCTTAATTTGCCTGTAATAACACGGTGAATAAAACTATAGGTTACTCCTTAAACTACGCACTTATAGGTTACTTACTAGAGTTTCGCCTAGCTCTTAGGGGTAAGACTATAGAGGAGAGGTGCCTGAAGCCTACGCGCGTATTGTAAAGTTATATAAAGTTAGAGAATGGTTAAAGCAAAACTAGGCAAAAGCTACTAAAGCCTAGGCGAAGTACTATAATTAACACCACTAACCTCTAACCCTAAAAAGGGAGACTTAGTACTGTTATTAGTAAAGAATATTAGGCTTAAAGACGCGAAACAGAAGCTAACCCCTAGATTTATTGGACTGTTTTAAGTGCTTAATACTATAGGGAAATAAGCGTACTAACTAGCGCTACCTAATAAGTATAGCTAACTACATAACGTGTTCTATATTAGCCTATTAGAGCTATAGAACTGCTAGGAAAACGCTGAAGATAAGGAAATGCTAATGCTAGACCTTAAAGATAAAGAGGATAAGTACGAAGTTAAAGAGGTGAAAGGTTATAGAAAGACCTGTGAAGGCAATAAGTACCTGGTAAAATAGAAGGGATAGCCTAGTAAATATAACTAATGGATCCTTACTAAGGATATAGAGGGCGCTTAACGTGCTATTTAAGTATTTTACTAAAGAAAGGTAGGTAAGAAGAGTAGCAAGACATAAGCAAGTTACAAGCGAAAAGACATGAAATTACTGTAGAAAAGGCCTAGTATTGCTAGCCGCTATTAAATAAACTTAACCTAAAGTCTAGGCTACACTACTGAAAAACAAAAGAAAATACGCTTAGAGCGTGGGTAAAATAACCAGAAAATTCTCTATAGTGATGCTAGGATAGGTTAATAATGCGTCCCCTTGTAACTAAACTCTGCATTATTCTCGTCCGCCTAGACGACCTTATCTATAGCATAGTAAAAACAGTGTAGCGCTATAGCCTAGGCCACATAGCCTAGGTCCGATAGGCGAAGCTAAAGAACTATTTTCGCCTCCTAGGCGGCTATGGCTTCCTCTAGGTCTTCTTATAAAAGAGTTAGCAAAAACTAAGCAAAAATATAATTAAAAGCTATACACTTATAGGAAGGGGAAAAGCAGGAGTAGCGGTAACTATGGCCACTTATAGCTGCTGCTAGGACACTAGATAATTCTAGTAAGAAATTAAGGTAGCTTACATAGAAAGGTAAGTAAAGAATAAGCGAAAAGGGCTGGAATTAATAAACCTATTATGCCTTTACTACACCGGTTAGCCTAAAGGCGACATAGTGAGCTATGTTAGCATAATCAAATCCGTTAATTAAATTAATAACGCATGTGGCGAAGTAATAGCACGTCGCTACCGAAAACACGGCGACATTGTCCTTATCCTTGGCGGAGAGGGTAGCGTCTATGAGAGATTAGACCTATTCGTAAATAATTATTAGATTAAGGAAATCGCTAGCTATAGATAGCATGGCCTAGTATGTAAAGGTTAGCGATTAGGGACTGCGAAACGGAAGAATAATAGGTAACTCACTGTCTTACACGTATCCCCTATTTGTTGTATTAGATGTAATGCTTAGATTATTTTCCCTTAATCCTAGCGGTAACAAAAGCTTAAGGAAACTATATATAATTACGGGTAAAACAATCTTAATTAGTGGGTGTTTTACAAAGTCAGCGTAACCTGTCTGAAGACAGTGTATGCATAAGTATAGGTAAAAGCGAATTACCTTTATTTAGATAGGAAAAAGGTTGCGAACTTGTGGCGAAGTGATGGTGTATTTAAAGTTAAATTAGAGATAAGGAATTAGACTAGCAATATAAAAGAGAAAAGCTTGTAATAAGATAGTGAAGCGTAGGTGAATTTATATATAAGCGCTGCCTGTTACTAGGGAACGGATTATTATTCTTTGTAATAATGTTTGTATCTGGCAATGTGGTTACGAGCACCTGGCAAACAGCTGCGTATTAGCTAGCAATACCTGAGCCGTTCGGGAGCCTAGCTAGAAAGGGGGCAATTGTAAGGCCTGCCCATAACACATAGGCGCACCCCGCGGGCACACCATGCCATAGGGCTAGGTCCACGTGACACTAGCGAGTCACTGGCTATAAAGCAGTGACTCGCACCTATAACACACTTAGACCTAGCAAGCTTCAGTCAATATACTAAGTGCCCCCATACGTTCTTGCCTGGCTATCCCCCATCCTTACAGGTCTGCTACCACTATTAACTTAATAGGAAGTTGCTAGGGCGATTCCGATTTACATTAAAAGATAATTGTAACTTTAACTATAAGATAATTATTAATATAATATATATTAATAGAAAGCCTATGCTTTATATTATTAACGTAGCAACCTTGTTCTAAGCAGCTCGCTTCCTTAAACCTTAGAAGCAGAAGGCACATAATATCTAGAACGCGCTAAAAGAGTGCTAGATTAATACCTATCTAGGTCCTCTAGACTGGATAGTTTATAATGCTAGAAAGAATTTTGCCTTAAACGAATTCTATAACTATACGCATATTATAGTAATCAGCGTTAATAAAGTGCCTGTAGAAGCATACCAGAGTATTAGAAAGGTTAAATAATACTACAGACCGCTAAGAAAAGCGTATAATATTATTAGCGAAGAGCTAGGCAATAACACAAGCGTGACAATAGATTAAAAGCTTTAAATAGCTATTAAGGCCGTTAATAATTCAGTAGGGCCAGATAGCCTTATGCCCACGCTCCTTGTGTTCGGTTTATACCCGCAACTAGCTAATAATTCTTCACTAAGCCTCTCTATTATATAATAAGCTGCAATCCTACGGAAAGCAACTAACAAAGCCTAATAATACCTAGCAAGAAGGTAGGTTAGAGATGCCCTTACTGCTTATAATAGTCTAAACACAATACCTACACATTCACTGCCTCTATAGTTAGATATACGTGTGTGGCGTGAGAAAGAAGGCTGGCAGGGCCTGTACAAGCTAATCGCTACTAACAGTGAAAGCTACACTCTTTAAATGCTGTACAGACCTGCTAGATTTCGATTAACTATTGTTAAGCCATATTTACGTAATAACAACGATCCCTAATAAGAGGAACCGGAATCTAAAGCCGCTTCTAATAAATCTAATAATAATTCTAACCTAGAAGAAGAAGAGCATATTACAAGACAAAGAGAGCGACCTCCGAAGCCAAAAACCATGACTAATACAAATCTAATACCTAAGAGAGGTTATGGAAGGCCTAGAAAGAACCCTCTCCAGCTACCTAAAGAGCTAATTCAGAGTGAAACCTTCCTTATGGCAAAGGAAAAGGCCGATTTTAACCTAGCTATGTAACTTTGTAAAGAAGGAAAATAACCACTTTAGGTAACCTGTTTAAACGCTTTAATTAAGATAAAATCAGCGCTTTATAAGCTTATAAAGTCTTTAAATTTATTAGATTTAACCCAAACCTACACGGTAGCTAGCGAATTTTCAAATCCCGCATGGTTTAAGAGGTTAAAGGAAAGGGAACGGAAACACCATATAAGAAATCACGGCTAGTTATCTAAGGCCACAGTGATCACGATAAATTTAATATCCTAACCTAATCTCCGACTATCTAATGGGCTAGTTAACGATTGATTATAGCCCTAGCCCCTTCCTCTATAAGAAAGGCATTAGCCTTTAGATCCGCGATATTACACAAGCCTACGTATAGTTAACAACAAAGCTTAATAGGTGTATTATTGCGCAACTTCCTGATTAGATTAAACACTTATATTCACAAGGAATAGTAATGGAAGTTATCAAGCCCCTCTACAGAATCACAGAAGTAGGAACACACTAGTGGTTAACGTACTTCTGTCATCATTATGATAACCTTAGTATAGTCACTTTAATATATAACCTATGCCTATTAATTTTAGATAATAAGGACTGCTTTAGAATCGTTAGAATGCAAACTAATAATACCTTAGGGCTTAGCGATAATACCTTCTTTAAGCGTGAAGAATCTAAGCTAAAGAAAGCTAACTTCACCGCTAAGCTAAAGCAAAGGCTTACCATAGGAACACCGCTAATCTTTAATGGCTATATGCTAACTAAATCTGATAATAACTCGCTAAACCTCTATTAGAAAGGCTAAAGTAAGAAGATTTAGCCTATTAATATAGCTACAGATTTAAAGCATTAATAGTACGTTAAACAACACGCCTGTAGAGCGTATATTGCCATAATCTATTAGCCTAAAGCATTATATAACCTCTCTGTCACTGCCTAATAACACGATATCACGATTAACAATATTAAATAACTAAATAAAAGGCTTCACTAGCAAATGGAATATCAAGACTGTGGCCTCCGCTACGTACCAATTAATCTCTTGTCCGCCAAGCTGTATATCTTTATTAACGGTTCTTTTGCAAATAATAAGGACTTAAGCTTATAACTAGGATACGTGATTGTCCTAGGCAACAAAAGCAATAACAAGAGCGCTAAATTTATAATATAAGGTAACATTATTATATACAGCTCTACAAAAAGCAAAGGGTTATAAGAAGCGCCCTAGCATTAAAGCTATACAGTATAGTACAAGGCGTTAACGTGACCTACGCCGTGAACACCACGCTTAATATTGTGATAAAGCAGCTGAAGTTGCCACAGGTGCTAATTGTAGTTTATATAGACTTGTTTTTGCTTTATAAATGCCTTATTAAGCTTAGAATAATAAAGGAGAAGTAACTCATAATTAATATTATAGCATTGCGATAATCATACAAACGGCGCGAGATCCACGAGATCCGCTAGATTAACGGAAGAGACAATATCGCTAATGTAATAACAAAAGCCTTATTAAACAAGAGCCTTAAGACCTTTATTAACAACAACTAGGTCAATATACGTGTGGAAGGTTAGGTAAAGAGACTAGTAAATTAATAATGCCCTTATTTTCCCCCCTAATATTAATGGTCTAGAATAGATTAAACCCGGACTAATCACAGCCGTGGATTTCCACTAAAGGATCCACTTATTAACACTTCCCTTTAATTCGATTTTTATTGCGTTTTTAAGCTTTTTAGCTAAAAGAGAAAAAGAGAGATTGCCAGAGCTTCCTACGGCTAATGTTCGGATCAGACCAAAAGTGGGTCCACCGAATTGATGCACGCGATACGATTGGCCGCATTAACGACTAGCCCCACTTGGCTACGTAAGCAACCTTATAACCTCTCTTTTTCCTACTTCTGTCATTACCTCTGTTTTCCTGTCTTTAATAACAGACCTGCACATCTAACTAACTAATTAAAGTAGCGAAACCTGCTTAGTCACCCCTTTATTATAACATTTCCTTTAATTAATTTTACTACGCTTTTAAGCCTCTTACGCCTATAATAAAAAGAGAAAAATTGCTAGTGTTAGAATTACTACGAATTCGTTACGGACGAATTTGTCACCACTTTACATCGAATTGCGATTAGATGCACAGGGTCTCATCGCCCCACTATGCACTAAATTGCGATTAGATGCACGGGGTCTTATCGCCCTACTGTGCACTAGAACGCAACTGGCGCACGGGGTCTTATTGCCCCACCTAGACTAGCAACGCGATTAGTCACATAGGACTATTGCCCCACTTCGCCCCAGATAGCGTGTTTAACCCACAACACCACGCATGCGGAGGTATCCCTAGGATTAAGGTATATCTATAGCCTTAATCCCCCTATAACTAGATCTAGAAGACAAGCAGAATTAAACCTTTTACATTGAGTAACTAGTGCACTAGTGACCTGTGGTCATAGGACCCGAATCCCCTTGGTCAACTCAACACATGTTATATAGTCGTGTGCTAGCTAGCAGTTGTAATTAATAGGCTAAGCCATGGTTACTAACTACCTTTTTAATCTTATAAGGTCCTAAATACTTTATAGTAAGCTTCTAGCTTAGGCATCTTAGGTTAATATTTTTATTAATAGTAGCATATAGTCTCTAACCTTAAACTCTATTAGCATTCTCTTTTAATTATAGTATTTCTTCTGCTATGCTTAAGCATTACTTAGTAGCTACTTAATCTCTAAGTGCTTCTGTCTTAGTTCTAAGACTTTGTTCTCTACCTAGTTATTTACTAACAGGGCTATTAGGACCGCTTAGTGTGGTCCTCTTAGGTTATACTTACGCAGCGCCTCCGCTAGCATTAGGCTATGACTGCTATGCTTGCTTATATTATAAGCAAACTATACTATTAGTAAATATTTAACCTAATTATCCTGTTTAGCGTATGCATAGGCTCTTAAATAATACTCTAAAACCTAGTTTAGTTGCTCTATCTAGCCGTCTATTTAGGGGTAGAACGCGGTGCTTAATCGCCGCTTTGTTATAATTAGGTAGTAGAACGTTCTCTAAAATCCACTTATGAATATTAAACCTTAGTCTATTATAATGCCTTCTAGAGCACTATAGTCTTTAAAAACGTTTTCTAAGAAGACTATAGCTAACCTATCGCTAGTTAAACGTGTGGACACTAGTATATAAATACTATACTTTAAAAACCTGTCTATAATGACTAATATCACGTTATGCACTTGGTTTTTCTAATCTTTTACTAGCGGTAGCCCTGTAATAAAGTCTATTAATAGCTCTTAAAAGGGATAATCAAGTACTAGCAGTGTAGCTAACTTGCTGTAAGGCTTGTGTAACCTTAGCTTTAATACTTAATAGCTAACGTAGGTCTGTATATATGACTTAATGTTTTTCTTTATTAAAGGCTAGTAATATTAGTTTGCGATCTAGTGGAGTGTCCTACTAACCCCTAATAACCTACTATAGGATTATTATAGGTTAGTAGTAAGACTTCTTTTTGTATCCCCTATAGCATATAAACTCTATTATTATATATTAATAGTCTAGAGGGCACTATAGACTATATCTATAACTTACTAGCTAATAGCTTAGAGGGCCTAATTGTCTATAGTCCTAATAACGCGCTAGAGTTACTACTTATTAGCAATAACTTCCACTACGTAATAAAGGCGTCCCCTTATTACGCTTTAGATAATAAGACTAGGATTAGGGGTTCTAACTCCGTGTTCTTATCCTAGGCGGTTAAGTTTAACTTAGCAGAGGTTCTCCTAACCGCTAAGATTCTTACTATAACACTCCTGTGAGCTTATAGCTCTCTAGTAGCGCTATGCGTAACTCTTTTAACTAGGCTAGTAATATTAGCAGTACTATTACCACGTCTATATAACTAGATAGTAGCAAGGTGCAGGACCCTATATCTAATAATATTAGCAGTACTATTATAGCTAGTAATATTAGCAGTACTATTACTAAGTCCTTATAGCTCTTTACCCGCTTAAACGTTAACAGGGGGCGATTTCCTATAACTAGTGATGTTAGCAGTACTATTACTAGGTCCTCGCTCCCTATTACTAATAGGCAGCAATCTTAGACATAGGGTATTAGTAGTACCACTACTACTCTCCTACTACTTATTAATTATAAACCTAACACGCCGTGGTTTTACTAGACCTATAATATTAGTAGTATTATTATAGCGTCCTCACAGCTTAATAGCTGCGAACTTAGCAAGGAAGGTTAGTAACTAAGAGGTTAATGCCTTAGCTTTCCTTTCCTTACTAATATAATCTAATCTCCTTAACAGAGCATTAGTAGGATTTAGCTTACCTGCCCTATATTTAATAATAAAATTAAATAGGTATAGCTTATCTAATGTAGTAACCTAGCGACTTATTAGCTTTAGCTTTATTACAAGGTACTTGTGGTTTAAGTAATCTATTATTACTTTAACTAGGTACGCTAAGTAAGTAAGGTAATGCCTCTATGTTTAAAAAGCCTCCTAGATCGCTAGCAATTCTACGTTAGGCGTTATATAGCGTAGCTTAGTGTTATTTAACTTTCTTAATATAAACGCTATAGGGTGCTAGTAACCTAGTACTAACTGCGTAAGGATAGCCCTAATCGCGTGCCCGGAGGCGTTAGTCTTAACTTATAATAGGAGCAGCGGATTAAAATAGACTAAAATCAGTGCCTCCTAGAATCGCTACTATAGGTCTCTAAACGCCGCTAACTTATAAGGCTTTAGCTTAAACCTTGCCAGTTATTTTCCTTAAAGGTAATCAGTTAGTAAGATAACTATTTTACTATAGCTTTTAATAAAATATCTGTAAAACCTAGTGAACCTAAGGAAAGACTAGATATTAAACATGTAGTTAGGTACTAGCTAGGTCGTAATCGCTTTAACTCTGCTAGGTTCTATAGAGATTCCCTTCTCTAATATCACGTAGCCTAGGAATTTAACCTCTTTACAGGAGAATTTGCACTTGTCTAGATTGACAAAAAGATCGGCGTTTTAAAGCCTCTTAAGCACCTGTTTTACATGGCCCTTGTGCGCTAAGACGTCGCTGCTATATATTAGGATATTATTAAGGTAAATAATGTAGATAACATTAATAAGGCCCTCTAATGCGCTGTTAATATATTCCTGAAAAGTTGCAGGCGTATTAACAAGCCTAAATAGTATTATAAGATACTCAAAGTGACTATATTTACACTAAAACGCCGTTTTCCACTTATCTCCCTCGCGGATACGTAGCCAATAGTACGTATCTTTAAGGTCTAATTTCGTGAAAATCTTAGCTCCTTTTAATTAGTCTAAGATCTTAGGGATTAGTGGTAACGGGGCCTTGTCCTTAATAGTAATCTTATTAAGGCCCCTATAATCTATATAGAGGCGTAATTTCCTCCCTTCTTTAGCATAAATAAAATCAGGGCTCCTACTAGGCTAATAGATCTCCGAATCTAACCCCTCTCCTACGCACTTACTAGGTACTTGCAGAGAACCTGCAGTTCTTTCTCGGCTAGGTTATATATAAGTCCTTAAGGAGGTGTTTTCCTTCTTCTAATTTAATAGCGTAAGTCTAACCACCTAGCCTAGGGAGGGTGCTTGCCTCTAGATTTAAGAACATGTCCTTAAACTCCTAGTAAACCTCTAGAAGTTTTGCTTAATTAAAAACATTAGTTAGGTCTATTAGTATAAAGCAGCTACTTGCCTTCTCCTTATTTGCCGCGTTATCTAGGTTATCCCTTCTATTAGCTGCCTTAGCTACCTTATTATCTTTCCTATTAGGTGCCCTATGCTTAACAGAGGCTACGCGCTTAACTAGCTTAATTAACCATAGGGGAAGCATTACTATAATTACTAAGTATTTTACTACGTGCTATCTATTCCGTAACCTTACTGCTAATAAGATACGCTTCTTTATTATTAGGTGTCTTTAGAGTCTGTCTGTCCACAATATTATCACAGGTTTATACTGTCTTGCCTAGTTAATACCTAAGACTAGCTTCTTGCTACTATTAGTAATATAGTAGCGAATTTAGCATATCTTCGCGTGTCCTGTGCTATCCTCTACTATTACTACCTATTACAAAATTCCTTAATGTGGCATGACATTACTAGATGCACTTTTAAGCGTATTATCGCTTAGTTACACGTTAGCCTAATTAAGCTTCGTTAGCATATTTAGATAGTGTTAAAATAATGCTATTTATAGCACTATTTTATAGACCCACTAGTTGCCTAGTTGCGTTGTTGCAACGTTGGTTACAAGGCGTTGCTTGCAGCGTTGCTTGCAGCTTTGGCTATGACCTGCGTTCCTGCACACAACCAACCCACAGGCTTGTATGACTAAGCCGACTAGGTTACCCTATAGGGAAGCTGAAATCGACTGTAACTAGGGAACTAGTAGTCGTATAAAAGGCTGACGTATACTATTCGAATCCTTGATTTATTCTGGATTTTATGGTATATTTTATTAATAGGGTTATTTATTAAAGTGCTTAGTTAGGCCACACGGGCGTCTAGTTTGTATGGCTGTGAGTCGATTTTTACTTTTCCTATACAAATGAATTATGCGGAAAATAAAAAGTAGCTCGCGAGACCTTATTGGCGACCTAGTTCTGCCAATATAGTTAGTAGGTCTATGAGGGGACTTAGTAGAATCCTCTCATTGCTCGTTAGATCGTCCGTATTGCTAGAAATCAACTACATTCAACTATCAAAGCTCTATATCTTGAAGAATCGTCGTATTATAGTGAATCTAGAAGCCGCCGCGTCAGAATCTATTAGAGAGGTCTTCCTATCCCTCTAGCTAGATTCCCTTCCATTTTCAATAGATAGATTAAAGAGTATGTGGCGCTAGGGTTAAACAGGGTTAGTGTTACTATCTAGCAGTAATCTCGCTGTAACTTAGCTTTTATGCGTATTTGTAAATCTAATTGTCTGTCCTTATAAAGCTGTGTTACATTAAGAGCGTCTCCCTAGGGTTATACGGATTTAATTAGGGCCTTGTTCGGGTTTATATAACCCCTCACTTAGTCGCTGCTGTCTTGATGTGTGGCAGTGGTGTGGCCGCTTTTGCCACAGATACTATAATCTGGCTTTTAGTTACCCTTAAAGTGCCCTATTCCTCTCTTACTTAAAACAGGTAATAGATAAGTTCCCTGCCTACGTAGCCTATAAGGTAGTTCTAGCTTGCTAGTTACTACCCTAGCTTTTAAATACTTACTTCTTTATTATAGTTCTAGCTTGCTAGGTACTGCTAAATACTTACTTCTTTATTATACTGTTTAGGAACTGTATAAACTAAGTAATTTGCAGAGGTTTAGGTATAGGCTTAGGCAGTTCCGCTTCTGCCTTACCCTAGGTCTTTATAAATAACTAGAACGTTTAGTCTTTGCCTTACTTAAGGTTTAGTAGTATCCCTATTACTTCTAAGTGGTGACTGTCTTTATCTATTCCTCCTATTTTTAACCACTAAATAAACTCTATCTAAGTGTAGCTTTTATAGTTTATATAACTATTTATAGTAGTAAAACGCATTTACTATTACTTTACCTTATTTGCTAAGCAACTACTAGTATATATAACTATAGTTACATTATTTATGAATGTGTTTTAATCTATTGTAAAGACTACATTTAAATCTAGTCGGAATATCTGTAGGTTTTTGTAAGTATCCCCCTTATATATAGGAGCCTTTAGCTACGTCTTCGCTAAGCTATATCTATGTATTCCTAGTGTGGTTAGTGCTAGCTAGGGTATAGGGGTTTAAGGGGTAGGGGTAAAGCCTAAGTTAGTATTATCTAATTAGGAAGGGTATTTACTTCCTGTAAATTTTTCTGTAGTTACTCTAGTCTACGCTTTTTCTAGGTAATTTATAGCTATGTCTTTACTTATATAAGGCTATAGTTAAGTGTAGCTTCTTTATCCTTAAATATTACTTCTAATTCTTAGGAGTTTATAGGGGTAGTTAAATAAGAAGACTCCTGCTCTATACCTAGGTTTTAATCTATAGGTGCGTCTTTATGTAGCGTATTTGCTCTAGGATTATTAGTAGCTATAGATTAGGTATTTATTCTTCTTAGTGCTAATATTCTTAACCTACTAACAGTCTATTGCCCTAATAGGATAAGAGAGATTAACTTATTAAGGCTTATAGGCTAGTTATATAAACAGAGTAAAGGTATAATTAAGGTGTTACTACTATTAAGCTAAAAGGTAGGGGTGTGTGCTTAAAGGTTTTAATCTCTGGCCTCCTACATTTTATGTGTGCGGCCCTCACTAAATACCCCCTCTAGTGTGCACGTGACTAGCTCGCGGCTAGGTCGGTGCGACCCGCCACTGGACCCTATTGTACATGATGTCATTGCCTCCATTGCCTCCACGACCCTGACACTATCTTATATATATTGCCACATTTATTATATTAAATACAACGCTTAGACTATTTCCTTTAATACCTATAGTAAATAAAGCTTAGGAAAACTATATATAATTATAGGTAAAACAATCTTAATTAGCAAATGCTTTATAAAGTTAGCGCACTTAGTTTAGAGGCAGTGTATATATAAGTATAGGTAAAAGCAAATAACCTCTATTTAGATAGTAAAAGGGTTATAAACTAGTAATAAAGTGGTAATGTATTTAAAGTTAAATTAGAGATAGGAAATTAGACTAGTAATAAGAAAGAGGAAAGCTTATAATAAGATAGTAAAGCGTAGGCGAATTTGTATATAAGCGCTGCCTATTACTAGGGAATGGATTGTTATTTTATTATAATGCTATATTTCGTAATATAGTTGCGAGCACCTAGCAAACAGCTACACATTAACTAGCAATACCTAAGCTATTTGGGAGCCTGGCTAGAAAGGGGGGCAATTATAAGGCCTACCTATAACACATAGGCGCACCCCGCGGGCACACTATGCCATAGGGCTAGGTCCACGTAACACTAGCGAGTCACTGGCTATAAAGCAGCGACTCGCACCCATAACACACTTAGACCTAGCAAGCTTTAGTTAATATACTAAGTGCCCCTATACGTTCTTGCCTAGCTATCCCCTATCCTTACAATATTGTATATAAAGGGTTGCTTATTAAAGTGCTTAGTTAGGCTATATAGGCGTCTAGTTTGTATAGCCGTAAGTCGATTTTTTACTTTTCCTATACAAATAAATTATGCGGAAAATAAAAAGTAGCTTACAAGACCCTATTAGCAACCTAGTTCTGCCAATATAGTCAGTAGGTCTATAAGGGGACTTAGTAAAATCCTCTTATTGCTCGCAGACCGTCCGTTAGCTAGAAATCAACTATATTCAACTATCTTGGCTCTTAAAGTGAATTATCTATCGTGGTTTAGTTTTCTATAGGTCGCAGCGCCCTCTATTGCGCTAGCTATCTAGGAATTACTAGGAGGTCTTCCTATCCCTCCAGTACATTCCCCTTCCCATTTTCAATAATAATATAAATATTACTATTATTATTTATCTTTGCTTTCTTAGCTTAGGTATAGCTTGCTTTTAGGTTTATAATAGCCTAGGTAGCGTTCTATACCTTAGATAGTTTATTACTAGGGATAAGGCTAGTAATCTTTTTATAGTATTTTTATTCTTCTAGGTATTTAAATTAAATCTAATTTACCTTTAGGTTATTATTATATCTCTAGATATTAAATTGTCCTCTGCTTACGTTTAGGTAGTAGTAGCTTTATACTAGCCCCCTTTCTCCTTTATTAATTACTATTAGTGTCTTCTCCTCCCACCTGCCTCTAGCTCTATTATAATATAATATTATAGGAAAGAGTAAAATAGGGTAAGGATTTTGATTATCTTATTGGTTTGGATTTTAGAGGCGATTCCGGACCTGTAAGGCGGTGCGGAAAGATTCGCAAAGGTTAAACTATGTCTTAAGGCACTAGATAGGTTTAAGGCAAAATAGAGGGATATATAAATAAGTAATAGTTTAAAATAGGTGTGAAAATAGGTATAGTTTAATTTACCCTTAGGGAAGTAAGACTACTAGAATATATATAGGAAAGTAAAGGGAAGGATAAGAAATAAGGGAGGTATAAAATTGTTTTTTTCTATAAAGTAAGAAAAGGGGGTAAGAAGGGGGTATATTATAGACTTAAGCTTAAGGCTTAGGTCCTTCTTAGGTCTAGAAGGGATATAGAGAGTGTGTAAGAAAGGTATAAAAGTGTGTAAAAAGAACACGTATTATATGCAAATATACTTAGGACTTAGGGCTACTACGCGCTATGCGCATAGACTACGCATAGGGGGATATATAGCTAAGCGCTGTGTAATCTCTTGTCTAGTTCTTTCCTTCCTCTTTAAGAATATTAATTGCACTTTAAACGCTTATTTGCAGTTGCCCTAAGGCCAGTTCATATATATATATATATATTGTATACGCTAGCTAGCTATATATTTGCTAGTACTAGTACTCCAGCTGGTAAGTTAACAGGAAAACCCATAAATAGGGAGAAAAACCCTCTCGCTTCTGTATTTGGGTCGGCACCGTCCCTGTAGCGGGGCTGTGCCGCTCGAAAAGTTTCCTATCGTGGAGAGTTGTGGCCAGCTCTCGCTAGCCTTATCCCTAAAATCCGAAAGGCCAGTTCATAACAATTCTTAATAAACCCTTTACCTAAGTATATTAAGCTTACTAAAGGCATTATTAGATATACCTAGTGCATAAAGAAGCTTTATATCCGATATTCTAGGGATAATAGCTTTAACACGCTCTTTTAAGCATTGATACTTCTCTTAGCAATAACCCTAATATAAGGAAATTAACGCAAGGCTATATCTTTATTATACACAGCGCTGCAATTAATTAGAAGTTAGGTAAGTAATATTATATAATAACTTTAAGCATAGAAGCAAAGCTCTTTGCCTTAAATTATAGTGTAAAAAGCGTATATTACTAGAATAACTGCTTCGCGATATTAACGTACGCGCGCTGCCTCTCTTAATTATCTAGTGTAATAATAAGCAAATAATTCGCATTATAGAATATAAGGAAGGCTAACTCTAGACTAGTCTTAAGCACCTTAATATAAATTAAATGTGGATTTAAGAATAGTGTGCCTTAGGAAACATTAAGATTAATTAGATAAAGACCTTTAAGATACCCGCTAATAGCTTTACAAAGCCTTTATTAGGACTAAAGCACAAGGAGATTTGCCATAGAATTAGGCTATAACCAATGCCTAAACATCTAAAAACACTAGAAGTCTGTTAAAATTATATATAACACATATAACCTATAGCTTTATTTTTAGCTATTAGCTAGGGGTGTGTGTTAGGGAGAAGGCTCTAATAACGCTGCAATATTGTAGCATTAACCGCATTAATGATAATAAGACCCTCCTTAAGACATCGGTGGATACGATGTATTAGAAGTACTGGATTTAGTTAGATAGTATCATAGCGCACTGTGTACCTTTCAGGTACAAAAGTCGGGTGCTGTCTGCACCTCTGATTGATCAAATTGAACGTTTTCTATCAACCTATCATACCCCTACCTTCTGACAGTTATAGGTGCGAGTTACTGCTTTATAGCTAGTGGCTCGCTAGTGTTACGTGGACCTAGCCCTGTGGCATAGTGTGCCCGCGGGGTGCGCCCATGTGTTGTGGGCGGGCCTCACATTTATAAGGGTAATTAAATAAGAAAACTCTTACTTTATACTTAGGTTTAAATCTATATATATATATATATTGTATACGCTAGCTAGCTATATATTTGCTAGTACTAGTACTCCAGCTGGTTAGTCGACAGGAAAACCCATAAATGGGGAGAAAAACCCTCTCGCTTCTGTATTTGGGTCGGCACCGGCCCTGTAGCGGCTGTGCCGCTCGGTTTAAATCTATAAGTATATCTTTATATGGTGTATTTACTCTAGGATTATTAGTAACTATTAATTAAGTATTTATTCTTCTTAGTGCTAATATTCTTAACTTACTAATAGTCTATTACCCTAATAGAAAAGAGAGATTAACTTATTAAGGCTTATAGGCTAGTAAAATAAATAAAGTAAAGGTATATTGTTGGTTACGCAGGGTCGTAATGTGCGAGCTCCGAGAATAGTATTGATATTAATTATCTATTCTAAGCTAGCGAAGAAAGAGGAAAAGAGAGGTCAAAAGTAAGGGCACTCTTGTGAGGTAAAAAGGGCAGCTGTGCGTGTGGGTCACGTGTTATAAGCCCTGCCCTATCACAGGGCCTGACTATGGATTGGAAAGTGGGGTCACGCGCGCGCACGCGAGGCGCGGGCCGACCTTCTTCCAGCCATAATTGCGGCTGCTAAGCGCAATTAATATTATGCTTATTCTAACACTAGGAACTCTCTCTTTTAACACAATTATTAATACATAATATTAACGGTAAAAGAGAAAAGAAAAGAAAGGGGATAAGGTAGAGTAGGTAGTAGATAAATGTAAAAGGGATTAACTTAATAAAAAGCCCTATATAGGTATATAGTAAAGGGAACTAAGGAAAAACAATACTCTATGTTAAGTTGACTAAGGGGATTTAGGTCCTATGACCACAGGTCACTAGTGCACTAGTTACTCGATGTAAAGGGTTTAATTCTGCTTGTCTTCTAGGTCTAGCTATAGGGGGATTAAGGCTATAGATATACCTTAATCCTAGGGGTGCCTCCACATACGTGGTGTTATGGGTTAAACACGCTGTCTAGGGCGAAGTGGGGCAATAGCCCTGTGCGGCTAATTGCGTTACTAGTCTAGGTGAGGCAATAAGACCCCGTGTGCTAGTTACGTTCTAGTGTATAGTAAGGCGATAAGACCCTGTGTATCCAATCGCAATTCAGTGCACAGTAAGGCAATAAGACCCCTATGCATCCAATTGCAATTTAACTGTTGTGACAAATTTGTCCACAACAAATTCGTAGCAATGCAATTCTAATACTAGTAATTTTCTCTTTTTGTTATAGGCGTAAGAGGCTTAAAAGCGCAGTAAAATTAATCAAAGGAAATGTCATAATAAAGGGGTAACTAAGCAGGTTTTGCTGCTTTAATTAGTTAGATGTGTAGGTCTGTTATTAAAGACAGGAAAACAGAGGTAATAATAGAAGTAGGAAAAAGAGAGGTTGTAAGGTTGCTTACGTAGCTAAGTGGGGCTAGTCGTTAATGCGGCTAATCGTATCGCGTGCATTAATTCAGTAGACCCACTTTTAGTCTGATCCGAACATTAGCTGTAGGGGCTGAACATAAGCCGTAGGAAGCTCTAGCAATCTCTCTTTTTCTCCTTTAGCTAAAAAGCTTAAAAACGCAATAAAAATCGAATTAAAGGGAAGTGTTAATAAGTGGATCCTTTAGTGGAAATCCACGGCTATGATTAGTCTGGGTTTAATCTGTTTCAGACTGTTAATATTAGGGGGAAATAAGGGTATTATTAATTTACTAGTCTCTTTACCTAACCTTCCACACGTATATTAACCTAGTTGTTATTAATAAAGGTCTTAAGGCTCTTATTTAATAAGGCTTTTATTATTCCATTAGTAATATTATCTCTCCTGTTAATCTAGTGGATCTTGTGGATCTTACGCTGTTTATATAATTATTATAATGCCATGATATTAATTATAAGTTGCTTCTCCTTCGTTATTCTAAGCTTAATAAGGCATTTATAAAGCGAAAAAGAGTTTGTATAGACTATAATTAGCACTTATAGTAACTTTAGCTACTTTATCACAATGTTAAGTGTGGTGTTTATAGCGTAGGTTACATTAACGCCTTGTACTATACTATATAGCTCTAATACTAGGGCGTTTCTTGTAACCCTTTTGCTTTTTATAAAGCTATATATAATTATATTACCTCTTATTATGAATTTAGCGCTCTTGTTATTGCTTTTATTACCTAGGATAATTATATATCCTAGTTATAAGCTTAAGTCCTTGTTATTTATAAAAGAACTGTTAATAAAGACATATAGCTTAGCGGAGGAGAGATTAATTAGCACGTAGTGGAGGCCGCAGTCTTAATATTCTATTTGCTACTAAAGCCTTTTATTTAGTCGTTTAATATTATTAATTATAATATTATGTTATTAAGTAGTAATAGAGAGGTTATATAATGCTTTAGGCTAATAGATTATGGCAATGTATACTCTACAGGCGCGTTATTTAACGTACTATTAATGCTTTAAATCCGTAGCTACATTAATAGGTTAAATCTTCTTACTTTAGCCTTTCTAATAGAGGTTTAGCGAGCTATTATTAGATTTGGTTAGCACATAGCTATTAAAGATTAGCGGTGTTTCCGTAGTAAGCCTTTGCTTTAGTTTAGCAGTGAAGTTAGCTTTCTTTAGCTTAGATTCTTCACGCTTAAAGAAGGCATTATTGCTAAGTCCTAAGGTATTATTAGTCTACATTCTAACGATTCTAAAGCAGTCCTTATTATCTAAAATTAATAGGCATAGATTATATATTAAAGTAACTATATTAAGGTTATTACAATAATAACGGAAGTACATTAACCACTAGTATGTTCCTGCTTCCACGATTCTATAGAGGGGCTTAATAACTTCTATTACTATTCCTTATAGATATAAGTGTTTAATCTGATTAGGAAGTTATGTGATAATACACCTGTTAAGCTTCGTTACTAACTGTACGTAGGCTTAGGTAATATTGCGAATCTAAAGGCTAATGCCTTTCTTATAAAGGGAAGGGGCTAGGGTTATAATCAATTGTTAACTAACCCATTAGATAGTTGGGGATTAGGTTAGGATATTAAATTTATTGTAATCACTGTGGCCTTAGATAACTAGCCGTAATTTCTTATATAGTGTTTCTATTCCCTTTCCTTTAACTTCTTAAACTATGCGGGATTTGAAGATTTACTAGCCACTATGTAGATTTAGGTTAAATCTAACGAATTTAAAGACTTTATGAGCTTATAAAGCACTAATTTTATCTTAATTAGAGCGTTTAAACGGGTTACCTAGAGTGGTTATCTTCCCTTCTTTACAAAGTTATATAGCTAGGTTAAAATCGGCCTTTTCCTTTGCTATAAGGAAGGTTTTACTCTATATTAGCTCTTTAGGTAGCTAGAGAGGGTTCTTTCTAGGCCTTCCACAACCTCTCTTAGGTATTAGATTCGTGTTAGTTATGGTTTTTGGCTTTAGAGGTTATCCTCTTTGTCTTATAATATGCTTTTCTTCTAGGTTAAAATTATTATTAGATTTATTAGAAGTGGCTTTAGATTCTGGTTTCTCTTATTAGGGATTATTATTATTATATAAATATAGTTTAATAACAGTTAATTAAAATTGAGCAGGTCTATATAGCATTTAAAGAGTGTAGCTTTTATTATTAGTGGTAATTAGCTTATATAGGCCCTGCTAGCCTTCTTTCTTATGCCACACACGTATATCTAATTGCAGAGGCAGTAAATGTGTAGGCGTTGTGTTTAGACTATTACAGGTAGTAAGGGCATCTCTAACCTACCTTCTTGCTAGGTATTATCAGGCTTTGTTAGTTACTTTCCGTAGAATTGCAGCTTATTATATAATAGAGAGGCTTAGTGATGAATTATTAGCTAGTCACGGGTATGAACTAAATACAAGGAGCGTGGGCATAAGGCTATCTAGCCTTACTAAATCATTAACGGCTTTAATAGCTATCTAAAGCTTTTAATCTATTGTCACGCTTATATTATTACCTAGCTCTTCGCTAATAATATTATACGCTCTTCTTAGCGGTCTATGATATTATTTAACCTTTCTAATACTCTAGTGCACTTTTACAGGCACTTCGTTAATGCTAATTGCTATAACACGCGCATAGTTACAGAATTTATTTAAGGCAAAATTCTTTTAGCATTATAAACTATCTAGTCTAGAGGACCTAGATAGGTATTAATCTAGCACTCTTTTAGCGTATTCTAGATATTATATACCTTTTGCTTCTAAGGTTTAATAAAGTAAGCTGCTTAGAATAAGGTTACCACGTTAATAATATAAAGTATAGGCTTTCTATTAAGGTATATTATATTAATAATTATCTTATAGTTAAAGTTATAATTGTCTTTTAACGTAAATCGGAATTATCCTAGTGACTTCCTGTTAAGTTAATAGTAATAGCAAACCTTTATGATCTTCTTGATAACCTTATTGTTTATATCCTCGCCTACGTAATATAAGACCTTTAATAACCGTTATATAGAAGGATATCTAAATTGTTAATAAAGCTAACGAATTTGCTTTTCTAAGAGAAAGTAAGCGGTTACTTCTGTAGCTTCTAGAGTCTACTATAGATGTCCCTATTTCCTAATAATTAGCACCCTTTAATCACCTTAAATCAGCATATTCTTAAGGTTATTAATCTTAACCCTTATATTATCTATGTTATTAATGCTATATAAGAACAGTGTGCTTGTATTAATAACATAAAACGTGATAGGGCTAAAGACTGTAGGAACCTTTAAGATTCCTACTAATATTACTAATCTAGCGCTAAATTTAACGGTTTGTTACCTCTTAATAGGTTCTATTGTTAATAATAGCATCCTCTTCACTAGGGCTTTAGCCTAGTTAATACTAGCTGTTAAGAAGCCTGCCGCCCTGGTATTAGGAATAATACCTCTAAATACCTTATTAGAGTAGCGTTCCTCTAATATATAAGCGGTTAACTAGGGCCTAAACGGATCCTCCTTATAGAGAGTATACTAGAGGGCTTCTTTTCTAAGGTTTTAGAAGATATTACCTCTATTTGCTAGCTTTATAGCACTTATAAAGAATTGCGTAACTGTTAGCTTGCTCTTAATCTCACTAGATTCTTTAATAAAGGCTTTAGCTATATCCTAGGCATCTTCGTTGTCAGAGCTTTCGTTACCCTCTTTTACAGCGCTATTATCGCCTTTATAAGTGTGAGGCCCGCCCACAACACATGGGCGCACCCCGCGGGCACACCATTTCATAAGGCTAGGTCCACGTAACACTAGCGAGTCACTAGCTATAAAGCAGTGACTCACACCTACAACACACTTAGACCTAGTAAGCTTTAGTTAATATACTAAGTGCCCCTATACGTTCTTACCTAGCTATCCCCTATCCTTATAATTCTAAAGCTTTAACCCTAGCTACTTAAGAATATAATAAGGGGAGAACCTAATAAACCCCTAGTATAGTACTAGAGGTAACGTATAAAACCACAAATAAAGAGAGTACTTTAGCTTCTAAAATAGTTAGTACCTAAGCTAAATTAGAAGAACCTTTAATTAATTCCTAATAAGCTATAATAACTAAGTAAATTACTTAACTTAAAGAACTAAAGAAACTATAGGATAAAGAAAAAGAACTTATCTAGTTACTCTAACTAAATATAGAAGAAAAGCCTGCAAAAAGGCAGCAAAATCTAGCACCTCTTTAAGTAATAGCTATAATAAGGTTAAAGTGCGTAATATTACAAAACTAACGCACCTTACTAACCCTTAAAAATATAAAATATAGTTAAATAACCTAAACTATATATTTATAGGAGCAAAACGTAAGTTCTAACGTAACTACTAAAAATCCTTCTTACACTTAACTATATATATAAGGACTATAGGGTAAGATAGGACTAATACCTTAATAAATAGTTAGCTAGTAACTAAGAAAAACTTAAAGATAATTAGGAGGCGTTCTAATCTTAGACACTAACACTACTAAAGGACTTAGCTAACTATAATATATAAGTTACTATAATGCTTAAGAACGTAAAGTAACGCAAAGGCTAAAGCCCTATTAAGTTTAGTATCTATATAGATTTACTAGAGAAATATTTAGATAGAGCCTTAAAGAAGTCCTATACCCTTATATTCTTTGTAAAACTACTCCTAACTTATAGGACTACCTTAACTTACATGCCTTTATTATTAGCAAAACCTAAGAAAAGGTTATATAACTTGCTTAATAATTTTAAGAATTAATGCTAAAGAACAAGCGAAAGCCTAACCACCTATAAGAGAGGTATTCCTATAAGGCTCCCTAATACCAAAGGCGTAATTTACTACGTAGTAACTAACTATATGCTAACTAAGATAAGAAAGAGGAAGAAAAGACTCCTACTACACCCCTAAATAACAAGGAAGTTAGATAGGGCCTAATGTGTTATAACTACAGGATTATAGGTTATATAGCAGCTTAATGCCGCAAGCCAAAGAAAGAGCACTAAAAGGGCTAGGAAAACGCCCTAAGGTAAAAGTAAATGCCTGTGAGGCCCGCCCACAACACACGGGCGCACCCCGCGGGCACACCATGCCACAGGGCTAGGTCCACGTGACACTAGCGAGTCACTGGCTATAAAGCAACGACTCGCACCTATAACACACTTAGACCTAGCAAGCTTTAGTTAATATACTAAGTGCCCTTATATATTCTTACCTAGCTAGACCCTGTGTATCCAATCGCAATTCAGTGCACAGTGAGGCGATAAGACCCCTATGCATCTAATCGCAATTCGACCGTGGTGACGAATTCGTCCGCAACGAATTCGCAGCAATGCGATTCTAACACTCTATCACTAATAATCCTTTTAAAGGCTAAGCAAGCCTCTGCCCGCAGCCTTTTAATTCTTATATTATAAATAATATCCACACATTAATCCTTACCCCCTGCCCTATTCACTGTTATAGTCTTCGCTCCCCTATGCTTAGTGTATATAACATAGGGGCCGTAATAGTTCCTCTGTAATAGCCACTAGGGCCCTAATAGGTCTTCGGTAGCCCTTACTAGGTTAGGGGTAATAATAAGAGTAGCTCTTATAACCTGACCTAATAAGGGCCGCAGTTCTAGGCATAAGATGCCTAATAAGGGCCACAGTTCCTCCTCCTTCTTCCTCCTTAGGGGATTTTCGCCTCCCCTATAGTATTAGGGCTAATTCCTAATACTATTACCTATAGTAACCCTCTTCCGCGCGGGTTACCTACCCTTCTATCTAGATTATTATCTAGTTACTAGAGATAAATTACTCTAGTGCCTTATTTAGTAATGCCTTTGTAAAGGCATTAGCTAGGTTATTAGCTCTGTTAATCCACTAGATCTCATAGAGTTTGCGGCGTTTGTATAACTACTATAAGGCTATAATATTAATTATTAGGCGCTTTTCCTTAGTGGTACTAAGCTTAATAAGGTATTTATACAGGGAGTATAAATCTATGCATACTATAACTAGGGTTATAGGTATATTTAATCGGTCTATGATTAATCCGAGGGTTGTTATAATTACATAGTCTATGTTAACGCCAGTTACTATACCGTAGACCTTAGAGGCAAGCACACTTTGTGTAACTCTTTTGCTCTTAGTTAAGCTAAAGTATATAATATTGCCTTTAATTGTAAACTCGCTATCCTTATAGTCTTTATTAGCTATAATTAGAATATAGCTAAGTTATAAGGTAAGGTCCTAATTATTTATAAAGGACCTATTTACAAAGGCGTATAGCTTTGCTTTAGCAAGGTTAATTAGAACAAACATCAAGCCTCTCTCTAGGTTATCTATCTGCTATTAGATCTAGTGGTTAAGGGCTTTGACGTTCTTAATTATTAGTTCCTAGTATTAAGCGGTAATAGATAGATTATAGTAAGCCTCTAGTTAGCAGATTAAGGCAATATAAGCGCCCTAAGCTTATTATTTAATGTATTTCTGCTTTGCGTTTATTAGTAGGATTACGTTAAGCTTACTACTTTGCCCTTTTGCTAGAGGGAGATAGCTACGTTAGCTACTATTCTAATAATCCCTCTGTTAAAGGTAAGGGGTTATTCTCTATTAGGAATTGCTTTAGCTTTACTATAAAGGCTGTAGTAGTTAGTTGCTTTTCTTCCTTTTAAAGAACTCCTTATCTAATAGCCCTAATGTGTTATTAGTTTACATGCTTACGTATACAAACCTAATGCTTTCCTTCTTTATCACTAGCAGGCATGGATTATATATAAAGGTCTCTATCTAGAGCTTCTCTTTATAATGCCTGTGGTATATAACTTACTAATACGTTCTAGCCTCTATAATGCTGTAGAGAGGCTTAATTACCCTTATAATTATTTTATTAAGGTATTAGTCACGGATTTGGATTAGGAGCCTAGTAAGGATTATCCTGTTTAATATGGTTTGTAATTAAACATAAGCTTGCGTAATATTGCGAATTTATAAGATAAAGTCTTTCTTTATTAGTAAGGGAGCTATTGCAAGGATAAGGCGTTAACTAGCCCGTTAGATTGTTAGGGCTTGTGTTAGGATGTCTTGCTTTACCTTATTGCTAAAGCCTTAGATAATAAGCTATAATTTCTTGTACAGCTAGCCTATCTTCCCTTTTACCTCGTTAATAATGCGGGAGTTAAAGATCCTTATACCACTATGCTCTTTCTTATTAAAGATTATAAATTTAAACACGCCTTAGTTAATTAAGGCATTAATTTTAGCCTTAGTAAAGAGCTTAAAGGGCTCTCCTAGGGTTATAATAATGCCTTCCTTATATAATCGGATTATAAGGTTAAGATTAGCTTTCTCCTTTGCTAATATAAATATATTAGTCTTATTAATAATTACTAGGGGTTCTTATAGGGTTTACCTAGCCTTCTCTTTAGCGGGATCTCTAGGACCTTACCCACTAGCTTATCTTAAGCCTCTTGCCCTTCTTCTTTAGGCAGCTATTCTTAAGGCATTAGGACTTCTCTATTAGGGTCTGCATAATAGGGCTTAATAGAGGTTAACTAGAAGGCTTTTAGGCCTTATAGGAGATTAAGCGTGTAAGTCTCTCTATTAATAGAGAGGAGGTTATATAGGCCTTACTAACCATTGCCTTTACGCCACACTTAGACTAGTAATGTGAGGCCCGCCCACAACACACGGGCGCACCCCGCGAGCACACCATGCCACAGGGCTAGGTCCACGTGACACTAGCGAGTCACTGGCTATAAAGCAGCGACTCGCACCCACAACACACTTAGACCTAGCAAGCTTCAGTTAATATACTAAGTGCCCCCATACGTTCTTGCCTGGCTATCCCCTATCCTTATAATTCTAAAGCTTTAACCCTAGCCACCTAAGAACACAATAGGGGGAGAACCTAACAAACCCCTAGCGTAGCACTAGAGGTAATGCATAAAACCACAAATAAAGATGGCACCCTAGCTTCCGAAATAGTTAGCACCTAAGCCAAATTAGGAGAATCTTTAATTAATTCCTAACAAGCTATAATAACTAAATAAATCACTTAACTTAAAGAACTAAAGAAACTATAAGATAAAGAGAAAGAACTTATCTAGCTACTCTAACTAAATGTAATAGAAGAGCCTGTAAAAGGCGGCGAAGATCTAGCACCTCTTCGAGTAGTAGCTGCAGCGAGGTTAAAGTACGTAATATTACAGAACTAACACACCCTACTAACCCTTAAAAACACAAAATATAGTTAAACGACCTAAACCGTGTATTTACAGGAGCGAAATGCAAGTTCTAATGTAACTACCAAAAATCCTCCTTACACTTAACTATATATATAGGGACTATAGGGCGAGATAGGACTAATACCTTAACGAACAGTTAGCTAGCGACTGAGAAGAACTTGAAGATAATTAGGAGGCGTTCTAATCTTAGACACTAATACTACTAAAGGACTCGGCTAACTATGACGCGTAAATCGCTATAATGCTTAAGAACGCGAAGCAACGCGAAGGCCAGAGCCCTATTAAGTTTAGTATTTACATAGATTTGCTAGAGAAACATCTAGAAAAAGCCTCAGAGAAGTCCCGCGCCCTTACATTCTTTGCGAAACTACTCCCTAACTTATAGGACTACCTTAACTTACATGCCTCCGTTGTTAGCAAAACCCGCAAAGAGGTTATACAACTTGCTTAACAATTTTAGGAATTAATGCTAAAGAACAAGCGAAAGCCTAACCACCCACAAGAGAGGTATTTATACAAGGCTCCCTAATACTAAAGGCGTAATTCACCACGTGGTAACTGACCGTATACTAACTAAGATAAGAAAGAGGAAGAAAGACTCCTGCTACACCCCGAATAACAAGGAAGTTAGATAGGGCCTAACGTGTTATAACTGCGGGATTGTAGGTTATGTGGCGGCTTAATGCCGTAAGCCAAAGAAAGAGCACTAAAAGGGTTAGGAAAACGCCCTAAGGCAGAAGTAAATGCCCTTACTTCTGCCCTGTAAGCTAAAGTACTAACAGGGTGTTGTTTTTACACACTGGTTACTATTCACGGGCATAAAGACATAGCAACAGCGGCCGATCTGGACAGTTACGCTAAGGTTAATATTATTAGCGCGGAATTTGCGAAGACCCACGGGTTACAACAAGCAGAGATCACACCTCCTACCCTTAAGGCAATAGGGGCTCTTATAGTTCCTTAATACGGCGTGTACCAGGTACCCCTTATAATCATAGACTTAAGGGGAGAATAGAAAGACCTTAGGCTCCTATGTATTGCTGTTAATAGGGACCTGAGAGTGGAGGGAAGCCTTGTATTAATTAGGATGCATATACTTATGGAGGAATGAGTACACCTTTACTTGCACTTACAAGAGTGGTGGTTTAAGAAAAAGAAGAAGGCCTTTTTACTACTAACTCCCCGCAAATTTGCTAAGGTAACGCGGAACAAGACTGTTATGTACGCTATTACAGGAGTTATAGAGGACGAATTTATTGCGTTAGAAGATAACGAGGAGGCGAAAGCGTACGGAACCGTTAAAGATATCCCTAAGGATTTACAGGAATTCAGAGATGTCTTCGTATCTGACAAGGCAGGAACCTTACTATTGAAGAAATCGACTAACCACGCGATTAATCTAGTACTAGGGGCTACACCCCTTATAGGCCTATTTACCCTCTCTTAAAGCGAATTAAAAGAGCTCTGAGAATATATTAACAATAACCTAGCAAAAGGCTATATAAGACCTTCTAAGAGTCCCATAGGCGCGCCTATCCTATTTGTACTAAAGAAGGATAGAACGCTCTAACTATGTGTGGACTATTAGGGACTTAATAAAGTGACATAGAAGAATCGCTACGCTCTCCCCTGATTTTAGAGATCCTAGACTAATGCTAAGGGGCTAAATACTTCTTAAAGATTAATATTAAGGACGTATACTATTAAATTCGCATTAAAGGGGCGATGAGTGGAAGACTGCTTTTCGCACGCGTTATGGCCACTACGAATACCTTGTTATGCCTTTTGGATTAACTAATGCGCCTGCTACCTTCTAAAGCTATATTCATGAGGCGCTTTATAGGCTAATAAACACTATTTATATAGTGTATTTAGACAATATCCTTATCTTCTCTAAGATATAAGAAGAATATACTACATATATTAAGGAGGTGTTAGAGTGTATAAGAACTGTAAAACTATACGCAAAACCCTTAAAATACTTGTTTTACTAGGACTTAGTCAAATTCCTAGGATTTATCCTCTTAGTTAACGGAATCTTAATAGATATAAGCTAGGTATAAACCATTTAAGATTAGAAAGAACTAATAAGTTTTAAGGATATTTAATCCTTCCTTAGATTCTGTAACTTCTACTAACGTTTTATCTATAAATACTCTAGGATTGTGGCACTGCTACACGCGCTAATAAAGGGTAGTTAAAATAGCATCCAGACTAGGAAGTTTATATTTAGAGCAAAGGAAAGGGCGGCGTTTAACCAGCTAAAAGACGCCTTCTAATAAGCCCCTCTGCTCCGTTATTATAACCTAAGTTAACTAGTGCGCATTAAGATAGATGCCTTAGTCTTCGCGATGGTAGGAATCTTATCCTAGCAAGATGACGAGGGTTGTTAGCACCTAGTGGCCTTTTAGTTAAGGAAGTTCACAGACACGGAGCGAAATTACGGCATGGCTAACTAAGAGCTATTTGCCATTGTGAAGTTATTTAAACACTAGTAACACTATGTTGAAGGGGTGACAACCCTAGTGGAGGTTCTGTTAGATTATTATAACCTGTAGACCTTTATAAACTAACTAAAGCTTAACGGAAGGCAAGCTAGATAGTGCATGTTCCTATGCCTATTCCACTTTGTGATAAGACATAGACTAGGGAAGAGCAACCCTATGGATGCACTGTTAAGAAGGTCTGATTATAAGGGCGAACCTGTGATGAATTAGGCGCTATTGCTAGAACTTTAGAGGAAGCTAGTACTTACTAAGAAAAGGGTAGTAATAGAGATACTAATGCATTAAGGAAGACGTGGTAAGATGCCTTTAGGGAAGGAAAATATCCCTGTCTTAGAAGAATAACATAGTAAGACGCCTTTAGGGAAGGAAAATGTCCTAGTTATTAGAGATTAGCTTAGCGAGACGCCTTTAAGGGAGGAAAATGCCCTAGCTAAAAGAGATTAACGTAGCAAGACGCCTTTAGGGAAGGAAAATGTCCTAGTTAAAAGAGACTAGCTTGGCAAGACGCCTTTAAGGGAGGAAAATGCCCTAGCTAAAGAGAGAGACTAGCGTGGTAAGATGCCTTTAAGGGAGGAAAATGCCCTAGCTAAAGGTATCATAGCCGCTAAAGAACCAGTAAAAGATTGGCTAGATAAGGGTAATTTTAAAGAGGCGATAGTGTGTGTATAAGGCATTAGCACACTAGAGATTCGGGCGGCTATAGCGTTACCAAATCCGTATCTAACCGAATTAAATAAGCTACTAGCTTAATTGCTACAAAAGGCACAGGACTAAGACCCGGATCTGCAGAGGCAGAACGGTAAGGTAGATTCCTTAGCGAGAAGCAAGGGAAAAGCTAGCCTATAGTCGCGTAGCGCAAGGGGTCTCCTAATATACTAAGACTAGGTAGTTGTTCCTTAAGAGCCTATCTTATAACAGGAGCTTCTGCGGCTATACTATGACGATCCGCTGGCGGGTTACTTTGGTGTTAAACGCACGCTTAACCTATTAAAGCGTTATTTTTAGTGGCCGTAAATAGGAGTTATAGTATCTAACTACGTTGCGAGCTGTGGTGTATGCTAGCGGGTGGTAGCTAGAAGGCATTGCCTATATGGAACACTTGAATCGCTACTAATACTAAGGCGACCCTAGGTAGAAATCTCTATGGATTTTATTATAGGACTGCCCACAACACAGGTTAATAAGCAAGAGACCGACGTAATCCTAGTAATTATAAACTAATTCACTAAGTACTCTGTTTTCCTCCTAGTATTAATCACTATTAACGCAGCCGAATTAGCAGAACTGTTTCACAAGGAAATTAAGCTACGATTTGGAGCACTAGAGGGCATTGTGTCTGACAAAGGCCTAGTCTTTACAAGTTAATTCTAGTCGGAGCTATACTACCTAGCGTGTGTGAAATGTAGGCTTTTAACAGCGTTTTACCCCTAAACTAACGGGCAAACGGAGTAAACAAACCAGGTCCTTAAACACTACCTCTAATATTTTATTAAGGAGAACTAATAGATATAGGCAAAGCTGCTGCCTATAGCTTAATTTACCTGTAATAACGCAGTAAATAGGACTATAGGTTACTCCCTAAACTACGCACTTATAGGTTACTTGCTAGAGTTTCGCCTAGCTCTTAGGGGCAAGACTACAGAGGGAGAGGTGCCTGAAGCCTATGCGCGTATTGCAAAGTTATATAAAGTTAGAGAACGGTTAAAGCAAAACTAGGCAAAAGCCACTAAAGCCTAGGCGAAGTACTATAATTAACACCACTAACCTCTGACCCTAAAAAGGGAGACTTAGTGCTATTATTAGCAAAGAACATTAGGCTTAAAGATGCAAAATGGAAGCTAATCCCTAGATTTATTAGACTATTTTAAGTGCTTAATGCTATGGGGAAACAAGCATACTAACTAGCGCTACCTAATAAGTATAGCCAACTATATAACGTGTTTTATGTTAGCCTATTAGAGCTATGGAACCGCTAGGAAAACGCTAAAGATAAGGAAATGCTAATGCTAGACCTTAAAGACAAAGAGAATAAGTACGAAGTTAAAGAAGTGAAAGGTTATAGAAAGACCTACAAAGGTGATAAGTACCTAGTGAAATAGAAGGGATAGCCTAGCGAATATAACTAATGGATCCCCGCTAAGGACATAGAGAGCGCCTAACGCGCTATTTAAGTATTTTACTAAAGAAAGGTAAGTAAGAAGGGTGGCGAGACATAAGCGAGTTACGAGTAAAAGGACACGGAATTGTTGCAGAAAAGGCATAGTACCGCTAGCTGCTATTAAGAAAACTTAACCTAAAAGTCTAGGCTATACTACTAATAAATAAAGGAAAACATGCCTAAAGCGTGGGCAAAATAATAGGAAAATTCTCTATAGTAACACCAGGGCAGGTCAAAAACGCATCCCCTTGTACCTAAACTTAGCATTATTTTTGTCTGCCTAGACAACCTCCTTTATAGCATAATAAAATCGGTGCAATGCTATGGCCTAGGCTATATAGCCTAGGTCTAATAGGCGGAGTTAGAGGACTATTTTCGCTTCTTACGCGGCTATGGCTTCCTTAGGATCTTCCTACAAAAGAGTTAGTAAGAATCTAGCGAAAAGATAGCTAAAAGCTATGCGTATACTAGAGGAGGAAAAGATAGTGTAGTAGTAACTATAAAGACCTGCAGCTGCTGTTAAGACACTAGATAATTCTAGTATAAGATAGAGGCGGCCTACACGGAAAGGTAAGCGAAGAACAGGTAAAAGGGCCGAAATTAACAAACCTAGCGCGCCTTAGCTGCACTAGTTAGCCCAAAGGCGACACGGTGCGCCGTGTTAGCATGATTAAAACCATTGATCAGGTTTATAACACACGTGGCGAAACGGCAACGCGTCGCCACCGAGAACACGGCGATTTCTTCCTTATCCTCCGCGGAGAGGGTGGCGTCCATAAGCGATTAGACCTATTCATAAATGATCATGAGATCAAGAAAATCGCCGGCCATGGTTAGCATTGCCTGCGCTTAGACTGCTTCCCTTTGATGCCTGCGGCAACGAAAGCCCGGGGAAACTACACACGATCACCAGTAAAACAATCTCGATTAGAGGGTGTTTCTTAAAGTCAGCGTAACCTGTCCGAAGACAGTGTATACATGAACAAAGGTAGAAGCGGATCACTTCTATTTTGGCGATGATAATGTGGCGAACGTGAGGCGAATTAATGGTTTAATTAAAGTTAAACTAGAAGAATAAGAATAGGGAATTAGACTAGCAATATAAGAGAGAAACACTTACGATAAGATAGCAAAGCGCAGGGGAAATTGTTTATAAGCGCTGCCCGCGTTGCTAGGGAATAGGTTATTATCCTTCTATTATGATGTTTGCGTCTAGCAATGTTGTTACGCTCACCTGGCGAACAGCTGCGCATTGGCTGGCGATACCTGAGCCGTTTAGGAGCCCGGCCAGAAAGGGGGCAATTATGAGGCCCGCCCATAACACACAGGCGCACCCCGCGAGCACACCATGCCACAGGGCTAGGTCCACGTGACACTAGCGAGTCACTGGCTATAAAGCAGCGACTCGCACCCACAACACACTTAGACCTAGCAAGCTTCAGTTAATATACCAAGTGCCCCCATATGTTCTTGCCTGGCTATCCCCTATCCTTACAAGTAATCTAAGCAGGAGGTTAAGGGTTTTTGCTATATCTAGGCTATTCCTTATAGTAAGGGCTTTATTAACTTTCCGGATAGTATATAAGCGTTTAATCTCCTTTATTACCTTTTGCATAGCAATAACGCATTATAAGATATTTAGTAATAGAGGGATTTGCTAGTTATATGTAGGTATACACTAAAGATAAGGAGAGTTAGAATAAGGCTATTTAGTCCTATAGTGTTATTAAGGGCTTTTATAGCTATTTACAGGGTAACTAGCTTAGGGGTTATTAGGCATTCCTGCTAGATAATATTATAGGCCTTTTAGAGTAGCTTATAATATCTTTTAACCTTTCTAATACTATAGTGCGCCTTAATAGGAACCTCTTTAATAGAGATTAATATTAATGCTATTGTTAAAATAATGCTATTTATAGCACTATTTTATAGGCCCACTAGTTGCCTAGTTGCGTTGTTGCAACGTTGGTTACAAGGCGTTGCTTGCAGCGTTGCTTGCAGCTTTAGCTGTGACCTGCGTTCCTGCACACAACCAACCCACAGGCTTGTATAACTAAGCCAACTAGGTTATCCTATAGGGAAGCTGAAATCGACTGTAACTAGGGAACTAGTAGTTGTATAAAAGGCTGACGTATACTATTCAAATCCTTGATTTATTCTGGATTTTATAGTATATTTTATTAATAGGGTTGTTTATTAAAGTGCTTAGTTAGGCCACATAGGCGTCTAGTTTGTATGGCTGTGAGTCGATTTTTACTTTTCCTATACAAATAAATTATGCGGAAAATAAAAAGTAGCTTGCGAGACCCTATTAGCAACCTAGTTCTGCTAATATAGTCAGTAGGTCTATGAGGGGACTTAGTAGAATCCTCTTATTGCTTATCAGATTGTCCGTATTGTTAGAAATTAACTACATTTAACTATCAAAGCTCTATATCTTAAAGAATCATCGTATTATAGTGAATCTAGAAGCCGCCGCGTCAGAATCTATTAGAGAGGTCTTCCTATCCCTCTAGCTAGATTCCCCTTCCATTTTTAATAGGTTATAAGCCTGGAAGGCCTATAGAATTACTACATTACTGCGCTATTCTACTGCGATTACTACTTAATTTTAGGTACTAGTTACTCTCTACTATACCTGTAGGCTCTTAGATTACGAAGGAAACCACTAGAATTTAAAGCTTTTCATCCCCTAGCACCCCGTATCGCAACACCAGACCCTTAGTGTTGAAATTCATTTACAGCTACACCTGCAACCACCATATTGCAATCGTAACTATCTAGTTACAACCACAACCTTTTTAGTAATTCTATTCACTATCGCGACCGTTATATTTGATATTATCTACAATAGTAGATACGCTATATCCTTTAAATTATTGGACATCTAGTATATCTATACTAGGCTTTTTGACCTATTACACTACGTTGCACGCACTATACACTACGTTACGTTACGTTATAGCTTCTGTAATACCTATTATCCGCAATCCTATCTTTCGTGTTAAGAAAATTTTCGTAGAGGATTTTCTCTGGCTTTCTGCCTGCGCATACCGCAGACCCACTTTTTGACCTTTTGGGCTATCCTTTTAAATAGCCCCGCCACGCATTTTACGTGCGTAAGCAGATTGCATTACAACCAATTTCTAGTGCGCGTTATTTATAATAGGAACAAATTTGGAGATTTTGCATAGGAATTTTTAAAGATAGCACCACCTAATTATAAGGGTAAGGGCCCTGCTATAAGCCCTTCTAGCCCCTAGGGACCCTAATAGAATGGATATAGAAGGTTAACTAGCTATTTAGGCTAGCGCTTTATAACTGTAAAGCTAAATTGAATAATAAGGCAAGACTTTAACAGATTTTATTAAATATAGCGAGTTAAAACGGCTAAAAACCGAGGCTAGCATTAATAATCTATTAGATAAATTAACGCAAACTATAACTACTATTTAAGGTCTTTAGGATTCTACTAGACTAAGGGAAGAAAATACTAAGGTCCTAGTAGAAGACCTGCCTGCTACTATTTCTGCGAGTTTACCTTCTAGTAACTTATAAGCTGCCTTTAATACAGGCGCTATTAAGGAGCTAAATAAGAAGGTTCACTCTATTCTAGAGGGAGCTAAGCTAAAAGGCCCTGAAAATTATGACTAGTGGAAGCAAGCCCTGAGCATTTAATTTAAAGCCCTAGGATTACCTGAATTCATAGATAATCCAAGCCTAGCAGGCCATCTAGCTAACTATGATTAAGCTATTCTTTTAATGATATTGAGAGATAGCTATTAATCTGGACCTTAGGCAGCTATATGTTAGCAAAAATCCCCTAAAGAAGCCTATAAAGTCCTTATTAGGCATTATTCGCAGAGTGCTGAAATCCAGCGAGGTACGCTATACGCTAGCTACCACTCCCTAAATTTTTAAATTATAAGGGATCTTTAGAGGCTTTTAATGCTAATTTTAATAATTTACTAGCTAGACTACAACTCTATAGTGTAGAGATCGCACCTATTGATTAAGTAAATTATTATATTAATGCATTAAAGTAGACCTTCCCTAGTTAGGCTAAGAGACAAAGATTTACTATTAGAGCTTCTAGGGCATAGGGACTGCCTGTAAATACCTTAAATTTACAGTTCCTTATGGTAGATTTATTAGAAGAATAGAGGCATAAAACCTCCCCTTTAGCTAAAGCTCTTAGTTATAAGGCTTCTAATAATAAGGGAAATTCTAAGGACTAGGAGAAGAAATCCTCTAATCCTAACACAAAGAAGGACTCTACAAATGCCACTAAAGAGCAGGATAAGAAGGATTTAAACCCTTCTAAAGCCTCTAAGAAGAAAAAGCAGAAGAAGAAGAGTAGTAACAGGGAAAAGGATAAAGGAAAAGAAGCTGCTTTTGCGTTAGGCTATAGCCTAGCCACAGGATACGTTAAAGAACTAGATTCTAGCGAGTCTAGTAGCAAGGATAGTAGTGATTCTGAATCTAATTCAGATACTTCTAGTACCACTACTACTAGTAACACTACTACTAAGCCTACTTTTAGCTACTCTAATAATGTGGTTAAAAACTCCCTTTTGTTATGGACTGGCCCTAAGGCAACTGCTATTAGGCGTCAATATAATATTGAGAAACTTAAGAAGGGAAGAAAGGAAGGTAGGAAACCTATCCCTTCCTATACCCCTTATACTCCTTAACTATCCTAAGCTATCCTATCTGTCCTCTTCCTATCCCCTTATTATCTTTATACCGCTTCTTCCTATCCCCTTATTATCTTGTTTCCATCTCTTCTAATCCCCTTATTATCTTACCTCCGTTCCCTACTATCTTATATTCAGCCTTATCTTCATCCCTTACTATCCTATATTTAGCCTTAATCCCCACCCTTGCTGTCTTAGCTTAGGCCCTTACTCATCTCCGTGTCATCCGCCGTCAGCCCTCTTGTTGTGCATGCTACAACTAATGCTTAGGCAAAGCCTAAGCCCTTACACTTTATATAATACAGGTTCTTCTTGTCACATTTGTAATAATAGGGCTTTCTTTAGGGACTTTAAGCCTCTTAAGAAAGGTCAAACCGGCCTTATAATTACAGTAGGAGGACCTATCTATCCTAAAGGAAGAGGCACCGCTGTTTTTAACGTTCTGGTCAAGAAAAATCCACTAGAATATAGGCCTTTAGCTCTGCTAGATGCCTTATATTTCCTAGGTATAAATACTAACCTAGTTAGCGGGTTATCCCACTATCTAAAGGGAGGTTATCTAGCTAAAGACTAGCTTTTCCTAGCCGATAAAAGCCCCTGTGGGTTATTAGAACCTGCTAAACACGGCTTCTTTTTGCAGATTAAGGGGTAAGCTACTCCTAAGATTTGTAAGCATTTAACCCACCTCTCCTTTATGGGCTCTCAATTTTGCAACTAATAAAGAGCCTATAAGACTGAATTAGGTTTTCCTACCCTATAGAGGTTCAAATTCCGCAGCCAGCATTTAATCCCAAGGAATATTAACGAATCGAAAAATTAGACTCTGAAGAAGACAAAGATTCAGCCCTATATCCCACCGAAGCTCCTCCTAGTTAGGCACCTTCTATAGGGGTTTAGAAAGTCCATACCCTAATGACTTAGGTGACGATAGTGGCTGTCTATTGCCCCCAGAGGCCTGTAATTCTCAAGAGGCCTGGTAACAGAGGGAGCTAAGGGATAATAGCCCTGAAAAGCTAGATTCTAGTTACAAGAAGTTACTAGATTTAGCCCTTCTTTAGCATATTCGATTAGGCCACATCGGCCTCCCTTTACTAAAGAAGTCTTCGAAATTAGCTAAAGGGATCCCTGATTTTTCCGCAATTAAAGAAAAGGATTTTAACTGCATTGTAAGGATAGGGGATAGCCAGGCAAGAACGTATGGGGGCACTTGGTATATTAACTGAAGCTTGCTAGGTCTAAGTGTGTTATAGGTGCAAGTCGCTGCTTTATAGCTAGGGACTCGCTAGTGTCACGTGGACCTAGCCCTGTGGCATAGTGTGCATACAGGATGTGCTTATATGTTATAGGCAGGCCTTATAATTGCCCCCTTTCTAGCCAGGCTCCTAAACGGCTTAGGTATTACTAGCTAATGCGTAGCTATTCGCTAAGTGATTATAATAATATTACTAGATGTAAACATTATAATAAAAGGATAATAACCCGTTCCCTAGTAATGTAAACAGCGCTTATAAATAATTTCGCCTGCGCTCCGCTATCTTATTATAAGCTTTTCTCTTTTATATTACTAGTCCTATTCCCTATTTTTAATTTTCCACTTTAACTTTAGTTAACCTATTAATTCGTCTCCTATTCACTATATTATTAACACTAAAATAGAAGTTATTTACTTCTATCTTTATTTGTGCATACACTATCTTTAGACTAGGTGTGCTAACTTTAAGAAGCATTCTCTAATTAAGATTATCTTACTAGTAATTATATGTAGTTTCCCCAGGCTTTGGTTACTGCAGGCGTTAAAGGAAAACAGTCTAAGCGCTGTATTTAATACTAGAAGCGTGGGGATATATGCGAGATAGTAAGTCTCCTATTATTCTCCTGCCTTATAGTCCCTAATTACTAACTTTTATATACTAGGCAATACTAACTATAGCTAGCGACTTTCTTAATCTTATAATCATTTATAAATAAGTCTAATCGCTTATAAACACTACCCTCTCCGCAGAGGATAAGGAAGAAGTTGCCGTGTTTTTAGTGGTAATATATTGCTGTTTTGCTATATATATTATAAACTTAATTAATAGATTTAATTATACTAACATAGCACACTATATTGCCTTTAGGTTAACTAGTGCTACTAAGGCATAATAGGTTTATTAATTTTGTCCTTCTTCGCTTATTTTTCGCTTACCTTTCTATATAGGCTGCTTTAATCTCTTACTAGAATTATCTAGTGTCCTAGTAGTAGCTATAAGTAGCTATAGTTACTGCTACTCTTGCTTTTCCCCCTCCTATAAGCGCATAGCTTTTTTTTGCGTTTTTACTAGGTTTTTGCTAACTCTTTTATAAGAAGACCTAGAGAAAGCTATAGCCGCCTAGGAGGCGAAAATAGTGCTTCGGCTCCGCCCCTTAGACCTAGGCTATATAGCCTAGGCTATAGCATTGTATTGTTTTTAGCATACTATAGATAAGGTAATTTAAGCGGACAAGAATAACGCTAAATTTAGGTATAATAGGGACGTTTTCTTAACCCACCCTAGTATTATAATAGAGACTTTTCCTATTTTTCTCCCTATACTTTAAGCGCTATTTCCTTTGTTTTTTAGTAGTGTAACCTAGACTTTAGGTTAAGTTTTAATAGTAGCTAATAGAGCTAGGCCTTTTCTATAGTAATTCTATGTCCTTTCGCTTATAACTTACTTATATCTTACCACCTTTCTTACTTACCTTTCTTTAGTAAAATACTTAAATAGCGTGTTAGGCGCCCTCTATATCCTTAGCGGGGATCTATTAGTTATATTCACTAGGCTATCCCTTCTATTTTACTAGGTACTTATTACCTTTATATGTCTTTCTATAACCTTTTACTTCTTTAACTTTATACTTATCCTCTTTATCTTTAAGGTCTAGTATTAGTATTTCCTTATCTTTAGTGTTTTCCTAGCGGTTCTATAGCTCTAATAGGCTAACGTATAACACGTTATATAGTTAGCTATACTTATTAGGTAGCGCTAGTTAGTACGCTTATTTCCCTATAGCATTAAGCACTTAAAACAGTCTAATAAATCTAGGGATTAGCTTTTATTTTATATCTTTAAGCCTAATATTCTTTGCTAATAATAGTACTAAGTCTCCCCTTTTTAGGGTTAGAGATTAGTAGTGTTAATTATAGTACTTTACCTAGGCTTTAGTAGCTTTTACCTAGTTTTACTTTAATTATTCTCTAACTTTATATAACTTTATAATATATATATAAGCTTTAGGCACCTCTCCCTTTATAGTCTTACCCCTAAGAGCTAGGTAAAACTCTAGTAAGTAACCTATAAGTATGTAGTTTAGGGAGTAACCTATAGTCCTATTTACTACATTATTATAGGCAAATTAAGCTATAGGCAGTAGCTTTACCTATATCTATTAGTTCTCCTTAATAAAGTATTAGAGGTAGTGTTTAAGGACCTAGTTCGTTTGCTCCGTTTACCTATTAGTTTAGGGGTAAAACACTGTTAAAAGCCTACGTTTTACACACACTAGGTAGCATAGCTCTAACTAGAATTAACTTATAAAGACTAGGCCTCTGTTAGATATAATGCCCTCTAGTGCTCTAAATCATAGCTTAATTTCCTTATAGAATAGTTTTACTAATTTAGCTGCGTTAATAGTGGTTAATACTAGGAGGAAAATAAAGTACTTAGTGAATTAGTCTATAATTACTAGGATTACATTAGTTTCTTACTTATTAACCCGTGTTATAAGCAGTCCTATAACAAAATCTATAGAGATTTCTACCTAGGGTTACCTTAGTATTAGTAGTAATTTAAGTATTCTATATAGGCAATGCCTTCTAGCTACCACCTACTAGCATACACCACAGCTTGTAATATAGTTAAATACTATAACTCCTATTTATAGCCACTAAAAATAACGCTTTAATAGGTTAAGTATACGTTTAACACTGAAGTAACCCGCTAGTAGATCGTTATGGTATAGCCGCAGAAGCTCTTATTGTAAGATAGGCTCTTAAGGAATAACTACCTAGTCTTAGTATATTAGGAGACCCCTTACGCTACGCGACCATAGGCTAGCTTTTCCCTTACTTCTTACTAAGGAATTTACCTTACTGTTCTGCCTTTGCAGATCTAGGTCTTAGTCCTATGCCTTTTATAGTAATTAAGCTAGTGGCTTATTTAATTTAGTTAGATACGGATTTAGTGACGCTGTAGCCGCCTAAATCTCTAGTGTACTAATGCCTTATACACACGCTATTGCCTCTTTAAAATCACCCTTATCTAGCTAATCTTTTACTAGTTCTTTAGCGGCTATAACACCTTTAGCTAGGGCATTTTCCTCCCTTAAAGGCGTCTCACTAAGCTAGTCTCTTTTAACTAGGATATTTTCCTTCCCTAAAGGCGTCTTGCTATATTAATCTCTTTTAGCTAGGGCATTTTCCTCCCTTAAAGGCGTCTTACTAAGCTAATCTCTAATAACTAAGACATTTTCCTTCCCTAAAGGCATCTTACTATATTATTCTTCTAAGATAGGGATATTTTCCTTCCCTAAAGGCGTCTTACTACATCTTCCTTAATATATTAGTATCTCTTTTACTACCCTTTTCTTAGTAAGTACTAGCTTCCTCTAAAGTTCTAGTAATAGTGCCTAATTTATTATAGGTTTACCCTTATAATCAGACCTTCTTAATAGTGTATTTATAGGGTTACTCTTCCCTAGTCTATATCTTATTATAAAGTAAAATAGGCATAGGAATATACACTATTTAGCTTACCTTCTATTAAGCTTTAGTTAGTTTATAAAGGTCTATAGGTTATAATAATCTAATAGGACCTCCACTAGGGTTGTCACCCCTTTAATATAGTGTTACTAGTGTTTAAATAACTCCATAATAGTAAATAGCTCTTAGTTAGCTATGTTATAATTTTGCTCTATATCTATAAACTTCCTTAACTAAAAGGCCACTAGGTACTAATAACCCTTATTATCTTGCTAGAATAAGATTCCTACTATTATAAAGACTAAGCCATCTATCTTAATATACACTAGTTAACTTAGGTTATAATAATAGAGTAAAGGGGCTTATTAGAAGGCGTCTTTTAGCTAGTTAAACGCTGCCCTTTCCTTTACTTTAAATATAAACTTCCTAGTTTAAATGCTATTTTAACTACCCTTTATTAGCGCGTGTAGTAGTGCTATAATCCTAGAGTATTTATAAATAAAATATTAGTAAAAGTTATAGAATTTAAGGAAGGATTAAATATCCTTAAAGCTTATTAGTTCTTTTTAATCTTAAATAGTTTATACCTAGCTTATATCTATTAAGATTCTATTAACTAAGAGAATAAATCCTAGGAATTTAACTAAGTCCTAGTAAAATAAGCATTTTAAGGGTTTTACGTATAGTTCTGCGGTTCTTATACGCTCTAATACCTCCTTAATATATATAGTATGCTCTTTTTATATCTTAGAGAAGATAAGGATATTATCTAAATACACTATATAAATAGTGTTTATTAGCCTATAAAGCGCCTTATAAATATAACTTTAAAAGGTAGCGGGCGTGTTAGTTAATCTAAAAGGTATAATAAGGTATTTGTAGTGGCTATAATACGTGTAAAAGGTAGTCTTTTACTTATTACCCCTTTAATATGAATTTAATAGTATATATCCTTAATATTAATCTTTAAGAAGTATTTAGCCCCTTAGTATTAGTTTAGGATCTCTAAAATTAGGGGAGAGCGTAGTAATTCTTCTATGTTACTTTATTAAGTCCCTAATAGTTTACATATAGTTAAAGTATTTTATCCTTCTTTAGTATAAATAGGATAGGTATGCTTATAGGACTCTTAGAAGGTCTTATATAGCCTTTTACTAGGTTATTATTAATATATTCTTAGAGCTCTTTTAACTTACTTTAAGAGAGAGGGTAAATAGGCCTATAAGGGGGTGTAGCCCCTAGTACTAGATTAATTACGTGGTTAGTTAATTTCTTTAATAGTAAGGTTCCTGCCTTATTAAATACAAAGATATCTCTAAATTCCTATAGATCCTTAGGGATATCTTTAATAGTTTTATACGCTTTTGCCTCCTTATTATCTTCTAATATAATAAATTTATCCTTTATAACTCCTATAATAGCGTATATAACAGTCTTATTTTACATTACCTTAGCAAATTTGCAGGAGTTAGTAGTAAAAGGCCTTTTTCTTTTTCTTAAACCACTACTCTTATAAGTGTAAATAAAGGTGCACTTATTCCTCTATAAGTATATATATCCTAATTAATATAGGGCTTCCCTTTACTCTTAGGTCCTTATTAATAGTAATATATAGAAGCCTAAGGTCTTTCTATTCTCCCCTTAAGTCTATAATTATAAGGGGTACCTAATACACACTGTATTAAGGAACTATAAGAGCCCTTATTACCTTAAGGGTAGGAGGTATAATCTCTGCTTATTATAACCTATAGGTCTTCGCAAATTTCACGCTAATAATATTAACCTTAGCGTAACTATCTAGATTGGCCGCTATTACTATGTCTTTAAACCTATAAATAGTAACTAGTGTGTGAAAATAACACCCTATTAGTACTTTAGCTTATAGGGCAGAAGTAAGGGCATTTACTTCTACCTTAGGGCGTTTTCCTAACCCTTTTAGTGTTCTTTCTTTAGCTTATAGCATTAAGCTACTATATAACCTATAATCCTATAGTTATAACACATTAGGCCTAATCTAACTTCCTTATTATTTAGGGGTGTAGTAGGAGTCTTTTCTTCCTCTTTCTTATCTTAGTTAGTATACAGTTAGTTACTATATAGTGAATTACGCCTTTAGTATTAGGGAGCCTTATATAAATACCTCTCTTATAAGTGGTTAGGCTTTTGCTTATTCTTTAGTATTAATTCCTAAAATTATTAAGCAAATTATATAACCTCTTTGCAGGTTTTACTAATAATAGAGATATATAGGTTAAAGTAGTTCTATAAGTTAGGGAGTAGTTTTACAAAGAATATAAGGGCATAGGACTCTCTAAGGCTCTTTCTAGATATTTCTTTAGTAAATCCATATAAATACTAAACTTAATAGGGCTCTAGCCTTTGTATTACTTTGCGTTCTTAAGTATTATAGCGATTTATACATTATAGTTAGCTAAGTCCTTTAGTAGTGTTAGTATCTAAGATTAGAATGCCTCCTAATTATCTTTAAGTTCTTCTTAGTTACTAGCTAACTATTTATTAAGGTATTAGTCCTATCTTACCCTATAGTCCTTATATATATAGTTAAGTGTAAGAAGGATTTTTTAGTAGTTATATTAGAACTTACATTTTACTCCTATAAATACACAGTTTAGGTTATTTAACTATATTTTATGTTTTTAAGGGTTAGTAAGGTACATTAGTTCTATAATATTATACACTTTAACCTTACTATAGCTACTGCTTAAAGAGATACTAGATTTTTGCTACCTTTTTATAGGCTTTTCTATTATATTTAGTTAGAGTAGCTAGATAAGTTCTTTCTCTTTATCCTATAGTTTCTTTAGTTCTTTAAGTTAAGTAATTTATTTAGTTATTATAGCTTATTAGGAATTAATTAAAGATTCTCCTAATTTAGCTTAGGTACTAACTATTTTAAAAGCTAGGGTACTATCTTTATTTATGGTTTTGTGTATTACCTCTAGTATTACACTAGGGGTTTATTAAGTTCTCCCTCTATTATATTCTTAGGTAGCTAGGGTTAAAGCTTTAGAATTATAAGGATAGGGGATAGCTAGGTAAGAACGTATAGGGGCACTTAGTATATTAACTAAAGCTTGCTAGGTCTAAGTGTGTTATGGGTGTAAGTCGCTGCTTTATAGCTAAGGACTTGCTAGTGTCACGTGGACCTAGCCCTGTGGCATGGTGTGCATGCGGGATGTGCCCGTGTGTTGTGGGCGGGCCTCACATGCATAGCCTGTATGCAATCAAAGGCTGTTAGAAGACTTACTAAAAGACCTATTTAGGACCCCCTAGAGTTTTAGACATTCTAGAGGGAGATACGGTTAAAATCGAACCTATACCACATAATAAGAAGGCCCTAGTCCTTATCCTTATTGATCGAAAATCCCGGTATAAATGGTGTTTTCCATTAGCTAATAAAGAAGGTCAGACCCTTTATACAGCTATTAAGGGCTTCTTTAAGGCCCTGAAAACCGATATAACACGTATCCTAGGCACCTTCACTTTAACGGAGGCACTGAGATTAACAACGAACTTCAGTTATAGTTATCTTCTAAAGGAATTTGTTTTAGCACCTCTTGCCCTTATATTCACAAACAGAATAGGCTAGTTAAGAGGGCTATTAGGGTTATCCTAGACTAGCTTAGAGCTACACTTCAGTGGTCTAAGCTGCCTTTATATCTATGGTCTTATATCCTTCTAGCTATAGTGGACTTAGTTAACATCACCGCGAATACAATTAAGCCCCTAACCCCTAAGCAGCTATATCTAGCTAACTTAGAGCCTGAGACCTCTTATAAGCCTGATTTCTCGAAAATTAGGGCTATAGGGTCTTATTATAAGGTTCTAATACCTCCGGAGCAAAGATCAAAGCTTTAGAAGCTAGCCCCTAGGACTATCCCTGGCCGGCTACTTACTACTCTAGGTTCTAGCGTTTATCTTGTTTATATACCCTCTAAAAGGTCAGTTGTTAAGACTAGCTTTGTTAAAATTATAGAGGATATAAGCTCTGTAAGGTCCCCTAAGCCTTTAGGGAGCTATCCTTTAGAGGGAGAAGCCGATATCTCACGAGATAATCTAGAGGTTTAGGATAGCTATCTAAAGCCTCTAGCGCCCGCAGCGCCCGCAGCGCCCGCAGCGCCAGTAACGCCTCTAGCGCTACCCTTAGAGAGCCTAAGCTCTAGCGCCCCTAATAAGGGTGCTATCGAAAAACCGTTTTCAGATTCAGATTCTTTAACTAATCCTAATTCTATGGATATCAATGATTTTAATATATCTTCTTTCGTTAAGGAGATATGCTTTAAGGCATAAGAAAAGGCTAAATCGTCGTCTTCTAATAACGATTCCAACACCCCTAAGACATGGAAACAAGCTTTGAACAGCAAGGATAGTCAGAAATAGATAAATGCAACTTTTAACGAATTTAAGTAGCTTCTAGCTACTAGAACCTTTAAATTTATAGGGATAGACTAAATTCCTAAGGGCTAGAGGGTTTTAAAGAATAGGCTTGTTTATAAGCTTAAAAGGATAAAGAAAATAATCCTTTAAAACACAAGGCCTAACTCATTACTAAAGGCTTTATGCAAATAGAAGGTCAAGATTACATTAAAACCTATGCTGTAACTAGCATTCCCCTAGTTAGCAGATATTACTAGCCCTAGCGGCTTGTAATAACTAGGAAGTTAAACAGGTCGATTTTATAGGGGCCTTTCTAAATAGCTTGCTAAAGGAAGCTATTTATATGCAAATCCCTAATAGATTCGCTGATTTTGCTAAAGCCACTACGCCTAAAATAACTAAACTACTTAAAAATACGGTTATAAACCCTCTTAAAAGCAAGTTATTTTCCTATAAAAGGCTTTATATAGATTAAAACAAAGCTCTAGAGAGTGGCAGTAGGCTTTAAAGGACCTTCTTTAGAAACTAGGCTTCCACCCCTTATATCTGACCTAGCTGTCTTCTTTAACCTAACTACATCTACGTACATAGTGACTTATATAGATAACTGTCTTCTTATAGGTCCGGATCTAGCTTATATTAATAGGCTAAAGAAGCTATTACACAAAGCTTATCCTATAGAAGATCGTGGGCTAGCTGAATTTTTCCTCGGTGTTTAAATCACTAGAAATCGAAAGAAAGGGACCTTAACTATCCACCAGTCCTAGTACATTTCTAAAGCCTTAGAAAGATTTAATATAAAAGATGCTAGGCCTGTTAAAATTCCACTCCAACCCGGAATTATAAAATAAGCAGCTAATCACTTAACCAAGCCTCTTTCCCCCTAATCACAAGCTATATCAGAGTATTATAGGGACTATTATGTACTTAATGCTTCTTACAAGACCTGAGATTACCTTTCCGGTTTAGTGGCTTTCCACAGCACTATCTAAGCTATATATAGAGCATCTAAATACCTCTAAATATTTACTTAGATACCTTCTAGGCTGTAAGGATAGGGGATAACCAGGCAAGAACGTATGGGGGCACTTAGTATATTGACTAAAGCTTGCTAGGTCTAAGTGTGTTGTGGGTGCGAGTCGCTGCTTTATAGCCAGTAACTTGCTAGTGTTACGTGAACCTAGCCCTATGGCATAGTGTGCCTGCAGGGTGCGCCTATGTGTTATAGGCAGGCCTTATAATTACCCCCTTTCTAGCCAGGCTTCTAAATAGCTTAGGTATTACTATTTAATGTGCAGCTGTTCGCTAAGTGCTTATAACCGCATTGCTAAATATAAGCATTATAATAATATAATAATCCATTCCCTAGTAATAGGCAGCGCTTATATATAAATTCACCTATGCTTTGCTATTTTATTATAAGCTTTTCTCTTTCTTATTACTAGTCTAATTTCCTATTTCTAATTTAACTTTAAATATATTACCTCTTTATTACTAGTTTGCTACCTTTTTGCTATTCTAATAGAGGTTATTTACTTTTATTTATGTTTATGTATACACTATCTTTAGACTAGTTACGCTAACTTTATAAAATATCCGCTAATTAAGATTATTTTGCTAGTAATTATATGTAGTTTTCCTAGGCTTTAGTTACTATAGGTATTAAGGGTAAACAGTCTAAACGTTATATCTAATGTAATAAGCGCGGCAATATATGTAAGATAGTAAGTCTTCTATTATTCTCCTGTTTTGCGGTTCCTAATTGCTAACTTTTATATACTAGGTAATGCTTACTTTAGCTAGTGATTTTCTTAATCTTATAATTATTTATAAATAGGTCTAATCTCTAATAGACACTACTCTCTTTACAGAGGATAAGGAGGATGTTGCTATATTTTTAGTGGTAACACGCTATTACTTTACTATATATATAGTGAACTTAATTAATGGGTTTAATTATGCTAATATAGCTTACTATATTGCCTTTAGGCTAACTAGTGTAGCTAAGGCGCTAGGTTAGTTAATTTTAGCCCTTTTACTAGTTCTTTGCTTACCTTTTTGTATAAGCTACCTCTATCTTATACTAGAATTATCTAGTGTCTTAATAGTAGTTATAGGTTTCTATAGTTACCGTTACGCTATCTTTTCCTTCTCTAGTATATATATAGCTTTTAGCTATCTTTTTACTAGATTCTTACTAACTCTTTATAGGAAGATCCTAAGGAAGCTATAGTTACTTAGGAAGCGAAGATAGTTCTCTGGCTTTGTCCCTTAGACCTAGGCTATGTAGCCTAGGCTATAGCACTGCATTGCTTTTAGTATACTATAGACAAGGTAATCTAGGTGGACGAGAATAACGCGGAGTTTAAGTATAATAGGGATGTGTTTTTAACTTACCCTAGTATTACTATAGAGAATTTTCCTATTACTTTACCCACGCTTTAAGCGTATTTTCTTTTATTTATTAGTTATATAGCCTAGACTTTTAGGTTAAGTTTTCTTAATAGTAGCTAATAGTGCTATGCCTTTTCTATAATAATTCTATGTCCTTTTACTTATAACTTACTTATATCTCGCTACCTTTCTTACTTACCTTTCTTTAGTGAAATACTTAAATAGCGCGTTAGGCGCCCTTTATATCCTTAGTAAGGATTTATTAATTATATTCGCTAGGCTATCCCTTTTATTTTACTAGGTACTTATTACCTTTATAGGTCTTTCTATAACCTTTTACTTCTTTAACTTTATACTTATTCTCTTTATCTTTAAGGTCTAGTATTAGTATTTCCTTATCTTTAGTGTTTTCCTAGTGGTTCTATAGCTCTAGCAGGCTAATATAGAATATATTATGTAGTTAGCTATACTTATTAGGTAGCGCTAGTTAGTATGCTTATTTCCTTATAGCATTAAGCACTTAAAATAGTCTAATAAATCTAGGGGCTAGCTTTTATTTTATATCCTTAAGCCTAATATTCTTTGCTAATAATAGCACTAAGTCTTCTTTTTTAAGGTTAGAGGTTAGTAGTGTTAATTATAGTACTTTACCTAGGCTTTAGTGGCTTTTACCTAGTTTTGCTTTAACTATTCTCTAACTTTATATAACTTTATAATATATGTGTAGGCTTTAGGCACCTCTCTCTCTATAGTCTTACCCCTAAGAGCTAGGCGAAACTCTAGTAAGTAACCTATAAGTGTGTAGTTTAGGGAGTAACCTATAGTCCTATTTACTGCGTTATTATAAGTAAATTAAGCTATAGGCAGTAGCTTTACCTATATCTATTAGTTCTCCTTAATAAAGTATTAGAGGTAGTGTTTAAGGACTTAGTTTATTCGCTCTATTTACCTATTAGTTTAGGGGTAAAACGCTGTTAAAAGCCTATGTTTTATATACACTAGGTAGCATAGCTCTAACTAGAATTAACTTATAAAGACTAGCCCTCTATTAGATATAATGCCCTCTAGCGCTCTAAATTATAGCTTAATTTCCTTATAGAATAGTTTTGCTAATTTAGCTATGTTAATAGTGGTTAATACTAGGAGGAAAACGGAGTACTTAGTAAATTAGTTTATAATTACTAGGATTGCATTAGTTTCTTGCTTATTAGCCTATGTTATAAGCAGTCCTATAACGAAATCTATAGAGATTTTTACCTAAGGTTGCCTTAGTATTAGTAGTGATTTAAGTATTCTATACAGGTAATACCTTCTGGCTACCACCTGCTAGCATACACTATAGCTTGTAATGTAGTTAGATACTATAACTCCTATTTATAGCTACTAAAAATAACGCTTTAATAGGTTAAGCGTGTGTTTAACACTAAAGTGACCTACTAGTAAATCGTTATAGTATAGCCGCAGGAGCTCCTGTTATAAGATAGGCTCTTAAGGAATAACTACCTAGTCTTAGTATATTAGGAGACCCCTTACGCTACGTGACTATAGGCTAGCTTTTCCCTTACTTCTTACTAAGGAATTTACCTTACTGTTTTACTTCTGTAGATCTAGGTCTTAGTCCTATGCCTTTTGTAGCAATTAAGCTAGTGGCTTATTTAATTCAGTTAGATACGGATTTGGTAATGCTATAGCCGCCTAAATCTCTAGTGTGCTAATACCTTATACACACGCTATTGCCTCTTTAAAATCACCCTTATTTAGCTAATCTTTTACTAGTTCTTTAGTAGCTTTAATACCTTTAGCTAGGGCATTTTCCTCCCTTAAAGGCATCTTACTACACTAGTCTCTCTCTTTAGCTAGGTATTTTCCTCCCTTAAAGGCGTCTTGCTAAGCTAGTCTCTTTTAACTAGGATATTTTCCTTCCCTAAAGGCGTCTTACTATATTAATCTCTTTTAGCTAGGTATTTTCCTCCCTTAAAGGCATCTCGCTAAGCTAATCTCTAATAACTAGGATATTTTCCTTTCCTAAAGGCGTCTTACTATATTATTCTTCTAAGATAAGGACATTTTCCTTCCTTAAAGGCATCTTACTATATCTTCCTTAATATATTAGTATCTCTATTACTACCCTTTTCTTAGTAAGTACTAGCTTCCTTTAAAGTTCTAGTAATAGCGCTTGATTTATTATAGGTTTGCCCTTATAATTAGACCTTCTTAATAGTGTATCCGTAAGGTTACTCTTCCCTAGTCTATGTCTTATTATAAAGTAAAATAGGCATAGGAATATACACTATTTAGCTTGCCTTTTGTTAAGCTTTAGTTAGTTTATAAAGGTCTATAGGTTATAATAATCTAATAGGACCTCTACTAGGGTTATTACCCCTTTAATATAGTGTTACTAGTGTTTAAATAACTCTATAATAGCAAATAGCTCTTAGTTAGCTATGCTGTAATTTCGCTCTATATTTATGAACTTCCTTAACTAAAAGGCTACTAGGTACTAATAACCCTTATTATCTTACTAGGATAAGATTCCTACTATTATAAAGACTAAGGAATTTATCTTAATGCGCACTAGTTAACTTAGGTTATAATAATAGAGTAAAGGGGCTTATTAGAAGGCGTCTTTTAGCTAGTTAAACACTACCCTTTTCTTTACTCTAAATATAAACTTCCTAGTCTAAATGCTATTTTAACTACCCTTTATTAGTGTATGTAGTAGTGCTATAATTCTAGAGTATTTGTAAATAAAACATTAGTAAAAGTTATAGAATCTAAGGAAGGATTAAATATCCTTAAAGCTTATTAGTTCTTTTTAATCTTAAATAGTTTATACCTAGCTTATATCTATTAAGATTTTATTAACTAAGAGAATAAATCCTAGGAATTTAACTAAGTCCTAGTAAAATAAGTATTTTAAGGGTTTTATATATAGTTTTATAGTTCTTATATGCTCTAATACCTCCTTAATATATATAGTATACTCTTCTTATATCTTAGAGAAAATAAGGATATTATCTAAATACACTATATAAATAGTGTTTATTAGCTTATAAAGCGCCTTATAAATATAGCTTTAGAAGGTAGTAAGTGTGTTAGTTAATCTAAAAGGTATAATAAGGTATTTGTAGTAGCTATAATATATGTGAAAGGCAGTCTTCCACTTATTACCCCTTTTAATATAAATTTAATAGTATATATCCTTAATATTAATCTTTAAGAAGTATTTAGCCCCTTAGTATTAGTCTAGGATCTCTAAAATTAGGGGAGAGCGTAGTAATTCTTTTATGTCACTTTATTAAGTCCTTAATAATCTATATATAGTTAGAGTGTTTTATCCTTCTTTAGTATAAATAGGATAGGCATACCTATAGGACTCTTAGAAGGTCTTATATAGCCTTTTACTAGGTTATTATTAATATATTCTTAGAGCTCTTTTAATTTGCTTTAAGAGAGAGGGTAAATAGGCCTGTAAGGGGTGTAGCCCTAGGTACTAGATTAATCGCGTGGTTAGTTAATTTCTTTAATAGTAGGGTTCCTGCCTTATTAGATATAAAGATATCTCTAAATTCTTATAAATCCTTAAGGATATCTTTAATGGTTCTATACGCTTTCGCCTCCTTATTATCTTTTAATGTAATAAATTTATCCTCTATAACTCCTGTAATAGTGTATATAATAGTCTTATTCTATATTACCTTAGTAAATTTGTAGGGAGTTAGTAGTAAAAAGGCCTTCTTCTTTTTCTTAAACCACTACTCTTATAAGTGTAAATAAAGGTGCACTTATTCCTCTGTAAGTGTATGCATCCTAATTAATACAAGGCTTCCTCCACTCTTAGGTCCTTATTAACAGCGATGTATAAGAGCCTAAGGTCTTTTTATTCTTCCCTTAAGTCTATAATTATAAGGGGTACTTAGTATACGCTATATTAAGGAACTATAAGAGCCCCTATTACCTTAAGGGTAGGAGGTGTAATCTCTGCTTATTATAACCTATAGGTCTTTGTAAATTCCACGCTAATAATATTAACCTTAGCGTAACTATCTAGATCGGCTACTATTACTATATTTTTATGCCTGTGAATAGTAACTAGTGTGTAAAAACAACACCCTATTAGTACTTTAGCTTATAAGGTAGAAGTAAAGGCATTTACTTTTACCTTAGGGCATTTTCCTAACCCTTTTAGTGCTCTTTCTTTAGCTTACAGCATTAAGCTACTATATAACTTATAATCCTATAGTTATAATATATTAGGCCTTATCTAACTTCCTTATTATTTTGGGGTGTAGTAGGAGTCTTTTCTTCCTCTTTCTTATCTTAGTTAGTATATAGTTAGTTACTATATAGTAAATCACGCCTTTAGTATTAGGGAGCCTTATATAAATACCTCTCTTATAGGTGGTTAGGCTTTTGCTTATTCTTTAGTATTAATTCCTAAAATTATTAAGTAAGTTATATAACCTCTTCGCAGGTTTTACTAATAATAAAGGCATATAAGTTAAGGTAGTCCTATAAGTTAGGAGTAGTTTTACAAAGAATATAAGGGTATAGGACTTCTCTAAGGCTCTTTCTAAATATTTCTCTAGTAAATCTATATAAATACTAAACTTAATAGGGCTTTAGCCTTTATATTACTTTACGTTCTTAAGTATTATAGTAATTTACGTGTTATAGTTAGCTAAGTCCTTTAGTAGTATTAGTATCTAAGATTAGAACGCCTCCTAATTATCTTTAAGTTCTTCTTAGTTACTAGCTAACTATTTATTAAGGTATTAGTCTTATCTTGCCCTATAGTCCCTATATATATAGTTAAGTATAAGGAGGATTTTTTAGTAATTATATTAGAACTTGCGTTTTACTCCTATAAATGCATGGTTTAGGTTATTTAGCTATATTTTATGTTTTTAAGGGTTAGTAAGGTATATTAGTTTTATAATATTACGCACTTTAACCTTACCGTAGCTACTGCTTAAAGAGGTGCTAGATCTTTACTGCCTTTTTACAGGCTTTTCTATTACATTTAGTTAAAGTAGCTAGATAAGTTCTTTCTCTTTATCCTATAGTTTTTTTAGTTCTTTAAGTTAAGTAATTTATTTAGTTATTATAGCTTATTAGGAATTAATTAAAGGTTTTTCTAATTTAGCTTAGGTACTAACTATTTTAAAAGCTAGGGTGCTATCTTTATTTATGATTTTATACGTTACCTTTAGTACTATACTAGGGGTTTATTAGGTTCTCCCCTATTATATTCTTAGGTAGCTAGGGTTAAAGCTTTAGAATTATAAGGATAAGGGATAGCTAGGCAAGAACGTATAGGGGCACTTAGTATATTAACTAAAGCTTGCTAGGTCTAAGTGTGTTATAGGTGCGAGTTACTGCTTTATAGCTAGTGACTTGCTAGTGTTACGTGGACCTAGCCCTGTGGCATGGTGTGCCCGCGGGGTGCGCCTATGTGTTGTGGGCGGGCCTCACATAGGCTCTATGAGTTATTCTATAACTTATAGAAGGTCTAAATCTACTACTAAAGCCTCTGCAACCCTTATTAGCTTTTGTGATAGTGACTTTACGGGTAATAAGTCCTTAAAATTAACCTATGCTTATCTCTATAAGCTAGCTAAAGGACCTATTAGCTGGAAATTAAAGAAAGCAACCACAATAGCTTTATCTATATTAGAGGCTGAATTAGATGCTCTATGTGAAGCTATTAGGGAGCTAGAGTGGCTTTATAGTCTCTTTAATAAGATAAAGCTACTTATAGTACCTCTAGTTCCGATTTTTAGTGATAACTAAGGCGCTATTACTACTGCTAATAACCCTGCTCTTTATAGCAGAACAAAGCATACCCTGCTAAAATTTAACTATACTAGAGAAAAGTGTTGGAACAAGCATGATATCAATCGCGCTTGGCAGCCGCAATTGTGGCCAGAAGAAGGTCAGCCGCGCGCGACCCCACTTTCCGATCCACAGTCAGGCTCTGTGATAGGGCAGGGCTTGCACCACGTGACCCACACGCACAGCTGCCCGTTTTTCACCTCACAAGAGTGCCCTCACTTTTTGACCTCTCTTTTCCCTCTTTCTTCGCAAGCTTAGAATAGATAATTAATAACAATACTATTCTCAGAGCTTACACATTACAACCCTGCGTAACTAACACTAATTAGTGGTTAACTTCACAGGTAACCACTTTTAAACGCACGCGAATACTATAGATTAGTAAGGTTTACATAGAAGAGGCTTTCTTAGAAGCAGTGTGGTTAGGCCTCTTTTGTTTTTTAGTAAGAGTAACCTAATTATTACAAGATCTGTAATTATACTAAGGAAGAAGTTTATCTTAGTCCCTTTTATTCTTTAGTAAGAGTAGCTAATAATAAATAAAAGCCTAAACCTTAAAGAAGAGTTTAACTCTAGTAGCTAGGTCTATCCTATTGTTCTTCTCCTTAGTGCGTTCTATTACGTAAGAAGTTAACCGCTAAGCCTCGTAATCCTTTATAAAACCTCCCTTATAATAGTAGAAGTTATTACTATTCTCCCCTACCTAAAAACACACACTTTTCCCTATTTCTTTCCTCTCTAAAGCCTATATATTATAATAGTTAACGTAAAAGAATAAATATAAGCCCTTATAAGCTAAGAAGGCTCTTAAGTAGGAGAGGACTTTATAGAAGCTATTAAAAGGCATTAGGAGATAGAGTAAATATCCTCCCCTTCTATATATTCCCTAAACCTTATATAAATACATTATAGAAGAGTTATTCCATAAGGTTAAAGAGTTTAATATTAAGAAAAGTAATACACCTAAGGAACTTATAGCCTATCTCCTTACTAGAGTTATAGATTATAAAGCAAGAAAGGTAATAGGAAGAACACTATTTATAGAGTTCACTTAGGACTTTAATTAATAGAGAGAAAAGACATTCCTTAAAATACTAATCCTAGTAGCAAAGCACCTACGGGATTATCTTATAAATAACAGGGTGTATATAATAATTAGCTAATTAATAAAGGTGCTAATTAACCTTTAAGAAGTCCTTAACCAAAATAAATTCCGTTTTTAGTCCTAAGAGGAAGTTAAAGATATAAGAAAGAGGTACATGGAATTCCAAAGGAAACTTTAGAATAATAATAACTTCTTAAATAATCTTCTTAATAAAGGAGATATTTAAGAGCGTTACGGATTAAAGATCTCTTATTCCCTTTATTAAAGCCTACTAAGCATTACCCCGTTAAGGTAATTATATAATAATAGGTGTGACTTCCCTATGGGAGGTACCCGTTAATATATACCTTTACTATAGCCTTAAACCTATACAGTAGCTTAACAACTATAGACTACACTCCCTCCTACCTAATAAAGAGTGGCTTCTATTAACAATTTACTTGCACCCTTACGGCTTACAGCAAAATAGATTATTAATCTTATAAAGATATACATATTAGAACAGCAATACAGTGCTAATAACTATAATGTCTTTAAGTTAAAGTTATAAACCTTTAAGAGAAAGTGTAAGATATTAGACATTAAATAAGAGTAATTAGGCTACGTATTTAAGGTTATACTTAAAGGGAAAGCCCTCTAATTTTACTTAGATTACCTCTTAAAACTAGAGAACCCTTAAGACTTACTAACTCTAGTTACATAGATAAAAAGAGGTTTAAGACTAAGAATATAAGACAGAGATATCTTCTTAAGTAGCACTAAACCACACTCTAGAAGATTATTAGCAAGAACTAAGACAAATTAAAGATAAAATGCTTTAATAAACTCGTGGAAAAGCTCTCTATCTTGCAATAGGCTATACCCAATGTGGGTTAATCTAAACAAGCCCTTTAGAACCAGATTATAAACGCCTGCAACGGAATCCTAGAGTATAGGAGTTATATCACTAACCCTCCTAATAGCCTCTAATAGTTCTGTGAACGGGTACGGATAACTATTTGTCTTATCACAGAAGAATCCGGTGGCTAATATTAATTCCCTACTAATGCTAAAACCCTAGACTAATTCTAGACTAACAGGAGGTATAATAGTAAAGGCAAAGAGTTATAATACCCTCCCTAAAGGCATAAAGGAATACGGGGACCCCCTGTTTAAGGAAGTGCTATATGTGCGGCAAAGAGGGATATTAGTTAACGAAGCACTCCGAGGAGGAATAGAAGAGGGCATACTAGTAGTTTAAGAACCACTATATAGTTAACTCCTCTTTATCCTTATAAGCTTTATATAACTTATTTCTCGCATAGTATAAAGGAAGCCCTAGTCTAGACCCTTTTTCTTAACCCTCTAAAGATAACGAGGTCGCTTAGTATATAGTAAGCCTTAGCTTTAATAATAAAACTAAAGGGAAAGATAGATTAGTACTTATAAGCTTCTTTACCTATAGCGTAACGCTTAATAGCTAAAGAACAGTCAAGATTCTCACTAACTAGGCAATAATACATAGATTAAGCGGAAAGAGCCCTTTAATACAAGGATAGCTAACGAACCTCCTTATATGTTCTTGCTTAAAGACCGCTACTTATCCGAAGTCTTCTAAGGTATTATACTAGATACTAGGGCAGCCTAGTATTCAATGGCAGGCCGTTTGCAATTCATCGTATTGTAACGAATAATGCTAAGGATCTAACTTAACGAAGCAAGAGCTAGGGAAGCGGTTATTAGATTTAGAGGAGGCACGCTAATTATCTCACTTAGGATAGCTAATGTGCCCACTCCCTTTAGTAAGATTACGTTTCACGTAATACCTATAAACACCCCTTTCTTGCTATGCCTTAATAATATAGGCTAACTAAAGATTAATTTTATTACCACTAAGAATATCTTATAGCAAGGAAGCATTAAAGTCCCCCTAGTACGTAAATAGGGGCACGCGTGAATGCTGTTAATATAGAATAAGGCGTTAATAGCATGGAATTACCTAACCGAAGTCGAATTGCGGCAATTATATCACTAATTCAGTCATCTATTAGTTTACTAGCTTCACAATCTCCTATGTAACTTAGGGCATGAGATTGAGATTAATACTATTAAAGCAGTAATAAGGGTTTGCCACTAATATTAAATAAATGCAAATAGCCCCTATTACTTTAAGTTCACCCTTAAGGATAGATATACCTTTAACTTTAAAGTAATAGTAGATATTATGTACCTTAACGGCAACCGCCTAACCCTTTATGCTATTAATGTAGCTATGGCTTTTAATGCGGCAAGATTCCTTAAAGATATCTTAGCTAAATTAACATAGGAAGCTCTTAGGGTGTGCTAGATTAATGTATACTAAGGGCCTCTAGATTAGATTATTACTAATACTAGCACAAACTTCTGCGGTGAGGAGTTCTATTAATTTGCAGTGTTAATGTTAATCTCTATCAAAGAGGTTCCTATTAAGGCATACCACAGTATTAGAAAGGTTAAATAATATTATAAGCCACTCTATAAGGCCTATAATATTATCCGGCGGAATACCTAATAACCCCTAAGATAGTTGCCCTATAGATAGCTATAAAAGCCCTTAATAACACTATAGGACTAAATAGCCTTATTCTAACTCTCCTTATCTTTAGTGTATACCCACGTATAACTAGCGAATCCCCTCTATTGCTAGATATCTTATAACGCGTTATTGCTATGTAAAAGGCAATAAAGGAGATTAAACGCTTGCACGCTATCTAGAAAGTTAACAAAGCCCTTGCTATAAGGAATGGCCTAGATATAGTAAAGACCCTTAACCTCCTGCTTAGATTACTAGTCTAAGTGTAGCGCGAAAGCGACGGTTAGCAAGGCCTATATAACCTCCTCTTTATTAATAGAGAGACTTACACGCTTAATCTCCTACAAGGCCTGAAAACCTTCCAGTTAATCTCTATTAGGCCCTATTACATAGATTCTAATAGAGAAGTCCTAATGCCTTAAGAACAGCTGCCTAAGGAAGGAGGGCAAGAGGCTTAAGATAAACTAGCGGGCAAGGTCCTAGAGATCCCACTAAAGAGAAGGCTAGGCAGACCCTGCAAGAACCCCTAGTAATTATTAATAAGACTAATGTGTTTATATTAGCAAAGGAGGAAGCTAACCTTAACCTTGTAATCCGATTACGTAAGGAAGGCATTATTATAACCCTAGGAGAGCTCTTTAAGCTCTTTACTAAGGCTGAAATTAATGCCTTAATTGACTAAGGCGTGTTTGAATTTATAACCTTTAATAAGAAAGAGCATAGCGGTGTGAGGATCTTTAACTCCCGTATTATTAATAAGGTAAAAGGGAAGATAGGCTAGCTATATAAGAAATCACGGCTTATTATCTAAGGCTTTGGTAATAAGGCAAAACAAGATATCCTAACACAAGCCCTAACAATCTAACAGGCTAGTTAACGCCTTATCCTTATAATAGCTCCTTACTAATAAAGAAAGACCTTGTCTTGTGGATTCGCGATATTACACAAGCTTATGTTTAATCACAAACCCTATTAAATAGGACAATCTTTACTAGGCTCCTAATCTAGATCCGCAACTAACACCCTAATAAAACAATTATAAGGGTAATCAAGCCTCTTTATAGCATTGCGGAGGCTAGAACGCATTGGTGGGTTACATACTATAGGCATTACAGAGAGAAGCTCTAGATAAAGACCTCTATATACAATCCATGCCTACTAGTGATAAAGAAGGAAAGCATTAAGTTTATATGCGTAGGTATGCAAACTAATAACACATTAGGGCTATTAGATAAGGAGTTCTCTAAAAGGAAGAAAAGTAACTAACCGCTACGGCCTTTGTGGCAAAGCTAAAGTAATTCCTAATAGAGAATAACCCCTTACCTTTAACGGAGGTATTATTACAATAGCGGCTAACGCGGCTATCTCCCTCTAATAAAAAGGGCAAAGCAGCAAGCTTAATGTAATCCCGCTAATAAACGCAAAGCAAAAGTATATTAAATAACGAGCTTAGGGCGCTTACATTGCCTTAATCTACTAACCAGAAGCTTGCTACAATCTATCTGTTACCGCATAACACCAGGAACTGACAATTAAGAACGTCAAAGCCCTTAACCGCTAGATCTAATAGTAGATAGATAACCCGGAGAGGGGCCTGATATTTGTTCTAATTAACCTTGCTAAAGCAAAGCTATATACCTTTGTAAATAAGTCCTTTACGAACAATCAGGACCTTACTTTGTAACTTAGCTATGTTCTAATTATAGCTAATGAAGACTACAAGGATAGCGAGTTTACGATTAAAGGTAACATTATGCACTTTAGCTTAACTAAGAGTAAAAGAGTTATATAAAGTGTGCTTACCTCTGAGGTCTATGGCATAGTGGCCGGTGTTAACATAGCCCACGCAATTATAATAACCCTTGGATTGATCACGGACTAATTAAATATACCCACAACCCCGGTTATAGTATGCACAGATTCATACTCCCTATATAAATGCCTTATTAAGCTTAGTACTACTAAGGAAAAGCGCCTAATAATTAATATTATAGCCCTATAGCAGTCGTACGAACGCCGCGAACTCTATAAGATCCAGTGGATTAACAGAGCTAATAACCTGGCTAACGCCTTTATAAAGGCATCGCTAAATAAGGCGCTAGAGTAGTTTATCTCTAGTAACCGGATAATAATCCAGATAGAAGGGTAGGTAACCTACGCGGAAGAGGGTTACTATAGGTAATAGTATTAGGAACTAGCCCTAATACTATAGGGGAGGCGAAAAATCCCCTAGGGAAGAAGGAGGAGGAACTACAGCCCTTATTAGGCATCTTATGCCTAGAACTGCGGCCCTTATTAGGTTAGGTTATAAGAGCTACTCTAATTATTACCCCTGACCTGGTAAGGGCTGCCGGAGACCTATCAGGGCCCCTGGTAGCTATTGTAAAGGAACTGTCACGGCCCCTGTGTTATATACACTAAGCATAGGGAAGCGAAGACTATAACAGTAAATAGGGCAAGGGGGGCGAGGATTGGCGCGCGGATGTTATTTACGATGTGAGATTTAAAAGGCTGTGGTTAGAGGCCCGCTTAGCCTTTAGAAGGATTATTAATAACGGAGTGTTGTTTTTCCTTATTTCCTTTTACCACACACCTGTATAGGGTTTTTCATTAAGTTATTCACTTCCACATTTATCCGCTACTTGCTTTACCTTATCCCCTTTCTTTTCTTTTCTCTTCTACCGTTAATATCATGCATTGACAATTATGTTAAAAGAGAGAGTTCCCAGTGTTAGAACAAGCATGATATCAATCGCGCTTGGCAGCCGCAATTGTGGCCGGAAGAAGGTCGGCCCGCGCGCGACCCCACTTTCCGATCCACAGTCAGGCTCTGTGATAGGGCAGGGCTTGCACCACGTGACCCACACGCACAGCTGCCCGTTTTTCACCTCACGAGAGTGCCCTCACTTTTTGACCTCTCTTTTCCTCTTTCTTCGCAAGCTTAGAATAGATAATCAACAACGATACTATTCTCGGAGCTCACACATTACGACCCTGCGTAACCAACAAAAAGGTACAAAAGGGTATAGCTAAGGTTATTTACATTAATACTAAGGAGATGCTTACAGATGGTTTAACTAAGCCCCTGCCTAATGATAAATTTTAATAATTTATCTAACTATTAGGCCTTACGAATACGAAGGCCTAGCTTTAAAAAGGAAAATTAACTAAAAAGTCGAAAAATTAAAATCAACAAAAACACTGGAATTCCGTTAAAAAGTTATTAATTTAAGTTTAAAAGTTATTGGATTTATTATTGAATTTATAGTTAACTTAGATATCTATTAAAGAGCTAAGTTTAGGTATTGAATTAGTTACCTCATACTTTTCTAGAGGGAGTGTTAAAATAATGCTATTTATAGCACTATTTTATAGGCTTACTAGTTGCCTAGTTGCGTTGTTGTAACGTTAGTTACAAGGCGTTGCTTGCAGCGTTGCTTGCAGCTTTAGCTATGACCTGCGTTCCTGCACACAACCAACCCACAGGCTTGTATGACTAAGCCGACTAGGTTACCCTATAGGAAGCTGAAATTGACTGTAACTAGGGAACTAGTAGTTGTATAAAGGCTAACGTATACTATTCGAATCCTTGATTTATTCTGGATTTTATAGTATATTTTATTAATAGGGTTGTTTATTAAAGTGCTTAGTTAGGCCACACAGGCGTTTAGTTTGTATAGCTATAAGTCGATTTTTTACTTTTCCTATATAAATAAATTATACGGAAAATAAAAAGTAGCTCGTGAGACCCTATTAGCGACCTAGTTCTGCCAATATGGTTAGTAGGTCTATGAGGGGACTTAGTAGAATCCTCTTATTGCTCGTCAGATTGTCCGTATTGTTAGAAATCAACTACATTTAACTATCAAAGCTCTATATCTTGAAGAATCGTTGTATTATAGTGAATCTAGAAGCCGCCGCGTCAGAATCTATTAGAGAGGTCTTCCTATCCCTCTAGCTAGATTCCCCTTCCATTTTCAATGATAAGTTAATTCTAGTTAGAGCTATGCTACCTAGTGTGTGTAAAATAAAGACTTTTAATAGTATTTTACCCTTAAACTAATAGGCAAATAGAGCGAATAAACCAAGTCCTTAAACACTACCTCTAATACTTTATTAAGGAGAACTAATAGATATAGGTAAAGCTATTACCTATAGCTTAATTTACCTGTAATAATATAGTAAATAGGACTATAGGTTACTCCCTAAACTACGCACTTATAGGTTACTTACTAGAGTTTTACCTAGCTCTTAGAGGTAAGACTATAAAGGAGAGGTACTTAAAGCTTACGCGCGTATTATAAAGTTATATAAAGTTAGAGAATAGTTAAAGTAAAACTAGGTAAAAGCTACTAAAGCCTATATAAAGTACTATAATTAATACTACTAACCTCTAACCCTAAAAAGAGAAGACTTAGTGCTATTATTAGCAAAGAATATTAGGCTTAAAGATATAAAATAGAAGCTAATCCCTAGATTTATTAGACTATTTTAGGTGCTTAATGCTATAGGAAAATAAGTGTACTAACTAGCGCTACCTAATAAGTATAGCTAACTATATAACGTGTTTTATATTAGCCTATTAGAGCTATAGAACTACTAGGAAAACGCTAAAGATAAGGAAATACTAATACTAGACCTTAAAGATAAAGAGAATAAGTATAAAGTTAAAGAAGTGAAAGGTTATAGAAAGACCTATAAAGGTAATAAGTACCTAGTAAAATAGAAGGGATAGCCTAGTAAATATAACTAATAAATCCTTACTAAGGATATAGAGGGCGCTTAATGCGCTATTTAAGTATTTTACTAAAGAAAGGTAAGTAAGAAAGGTAGTAAGACATAAGCGAGTTATAAGTAAAGAGATATAAAATTACTACAGAAAAGGCCTAGCACCGCTAGCTACTATTAAACAAACTTAACCTAAAGTCTAGGTTACTTTACTAAAAATAAAAGAAAACACGCTTAGAGTGTTAGTAAAATAACTAGAAAATTCTCTATAGTAATACTAGGATAGGTTAATAACGCGTCCCCTTATAACTAAACTCTGTATTATTCTTATCCGCTTAGATAACCTTATCTATAGCATAGTAAAAGCGGTGTAGCGCTATGGCCTAGGCTATATAGCCTAGGTCTAATAGGTAAAGCTAAAGAACTATTTTTACCTCCTAGGTAACTATAGCTTTCTCTAAGTCTTCCTATAAAAGAGTTAGTAAAAACTAAGTAAAAATATAATTAAAAGCTATATACTTATAGGAAGGGGAAAAGTAAGAGTAGTAGTACTTATAGCTACTTATAGCTACTACTAGGACACTAGATAATTCTAGTAAGAAATTAAGGTAGTTTACATAGAAAGGTAAGTAAAGAGTAAGTAAAAGGGCTAAAATTAATAAACCTATTACGCCTTAGCTACACTAGTTAGCCTAAAGGCAATATAGTGAGCTATGTTAGTATAATTAAATCCGTTAATTAAATTTATAACGTATATAGCAAAGTAATAGCGCGTTGCCACGAAAACACGGCAATATTGTTCTTATCCTTAGCGGAGAGGGTGGCGTCTATAAGAGATTAGACCTATTTGTAAATAATTATTAGATTAAGGAAATCGCTAGCTATTTTAAGGGCTTAGGCTTTGCCTAAGCATTAGTTGTAGCATGCATAATAAGAGGGCTGATGGCGGATGACATGGAGATGAGTAGGGGCCTAAGCTAAGACAGCAAGGGTGGGGATTAAGGCTGAATATAGAATAGTACAGGATGAAGATAAGGCTAAATATAAGATAGTAGGGAACAGAGATAAGATAGTAAGGGGATTAGAAAAGATAGAGATAAGATAATAAGAGGATAGGAAAAAGTGGTGTAAATATAATAAGGGGATAGGAAGAGGATAGATAGGATAGCTTAGGATAGTTAAGGAGTATAAGGGGTATAGGAAGGGATAGGTTTCTTACCTTCCTTTTTCCCTCCTTAAGTTTCTTAATATTATATTAATGCCTAATAGTAGTTACCTTAGGGCTAGTCTATAACATTTAAGAAACTTCCTTTAGTCTATAAAAACTACTAAAATAAACAATAATAGATTATATAATAGACCTAGGAGATAACCTTTAACTAGATAAATAAACTGGCTAGGGGACTATAACTCCCCTATTAGATACTACTTTACTACTAGGGGCTTATAATACCTAATTTAAAATACTTTAGCTAATACTAGAATAGTAGGATAGGGTAATTAAGTCCTTATAATAAAACATATAAGTAAATCTAATACTTACACTGTAAGTTACTATCTTATTAGACGCGGCTATATAACTAATAGCTCCTAATATAGACTCTCCTATATAACTTATAGCTTCTAACCTAATGCTAATAGCACTATAGGTTTAATAAAAACTAATCCGGATAGGTAACTTATATAATAGCAATAAAATTATATTTACTACTTAGAAGTTTCTTATAGAATATAAACTTAAGGTAAATATAGACTTTATTAGAGATAATAAGGACTAATAGGTGTTTATTTACTAATAACTTTTACCTAAGGTCTAGGCCTATATTATAATATACTTTAAGGTAAGTAAGCTAAAAACTTATAGACTAAAAGCCTTTCTTAACTACTTAGAGACCTCATATATAGACCTATATAGGTAGGAAATAGCCCTAATAGAACTTAACTAGATAAAGTAAGGATTAGAAGAATTATTTACTATATTCTTTATTTACTTTAAATAGAAGCTTTCCTAGTAGGAGGGGCCTAATAGGTAAGTAAAGTTAAGTTAGCTAAACTATAATATACACTTTATAAGTATATAAGAGAAATCACGGTTAGTAAAGGAGTTAGTAAAATAGACTACTACCTAGTAGTTACTATTTACTATAGTATTATAGTTAATATTAAGTCTCTTACTACAAAGGATAAGTATTAGAACTAACGCAGACTATAGCTAGTCTAATATATACCCTAATAAATTAACTATAATAGTAACACACTAATAATAGGGGTATAGGCTATAGTAATATAGGCAGGGAAATAAAAGAAATTAGATAAAAAGGAAAAAGCCTAGAAGGATATTAAACTATAAAGGGCTAAATAGGTATTAGAAGCGGAGATAACTAAATACTACTAGAGAGGTACTGCTTATATTATAGCGTTAAGGGCTATTATATTCTAGGATACCCCTTCTCCTACCTTAGTAACCATAGGTTAATATTAATATACATAGGGTAGATAAGGAAAGCGTAGATAAGGAAATTATCCCTAATAATATAGAAAATAAGTAGCCTCTAAGTAAAGTCTTATATAGGGGTAGGAGGGCTAGCTAGCGCCTATAGTTATAAATAAGTATAATTAGTGTATAAGTATAGAGGAGGATATAGAATATTATATAGATTAACTACCCCGTGGCGTGGTGGTTACACGCTGTGGAGACCTGTTCCGGGTCGCAGGTCGTGGGTTCGAATCCCACACGGGGCACAATTCTAAAGGTCTTAGTCACACCTTTAGAATTAAACCAATCGCAGGGCAAAGAAAAGTGGAGTTGTGCCCCACTTTTCCTTGCTTTGCAAGCGAATTAAACAAGCTATCTCGCTATATAAATTAGCTAGGATACCCAGAGCTCTAGGGTTATAATTTGAGCTAGGGTTTGCAACTATATTGCATATTTAGGTAGTGGGAACCAGATTGTAGAAAACGGGGGATAAGTATAGTGGAAAAATCGTTGTAAACAGTAGCTTAGGTATCCAACTTTGTACGTATAGGATAAACACATATTGCATAACAAATCGTAATAGGTTTTTCACCTAACTAGGCAACTAACTAATTATCTAATTATTAATTGGATAATTAGTAACCTAGTACGGTTTTCCTATTACAAAGCATATATCACCGCAGGAGTACTAGTAAATAGCATAAATTGCTATCTAGCGTAATAAATATATATATATATATATATATAGATTAACTACTATTCCTAGTTCCTATACTCTTTAATATATACTCTTACCTTAATGTTTAGATTAACTATAAATATAATTACTATAGTGCTATTAGTAAACTAGTAGTAAGATAGTTAGGCCTTAAGCTTATATAACTACTAATATAGAGATAAGTCTATACTATAGTAAAAATAGAAAAGCAGGGGAAATATATAAAGGAGGAGACCTCCTTAATTACCTATATAGTGTATACTAGGATTAATATTAATAAGTAGGAGTTATTAGTATACCTATATATTATTCTAGGCCTTACCTAGGATATAATCTTTAGGATACTATAGTTAGAATAATAAGATATAGTGATTTATATAGTAAAATAATAACTAGTAATAGGGGCTGTAAAGGGTCTTTATATATTAAAAGCCTTAGAGTATAGTATAAATAAGCCTATTTAAGGAATTATTAAAGCCTTATACACTACGGAAGCACATAGAGCCTAATAATAGAAAGATACTATAACTTGCTTTATTACTATAAGTTTAAGGGAGATAATAATAGTGCTATAGCTTATAGCACTAAAATAGTAACTAAATAAACCTAATATATTAACACTACTAGAGGAGTTAGCGGACTTTATAGACCTTTTTAATAAAACTAAAGCAAACAGGTTACCCCTTATAGGGGATCCCTTAACCACTATATCTAGCTATATAAAAACCCGGATAGTTCTAAACCTATACTACTATAAGAACTATTATATAATATGCTAAGGGACTAGCTTCTAGAGATTAGACATTAAATTATAGACTTTATAGATAAAGGATAGATCTATACTAGCTTCTTATTAGCTATAGCCCTAGTTCTTCTTATTAAGAAGTTAAATAGTGGTTAGCGTTTTTATGTAAATTACCGCACGCTTAATAAGATAATAGTATAAGATTAATACCCCTCTCTTTAATTAAGGAAACCCTATAATCCCTCTCTAAGGCATAATAGTTTACGAAGGTAAATGTCTATATAGCGTTTTACAAACTATAAATAGTAAAGGGTAAGGAGTACTTAATAGTATTCTAGACTAGATTTAGACTGTTTAAATGGTTAGTCTACCTATTTAGACTAGTAGGCGTACCTATAACTTTCTAATACTATATTAATAAGTCCTTGGGGATGTGTTAAGGGATTTTATTATAGTATATTTAGATAATATCTTAGTCTATTTAGGGGGTTAAGGAAAGACTATATAGCTAAGGTCTGACTAATACTTAGCTGCTTAAGGGCAGTAGGATTATACCTAGACCTTAGTAAGTCTGTGTTTACTATAAAGGAAGTCTAGTACTTAAGCTATATTATTATAGTAGGATATTTAGTCTGTCCTAACCTAGTAAAGGTTATGGTAATTAGGGAATGGCTAGCGCTTATAAAGCTATAAAAGGTCTAAAGCTTCCTAGGGTTTGCGAATTTTTACTAAGACTTTATTAAGGACTTCTCTAAAATAGTAGCACTACTTATATAACTTATAAAGAGAAATATCCCTTTCTAATAAGGGCCTAAAGAGAATAAGGCCTTTAAGAAATTAAAAGGGGCTTTTATTAAGTACCTGGTTCTAGTATAATAGGACTTAGATTAACCTATAGTAGTTAAGGCGAATTATTTAGGCCTAGCCCTTAGAGGTTATATATTATAGGAAGGACCTAATCACGTTATATACCTAGTTACGTATTACTCCGCAAGCTTATTAGCCTTATAAAGGAACTACACTATTTATAATAAGGAGCTCCTAGCTATTATCTCTTACCTTAAGGCATAGTTAGCAAAGCTATAAGGCGTTTTATAACTGTTTACGATTTATATGGATTATAAGAACCTAGGATACTTTACTACTCCTTATCTAATAATAGAATAGCAGGCTTAGTAAGTAAATACGCTTACCCTATTTAATTTTTACTTATATTATAGACCTAGTATATAGGCTTAATAACTAGATACACTTTTATAAAGGGAGTAGGATAAGAAGGGTATATATATTGGATACACTAGCTAGCTATATATTTGCTAGTACTAGTACTCCGGCTGGTTAGTTAACAGGGAAAACCTATAAATAGGAGAAAAACCCTCTCGCTTCTGTATTTGGGTTAGCACTGTCCCTGTAGCGGGCTGTGCCGCTTGAAAAGTTACCTATTGTGAAAAGGTTGTGGCTAGCTCTTACTAGCCTTATCCCTAAAATCCGAAAATCCGAGTTTAGGAGAAAGGATTCGCTCATTCTAGTGCGCTCGCGGGCCTAGGGTAGCTCTGTCTTAGGTCTCCTTGCTTTTTCTAATAGGAGGTGAATTCTGTTGTAGTAGGATCCTCACAGTTTTTTTACTTTTTGCTAACTCTTCCGTGGCCTCACTTTTCAGCTAAGTCCAGTCCGCTTCTGACCCGGATGTGTTATAAACCCCAAGCACCTGCTCTTAGTTATGTGTGGGAGGTAATCTATAATCCTCGTCGTCGCCGTTCTTCGTCATGTCGTCGTCTATTTCCCTGTAAGTCCTGCCCCTTAGGGGTACTCTATCACTTCTAACTCGCCTAGGAACCAAGCCTCTCTAAGCGACATCCCTAAAAGCAGTTAACTTTAGCTTAATTAAGGCAGGCTCTAGATAGGGAGCTTTATGTAAGTTATTCTTCCACTCCTGTTTTAAGGCTTTTCGTTTCTAATTCTATGTAGTTAAGTAAGCTACGGCAGTTCTAATGTATTTCCTATTACTCTTAATTAATAAGAACCCTAGCTATTAATGCCACGATGTTGTTAGTATAGGCGGCCCTAAGCTGGATAAGTGTTAGTGGCGAATTTACTAACCTTTGGTTAGGTGCTATAACTAACGCTTGCTTTAATTGTTAGGTTTGTAATAATAGTTATAATAAGGTAATATTTTACGCTGTGTCTAGGTTTATTTTATTACTAATCTGCCTCTTAGCTAAATACTATAAGGCGTTAAGCTAAACATTTATAGCTAACGGAGATCTAAGCTACTATTATTAGCGGTGCTAAGGTACGCGTCTATTTACAGGGTAATTCCAGGTCTGTGTTACGTCTAATATGTGTTTATCTTAGGTTCCTAATGATTACTATAATTATATAAGAAAGCTCTGTGCTAAGAATTAAAGTAAGAAGTAAAGCGCGTTAGTGGCAGGCCTAGATTAGTCTAAGTCTAGTTCTAATAGGGGCTAATATAATAAGATAGTTTTCTAGATATAATGCTTAGACGCTTAAATAGCAGAGATAAACTAGCTCCTAGCTACCTCTCTTTTAGCAAAGGGGCGTGCTAAGGTAATAGAGGATGCTATCCCTATTCTAGAGGAGGAGTAATATAATAGGCTAGAGCTAGTCTAGGAGCAGCGTTAGGGTGTAGGGGGCTAATAATACCTAGCGTTAGTAGTTTTAATTAATAATTTATTCCTTACCCTAGTAGTCTTGTTTTTATCTTATTATAATATTAGCCCTAACCCTTATACGCCTCCATACTACCTATTTCCTAGAGTTCTCTTTCTTTAGCGTCTAATCTAGGTGTCTGCATATTATTATATATCCCCTAGGGGCGGGTTAGTCTTAGTCCTGTTCCACTTAAGGCAAATGCTAGGTCCTGCGCTAGCTTATAGTAGTTAAGTCTCCTAGTTTATATAACCTATCTAGTAATAGTTCTTGCTTACGTGGGATTGTCTAGGGCTAGCCTTACCTCCTGCTTATCTCTAGGCTACCTTTAGGGTCTTATATAGTTATAGTTACTATAGCTTATAATAACGTAATACTAATCTTCCTCTCTATAGCTATAGCTACATATTAGCAATGTTACCCTAGGCATACCTTTATTAAAGAGGAATTTATTTAGCCCTATCTTCCCTATATATAGTTATACTATTATTAAAGAGATATATTTATCTAGGTTTATGTAGAACTTTTAGATCTCTTTTAGGTTAGGGCATAGTAAGCGGTCCTTAGTAGGTTCTCTAGTGTGCTAGCAGTAGCCTAGGCGTTCTCTATTATACTATAATTCCTATCTCTTATTCCACTTATTATATAAGTTTATATCTAGCTCTTCTTCCCTTAGTTAGGTATATCTAACCCTTTTATAGCGTAGTATAGTCTTAACTAACTATAAGGCGGTTTAGATTATCTCTGCTATTTTATTATTAGTAATTCTCTCTTTAAACCTCTGTTTAACTATATTAAGGTATAGGTTAAGTAGTAGCACTGCTGTTTTTACTTCTAGCTGTATAATAGGGGTGGCTTTAAATGCCCTTATAATAACCTAGAGGTAGGCTAATTATTCTATTATAAAGTTTTTACTATCCCTCTAGGTTTCCCTCTAGCTTTGGTTAGGGTGTGGTATACGCTTACTCTATAGGTAATAATAGGTTAGACTACCTGTGTATAGAGGAGTCTAGTATCCCTAAAGCTATATCCCTATACTAAGGCTAATAATGTGGTAAGGGTAAGCCTTTACTAGGCTAATTTTCCCTTAAGGATATTCTTATAAGTACTCTAGTTAAGTTTTCTATTTACCTATACTCCTAAGAATTAGTAAGACTTTATAGGTATTATCTCCTTATCTTTAAGTTAGACCCTAGTCTAGGGGGTTATTAGGATTTACTAAAGTATATAAGCTTAGTTTTTAAGGGGTTAAACTTTACTCCTGCTTTTTTGCCTATTTTTTATATACTTTCTAAGTAGCTTTAAGTCTTTTCTATATCTATAATATGTTTTTTCTAAATACTATAATATTAGTATTATCTATAAATCCTATTACTACTATGCCTAGGATAGAGTAAAGGTATATATATAACTTAGTAAAGTATAGTAAGAAGAGGATAAGGGAAAGTGGGAAGCCTTATAGGGTGCTAGCCTTAATCTTAAATAGTTATAATAAGTCTTTATTAAAGCTAAGCTAGCTTATTCTACCTGTAAGGAAGCTTTATATTACTATTACTAGCTATAGTAGTACTCCTATCTTAACTAGGAGGGCAATAAGGTAAGGGTGGCTAACTCTATTAAAGGCTATAGATATATCTATTTAAGCTAGTAAGGTAATGCTACCTCTCCCCTAGGCCTCTTACACGTATTCTGTTAAGGCTCTTATTATAGTTTCTATTAACCTATTTCTCCTATTACCTATTTATAGTTCTAGAAGAAGGTTATTTACCTTAGTGTAGCTTATAAGCTACCTTGCTATTACTACCTTTATAATCTTGCCTATTATATTAAGTAGTGAAATAGGTCTCTATATATTAGCTTTCCTTATCTCCTTTATTATTTTCCTAGGTTTCCTAATTACTATAACTCTAGTGGTTTAGAAGTAGGCTAGAAAGTACCTTACTTCTAGGGTAGCGTTAAGTAATCTTATAATTATATCCTTTACTAGGTTATTATAAGCTTTAATAAGGCCTGCTAGGAGTTTGTTATCTCCTAAGGCCTTCTAGCTAGCTATACCTAAGAGAATGTCTGCGATTTTAGCTCTTATAAATTACTCTTAGGCTAGAAAAGGGCGTTTTTAAGTTTAGGGAAGGAAAGGTTAGGGATATAAGAGAGGTCTACTATTAGTTTAGGGAAAAATCTTTATGTAAGGACTTTAGCTTTATTAGTGTGCGCTATGGCTAGGTTAGGGTTATTTTTAGTTCTCTTTAAGTCTAGTATTCTTAGGAGCTTAGGGGGCCTAGCTTCTAAGTCTAGCCTATCTCTCTAGTCTCTAAATGCCTCTATCCTTTTCCTATATATTAGTATTTTTAGGGCTTCTCTTTATATATTTCTCTTTTCTCTCTAATAGTATGTTCTTAGTTTGTCTCTGCCTTCTTATACATATTCTAATTTATATTAGTCTTATATTATCTCTATGCTCTCTTTACTTGCCTAGCTTTAGCCACTACTTTCTTTGCTCTTTTAGACTACTATGCCTCTAGCCTAGGGAGGCCTTAGGGCCTCCTTAGTGCCACTCTCTTTACTATTTATTAGAGGTTTATAATAAGCTATTCTATATATTAGTCTATCCCTTCTTAGTTATAGGGGTTTAGAGCAAGTTTAGGTTAGAGTTATACTAATGCTTTTACTTTTATAAATAGTCTGTCTATTACTTACTAGTTATGTCTTATTATTAGTGGGGTACAGTCCTAACTGCTAGAGTTAATACTAATTAGCTGCGGAATATAGTCAGAGCCTAATATATCTGCCACGCTGTCGTAGTGGACTTATATATTATATAAGGCCTAGGCTAGATTAATTATGCTATCTCTATCTCTATTATACTATCTAGTAGGTTCCCTTAGAGTATTACTAATCTAAGTCACCACTGGCTAGTAAACTCTAGTAGCTCTTTCACTTTATTACTAGTCCTATTATATTTATCCTATAGTAGGTGTTTTTAGTTAAAATTACTTATAAAGACACTTCTTCCCTAGGGCTCTTTCTTATTAATTATATAAATAAGGGTATTCTATTTATTACTATGTTTTTCTAAGTAAAAGGAGTAGATATTTATTCCTTAGATTTCTATAAGCGACTAGTTAGTGCCTCCGCGGGCTAACTATAAGCCTACTCTGTGTTTCTTATTTATATATACTATATTCCACCCCTTATAATATGTAAGTTAAAATCTAGTAAGGCCTAGAGCTAGGGGCTATGCTTGTCTTATGTGTTCCTATTCTTAGATTGCTATTATATCTATGTTAGTCTAGTAATAGAGCGCGATATATATAAGGTTATTTTTCTTATTTATATTCTAGAAGAGAATATATATTATTATTATATAAGTCTAGGAGAGAGGGGTTTACTACTATCTTATACTAGCTTTATTCTAGCTCTAATTAGCTCTGTGTATTTTCTAATACTACTTGCTCTAGGCTATCTAGCGTTTTATTCTATAAGTATTAGGTAGCCTCTTTTCTTCCTAGTAAGGCTAACTAATTCTAGTCTCTCCTAGGGTAGGGCTAGGCTACTAGCTAGTAATTAAGTAGTAAAATAGGAAGGGCGCTCCTAGTATTTTACTTTTACTATATTCTATTTTTCTTTAAGGGTTAGGTAAGTCCTAGACCACGCTAGGTGTGCCCTAGAGCAGAGTATACACTTCTCTTATAATTATCCTATAAATATAAGGCAAGATTTCTTACCCTCTTTATAATAGCTAGCTTTACACTTACTATACCTTAGGGCTACTTTATAGAATTTCACTATATAACCTATCTAGAAGCAGTTATAGCACTGCCTTAACTGCAGAGATTTATTATAGGGTTTAGTTTAGAATAGCTTTGCTTTATATACTATCCTATCTTTATATATTTTATTAGCGTTATTTACCTTAGCTAGGCTAAGGATAAGGGTAGTTCTTAGTGCGTTTTCGCCTCTAGGTTATCTTACTGTTACCCTAATTATATTTATCTTATTTGCTTTTCCTATATTTACTATAAGGTTTTTTACTAAGGTATATTTTATAAGAAAGCCTTTAACTATAATACTTAGGATTTAGTAGTAAAGGGTTACTTCTAGTCTAAAGGCAGTAGTAATCCATTTTTAGTTAGTCCTATATTAGGAGGCGTTTCCTTTAAATATAATAATTATATTTTTAGTAGGGAGTCTTTTAGCTATAATTACTATAGTCTAGCTAGTGGCTTTGTTTACTACTATAACTATATCTTCTACGCTTCTAGTCTAGAGCAGCTCCTAAATAAAGTTACCCTTAATAAGGACCTCTCTATCCTAGTGGCCTAGTATTTATAGGGGGTTTAGGTTTAATTATCTTTATATTAGCCCTATAGTAATGCTTACCTAGGTAAGGGAGTAGTGTTTTTATCTACCTCTTTAATAGCTTCTTTAATAACTTCTTTAAGGGCTTCTTTTATAATACGGATATTACTATTATTATTTATCTCTGCTTTCTCAGCTTAGGCGTGGCTTACTTTTAGGTCTATAATAGCCTAGGTAGCGTTTTATACCTTAGATAATTTGTTACTAGGAATAAGGCTAACAATCTTTTTATAGTATTTTTGTTCTTCTAGGTATTTAAATTAAATCTAATCTGCCTTTAGGTTATTATTGCATCTCTAGACGTTAAACTGTCCTCTGCCTGCGTTTAGGTAGTGGTAGCTCTATGCTAGCCCCCTTTCTCCTTTATTAATTACTATTAGTATCTCCTCCTCCCGCCTGCCTCTAGCTCTGTTATAATATAATATTATAGGAAGGGGTAAAATAGGGTGAGGATTTTAATTATCTTGTTAGTTTGTATTTTAGAGGCGATTCCGGACCTGTAGGGCGGTGCGGAAAGATTTGCAAAGGTGAAAAATGATAAGAAGGGTATAGGAGTAAGGACAGGATAAATACTATAATTAGTTACTATTATATAACTCTCTTAATTACCTACGCACTTATAGGAGGACCTTAATTAGGATTCTCTTATTTTAAATATAACTTTACTACTAGTTAGAGAAGTTCTCTTTACTATAGAATACCTTTAGTTATTATAGGACTAAGCTATTATAGCAAACCCTATATACTGTATTTAACTAAAAGCTATTTAGAAAGGGGCATAAAAATTTCCCTAGAAGTAATAATAAGAGAATAGGTAGTGGATTGCTTACTTAGTGCCTATAGGGCGCTTTAATTTAGGGGTTATTGAAAATGGAAGGGGAATCTAGCTAGAGGGATAGGAAGACCTCTCTAATAGATTCTGACGCGGCGGCTTCTAGATTCACTATAATACGACGATTCTTCAAGATATAGAGCTTTGATAGTTAAATGTAGTTGATTTCTAACAATACGGACAATCTGACAAGCAATAAGAGGATTTTACTAAGTCCCCTCATAGACTTACTAACTATATTGGCAGAACTAGGTTACTAATAGGGTCTCGCGAGCTACTTTTTATTTTCCGCATAATTCATTTGTATAGGAAAAGTAAAAATCAACTCATAGCTATACAAACTAGACGCCCGTGTGGCCTAACTAAGCACTTTAATAAATAACCCTATTTATAAAATATACTATAAAATCCAGAATAAATTAAGGATTTGAATAGTATACGTCAGCCTTTATACGACTACTAGTTCCCTAGTTACAGTCGATTTCAGCTTCCCTATAGGGTAACCTAGTCGGCTTAGTTATACAAGCCTGTGGGTTAGTTGTGTGCAAGAACGCAGGTCACAGCCAAAGCTGCAGGCAACGCTGCAAGCAACGCCTTGTAACTAACGTTACAACAACGCAACTAGGCAACTAGTGGGCCTATAAAATAGTGCTATAAATAGCATTATTTTAACACTCCCTCTAGAAAAGTATGAGGCAACTAATTCAATACCTAAACTTAGCTCTTTAATAGATATCTAAGTTAACCATAAATTCAATAATAAATCCAATAACTTTTTAACGGAATTCCAGTGTTTTTGTTGATTTTGATTTTTCGACTTTTTTGGTTGATTTTAAAGCTAGGCCTTCGTATTCGTAAGTCCTAATAGTTGGATAAATTGTTGAAATTTATCATTGGGAGGGGACTCAGTAGAATCCTCTCATTGCTCGTCAGATCGTCCGTATTGTTAGAAATCAACTACATTCAACTATCAAAGCTCTATATCTTGAAGAATCGTCGTATTATAGTGAATCTAGAAGCCGCCGCGTCAGAATCTATTAGAGAGGTCTTCCTATCCCTCTAGCTAGATTCCCTTCCATTTTCAATAGGGGTTATACCTAGGTGCTAGTATAGGAATCTCTTATAATAACTCTTATTTAGTAATGTTATAATTTACTAGTTATAGGACACCCTAGCTAGAACACTACGTTTTAGATTTTATAGTGATAGTTTTACTAGAATAGGATATTATAGGATATTGCTAGATTTATTTGGAATTACTATTATTTTAGAGGTTATAAGAGTTATTAATAATGTTAAGGCTTATTAAAACCACTACTAATCCCTAATAGGTTTTAGTTATAGATCTTAATGGATTTTATAATAGAATTACTAGCATTACTCTTAGAGAGACTTTATTACCTAATAGTTATTATAGATAGGCTTTTAAAATTTATCTAGCTAGAGGTAATAACTTCTATTAGTACTAAGGAATATGTAAAATAATTTAAGATAGTTTAGTAAAGGTTTAGAGGGTTCCCTAGTCTATTATTATAGACTATAGCTTAGACTAGTTAGGGAAGTTTTAAATAACGCTATACTTACTAGTTAGAATAGATTAATTACTCTTTACGTTATATTACTTATAGACTAATAGCGGTATAAAATAAGTAAACTAGGAGGTATAAGCAATACTATAGGTAGTAATCTCCTTCTCTTAATTTAACTAGCCTAAACACTTAGTTACTTACTAGCTTATAATAAATAATAGGACCTTTTCTATTATAGGGGTAAGCCTAAATAAGTTATTATATAGATATAACCTAGAACCTATTTAATCCTAATTAGACCTTTTAGTATTTACTATAATACCTAAGGGAAGGGCTATTTAGTTCCTAGAATACTTATAGGAGAGGACTCTTCTAGCCTAGGCTATAATAGCTTATGTGTAGCAATAATAATAGGATATAATAGTAGCTTTATAATGCCTAGTAAAACGCTTTTAAGTAGGTAATAAAGTGTGGCTTTCTCTTAAAAATATTAAGATAAACCGCCTCTTAAGGAAACTTAACTAGGTTATAGTAAAGTACATAGTAGTGGAGGTACTTATACCACTAATAGTCTAACTAAATATACTAAGGGGTATTTATCTAGTATTTTACGTAGACCTTATTAAATAAGTAGTAATAGACCCTCTCCTAAGCTAGAAACTATAGAACTCCTAACTAGCTCTAAAGTAAGTACTATTAGAGAATAATAATAAGCTTATTAAGGAGTATTATATAGAATAAATCCTAGTAGCTTAAAATGCACTAGGTAAAGGTAATAGATATAATATCCTAATTAAATAGGTAAGGTACTTATAGCTAATATAGGAGCCACTAGAGAATATAGTAAAGTGTTAGGGTCGTGGAGGCAATGGAGGCAATGGAGGCAATGGCATTATGTACAATAAGGTCTAGTGGCGGGTTGCACTAACCTAGCCGTGAGCTAGTCACGTGCACACTAGAGGGGGTATTTAGCAAGGGCCGTATATATAGAATATAGGAGGCTAGAGATTAAAACCTTTAAGTATATACCCTTACCTTTTAGCTTAATAGTAGTAATACCTTAATTATACCTTTACTCTATTTATATAACTAGCCTATAAGCCTTAATAAGTTAATCTCTCTTATCCTATTAGGGTAATAGACTGTTAGTAAGTTAAGAATATTAGCACTAAGAAAAATAAATACTTAATCTATAGCTACTAATAATCCTAGAGCAAACACATTATATAAAGACATACCTATAGATTAAAACCTAGGTATAGAGTAGGAGTTTTCTTATTTAACTACCCCTATAAATTCCTAAGAATTAGAAGTAATATTTAAGGATAAAGAAGCTATACTTAACTATAGCCTTATATAAGTAAAGATATAGCTATAAATTACTTAGAAAAAGCGTAAACTAGAGTAACTATAGAAAAATTTATAAGAAGTAAATACCCTTTCTTAATTAGATAATACTAACTTAGGCTTTACCCCTACCCCTTAAACCCCTATACCCTAGCTAGCACTAACCATACTAGGAATATATAAATATAGCTTAGTAAAGATATAGCTAAAGGCTCTTATATATAAGGGGAATACTTATAAAAACCTATAGATATTCCTAGTAAATTTAAATATAGTCTTTATAATAGATTAAAATATATTTATAAATAATATAACTATAGTTATATATACTAGTAATTACTTAGTAAATAAGGTAAAGTAATAGTAAATGCGTTTTACTACTATAAATAGTTATATAAACTATAAAAGCTATACTTAAATAGAGTTTATTTAGTAGTTAAAAATAGGAGAAATAAATAAAGATAGTTATTACTTAGAAGTAATAAGGACACTACTAAACCTTAAGTAAGGTAAAGACTAAATATTTTAGTTATTTATAAAGACTTAAGGTAAGGTAAAAGTAAAACTACCTAAGCTTATACCTAAACCTCTATAAATTACTTAGTTTATATAGTCCCTAAATAGTATAATAAAGAAGTAGGTATTTAGCTAGGAGTACTTAGTAAGCTAGAATTACCTTATAGACTAAGGGAAAAAGGTAAAGGTAGTAATAAGAGAGAAAAAGGGGACTGACTATAAGGGTAACTAAGGGAGTAACTACTAGAAGAAGAGAAATTATTTAACTTCTTTAGAAGGTAAGTTATAGGAAAAGCGCTATATAAGTATAAGGAACTTATTTATTACCTATTTTAAGTGTAAGAAGCTAGGGCATATTACACCTAAGTGCCCTAAGCTAGATTATAGTATTTATAGTAAGAGTAGCCACACCACTGCTATATATTAAGACAGTGGTAACTAAGTAAGGGGTTATATAAACCTAAATAAGGCCCTAATTAGATCTATATAACCCTAGGGAGACGCTCTTAATATAATATAGCTTTATAAGAATAGATAATTAGATTTATAAATACGTATAAAAGCTAAGTTATAGTAAGATTACTACTAAATAGTAATACTAACCCTATTTAACCCTAGCACTACATATTCTTTAATCTATCTAAATATACTAATAAAGCTTAACTAGGCAAATATATAACTAAGCAATAATACGCTTAAAAGTGTATTTAGTAATATTATACTATATTAAGGAATTTTATAATAGGTAGTAATAGTAAAGGATAGCATAGAATACGTAAAGATATACTAAATTTACTACTATATTACTAATAGTAGTAAGAAGCTAGTCTTAGGTATTAACTAGGTAAGATAGTATAAACCTATAATAATGTCTTAAATAGATAGACTTTAGAGATACCTAATAATAAAGGAGCGCATCTTATTAGCAGTAGGGTTATAAAATAGATAGCACGTGGTAAAATGCTTAGCGGTTATAGTAATGCTTTCCCTATGGTTAATTAAGCTAGTTAAGCGCGTAGCCTTTATTAAGTATAGGGCACCTAATAGGAAAAATAATAAGGTAGTTAAGGTAGCTAATAGAAGGGATAACCTAGATAATATAGTAAATAAGGAGGAGGTAAGTAGCTACTTTACACTAATAGACCTAGCTAATGTTTTTAATTAAGTAAAACTTCTAGAGATTTACTAGGAGTTTAAGGATATATTCTTAAATCTAAAGGTAAGCACCCTCCTTAGGCTAGGTAGTTAGACTTATACTATTAAATTAGAAAAAGGAAAACACCTCCTTAGGGACTTATATATAACCTAGCTAAGAAAGAACTATAAGTTCTTCGCAAGTACCTAGTAAGTGCGTAGGAGAGGGGTTAGATTTAGAGATCTATTAGCCTAGCAAAAGCCTTAATTTTATTTATACTAAAGAAGGGAGGGAAATTATGCCTTTATATAGATTATAGGGGCCTTAATAAGATTACTATTAAGGATAAGGCCCTATTACTACTAATCCCTAAGATCTTAGACTAATTAAAGGGAGCTAAGATTTTCACGAAATTAGACCTTAAAGATGCGTACTATTAGCTATATATCTATAAGGGAGATAAGTGGAAAACGGCGTTTTAGTGTAAATATAGTTACTTTAAGTATTTTATAATGCTATTTAGGCTTGTTAATGCGCCTATAACTTTTTAGGAATATATTAATAGCGCTTTAGAGGGCTTTATTAATATTATCTATATTATTTACCTTAATAATATCCTAATATATTGTGAGGCCCGCCCACAACACACGGGCGCACCCCGCGAGCACACTATGCCACAGGGCTAGGTCCACGTGACACTAGCGAGTCACTGGCTATAAAGCAGCGACTCGCACCCACAACACACTTAGACCTAGCAAGCTTTAGTTAATATACTAAGTGCCCCTATACGTTCTTACCTAGCTATCCCTTATCCTTATAATTCTAAAGCTTTAACCCTAGCTACCTAAGAACATAATAGGGGAGAACCTAATAAACCCCTAGCATAGCACTAGAGGTAACGCACAAAACCATAAATAAAGATAGCACCCTAGCTTCTAAAATAGTTAGCACCTAAGCTAAATTAGGAGAATCTTTAATTAATTCCTAATAAGCTATAATAACTAAATAAATTACTTAACTTAAAGAACTAAAGAAACTATAGGATAAAGAGAAAGAACTTATCTAGCTACTCTAACTAAATGTAATAGAAGAGCCCGCGAAAAGGTAGCAAAGATCTAGCACCTCTTTAAGTAGTAGCTGCGGTAAGGTTAAAGTGCGTAATATTACAGAACTAACGCACCTTACTAACCCTTAAAAACATAAAATATAGTTAAATAACCTAAACTATGCATTTACAGGAGCGAAACGTAAGTTTTAATGTAACTACTAAAAATCCTCCTTACACTTAACTATATATATAGGGACTGCAGGGTAAGATAGGACTAATACCTTAATAAATAATTAGCTAGTAACTAAGAAGAACTTAAAGATAATTAGGAGGCGTTTTAATCTTAGACACTAACACTACTAAAGGACTTAGCTAACTATAATGTGCAAATTACTATAATACTTAAGAACGTGAAGTAACGCGAAGGCTAGAGCCCTATTAAGTTTAGTATTTACATAGATTTACTAGAGAAATATCTAGAAAGAGCCTTAGAGAAGTCCTATGCCCTTATATTCTTTGCAAAACTACTCCCTAACTTACAGGACTACCTTAACTTATATACCTCTGTTATTAGCAAAACCTGTAAAGAGATTATATAACTTACTTAACAATTTTAGGAATTAATGCTAAAGAATAAGCAAAAGCCTAACCACCTATAAGAGAGGTATTTATATAAGGCTCCCTAATACTAAAGGCATGATTTACTACGTAGTAACTAACTATATGCTAACTAAGATAAGAAAGAGGAAGAAAAGACTCCTACTACACCCCTAAATAACAAGGAAGTTAGATAGGGCCTAACGTGTTATAACTACGGGATTATAGGTTATGTAGCGGCTTAATGCCGTAAGCTAAAGAAAGAGCACTAAAAGGATTAGGAAAACGCCCTAAGGTAGAAGTAAATGCCCTTACTTCTACCCCATAAGCTAAAGTACTAATAGGGTGTTATTTTCACACACTAGTTACTATTTATAGGCATAAAGATATAGCAATAGCGGCCAATCTAGACAGTTACGCTAAGGTTAACATTATTAGCGCGGAATTTACAAAGACCCACAGGTTATAACAAGTAAAGATCACACCTCTTACCCTTAAGGCAATAGGGGCTCTTATAGTTCCTTAATACAGCGTGTACTAGGTACCCCTTATAATTATAGACTTAAGGGGAGAATAGAAAGACCTTAGGCTCCTATGTATTACTGTTAATAGGGACCTAAGAGTGGAGGGAAGCCCTGTATTAATTAGGATGCATACACTTGCGGAGGAATAAGTGTACCTTTGCTTATACTTATAAGAGTAGTGGTTTAAGAAAAAGAAGAAGGCCTTTTACTACTAACTCCTTGCAAATTTGCTAAGGTAATATAGAACAAGACTGTTATGTACGCTATTACAGGAGTTATAAAGGACAAATTTATTATATTAGAAGATAATAAGGAGGTGAAAGCGTATGAAACCGTTAAAGATATCCCTAAGGATCTATAGGAATTCAGAGATGTCTTTACATCTAATAAGGCAGGAACCCTACTATCAAAGAAATTAACTGACTACGCGATTAATCTAGTACTAGGGCTACACCCCTTATAGGCCTATTTACCCCTCTCTTAAAGCAAATTAAAAGAGCTCTAAGAATATATTAATAATAACCTAGCAAAAGGCTGTATAAGACCTTCTAAGAGTCCTGCGGGCGCGCCTATCTTATTTGTACTAAAGAAGGATAGAACGCTCTGACTGTGTGTGGACTATTAGGGACTTAACAAAGTGACATAGAAGAATCGCTACGCTCTCCCCTGATTTTAGAGATCCTAGACTAATGCTAAGGGGCTAAATACTTCTTAAAGATTAATATTAAGGACGTATACTATTAAATTTGCATTAAAGGGGGCAATAAGTGGAAGACTGCTTTTCGCACATATTATAGCCACTACGAATACCTTGTTATGCCTTTTAGATTAACTAACGCGCTTACTACCTTCTAAAGCTACATTTATAAGGCGCTTTACGGGCTAATAGACACTATTTGTGTAGTGTATCTAGACAATATTCTTATCTTCTCTAAGACACAAGAAGAATATACTATACATATTAAGGAGGTATTAGAGCGTATAAGAACCGCAGAACTATACGCAAAACCCTTAAAATGCTTATTCTACTAGGACTTAGTTAAATTCCTAGGATTTATCCTCTTAGTTAATAGAATCTTAATAGATATAAGCTAGGTATAAACTATTTAAGATTAGAAAGAACTAATAAGTTTTAAGGATATTTAATCCTTCCTTAGATTCTATAACTTCTACTAACGTTTTATTTATAAATACTCTAGGATTACGGCACCGCTACATGCGCTAATAAAGGGTAGTTAAAATGGCATCTAGACTAGGAAGTTTATATTTAGAGCAAAGGAAAGGGTAGCGTTTAACTAGCTAAAAGACGCCTTCTAATAAGCCCCTCTGCTCCGTTATTATAACCTGAGTTAACTAGTGCGTATTAAGATAGATACCTTAGTCTTTGTAATAGCAGGAATCTTATCCTAGTAAGATAACAAGGGTTATTAGCACCTAGTGGCCTTTTAGTTAAGGAAGTTCACAGATATAGAGCGAAATTATAGCATAGCTGACTAAGAGCTATTTGCTATTATGAAGTTATTTAAACACTGGTAACACTATGTTAAAGGGGTAATAACCCTAGTGGAGGTTCTATTAGATTATTATAACCTATAGACCTTTATAAACTAACCAAAGCTTAACAGAAGGTAAGCCAGATAGTGTATGTTCCTATGCCTGTTTCACTTTATAATAAGACATAGACTAAGGAAGAGTAACCCCGCGGATACACCATTAAGAAAGTCTAATTATAAGGGCAAACCTATGACGAATTAGGCACTATTACTAGAACTTTAGAGAAAGCTAGTACCTACTAAGAAAAGGGTAGTAATAGAGATACTAATACATTAAGGAAGACGTGGTAAGACGCCTTTAGGGAAGGAAAATATCCTTATCTTAGAAGAATAACATAGCGAGACGCCTTTAGGGAAGGAAAATATCCTAGTTATTAGAGATTAGCTTAGCAAGATACCTTTAAGGGAGGAAAATGCCCTAGCTGAAAGAGATTAATATAGCGAGATGCCTTTAGGGAAGGAAAATATCCTAGTTAAAAGAGACTAGCTTAGCGAGACGCCTTTAAGGGAGGAAAATGCCCTAGCTAAAGAGAGAGACTAGCGTGGCGAGATACCTTTAAGGGAGGAAAATGCCCTAGCTAAAGGTATTATAGCCGCTAAAGAACCAGTGAAAGATTAGCTAGATAAGGGTGATTTTAAAGAGGCAATAGCGTGTGTATAAGGCATTAGCACACTAGAGATTTAGGCGGCCACAGCGTCACTAAATCCGTATCTAACCGAATTAAATAAGCCACTAGCTTAATTACTATAAAAGGCATAGGACTAAGACCTAGATCTACAAAGGCAGAACAGTAAGGTAAATTCCTTAGCGAGAAGTAAGGGAAAAGCCAGCCTATAGTCACGTAGCGTGAGGGGTCTCCTAATATACTAAGACCAGGTAGTTATTCCTTAAGAGCCTATCTTATAACAGGAGCTTCTGCGGCTATACTATAATAATCCGCTAGCAGGTCACTTCAGTGTTAAACGCACGCTTAACCTGTTAAAGCGTCATTTTTAGTGGCTATAAATAGGAGTCATAGTATCTAACTACATTACAAGCTATGGTGTATGCTAGCGGGTGGTAGCTAGAAGGCATCACCTGTATAGAACACTTAAATCACTACTAATACTAAGGTAACCCTAGGTAAAAATCTCTATAGATTTTATTATAGGACTGCTCACAATACGGGTTAATAAGCAAGAGACTAACGTAATCCTAGTAATTATAGACTGATTTACTAAGTACTCCGTTTTCCTCCTAGTGTTAACCACTATTAACGCAGCTAAATTAGCAGAACTATTTTATAAGGAAATTAAGCTATAATTTAGAGCACTAGAGGGCATTATGTCTGATAGAGGCCTAGTCTTTATAAGTTAATTCTAGTTAGAGCTATGCTACCTAGCGTGTATAAAATATAGGCTTTTAACAGCATTTTACCCCTAAACTAACGGGTAAATAGAGCGAATAAACTAGGTCCTTAAACACTACCTCTAATACTTTATTAAGGAGAACTAACAGATATAGGCAAAGCTACTGCCTATAGCTTAATTTGCCTATAATAACGCGGTAAACAGGACTATAGGTTACTCCCTAAACTACGCACTTATAGGTTACTTACCAGAGTTTTGCCTAGCTCTTAGGGGCAAGACCATAGAGGGAGAGGTGCCTAAAGCCTACGCGCGCATTATAAAGTTACATAAAGTTAGAGAATAGTTAAAGTAAAACTAGGTAAAAGCCACTAAAGCCTAGGTAAAGTACTATAATTAATACTACTAACCTCTAACCCTAAAAGGGGAGACTTAGTGCTATTATTAGTAAAGAATATTAGGCTTAAAGATATAAAATAGAAGCTAACCCCTAGATTTATTAGACTATTTTAAGTGCTTAATGCTGTGGGGAAATAAGCGTACTAACTAGCGCTACCTAATAAGTATAGCTAACTATATAACGTGTTCTATGTTAGCCTATTAGAGCTATAAAACCGCTAGGAAAACGCTAAAGACAAGGAAATGCTAATACTAGACCTTAAAGATAAAGAGAATAAGTATAAAGTTAAAGAAGTAAAAGGTTATAGAAAGACCTGTAAAGGTAATAAGTACCTAGTGAAATAAAAGGGATAGCCTAGTAAATATAACTAATAAATCCTCGCTAAGGATATAGAGGGCGCCTAATACGCTATTTAAGTATTTTACTAAAGAAAGGTAAGTAAGAAGGGTGGTGAGATATAAGCGAGTTATAAGCGAAAGGACACAGAATTATTGTAGAAAAGGTATAGCACTGCTAGCTACTATTAAGAAAACTTAACCTAAAAGTCTAGGCTATACTACTAATAAATAAAGGAAAACACGCCTAAAGCGTAGGTAAAATAATAGGAAAATTCTCTATAGTGACACTAGGGCAGGTTAAAAACGCATCCCCCTTATACCTAAACTTAGCATTATTTTCGTCTACCTAGACAACCTCCTCTATAGCATAATAAAATCGGTGCAATGCCATGGCCTAGGCCACATAGCCTAGGTCTGATAGGCGGAGTTAGAGGACTATTTTCGCTTCCTACGTAGCTATAGCTTCCTTAGGATCTTCCTATAAAAGAGTTAGCGAGAATCTAGCAAAAAGATAGCTAAAAGCTATACGCGTACTAGAGGAGGAAAAGATAGTGTAGCGGTAACTATAGAGACCTGCAGCTACTGTTAAGACACTAGATAATTCTAGTATAAGATAGAGGCAGCCTGTATAGAAAGGTAAGCGAAGAACAGGCAAAAGGGCTGAAATTAATAAACCTAGCATGCCTTAGCTACACTAGTTAGCCTAAAGGCAACACGGTGCGCCGTGTTAGCATGATCAAAACCATTGATTAGGTTTATAACATACGTGGCGAAATAGCAATGCGTCACCACTAAGAATATAGCGATTTCTTCCTTATCCTCCGCAGAAAGGGTGGCGTCTATAAGTAATTAAACCTATTTATAAATAATTATAAGATTAAGAAAATCGCTAGCTATAGTTAGTATTGCCTAGTATATAAAAAGTTAGCGATTAGGGACTGCAAGGCAGGAGAATAATAGGAGACTTACTATCTCACATATATTACCACGCTTCTGGCATTAAATATAGCGCTTAGACTGCTTCCTTTAATGCCCGCGGTAATAAAAGCCTAGGGGAAACTACATATAATTACTAGTAAAATAATCTTAATTAGAGGGTGTTTCTTAAAGTCAGCGTAACCTATCTAAAGATAGTGTATATATAAATAAAGGTAAAAGCAAATTACTTCTATTTTAGCAATAATAATGTGGCGAACATAAGGCAAATTAATAGTTTAATTAAAGTTAAACTAGAAGAATAAGAATAGGGAATTAGACTAGTAATATAAGAGAGAAACACTCGTGATAAGATAGCGAAGCGTAGGGGAAATTATTTATAAGCGCTGCCTATGTTACTAGGGAACGGGTTATTGTCCTTCTATTATAATGTTTGCGTCTAGCAATATTATTACGCTTACCTAGCAAATAGCTGCGCATTGGCTAGCGATACCTAAGCCGTTCGGGAGCCTAGCTAGAAAGGGGGTAATTATAAGGCCCGCCTATAACACACAGGCGCACCCCGCGAGCACACTATGCCACAGGGCTAGGTCCACGTGACACTAGCGAGTCACTGGCTATAAAGCAGCGACTTGCACCCACAACACACTTAGACCTAGCAAGCTTCAGTCAATATACTAAGTGCCCCCATACGTTCTTGCCTGGCTATCCCCCATCCTTACATATATAGCAGCGATGTCTTAGCTTATAAGGGCTATGTAAAATAGGTGCTTAAGAGGCTTTAAAACGCTAATCTTTTATTAATCTAGATAAGTGTAAATTCTCCTACAAAGAGGTTAAATTCCTAGGCTATATAATATTAGAGAAGGGAATCTCTATAAAACCTAGTAAAGTTAAAGTAATTACGACCTAGCTTGTTAAGTTGACCAAGGGGATTCGGGTCCTATAACCACAGGTCACTAGTGCACTAGTTACTCAATGTAAAAGGTTCAATTCTACTTGTCTTCTAGATCTAGCTATAGGGGGATTGAGGCAATAGATATACCTTAATCCTAGGGATGCCTCCGCATGCGTGGTGTTATAGGTCAAACACGCTGTCTGGGGCGAAGTGGGGCGATAGTCCTGTGCGGCCAATCGCGTTGCTAGTCTAGGTGGGGCAATGAGACCCCGTGCGCCAGTTACGTTCTAGTGCACAGTAAGGCGATAAGACCCTGTGCATCTAATTGTAATTTAGTGCATAGTGGGGCGATAAGACCCCTGTGCATCTAATCGCAATTTGATGCAAAGTGGTGACAAATTCGTCCGTAACAAATTCGCAGCGATTCTAACACTAGCAATTTTTCTCTTTTGTTATAGGTATAAGAGGCTTAAAAGCGCAGTAAAATTAATTAAAGGAAATGTTATAACAAAGGGGTGACTAAGCAGGTTTTGCTGCTTTGATTGGTTAGTTAGATGTGTAGGCCTGTTATTAAAGACAGGAAAACAGAGGTAATGATAGAAGTAGGAAAAAGAGAGGTTATAAGGTTGCTTACGTAGCTAAGTAAGGCTGGTCGTTAATGCGGCTAATCGTATCGCGTGCATTAATTCGGTGGACCCACTTTTAGTCTGATCCGAACATCAGCCGTAGGAAGCTCTGGCAATCTCTCTTTTCTCTTTTAGCTAAAAAGCTTAAAAACGCAATAAAAATCGAATTAAAGGGAAGTATTAACAAGTGGATCCTCAGTGGAAATCCACGGCTATGATTAGTCTAGGTTCAATCTGTTCTAGACCGTTAATATTAGGGGGAAATGAGGGCATTATTAATTTACTAGTCTCTTCACCTAACCTTCCACACGTATATTGACCTAGTTGTTGTTAATAAAGGTCTTAAGACTCTTATTCAATGAGGCTTTTGTCATTGCATTAGCAATATTATCTCTTCTGTTAATCTAGCGGATCTCATGGATCTCGCGCTGTTTGTATGATTATTGTAATGCTATAATATTAATTATAAGTCGCTTCTCCTTTATTATTCTAAGCTTAACGAGGCATTTATAAAGCGAAAACGAGTCTATATAGACTATAATTAGCACCTGTGGTAACTTTAGCTGCTTTATCATGATGTTAAGCGTGGTGTTCACGGCGTAGGTCACGTTAATGCCTTGTACTATGCTGTATAGCTCTAATGCTAGGGCGCTTCTTATAACCCTTTTGCTTTTTGTAGAGCTATATGTAATAATGTTACCTTATATTATGAATTTAGCGCTCTTATTATTGCTTTTATTGCCTAGGATAATTATATATTCTAGTTATAAGCTTAAGTCCTTATTATTTGTAAAAGAACTGTTAATAAAGACATATAGCTTGGCGGATAAGAGATTAATTAGTATATAGTAGAGGCCGTGGTCTTGATGTTCTATTTACTAGTGAAGCCTTTTGTTTAGTCGTTTGATATCGTTAATCATAATATCGTGTTATTAGGCAGTGACAGAGAGGTTATATAATGCTTCAGGCTGACAGATTGTGGCAATGTACGCTTTACAGGCGCGTTATTTAACGTACTATTAATACTTTAAATCCGTAGCTATATTAATAGGCTGAATCTTCTTACTTTAGCCTTTCTGACAGAGGTTTAGCGAGTTATTATTAGATTTGGTTAGCACATAGCTATTAAAGATTAGCGGTGTTCCTGTAGTAAGCCTTTGCTTTAGCTTAGTGGTAAAGTTAGCTTTCTTTAGCTTAGATTCTTTACGCTTAAAGAAGGTATTATTACTAAGCCCTAAGGTATTATTAGTTTACATTCTAATGATTTTAAAGCAGTCCTTATTATCTGAAATCAATAGGCACGGGTTGTATGTTAAAGTAACTATACTAAGGTTGTTATAATAATAACGGAAGTACGTTAACTACTAGTATGTTCCTGCTTCCGCAATTCTATAGAGGGGCTTAATAACTTCTATTACTATTCCTTGTAGATATAAGTGTTTAATCTGATTAGGAAGTTGCGTAATAATATACCTATTAAGCTTTGTTATTAACTGTACGTAGGCTTGTGTAATATTGCGGATCCAAAGGCTAATGCCTTTCTTATAGAGGGAAGGGGCTAGGGCTATAATTAATTGTTAACTAGCCTGTTAGATAGTCGGAGATTAGGTTAGGATATCAAATTTATTGTAATTACTGTGGCCTTAGATGACTAGCCGTGATTTCTCGTATAGTGTTTCCGTTCCCTTTCCTTTAACCTCTCAAACCATATGGGATTTGAAAATTCGCTAGCTACTGTGTAGGTTTAGGTTAAATCTAATAAATTTAAAGACTTTGCAAGCTTGCAAAGCGCTGATTTTGTCTTAATTAGAGCGTTTAAACGGGTTACCTAGAGTGGTTATCTTCCCTTCTTTACAAAGTTATATAGCTAGGTTAAAATCGGCCTTTTCCTTTGCTATAAGGAAGGTTTCACTCTAAATTAGCTCTTTAAGTAGCTGGAGAGGGTTTTTTCTAGGCCTTCCATGACCTCTCTTAGGTATTAGATTCGTGTTAGTTATAGTGTTTAGCTTTAGAGGTCTTCCTCTTTGTCTTGTGGTATGCTCTTCTTCTTCTAGGTTAGAATTATTATTAGATTTATTAGAAGCGGCTTTAGATTCTAGTTCTTCTTATTAGGGATTATTATTATTACGTAGATATAGCTTAATAACAGTTAATTAAAATCTAGTAGGTCTGTATAGCATTTAAAGAGTGTAGCTTTCACTGTCAGTGGCAATTAGCTTATACAGGCCCTGCTAGCCTTCTTTCTTATGCTATATATGTATATCTAACTACAGAGGCAGTGAATATGTAAGCGTTGTGTTTAGACTGTTACGGGCAGTAAGGGCATCTCTAACCTGCCTTCTCGCTAGGTATTGTTAGGCTTTATCAGTCGCTTTCCGTAGGATTATAGCTTATTGTGTGATAGAGAGGCTTAGTGGAGAATTATTAGCTAGTCGTAGGTATAAACTAAACACAAGGAGCGTGGGCACGAGGCTATCTAGCCCTACTAAATTATTAATGGCCTTAACAGCTATTTAAAGCTTTTGATCCATTGTCACGCTTATGTTATTACCTAGCTCTTCGCTAATAATGTTATACGCTTTTCTTAGTGGTCTGTGGTATTGTTTAACCTTTCTAATGCTCTAGTGCGCTTCCACAGGCACTTTATTAATGCTAATTGCTATAACACACGTATAGTTACGAAATTCGTTTAAGGCAAAATTCTTTCTAGTATTATAAACTATCCAGTCTAGAGGACCTAGATAGGTATTAATCTAGCACTCTTTTAGCGCGTTTTAGATATTATATGCCTTCTGCTTCTAAGGTTTAAGGAAGCGAGCTACTTAGAATAAGGTTACTACGTTAATAATATAAAGCATAGGCTTTTATTAAGGTGTATTACATTAATAATTATCTTGTAGTTAAAGTTATAATCGTCTTTTAACGTGAATCGGAATCGCCCTAGTAACTTCCCGTTAAGTTAACAGTAGTAGCAGACCTTTATGATCTTCTTAATGACCTTGTTGTTTATATCCTTACCTGCGTGATGTAAGACCTTTAATAGCTATTATACGGAAGGATGTCTAAATTGTTAATAAAGCTAACGAATTTGCTTTTCTAAGAGAAAGTAAGCGGTTACTTCTATGGCTTCTAGAGTTCACTATAGATATCCCTATTTCCTAATAATTAGCACCCTTTAATCACCTTAAATCAGCACGTTCTTAAGGTTATTAATCTTAACCCTTATGTTATCTATGTCATTAATGCTATATAAGAATAGTGTGCTTATATTAATAATATAAAACGTAATAGGGCTAAAGACTGTAGGAACCTTTAAGATTCCCACTAATGTTGCTAATCTAGCGCCAAATTCGATGGTTTGTTGCCTCTTAATAGGTTCTATTATTAAAGAGGGCATCCTCTTTACTAGGGCCTTAGCCTAGTTAATTCCAGCCGTTAAGAAGCCTGCCGCCCTAGTATTAGGAATAATACCTCTGAATACCTTATTAGAGTAGTGTTCCTCTAATATATAGGCGGTTAACTAGGGCCTAAACGGATCCTCCTTGCGGAGAGCATGCTAGAGGGCTTCTTTTCTAAGGTTTTAGAAGATATTACCTCTGTTTGCTAGCTTTACAGCACTTATAAAGAATTGCGTAACTATTAGCTTACTTTTGATCTTACCGGATTCTTTAATAAAGGCTTTAGCTACATCCTAGGCATCTTCATTGTTAGAGCTTTTATTATCCTCTTTTACAGCGCTATTGTCGCCTTTGTAAGCTTAGAGGAAAGCTCTATATTTACTATTAGAAGGAGGGTTCCTATGCCTCTTATTCTTCCACTATTATTGCCTTGCTTCTTAACGATCCTTATCGCTATAATTAGAGGACTAGCAGCTGTCTTTTCCACATATAAAGCATCATAGTCGTCGTTAGCGGCCTTAATCGCGACCTTGATCGCGACCTTGATCGCGATTAGGACCTCTAGAGCGCCTATATTAATAATCTGTGAAGAAGTCCTCGTTAGTGCGGTTATTAGTATAGAACTGTTATTAGCTGACTTCTTTTTAGGCTTTAGTAATGCTAATTAACTTACGAAGGTTACCTACAAGGTCCTTAAATGTGTTATTAACTGCGAATTTTACAAGGCTATATTCCAGTACACCTCTAATAGCTTAGAGGGTCTATTTAACGAGTTTTGTATTGTTAGCAAGAGGGTTAAAGAGTCTGTTATAGATATCTTAAAGGCTTTGAACTATAGTGTTAAGGCACTTTATCTTTGTCTTATTAGGATATTTGGCAATAGTGCCACATAGCGTGATGCTATTCCACTCTCAGTGGTAAAATTGCTTATTTATGGCTATTTTAAAGTGCTATCTAATAAGCTTAACTATTTGATTAAATGTGAAGCTTACTAATAGCTTTGTAGCAATGTTTGTGAGATAGAATTTCTTTGCGTTACCTATTAGTATTATAGGGAATGCTTTTATAAGCGCGGTTTCCGTGAAGTTAAGCTAATAGCATTAGTCTTATAATATCACTACCTTTGGTTTAATGAAGTTGAATATCTTCCCGCTATATTTATTAGCCTCTTTGTAGATCTTTGTAAGATTAAGTACCTTCCTTATGTCATTATATTGTTCCTAGGCTTAAGGTATTATAAGGGGTAGTAAGAGGTATATTCCTAGTTAGGCTTAAGGGATAACAGGAATAGTAGGTTAAGAGGGCTAGGCATCTGTAATTAGCGGGCTTAATGTTATTAGCGATAGTTCTAGCGTAATATTAGGTGCTTATAGCAAGGAGCGTGAATTCTTTATTATTAGTATTAGCTTTGTATTTAGGTAGAGGTTTAAATGGAATCTGCCTGTGGTGACTTACTTGTTAATCTCTTCTAGAGGCCATTTAGATTATACTTCTTCTTAGAGTACTCTTTAAGTGCTTTAGTAATCCTTCCGCTAGATCTCCTGTGTATACACTGTGTTTGTAGAGGAGGTCTTATAGCGCTTTAGTTAGGCCTTTGTGGGCTCTGTTAAAGAGGTCTTTGTTCTAATTGCTAAAGTTAAATTAGTAATTCTCCTATTATTCCTAATCTTTATATACTTGCTCTTTGTAGTAAAGGATTATATAAGTAATCTTATTATTAAGATTAGTAGTAGTTACGGTCTCTGGGTTAATGTCATTACTTATTAAGTCCTAGTCTGTTAACAGGTTTTTCTAGCATTATTATATCCGCTCTAAAAGCTCTTCTCTTATTAGATAAGAGTGAGGGTTTTAAGGGTCTTCTATCTAAGAAGTTATAATAAAAGAGAGGAGGAGAAAGAGGAGGAGGAGGGGATTTAGCTAGCTTATTAGCTAAGATTCTAAGATAGTTAGTAGGGTTAAATCCTTATAACGCTAGCCCCTAATCGGACAAAGGCTAGTAATTTAATCCTTTAGAAGCCTAATACCACAAAGGCGTTATCTTCTCCCTATAGCACGTCTTCTTACAAAGGCAATCGTATGTCTCTTCTTAGTATTCTCTTGCTACTCTGTGATTAGTCATGCTAAATCCTTCTTAGTTAAGCAACCACTAATTAGTGTTAAGTTAACCAAGGGGATTTAGGTCCTATAACCACAGGTCACTAGTGCACTAGTTACTTAATATAAAAGGTTTAATTCTACTTGTCTTCTAAATCTAGTTATAGGGGGATTAAGGCAATAGATATACCTTAATCCTAGGGATGCCTCTGTATATGTGGTGTTATAGGTTAAACACGCTGTCTGGGGCGAAGTGGGGTAATAGTCCTGTGCAGCTAATCGCGTTACTAGTCTAGGTGGGGCAATAAGACCCCGTGCGCCAGTTGCGTTCTAGTGCACAGTGGGGCGATGAGACCCCGTGCATCCAATCGCAATTCAGTGCACAGTGGGGCGATAAGACCCCTGTGCATCCAATCGCAATTCGATGCAAAGTGGTGACGAATTCGTCCGCAACGAATTCGCAGCGATTCCAACATAGCTAGTACCTAACTATGTGTTTAATATCTAGTCTTTCCTTAGGTTTACTAGGTTTTATAAATGCTTTATTAAAAGCTATAGTAAAATAGTTATCCCACTAACTAATTGCCTTTAAGGGAAATAACTAGTAAGGTTTAAGCTAAAGCCTTATAAGTTAGTGGCGTTTAGAGACCTATAATAGCAATTCTAGGAGGCACTAATTTTAGTCTATTTTAATCCGCTACTCCTATTATAAGTTAAGACTAACGCCTTTAGGCACGTAATTAGGGCTATTCTTACGTAGTTAGTGCTAGGTTACTAGCACCTTATAGCGTTTATATTAAGGAAGTTAAATAACACTAAGCTATGCTATATAATACCTAACGTAAAATTACTAGTAATCTAGGAGGCTTTTTAAATATAGAGGCATTACCTTGCTTACTTAGTGTACCTAGTTAAAGTAATAATAGATTACTTAAACTATAAGTACCTTATAATAAAGCTAAAGCTAATAAGTCGCTAGGTTACTGCATTAGATAAGCTATAACTATTTAATTTTATTATTAAATATAGGGTAGGTAAGCTAAATCCTACTAATACTTTATTAAGGAGATTAGATTATATTAGTAAGGAAAGGAAAGCTAAGGCATTAACCTCTTAGTTACTAACCTTCCTTACTAAGTTTATAGCTATTAAGTTATAAGGACGCTATAATAATACTGCTAATATTATAGGTCTAGTAAAACCATAGCGTATTAGGTTTGTAATTAATAAGTAATAGGAGAGCAGTAGTGGTACTGCTAATACCCTACGTCTAAGATTGCTACCTATTAGTAATAGGGAGCGAGGACCTAGTAATAGTACTACTAATATTACTAGCTATAATAGTACTACTAATATTATTAGACATAGGGTCTTATACCTTACCGCTATCTAGTTATATAGACGCAGTAATAGTACTACTAATATTACTAGCCTAGTTAAAAGAGTTATATATAGCACTACTAAAGAGTAGTAAGCTTATAGAAGTGTTATAGTAAGAATCTTAGTGGTTAGGAGAACCTCTACTAAGTTAAACTTAACTACCTAGGATAAGAACATAGAGTTAAAACCCCTAATCCTAGTCTTACTATTTAAAGCGTAGTAAGAGAATATCTTTATTATATAGTAGAAGTCATTACTAATAAGTAATAACTCTAGCGTGTTATTAGGACTATAGATAATTAGGCCCTTTAAGCTATTAGCTAGTAAGTTATAGATATAGTTTATAGTGCTCTCTAGACTATTAATATATAATAATAGAGTTTATATACTATAGGGGATATAAAAAGAAGTCTTACTACTAACCTATAATAATCCTATAGTAAGTTATTAAGGGGTTAGTAAAACACTTTACTAGATTATAAACTAATATTACTAGCCTTTAATAAAGAAAGATATTAAGTTATATATATAGACTTATATTAGCTATTAAGTTTTAAAGCTAAGGTTATATAAGCCTTATATATATATATATATTGGATACGCTAGCTAGCTATATAATTGCTAGTACTAGTACTCTGGCTGGTTGGTTAACAGGAAAACCTATAAATGGGGAGAAAACCTCTCGCGTCTGTATTTGGGTTAGCACCGGCCTTGTATTAGGGCTATGCCGCTTAAAAAGTTACCTATTATGAAAAGTTATGGCTAGCTCTTGCTAGCCTTATCCTTAAAATCTAAAAATCCGAGTTTAGGAGAAAGGATTTACTCCTTCTAGTGCGCTTATAAGCCTAGGGCAGTTCTGTCTTAGGCCTCCTTACTTTTTCTAGTAGGAGGTGAATTCTATTGTGGTAGGATTCTTATAGTTTTTCACTTTTTTGCTAACTCTTCTATAGCCTTACTTTTCAGCTAAGTCTAGTCCGCTTCTAACCTAGGTGTGTTATAAACCCTAAGCACCTGCTCTTAGTTATATATAAGGGGTGAGGCTAGGTCTGGTCTGGTTAAGGATTGGTTCTGCGTATATGCCTGCCTTATAATGTCTTTTTTACTTTTCCTTATGCTTTACTTTTAAAGCTACTATAGTAAATCACTTTGCCCCCTTATATATATAAAAGGAAGCAATTCCCCGCGGGATTTTGCTCTCTTTTCTTTCCTTATTATTTATCTTCTCTTAGGTTTATTTATGCCTTTTTTGTCTACTAGTGTAATTCCGGGTTAGATTTAGTGCGGTTACTAACTATTATTATAGTTTTCTTTATAATCCTTGTTATTACTACTATTTGCTATGTTATTATCTATTTCCCCTATAAGTCCTGCCCCTTAGGGGTACTCTATCGCTTCTAACTCGCCTAGGAACCAAGCCTCTCTAAATAATATCCCTAGAAATAGTTAACTTTAGCTTAATTAAGGTAGGCTTTAGATAGGGAGCTTTATATAAGTTATTCTTCTGCTCCTATTTTAAGGCTTTTTGTTTCTAATTCCGTGTAATTAGGTAAGCTACGGCAGTTTTAATGCATTTCCTGTTACTCTTAATTAATAAGGACCCCTAGCTATTAGTGCCACAACGTTATTAGTATAGGCAGCCCCAAGCTAGATAAGTGTTAGTAGCGAATCTGCTAGCCTATGGTTAGGTGCCGTGACTAACGCCTGTTTTAATTATTAGGTTTGTAATAATGGTTATAATAAGGTAATGTTTTGCGCCGCGCCTAGGTTTACTTTATTGCTAATCCGCCTCTTAGCTAAATACTGTAGGGCGCTAAGCTAAACATTTATGGCTAACGGAGATCTAAGCTACTATTATTAGTAGTGCTAAGGTACGCGTCTGTCTATAGGGTAATTCTAGGTCTATGTCGCATCTAATGTATATTTATCTTAGGTTCCTAATAATTACTATGATTATATAAGAAAGCTTTATGCTAAGAATTAGAGTAAGAAGCAGAGCGCTTTAGTGGTAGGCCTAGATTAGTCTAGGTCTAGTTCTAATAAGGGCTAATATAATAAGATAGTTTTTAGATATAATGCTTAGACGCTTAAATAGCGGAGATAAACCAGCTCCTAGCTACCTCCCTTTTAGCAAAGGGGCGTGCTAAGGTGATAGAGGATGCTATCCCTATTCTAGAGGAGGAGTAATGTAATAGGCTAGAGCTAGTCTAAGAGCGGCGTTAGGGCATAGGGGGTAAATAATACCTAGTGTTAGTAGTTTTAATTAAGAGTTTGTTCCTTTCTCTAGTAGTCTTGTTTTTTTCCTTATTATAATGTTAGCCCTAACCCTCACGCGCCTCTAAGCTACTTATTTCCTAGAGTTCTCTTTCTTTAGCGTTTAATCTAGGTGTCTATATGTTATTGTGTGTCCTCTAGGGGCGGGTTAGTCTTAGTCCTGTTCTGCTTAAGGCAAATACTAGGTCCTATGCTAGCCTGTAGTAGTTAAGTCTCCTAGTTTGTATAACCTATCTAGTGATGGTTCTTGCTCGCGTGGGATTGTCTAGGGCTAGCCTTACCTCCTGTTTGTCTCTAGGCTACCTTTAGGGTCTTATATAGTTATAGTTACTATAGCTTATAATAATGTAATACTAATCTTCCTCTCTATAGCCGTAGCTATATATTAGCGATGTTACCCTAGGCATACCTCTATTAAAGAGGAATTTATTTAGCCTTATCTTCCCTGTGCGTAGTTATACTATTGTTAAAGAGATGTGTTTATCTAGGTTTATGTAAAACTTTTAGATCTCTTTTAGGTTAGGGCATAGTGGGCGGTCCTTAGTAGGTTCTCTAGTATGCTAGTGGTAGCCTAGGCGTTCTCTATTATACTATAATTCCTATCTCTTACTCCACTTATTATATAAGTTTGCGTCTAGCTCTTCTTCCCTTAGTTAGGTGTGTCTAACCTTTTTATAGCGTAGTATAGTCTTAACTAACTATAAGGCGGTTTAGATTATCTTTACTATCCTATTATTAGTAATTCTCTCTTTAAACCTCTGTTTAACTATATTAAGGTATAGGTTAAGTGGTAGCACTACTGTTTCTGCTTCTAGCTATATAATAGGGGTAGCTTTAAACGCCCCTATAATAACCTAAAGGTAAGCTAATTGTTTTATTATAAAGTTTTTTACTATTCCTTTAGGTTTCCTCTAGCTTTAGTTAGGGTATAGTATGCGCTTGCTTTATAGGTAATAATAGGTTAAACTACCTATGTGTAAAGGAGTCTAGTATCCCTAAAGCTATATCCCTATACTAAGGCTAATAATGTAGTAAGGGTAAGCCTTTGCTAGGCTAACTTTCCCTTAAGGATGTTCTTATAGGTGCTCTAGTTAAGTTTTCTATTTACCTATACTCCTAAGAATTAGTAGGACTTTATAGGCGTTATTTCCTTATCCCTAAGTTAGACCCTAGTCTAGGGGGTTATTAGGATTTGCTAAAGTGTATAAGCTTGGTTTTTAAGGGGTTAAACTTTACTCCTACTTCCTTTACCTATTTTTATATACCTTCTAGGTAGCTTTAAGTCTTTTCTATGTCTATAATATGTTTTTTCTAAATACTATAATATTAGTGTTATTTACAAATCCTATTACTACTATACCTAGGATAGAGCGGAGGTATATATATAACTTAGTAGAGTATAGTAAGAAGAGGATAGGGGAAAGTAAGGAGCCTTATAGGGTGCTAGCCTTAATCTTAAATAGTTATAATAGGTCTCTATTAAAGCTAAGCTAGCTTATTTTACCTATAAGGAAGCTTTATATTACTATTACTAGCTATAGTAGTACTCCTATCTTAACTAGGAGGGCAATAAGGTAGGGGTAGCTAACTTTATTAAAGGCTGTAGAAATATCTATTTAAGCTAGTAAGGTAACGCTGCCTCTCCCTAGGCCTCTTACACGTATTCTATTAAGGCTCTTATTACGGTTTCTATTAACCTATTTCTCCTATTGCCTATTTATAGTTTTAGAAGAAGGTTATTTGCCTTAGCGTAGCTTATAAGCTGCCTTGCTATTACTACCTCTATGATCTTACCTATTATATTAAGTAGTAAAATAGGTCTTTATATATTAGCTCTCCTTATCTCCTTTATTATTTTCCTAGGTTTCCTAATTACTATAACTCTAGTGGTTTAGAAGTAGGCTAGAAAGTACCTTACTTCTAGGGTAGTGTTAAGTAGTCTTATAATTATATCCTTTACTAGGTTATTATAGGCTTTAATAAGGCCTGCTAGGAGTTTGTTATCTCCTAGGGCCTTCTAGCTAGCTATGCCTAAGAGAATGTCTATGATTTTAGCTCTTATAAATTACTCTTAGGCTAGAAAAGGGGCGTTTTTAAGTTTAGGGAAGGAAAGGTTAGGGATATAGGAGAGGTCTGCTATTAGTTTAAGGAAAAATCTTTATGCAAGGACTTTGGCTTTATTAGTATATGCTATGGCTAGGTTAGGGTTATTTTTAGTTCTCTCTAGGTCTAGTATTCTTAGGAGCTTAGGGGAGGCCTAGCTCCTAAGTCTAGCCTATCTCTCTAGTCTCTAAATGCCTCTGTCCTTTTCCTATGTATTAGTATTTTTAGTGCTTCCCTTTATATATTCCTCTTTTCCTCTCTAATAGTGCGTTCTTAGTTTATCTCCGCCTCTTTATACGTGTTCTAATTTATATTAGTCTTGCGTTATCTCTATGCCCTCTTTGCTTATCTAGCTTTAGCTACTGCTTCTTTTACTCTTCTAGACTACTATGCCTCTAGCCTAAGGAGGCCTTAGGGCCTCCTTAGTGCTACTCTCTCTGCTATTTATTAGAGGTTTGTGATAAGCTATTCTATGTACTAGTCTATCCCTTCTTAGTTATAGGGGTTTAGAGCGAGTTTAGGCTAGAGTTATACTAATGCTTTTGCTTTTGTAAACGGTCTATCTATTGCTTACTAGTTATGTCTTATTATCAGTGGGGTACGGTCCTAACTGCTAGAGTTAATGCTAATTAGCTGCGGAATATAGTTAGAGCCTAATATATCTGCTGCGCTATTATAATGGACTTATAAGTTATACGAAGCCTAGGCTAGATTAATTATACTATCTCTGTCTTTATTATACTATCTAGTGGGTTCCCCTTAGGGCATTATTAATCTAAGTCACTACTAGCTAGTAAACTCTAGTAGCTCTTTTACTCTATTACTAGTCCTATTATATTTATCCTATAGTAGGTGTTTTTAGTTAAAATTACTTATAAAGACGCTTCTTCCCTAGGGCTCTTTCTTATTAATTATACAAATAGGGGTGTTTTATTTGTTACTGTGTTTTTCTAAGTAAAGGAGTAGATATTTATTTCTTGGATTTCTATGAGTGACTAGTTAGTGCCTCCGCGGGCTAACTATAAGCTTACTCTATGTTTCTTATTTATATATACTGTATTCTAACCCTTATAATGTGTAAGTTAGAATCTGGTAAGGCCTAGAGCTAGGGGCTATGCTTATCTTATGTGTTCTTATTCTTAGATTACTATTACATCTATGTTAGTCTAGTAATAGAGCGCGATATATATAAGGTTATTCTTCTTATTTATATTCTAGAAGAGGACGCGTATTATTATTATATAGGTCTAGGAGGGGGTTTACTACTATCTTATACTAGCTTTATTCTAGCTCTAATTAGCTCCGCATATCTTCTAATACTACTTGCTCTAGGCTATCTAGCGTTTTATTCTACAAGTGTTAGGTAGCCTCTTTTCTTCCTAGTAAGGCTAACTAGTTCTAGTCTCTCCTAGGGCGAGGCTAGGCTGCTAGCTAGTAATTAAGTGGCGAAACAGGAAGGGCGCTCCTAATATCCTGCTTTTACTATATTTTATTTTTCCTTAAGGGTTAGGCAGGTCCTAGACTACGCTAGGTGTGCCCTAGAGTAAAGTATGCACTTCTCTTGTAATTATCCTATGGATATAAGGTAAGATTTCTTACCCTCTTTGTAACAGCTAGCTCTGCACCTACTATACCTTAGGGCTGCTTTGTAGAATTTTGCTATGTGACCTATTTAGAAGCAGTTATAATACTGCCTTAGCTATAGTGATTTATTATAGGGTTTAGTCTAGAATAGCTCCGCTTTATATACTGTCCTATCTTTATATATCTTATTAGCGTTATTTACCTTAGCTAGGCTAAGGATAAGGGTGGTTCTTAGTGTGTTTTTGCCTCTAGGTTGTCTTGCTATTACCTTAATTATATTTATCTTATTTGCTTTTCCTATATTTACTATAAGGTTTTTTACTAAGGTATATTTTATAGGGAAGCCTTTAATTATAATACTTAGGATTTAGCGGTAAAGGGTTACTTCTAGTCTAAAGGCAGTAGTAATCTATTTTTAGTCAGTCCTATATTAGGAGGCGTTTCCTTTAAATATAATAATTATATCTTTACTAGGGAGTCTTCTAGCTATAACTGCTATAGTCTAGCTAGTGGCTTTGTTTACTACTATAACTATATCTTCTACGCTTCTAGTCTAGAGCGGTTCCTAGATAGAGTTACCCTTAATAAGGACCTCTTTGTCCTAGTGGCCTAGTATTTATAAGGGGGTTTAGGTTTAATTATCTTTGCGTTAGCCCTGTAGTAATACTTGCCTAGGTGGGAGGAGTGGTGTTTTTATCTGCCTCTTTAATAGCTTCTTTAATAACTTCTTTAAGGGCTTCTTTTGTGGTGTGAATATTGCTATTATTATTTATCTCTGCTTTCTTAGCTTAGGCGTAGCTTGCTTTTAGGTCTGTAATGGCTTAGGTAGCGTTCTATACCTTGGATAATTTATTACTAGGGATAAGGCTAGTAATCTTTTGTAGTATTTTTGTTCTTCTAGGTATTTAAATTAAATCTAATCCGCCTTTAGGTTATTATTATATCTCTGGACATTAAACTGTCCTCTGCCTGCGTTTAGGTGGTGGTAGCTCTATGCCAGCCCCTTTCTCCTTTATTAATTACTATTAGCGTCTCCTCCTCCCACCTGCCTCTAGCTTTGTCGTAATGTAATATTATAGGAAGGGGTAAAATAGGGTGAGGATTTTGATTATCTTGTTGGTTTGTATTTTAGAGGCGATTCCGGACCTGTAGGGCGGTGCGGAAAGATTCGCGAAAGTTTTATATAAGCCTTATAGTAAGTTAGCTACACTACTAGTACCTAATTATCCCTTTTAAGAGCTATTAATAGACTTTATTATAAGGCTACTACTAGTAAAAGATTAGAAAAACTAAGTGTATAACGTAATATTAGTTATTATAAATAGGTTTTTAAAGTATAGTATTTATATACTAGTGTTTATATATCTAACTAGTAATAGGTTAGCTATAGTCTTCTTAGAAAACGTTTTTAAAGACTATAGTGCTCTAGAAGGTATTATAATAGACTAAGGTTTAATATTTATAAGTAGATTTTAGAGAATATTTTACTACTTAATTATAATAAAGTAGTAATTAAGCACTGCGTTTTACCCCTAAATAAATAGCTAGATAAAGTAACTAAACTAGGTTTTAAAGCATTATTTAAGAGCTTATATATACACTAAATAGGATAATTAGGTAAAAGATTTACTAATAGTATAGTTTACTTATAATATAAGTAAGCATAGTAGTTATAGCCTAATGCTAGCAAAGGCGCTATATAGGTATAACCTAAGAGGACTATACTAAGCAGTCCTAATAGCCCTATTAGTAAATAACTAGGTAAAAATAAAGTCTTAGAACTAAGATAAAAGCACTTAGAGATTAAGTAGCTACTAAGTAATGCTTAAGTATAGTAAAAGAAATACTATAATTAAAAGAGAATACTAATAGAGTTTAAGGTTAGAGACTATATACTACTATTAATAAAAATATTAACCTAAGATACCTAAGCTAGAAGCTTACTATAAAGTATTTAAGACCTTATAAGATTAAAAAGGTAGTTAGTAACTATAGCTTAGCCTATTAATTATAACTACTAGCTAGCACATAACTATATAATGTGTTTAATATTATAAGCCTTAAACCTTTTAAAGGGGACTTAACTAACTTTATAAATATATTCTTATTATAAGATAATATTAAAGATAATAAATAGGAGTTTAAAGTTAAGAGAATTATTTTATATTAATATAATAGCTAATAGCGAAAATACCTAGTAAAATAGAAAGGCTATAATAGCTTAGAGAATTCCTAAGTACTAAAAAGAGATTTTATTATAAAGAATATTATTAATAACTATAAGCAGTAATTAAGTAGCTAGGTTATAGAGAGATAATTACTTTAGTAATTTAATATGTAACAAAATTTAATAATAAGTTATATTTTTAGCACTTTACCCTATAGCTACCTAGTATCTATTACTTTATAGTTATATTAGTAGCTATATTTTTATTTATATTCTTAACTACTATAGCTATAGGAGTGTCCTTATTAGAAGACTTCTCTTTATCTTTATAAATAAAGGCATAGAGTTCTTTAAGGAGCTTAAAGGAGCTAATATAAGTAAGAATATTAGAGATAGACTTAGTAAACTAGTAGCTAGTTAGTGGATTAGAAGCTACGCTTAGGACTTTAAAAATAATACTATAGGAGTATACTAGGTAATAAAGCATAAGCTATTTATAATATTAATCTAGACCTTAAGGTTAGTAGCATTAAAGAGCTATAATATAATAGCACGCTTATTAGCATTTGCCTTATAAGTAGCCTTAGTGGTTAATTAAGCGTAGTAAATATAACCGCGTTTATTAGCGTTTTTATAGCTAATAGAGTATTATATAATTTATGCTTAGCTTTTATAAGAGCCTAGTAATAAGTTAGCTATAGCTAAGTTACTAAGAATAGGAAGCCCTTACTAGATAAATATAGTAATAGCTACTCTTAAGGATAACCTTTATAATCTTAAAAAGCTTTTAATAAAGCTTTATAATTTAGGTAGGATACTAGTAGTATATTAGTTATCTATAAGTAGTGTCTATAAGGAGAGGAATATACTCTAATATAAGACTTATTATTTTTATATAATAAGTGTATTTTAAAGAATTCCCTAGTTAAGTTAGTAATAAGAAGTAGTAAGTAAGTAGCTTAGTTATATTAGGAGAATAATAATATTTATTAAGGATAGGCTTCCTATTAATAATATATTAGGGCTTACTATTATTATCCTTAGAGCTATTTACTAAATAGTAACCTACTAGCTATAGTAAAGATATAGAATTTTAATACTACTAATTATAAGTTAGTAGTAAATACACTATAAGTAAGTAATAAATATACCTAGAAGTCTCAGAGGCCTAAGACACCCTCTTATAAGGAGATTTCTCTAGGATAGGAGTAAATATAGCTAGAGTTATAGTATAAATAGCAGATATTATATACTAGTAATAAGTTAGTAATAGGTAAGTAAGAAGAAATAAGGTAAGGGAAACTAATAATATTAAGACTAATAAAGTTAGAGATAAGGAAGATAAGGCGTAGAAAATATTATAATAAGGTGTAAGGATACTAGGACCCTAAGAAGGTTAGTAACTACTAAGTAATAGTAGTAAAAATATTATTATTAGGCTAGTAAGGGTAACTTATAATTTATTAAGAGGGATAAGGAGGAAAGGAAGTAAGGTAAAGAGGGGAATTTAGCCTCTCTTATATTAACTACAGACCCCTTAAGTAATCTACGCGCGCCATATAAGTAATTTGTAAATTAGAAAATTTAGTATTATAGCTACTACTATTAAGAATATAGGCTAGTTACGTGCACACAGTAAATTCGCCACTACCTTATTAGGATTTATAAATAAACCTATTTAGATAAATAGTATCTAATACCTTATTTTTTTAGCCTAATCACAAAATTTAATATAGGGTATTTACTTCTATAGAATTAGTAATAATAAGAATAAGAGTAGTTATAAGGCTATACCCTAGCTATAATTAAATTACTACCTAGAACTAATAAATAGTATAGAGAAGAATCTATAACCTATATTAATATTATTATTATAGTTTCCCTTATAGCGCGTTAAGCCACAAAGAGTTATAATAAACCTACGTAAGGAAGTTTATATAGTAAGGACACTATAATAAAGTAACTTATTATAATTAAGGACAATTATATAAAGAGAGGGAACTATATTAGGGTTATAGAGGTAATAGAGGTAATAGAGGTAATGGCATTATGTATAATAGGGTCTAGTAGCAGGTCACACTAACCTAGCCGCAAGCTAGTTACATACACACTAGAGGGGGTATTTAGTGAGGGCTACACACATAGAATGTAAGAGGCCAGAGATTGAAACCTTTAAGCACACACCCTACCTTTTAGCTTAATAGCAGCAACACCTTAATCATACCTTCACTCTATTTATGCGACTGGCCTATAAGCCTTGACATAAAGATATAGGCACTTAATAAGTTTAAAAAGGAATAGGGAGATATATATTATGATAATAGACTAAATTAATTATAATAAACCTGTCTACTTACTAAGACTATAAATTAGACCTAGGGTATATCTATAACGCCCCCTATAAACATTTAGAAATCCTTAATAAACTTATTAAGGATATTATCCCTAACCTCCTTACCTATACCTATTTTATTATAAGATTTTATATTATTATACCCCTAGTATAGACTAGGTAGGATACCTCTAACTAATGTCTAGGGAGATGTAAGATGCTCCTAGTAGGAGGTAATATTATTAGCCTTTACTAGCACTTAGACTCTAGGGAGTATAAGTAGATTAATAGTTAGGAGACAGGAAGTAACTAATAGGGGAGAAAAGCTGCCTTTATAGTAGCTACTAGTTATAGTAGGAGTATAAGTAACTCCTATAATATAGGAGTAATGCTAATTAATAAGGCTAGTAGTAAGAATAGGACAGGATAGTTACTAATAGTAGTAAGAGGGAGACTTATTACTAACCCTAATAAGCTAAGAATAACTATAGGTAGCTTTATAATAATAAGGGGATAGCGCTTTAATTATTATAGCTAAATAGCTACGGAACTCCTCTTATATAGTAGAGAGATTACTTATAAGCTACTAGTTTTATTAGAATAGGTTTCTAGTAACCTATTAGAGAGCGCTTCCTATTTAGTAGCTAGCTAAGGGGCCACTACCTATAAAAGGTATAATATTAAAGCCTAGCGGATTTATAGTAAGAGTGTTAGAGGAGGGGAGGGCCTAAGGGTAGAATATACTAGGGCTAGGTTAAACTACGCCTAGTATAAGAGCGCGTTCTAATAGCCTATAAGGGCATAGAAATCCTAGGATAGGATAGGTATCTTTTACTTAGTTAATATAGTCTTTATAATACCTAGTGTTATAATATAGTTACTTATAGTAATAGCGGCCTTTAGATCTTTAAGGGTATAATAAAGTCTTAGGTTAGTAAATAAGAACTATATTAACTAGATATAGGTAATGTAATTATACTAATAAGGAGGGTATAAGCCTCTAGACTTAGGAGAATAATAAGCTAGGATACCTGTAGTTAGAGAGCGCTTAATATAGGGACTTGTTAAGGCTTATAGGCCGGTCGCATAAACAGAGTGAAGGTATGATTAAGGTGTCGCTGCTATTAAGCTAAAAGGTAGGGGTGTGTGCTTGAAGGTTTTAATCTCTAGCCTCCCACATTCCATGTGTGCGGCCCTCGCTAAATACTCCTCTAGTGTGCACGTGACTAGCTCGCGGCTAGGTTAGTGCGACCCGCCACTAGACCTTATTGTATATAATGCCATTGCCTCTATTGCCTCTATTACCTCTATTACCTCCACAACCCTAATATAGTTCCCCCTCTTTATATAATTATCCTTAATTGTAATAAGCTGCTCTATTATAGCGTCCTTACTATATATATATATATATATATGGATACGCTAGCTAGCTATATAATTGCTATTACTAGTACTCCAGCTAGTTAGTCAACAGGGAAAACCTATAAATAGGGAGAAAACCCTCTCGCGTCTGTATTTGGGTTAGCACTAGCCTTGTATTAGGGCTATGCCGCTTAAAAAGTTACCTATTGTGAAAAGTTATGGCTAGCTCTCGCTAGCCTTATCCCTAAAATCCGAAAATCCGAGTTTAGGAGGAAGGATTCGCTCCTTCTAGTGCACTTACAGGCCTAGGGCGTTATTATGACGTTAGCCCTAACCCTTACGCGCCTCTAAGCCGCCTGTTTCCTAGAGTTCTCTTTCTTTAGCGTCTGATCTAGGTGTTCGCATATTATTATGTGTCCTCTGGGGGCGGGTTAGTCTTAGTCCTATTCCGCTTAAGGCAAATGCTAGGTCCTATGCTAGCCTGTAGTAGTTAAGTCTCCTAGTTTATATAACCTATCTAGTAATAGTTCTCGCTTACGTGGGATTGTCTAGGGCTAGCCTTGCCTCCTGTTTGTCTCCGGGCTACCTTTAGGGTCTTATGTGGTTATAGTTATTATAGCTTATAATAATATAATACTAATCTTCCTCTCTATAGCCGTAGCTGCATATTAGCGATGTTACCCTAGGCATGCCTTTACTAAAGAGGAATTTATTTAGCCTTATCTTCCCTATGCGTAGTTATACTATTATTAAAGAGATATATTTATCTAGGTTTATATAGAACTTTTAGATCTCTTTTAGGTTAGGGTATAGTAGGCAGTCCTTAGTAAGTTCTTTAGCGTGCTAGTAGTAGCCTAGGCGTTCTCTATTATACTATAATTCCTATCTCTTATTTTACTTATTATATAAGTTCGCGTCTGGCTCTTCTTCCCTTAGTTAGGTGCGTCTAACCCTTCTGTGGCATAGTATGGTCTTAACTAACTATAAGGCAGTTTAGATTATCTTTACTATCTTATTATTAGTAATTCTCTCTTTAAACCTCTATTTAACTATATTAAGGTATAGGTTAAGTGGTAGCACTACTATTTTTACTTCTAGCTATATAATAAGGGTAGCTTTAAACGCTCTTATAATAACCTAGAGGTAAGCTAATTGTTTTATTATAAAGTTTTTACTATTCCTTTAGGTTTCCTCTAGCTTTAGTTAGGTATAGTATACGCTTGCTCTATAGGTAATAATAGGTTAAACTACCTATATATAGAGGAGTCTAGTATCCCTAAAGCTATATCCCTATGCTAAGGCTAATAATATAGTAAGGGCAAGCCTTTACTAAGCTAACTTTCCTTAAGGATATTCTTATAAGTACTTTAGTTAAGTTTTCTATTTACTTATACTCCTAAGAATTAGTAAGACTCTATAAGTATTATCTCCTTATCCCTAAGTTAGACCCTAGTCTAGGGGGTTATTAGGATTTACTAAAGTGTATAAGCTTAGTTTTTAAGGGGTTAAACTTTACTCCTACTTCCTTTACTTATTTTTATATACCTTCTAGGTAGCTTTAAGTCTTTTCTATATCTATAATGTGTTTTTTCTAAATACTATAATATTAGTGTTATTTATAAATTCTATTACTACTATGCTTAGGATAGAGCAGAGGTATATATATAACTTAGTAAAGTATAGTAAGAAAAGGATAGGGAAAGCAAGGAGCCTTATAGGGTACTAGCCTTAATCTTAAATAGTTATAATAGGTCTTTATTAAAGCTAAGCTAGCTTATTTTACTTATAAGGAAGCTTTATATTACTATTACTAGCTATAGTGGTACTCCTATCTTAACTAGGAGGGCAATAAGGTAAGGGTAGCTAACTCTATTAAAGGCTGTAGAAATATCTATTTAAGCTAGTAAGGTAACGCTGCCTCTCCCTAGGCCTCTTACACGTATTTTATTAAGGCTCTTATTACGGTTTCTATTAACCTATTTCTCCTATTACTTATTTATAGTTCTAGAAGAAGGTTATTTACCTTAGCGTAGCTTATAAGCTGCCTTACTATTACTACCTCTATAATCTTACTTATTATATTAAGTAGTGAAATAGGTCTTTATATATTAGCTCTCCTTATCTCCTTTATTATCTTCCTAGGTTTCCTAATTACTATAACTCTAGTGGTTTAAAAGCGGGCTAGAAAGTACCTTACTTTTAGGGTAGCGTTAAGTAGTCTTATAATTATATCCTTCGCTAGGTTATCGCAGGCTTTAATAAGGCCTGCTAGGAGTTCGTTATCTCCTAGGGCCTTCTAGCTAGCTATGCCTAAGAGAATATCTATAATTTTAGCTTTTATAAATTACTCTTAGGCTAGAAAAGAGGCGTTTTTAAGTTTAGGGAAGGAAAGGTTAGGGATATAGGAGAGGTCTACTATTAGTTTAGGGAAAAATCTTTATACAAGGACTTTAGCTTTATTAGTGTGTGCTATAGCTAGGTTAGGGTCGTTTTTACTTCTCTCTAGGTCTAGTATTCTTAGGAGCTTAGGGGGCCTAGCTCCTAAGTCTAGCCTATCTCTCTAGTCTCTAAATACCTCTGTCCTTTTCCTATATATTAGCATTTTTAGTGCTTCTCTTTATATATTCCTCTTTTCCTCTCTAATAGTGTGTTCTTAGTTTATCTCTGCCTCTTTATATATGTTTTAATTTATATTAGTCTTATATTATCTCTATGCTCTCTTTGCTTATCTGGCTTTAGCTACTACTTCTTTTACTTTTCTAGACTACTATACCTCTAGCCTAGGGAGGCCTTAGGGCCTCCTTAGTGCTACTCTCTCTGCTATTTATTAAAGGTTTGTAATAAGCTATTTTATATACTAGTCTATCCCTTCTTAGTTATAGGGGTTTAGAGTAAGTTTAGGCTAGAGTTATACTAATGCTTTTGCTTTTACAAATAGTTTATCTATTGCTCGCTAGTTATATCTTATTATTAGTAGGGTATAGTCTTAACTGCTAGAGTTAATACTAATTAGCTGCGGAATATAGTTAGAGCCTAATATATCTGCCGCGCTGTTATAGTGGACTTATAAGTCATGCGAAGCCTAGGCTAGATTAATTATGCTATCTCTATCTCTATTATACTATCTAGTAGGTTCCCCTTAGGGCATTACTAATCTAAGTTACTACTAGCTAGTAAACTCTAGTAGCTCTTCCACTCTATTACTAGTCCTATTATATTTATCCTATAGTAGGTGTTTTTAGTTAAAATCACCTATAAAGACACTTCTTCCCTAGGGCTCTTCCTTATTAATTATGCGAATAGGGGTATTTTATTTATTACTATGTTTTTCTAAGTAAAGGGAGTAAATATTTATTCCTTAGATTTCTATAAGTAACTAGTTAGTGCCTTTACAGGCTAACCATAAGCTTACTTTGTGTTTCTTATTTATATATACTATATTCTAACCCTTATAATATATAAGTTAGAATCTAGTAAGGCCTAGAGCTAGGGGCTATACTTATTTTGTGTGTTCCTATTCTTAGATTACTATCACGTCTATATTAGTCTAGTAATAGAGCGCAATATATATGAGGTTATTCTTCTTATTTATATTCTAGAAGAGGATATATATTATTATTATATAAGTCTAGGAGGGAGGGGTTTGCTACTATCTTATACTAGCTTTATTCTAGCTCTAATTAGCTTTGCGTATTTTCTAATACTACTTGCTTTAGGCTATCTAGCGTTTTATTCTATAAGTATTAGGTAGCCTCTTTTCTTCCTAGTAAGGCTAACTAGTTCTAGTCTCTCCTAGGGTAGGGCTAGGCTACTAGCTAGCGATTAAGTAGTAAAACAGGAAGGGCACTCCTAATATCTTACTTTTACTATATTTTATTTTTCCTTAAGGGTTAGGCAGGTCCTAGACTACGCTAGGTGCGCCCTAGAGCAGAGTATACACTTCTCTTATAGTTATCCTATAGATATAAGGTAAGATTTCTTGCCCTCTTTATAATAGCTAGCTCTACACCTACTATACCTTAGGGCTACTTTATAGAATTTTGCTATATAACCTATCTAGAAGCAGTTATAGCACTGCCTTAGCTGTAGTGATTTGTTATAGGGTTTAGTCTAGAATAGCTCCGCTTTATATACTGTCCTGTCTTTACATATCTTATTAGCGTTATTTACCTTAGCTAGGCTAAGGATAAGGGTAGTTCTTAGTGCGTTTTTGCCTCTAGGTTATCTTACTATTACCTTAATTATATTTATCTTATTTACTTTTCCTATATTTACTATAAGGTTTTTTACTAAGGTATATTTTATAGGGAAGCCTTTAACTATAACGCTTAGGATTTAGTAGTAAAGGGTTACTTCTAGTCTAAAGGCAGTGGTAATCTATTTTTAGTTAGTCCTGTATTAGAAGGCGTTTCCTTTAAATGTGATAATTATGTCTTTACTAGGGAGTCTTCTAGCTATAACTACTATAGTCTAGCTAGTGGCTTTATTTACTACTATAACTATATCTTCTACGCTTCTAGTCTAGAGCGGTTCCTAGATAGAGTTACCCTTAATAAGGACCTCTCTATCCTAGCGGCCTAGAATCTATAGGGGGTTAGGTTTAATTATCTTTGCGTTAGCCCTATAGTAATACTTGCCTAGGTAGGAGAAGCAGTGTTTTTATCTACCTCTTTAATAGCTTCTTTAATAACTTCTTTAAGGGCTTCTTTTATAATATAGATGTTGCTATTATTATTTATCTTTGCTTTCTTAGCTTAGGCATGGCTTGCTTTTAGGTCTGCAATGGCCTAGGTAGCGTTCTATACCTTAGATAATTTATTACTAGGGATAAGGCTAGTAATCTTTTGTAGTATTTTTATTCTTCTAGGTATTTAAATTAAATCCGATCTGCCTTTAGGTTATTATTATATCTCTAGATATTAAACTGTTCTCTGCCTGCGTTTAGGTAGTGGTAGCTCTGTGCTAGCCCCTTTCTCCTTTGTTAATTACTATTAGCGTCTCCTCCTCCCGCCTGCCTCTAGCTTTATTGTAATGTAACATCGTAGGAAGGGGTAAAATAGGGTGAGGATTTTGATTATCTTGTTAGTTTGTATTTTAGAGGCGATTCCAGACCTGTAGGGCGGTGCGGAAAGATTCGCAAAGGTTCTGTCCTTACTATATAAACTTCCTTATATAGGTTTATTATAACTCTTCGTGGCTTAATGCGCTATAAGGGAAACTATAATAATAATATTAATATAGGTTACGGATTCTTCTTTACACTGCTTGTTAGTTCTAGGTAGTAATTTAATTATAGCTAGGGTGTGGCCTTATAACTACTCTTATCCTTATTATTACTAATTCTATAGAAGTGAACACCCTATATTAAATTTTGTAATTAGGCTAAAAGGATAGGGTATTAGACACTATTTGTCTAAATGGGTTTATTTATAAATCTGTTGAAAATGGAAGGGGAATCTAGCTAGAGGGATAGGAAGACCTCTCTAATAGATTCTGACGCGGCGGCTTCTAGATTCACTATAATACGACGATTCTTCAAGATATAGAGCTTTGATAGTTAAATGTAGTTGATTTCTAGCAATACGGACAATCTGACGAGCAATGAGAGGATTCTACTGAGTCCCCTCATAGACCTACCGACCATATCGGCAGAACTGGGTCGCCAATAGGGTCTTGCAAGCTACTTTTTATTTTCCGCATAATTCATTTGTATGGGAAAAGTAAAAATCGACTCACGGCCATACAAACTAGACGCCCGTGTGGCCTAACTAAGCACTTTAATAAACAACCCTATTAATAAAATATACCATAAAATCCAGAATAAATCAAGGATTCGAATAGTATACGTCAGCCTTTTATACGACTACTAGTTCCCTAGTTACAGTCGATTTCAGCTTCCCTATAGGGTAACCTAGTCGGCTTAGTCATACAAGCCTGTGGGTTGGTTGTGTGCAGGAACGCAGGTCACAGCCAAAGCTGCAAGTAACGCTGCAAGCAACGCCTTGCAACCAACGTTGCAACAACGCAACTAGGCAACTAGTGGGCCTATAAAATAGTGCTATAAATAGCATTATTTTAACACTCCCTCTAGAAAAGTATGAGGTAACTAATTCAATACCTAAACTTAGCTCTTTAATAGATATCTAAGTTAACCATAAATTCAATAATAAATCCAATAACTTTTTAAACTTAAATCAATAACTTTTCAACTTAAATCAATAACTTTTCAACGGAATTCCAGTGTTTTTGTTGATTTTGATTTTTCGACTTTTTAGTTGATTTTCTTTTTAAAGCTAGGCCTTTGTATTCGTAAGGCCTAATAGTTAGATAAATTGTTGAAATTTATCATTAGGCAGAGGCTTAGTTAAACCATCTGCAGGCATCTCCTTAGTATTAATGTAGATAACCTTAGCTATACCCTTCTGTACCTTTTCTCTGGTATAGTTGAATTTTAGTAGGGTATGCTTTGTTCTGCTATGAAGAGCAGGGTTATTAGCGGTAGTAATAGCGCCTTAGTTATCACTAAAAATCAGAACTGGAGGTGCTATAGGCAGCTTTATCTCATTAAAGAGACTGTAAAGCCACTCTAGCTCCCTAATAGCTTCACATAGAGCATCTGATTCAGCCTCTAATGTAGATAAAGCTATCGTGGTTGCTTTCTTCGATTTCCAGCTAATAGGTCCTTCGGCTAGCTTATAGAGATAAGCATAGGTTGATTTTGAGGACTTATCACCCGCGAAGTCGCTATCACAAAAGCTAATAAGGGTTGCAGAGGCTTTAGTAGTAGATTTAGACCTTCTATAAGTTATAGAATAACTCATAGAGCCTAGAAGATATCTAAGCAAATGTTTAGAGGCATTTAAATGCTCTATATATAGCTTAGATAGTGCTGTGGAAAGCCACTAAACCGGAAAGGCAATATCAGGTCTTGTAAGGAGCATTAAGTACATAATAGTTCCTATAATACTCTGATATAGCTTGTGATCAGGGGGAAAGAGGCTTGGTTAAGTGATTAGCTGCCTGTTTTATAATTCCGGGTTGGAGTGGAATTTTAACAGGCCTAGCATCTTTCATATTAAATCTTTCTAAGGCTTCAGAAATGTACTAGGACTAGTGGATAGTTAAGGTCCCTTTCTTTCGATTTCTAGTGATTTAAACGCCTAGGAAAAATTCAGCTAGCCCACGATCTTCTATAGGATAAGCTTTATGTAATAGCTTCTTTAGCCTATTGATATAAGCTAGATCCGGACCTATAAGAAGACAGTCATCCACATATGTCGCTATATATGTAGATGTAGTTAGGTTAAAGAAAACGGCTAGGTCAGATATTAGGGGTAGAAGCCTAATTTCCAAAGAAGGTCCTTTAAAGCCTGCTACCACTCTCTAGAGCTTTGTTTTAATCCATATAAAGCCTTTTGTAGGAAAATAACTTGCTTTTAAGAGGGTTTATAACCATATTTTTTGAGTAGTTTAGTTATTTCAGGCGTAGCGGCTTCGGCAAAATCGGCAAATCTATCAGGGATTTACATATAAATAGCTTCTTTTAGCAAGCTATTTAGAAAGGCCCCTATAAAATCGACCTGTTCAACTTCCCAGTCATTACAAGCCACTAGGGCTAGTAATATCCGCCAACTAGGGGAATGCTAGTTATAGCATAGGTTTCGATGTAATCTTGACCTTCTATCTGCATAAAGCCTTTAGCAATAAGTCAGGCCTTGTGTTTTAAAGGATTATTTTCTTTATCCTTTTAAGCTTATAAACAAGCCTATTCTTTAGAACCCTCCAGCCCTTAGGAATTTGGTCTATCCCTATAAATTTAAAGGTTCTAGCAGCTAGAAGCTGCTTAAATTCGTTAAAAGTTGCATTTATCCATTTCTGACTATCCTTACTGTTCAAAGCTTGTTTCCATGTCTTAGGGGTGTCGGAATCGTTATTAGAAGACGACGATTTAGCCTTTTCTTGTGCCTTAAAGCATATCTCCTTAACGAAAGAAGATATATTAAAATCATCAATATCCATAGAATCAGGATCAGTTAAAGAATCTGAATCTGAAAACGGTTTTTCAATAGCACCCTTATTAGGGGCGCTAGAGCTTAGGCTTTCTAGGGGTAGCGCTGGGGCGTTACCGGCGCTGCGGGCGCTAGAGGCTTTGGATAGCTATCCTAAACCTCTAGATTATCTCGTAAGATATCGGCTTCTCCTCTAAAGGATAGCTCCTAAAGGCTTAGGGGACCCTACAGAGCTTATATCCTCTATAATTTTAACAAAGCTAGTCTTGACAACTGACCTTTTAGAGGGTATATAAACAAGATAAACGCTGGAACCTAGAGTAGCAAGTAGCCGGCTAGGGATAGTCCTAGGGCTAGCTTCTGAAGCTTTGATCTCTGCTCCGGAGGTATTAGAACCTCACAATAAGACCCTATAGCCCTAATTTTCGAAAAATCAGGCTTATAAGAGGTCTTAGGCTCTAAGTCAGCTAGATATAGCTGCTTAGGGTTAGGGGCTTAGTTATATTCGCGGTGATGTTAACTAAGTCCACTATGGCTGGAAGGATGTAAGACCATAGATATAAGGGCAGCTTAGACCACTAAAGTGTAGCCCTAAGCCGGTCTAGGATAACCCTAATAGCCCTCTTAACTAGCCCATTCTGTTCGTGAATATAAGGGCAAGAGGTGCTAAAACAAATTCCTTTAGAAGATAACCATAACTGAAGTTCGTTGTTGATCTCAGTGCCTCCGTCAAAGTGAAGGTGCCTAGGATACGCGTTATATCGGTTTTTCAGGGCCTTAAAGAAGCCCTTAATAGCTATATAAAGGGTCTGGCCTTCTTTATTAGCTAATGGAAAACACCATTTATACCGGGATTTTCAATCAATAAGGATAAGGACTAGGGCCTTCTTATTATGCGGTATAGGTTCGATTTTAACCGTATCTCCCTCTAGAATATCTAAAACTCTAGGGGGTCCTGAATAGGTCTTTTGGTAGGTCTTCTAACAGCCTTCGATTGCATACAGGCTATGTAGTTGAAATCCTTTTCTTTAATTACGGAAAATCAGGGATCCCTTTAGCTAATTTTGAAGACTTCTTTAGTAAAGGGAGGCCGATGTGGCCTAATCAAATGTGCCAAAGAAGGGCTAAATCTAGTAACTTCTTGTAACTAGAATCTAGCTTTTCAGGGCTATTATCCCTTAGCTCCTCTGTTGCCAGGCCTCTTGAGAATCACAGGCCTCTGGGGGCAATAGACGGCCACTATCGTCACCCAAGTCATTAGGGTATAGACCTTCTAAACCCCTATAGAAGGTGCCTGACTAGGAGGAGCTTCGGTGGGATATAGGGCTGAATCTTCGTCTTCTTCAGAGTCTAATTCTTCGATTCGTTGATATTCCTCGGGATTAAATGCTGGCTGCGGAATTTGAACCTCTATAGGGTAGGAAAACCCTAATTCAGTCTTATAGGCTCTTTGTTAGTTGTAAAATTGAGAGCCTATAAAGGAGAGGTGGGTTAAATGCTTGCAAATCTTAGGAGTGGCTTGCCCCTTAATCTGCAAAAAGAAGCCGTGTTTAGCAGGTTCTAATAACCCACAGGGGCTTTTATCGGCTAGGAAAAGCTAGTCTTTAGCTAGATAACCTCCCTTTAGATAGTGGGATAACCCGCTAACTAGGTTAGTATCTATGCCTGGGAAATATAAGGCATCTAGCAGAGCTAAAGGCCTATATTCTGGTGGATTTTTCTTGACTAGAACGTTAAAAACAGCGGTGCCTCTTCCTTTAGGATAGATAGGTCCTCCTGCTGTAATTATAGGGCCGGTTTGACCTTTCTTAAGAGGCTTAAAGTCCCTAAAGAAAGCCCTATTATTACAAATGTGACAAGAAGAACCTGTATCATATAAAAGGGAGTTTTTAACCACATCATTAGAGTAGCTAAAAGTAGGCTTAGTAGTAGTGTTACTAGTAGTAGTGGTACTAGAAGTATCCGAATCAGATTTAGAATCACTGCTATCCTCGCTACTAGACTCGCTAGAATCTAGTTCTTTAACGTATCCCGTGGCTAGGCTATAGCCTAACGCAAAAGCAGCTTCTTTTCCTTTATCCCCATTGCTACTCTTCTTCTTCTGCTTTTTCTTCTTAGAGGCTTTAGAAGGGTTTAAATCCTTCTTATCCTGCTCTTTAGTGGCATTTGTAAAGTCCTTCTTAGTGTTAGGATTAGAGGATTTCTTCTCCTAGTCCTTAGAATTTCCCTTATTATTAGAAGCCTTATAACTAAGAGCTTTAGCTATAGGGAGGTTTTATCCCTCTGTTCTTCTAATAAATCTGCCATAAGGAACTGTAAATTCAAGGTATTTACAGGCAGTCCCTGTGCCCTAGAAGCTCTGATAGTAAATCTTTGTCTCTTAGCCCAACTAGGGAAGGTCTGCTTTAATGCATTGATATAATGATTTACTTGATCAATAGGTGCGATCTCTACACTACAGAGTTGTAGTCTAGCTAGTAAATTATTAAAATCAGCATTAAAAGCCTCTAAAGATCCCTTATAATTTGAAAAATTTAGGGAGTGGTAGCTAGCGTATAGCGTACCTCGCTGGATTTCAGCACTCTGCGAATAATGCCTAATAAGGACTTTATAGGCTTCTTTAGGGATTTTTGCCAACATATAGCTGCCTAAGGTCCAGATTAACAGCTATCTCTCAATATCATCAAAAGAATAGCTTAATCACAGTCAGCTAGATGGCCTGCTAGGCTTGGATTATCTATGAATTCAGGTAATCCTAGGGCTCTAAATTAAATGCTTAGGGCTTGCTTCCACTGGTTATAATTTTTAGGGCCTTTTAGCTTAGCTCCTCTAGAATAGAGTGAACCTTCTTATTTAGCTCCTTAATAGCACCTGTGTTAAAGGCAGCTTGTAAGTTACTAGAAGGTAAACTCGTAGAAACAGTAGCAGGCAGGTCTTCTACTAGGACCTTAGTATTTTCTTCCCTTAGTCTAGTAGAATCCTAAAGACCTTGAATAGTAGTCATGGTTTGCGTCAATTTATCTAATAGATTATTGATGCTAGCCTCGGTTTTTAGCCGTTTTAACTCGCTATGTTTAATAAAATCTGTCAAAGTCTTGCCTTATTGTTCAATTTGGCTTTGCAATTGTAAAGCGCTAGCCTGAACAGCTAGTTAACCTTCTATATCTATCCTATCAGGGTCCCTTAGGGGGCTAGAAGGGCCTATAGCAGGTCCCTTTCCCTTATAATTAGATGGTGCTATCTTCAAAAATTCCTGTGCAAAATCTCTAAATTTGTTCCTGTTACAAATAACGCGCGCTAGAAATTGGTTGTGATGCAATCTGCTTGCGCACGTAAAATACGTGGCGGGGCTGTTTAAAAGGGTGCCCCTTGAGGTCTAAAAGTGGGTCTGCGGTATGCGCGGGCAGAAAAAGGCTAGAGAAGATCCTCTACGAAAATTTTCTCAACACTAAAGATAGGATTGCGGATAATAGGTATTACAGAAGCCACAACGCAACGTAACGTAATGTATAGTGCGTGCAACGTAGTGCAATAGGTTAAAAAGCCTAGTATAGATATACTAGATGTCCGATGATTTAAAGGATGCAGCGTATTTACTGTTGTAGATAATATCAAATATGACGGTTGCGATAGTGAATAGAATCACTAAAAAGAGGTTGTGGTTGTAACTAGATAGTTACGGTTGCAATGTGGTGGTTGCAGGTGCGGCTGTAAATGAATTTAACACTAAGGGTCTGGTGTTGCGATGCGGGGTGCTAGGGGATGAAAAGCTTTAACTAGTGGTTTCCTTCGTAATCTAAGAGCCCACAGGTATAGTAGAGAGTAACTAGTACCTAAAATCAAGCAGTAATCGTAGTAGAATAACGCAGTAATGTAGTAATTCTATAGGCCTTCTGGGCTCATAACCTGTTGAAAATAGAAGGGGAATCTAGCTAGAGGGATAGGAAGACCTCTCTAATAGATTCTGACGCGGCGGCTTCTAGATTCACTATAATACGACGATTCTTCAAGATATAGAGCTTTAATAGTTAAATGTAGTTGATTTCTAGCAATACAGACGATCTGACGAGTAATAAGAGGATTTTACTGAGTCCCCTTATAGACCTACTGACTATATTGGCAGAACTGGGTTGCCAATAGGGTCTTGCGAGCTACTTTTTATTTTCCGCATAATTCATTTGTATAGGAAAAGTAAAAATCAACTCACGGCCATACAAACTAGACGCCCGTGTGGCCTAACTAAGCACTTTAATAAACAACCCTATTAATAAAATATACCATAAAATCCAGAATAAATCAAGGATTCGAATAGTATACGTCAGCCTTTTATATGACTACTAGTTCCCTAGTTACAGTCGATTTCAGCTTCCCTATAGGGTAACCTAGTCGGCTTAGTCATACAAGCCTGTGGGTTGGTTGTGTGCAGGAACGCAGGTCACAGCCAAAGCTGCAAGTAACGCTGCAAGCAACGCCTTGCAACCAACGTTGCAACAACGCAACTAGGCAACTAGTGGGCCTATAAAATAGTGCTATAAATAGCATTATTTTAACAAAATCCTAATAAGGTAGTGGCGAATTCGCTATGTGCATATAGCTAGCCTATATTCTTAATATATATATATATATATTGGATACGCTAGCTAGCTATATATTTGCTAGTGCTAGTACTCCGGCTGGTTGGTCGAAAGGGAAAACCCATAAATAGGGAGAAAACCCTCTCGCGTCTGTATTTGGGTCGGCACCGGCCCTGTAGCGGGCTGTGCCGCTCGAAAAGTTACCTATCGTGAAAAAGTTGTGGCCAGCTCTCGCTAGCCTTATCCCTCCTATATTCTTAATAGTAGTAGCTATAACGCTAAATTTTCTAATTCGCGGATCACTTATGCGGTATGTGTAAATCACTTAAGGGGTCTGTGGTTAATATAAGAGAGGCTAAATTCCCCCTTTACCTTACTTCCTTTTCTCCTTATCTCTCTTAATAAATTATAAGTTACCCTTACTAGCCTAATAGTAGTGTTTTTACTACTATTACTTAGTAGTTACTAACCTTCTTAGGGTCCTAGCATCCCTACGCCTTATTATAATATCTTCCACGCCTTATTTTCCTTATCTCTAACTTTATTAGTCTTAATGTTATTAGTTTCCCTTACCTTATTTCTTCTTACTTACCTATTACTAACTTATTACTAGTATATAATATCTGCTATTTATACTATAACTCTAGCTATATTTACTTCTATCTTAGAGAAATCTCCTTATAAGAGGGTGTCTTAGGCCTCTAAGACTTCTAGGTATATTTATTGCTTACTTATAGTGTATTTACTACTAACTTATAATTAGTAGTATTAAAATTCTATATCTTTACTATAGCTAGTAGGCTACTATTTAGTAAATAGCTCCTAAGGATAATAATAGTAAGCCCTAATATATTATTAATAGGAAGCCTATCCCTAATAAATATTATTATTCTCCTAGTATAACTAAGCTACTTACTTACTACTTCCTATTACTAATTTAACTAGGGAATTCCTTAAAATACGCTTATTATATAAAAATAATAAGTCTTATATTAGAGTATATTCCTCTCCTTACAGACATTACTTATAGATAACTAACACATTACTAGTGTCCTGCCTAAATTATAAAGCTTTATTAAAAGCTTTTTAAGATTATAAAGGTTATCCCTAAGGGCAGTTCTTACTATATTTATCTAGTAAGGGCTTCCTTATTCTTAGTAACTTAGCTATAGCTAACTTATTACTAGGCTCTTATAAAAGCTAAGCGTAAATTATATAATGCTCTATTAGCTATAAAAACGCTAATAAATACGGTTATGTCCGCCACGCTTAATTAACCGCTAAGGCTACCTATAAGGCAGATGCTAATAAGCACGCTATTATGTTATAGCTCTTTCATGCTACTAACCTTAAGGTCTAGATTAATATTATAAATAGCTTATGCTTTATTACCTAGTATGCTCCTATAGTATTATCTTTAAAGTCCTAAGTATAGCTTCTAATTTACTAACTAGCTACTAGTTTACTAAGTCTATCTCTAATATTCTTACTTATATTAGCCTCTCTAAGCTTCCTAAAGAGCTCTATACCTTTATCTATAAAGATAAAGAGGAGTTTTCTAATAAGAACGCTCCTATAGCTATAGTAGTTAAGAATATAAACAAAAATACAGCTACTAATATAACTATAGAGTAATAGATACTAGGTAGCTATAGGGTAAAGTGCTAAAAAATATAACTTATTATTAAATTTTATTATATATATATATATATATTGATTACGCTAGATAGCAATTTATGCTATTTACTAGTACTCCTGCGGTGATATATGCTTTGTAATAGGAAAACCGTACTAGGTTACTAATTATTGGATAATTAGTTAGTTGCCTAGTTGGGTGAAAAACCTATTACGATTTGTTATGCAATGTGTGTTTATCCTGTACGTACAAAGTTGGATACCTAAGCTACTGTTTACAACGATTTTTTTCCACTATACTTATCCCCCGTTTTCTACAATCTGGTTCCCACTACCTAAATATGCAATATAGTTGCAAACCCTAGCTCAAATTATAACCCTAGAGCTCTGGGTATCCTAGCTAATTTATATAGCGAGATAGCTTGTTTAATTCGCTTGCAAAGCAAGGAAAAGTGGGGCACAACTCCACTTTTCCTTGCCCTGCGATTGGTTCAATTCTAAAGGTGTGACCAAGACCTTTAGAATTGTGCCCCGTGTGGGATTCGAACCCACGACCTGCGACCCGGAACAGGTCTCCACAGCGTGTAACCACCACGCCACGGGGTAATTTTATTATATACTAAATTACTAAAGTAATTATCTCTCTATAACCTAGCTACTTAATTACTGCTTATAGTTATTAATAATATTCTTTATAATAAAATCTCTTTTTAGCACCTAGGAATTCTCTAAGCTATTATAGCCTTTCTATTTTACTAGGTATTTTTACTATTAGCTATTATATTAATATAAAATAATTCTCTTAACTTTAAACTCCTATTTATTATCTTTAATATTATCTTATAATAAGAATATATTTATAAAGTTAGTTAAGTCCCCTTTAAAAGGTTTAAGGCTTATAATATTAAATATATTATATAGTTATATACTAGCTAGTAGTTATAATTAATAGGCTAAGCTATAGTTACTAACTACCTTTTTAATCTTATAAGGTCCTAAATACTTTATAGTAAGCTTCTAGCTTAGGCGTCTTAGATTAATATTTTTATTAATAGTAGTATATAGTCTTTAACCTTAAACTCTATTAGTATTCTCTTTTAATTATAGTATTTCTTTTACTATACTTAAGTATTACTTAGTAGTTACTTAATCTCTAAGTGCTTTTATCTTAGTTCTAAGACTTTATTTTTTACCTAGTTATTTACTAATAGGGCTATTAGGACCACTTAGTGTAGTCCTCTTAGGTTATACCTATATAGCGCCTTTACTAGCATTAGGCTATAACTACTATGCTTACTTATATTATAGGTAAACTATACTATTAGCAAATATTTTACTTAATTATCCTATTTAGCGCACGTATAAGCTCTTAAATAATACTCTAAAACCTAGTTTAGTTACTCTATCTAGCTATTTATTTAGGGGTAAAACGCAGTACTTAATTACCGCTTTATTATAATTAGGTAGTAGAATATTCTCTAAAATCCACTTATAAATATTAAACCTTAGTCTATTATAATACCTTTTAGAGCACTATAGTCTTTAAAAATGTTTTCTAAGAAGACTATAGCTAACCTATTACTAGTTAGATATATAAACACTAGTATATAAATACTATACTTTAAAAACCTATTTATAATAACTAATATTGCGTTATATACTTGGTTTTTCTAATCTTTTACTAGTAGTAGCCTTATATATATATATATATATATTGGATACGCTAGCTAGCTATATATTTGCTAGTACTAGTACTCCGGCTAGTTAGTCAACAGGAAAACCCATGAATGGGGAGAAAAACCCTCTCGCTTCTGTGTTTAGGTTAGCACCGTTCCTGTGGCGGGGCTGTGCCGCTTGACAAGTTTCCTGTCGTGGAAAGTTATAGCTAGCTCTCGCTGGCCTTATCCCTAAAATCCGTAAAATCCGAGTTTAGGAGGAAGGATTCGCTCCTTCTAGTGCGCTCGCGGGCCTAGGGCGGCTCTGTCTCGGGTCTCCTTGCTTTTTCTAATAGGAGGTGAATTCTGATGTGGTAGTAGTAGCCTTATAATAAAGTCTATTAATAGCTCTTAAAAGGGATAATTAGGTACTAGTAGCGTAGCTAACTTACTATAAGGCTTATATAACCTTAGCTTTAAAACTTAATAGCTAACGTAAGTTTATATATATAACTTAATATCTTTCTTTATTAAAGGCTAGTAATATTAGTTTATAATCTAGTGGAGTGTCTTACTAACCCCTAATAACTTACTATAGGATTATTATAGGTTAGTAATAAGACTTCTTTTTATATCCCCTGTAGTATATAAACTCTATTATTATACATTAATAGTCTAGAGGGCACTATAGACTATATCTATAACTCACTAGCTAATAGCTTAAAGGGCTTAATTATTTATAGTCCTAATAACGCGCTAGAGTTACTACTTATTAGTAATAACTTCTACTACGTAATAAAGGTATTCCCTTACTATGCTTTAGATAGTAAGACTAGGATTAGGGGTTTTAACTCTATATTCTTATCCTAGGTGGTTAAGTTTAACTTAGTAGAGGTTCTCCTAATTACTAAGATTCTTACTATAATACTCCTATAAGCTTATAGCTCTCTAGTAGTGCTATATGTAACTCTTTTAACTAGGCTAGTAATATTAGTAGTATTATTACCACGTCTATATAACTAGATAGTAGCGAGGTGTAGGACTCTATATCTAATAATATTAGCAGTACTATTATAGCTAGTAATATTAGTAGTACTATTACTAAGTCCTTATAGCTCTTTACCCGCTTAAATATTAATAGGGGCGATTTCCTATAACTAGTAATATTAGTAGTACTATTACTAAGTCCTTACTCCCTATTACTAATAGGCAGTAATCTTAGACATAGGGTATTAGCAGTACTACTACTACTCTCCTACTACTTATTAATTATAAACCTAATATACCGCGGTTTTACTAGACCTATAATATTAGTAGTATTATTATAGTGTCCCTATAACTTAATAGCTATAAACTTAGTAAGGAAGGTTAGTAACTAAGAGGTTAATGCCTTAGCTTTCCTTTCCTTACTAATATAATCTAATCTCCTTAACAGAGTATTAGTAGGATTTAGCTTACTTACCCTATATTTAATAATAAAATTAAACAGGCATAGCTTGTCTAATATAGTAACCTAGTGACTTATTAGCTTTAGCTTTATTATAAAGTACTTATAGTTTAAGTAATCTATTATTACTTTAACTAGGTACGCTAAGTAAGTAAGGTAATGCCTTTATATTTAAAAAGCCTCCTAGATTACTAGCAATTTTACATTAGGCGTTATATAGCATAGCTTAGTGTTATTTAACTTCCTTAATATAAACGCTATAGGGTGCTAGTAACCTAATACTAACTGCGTAAGGATAGCCCTAATTACATGCCTAGAGGCGTTAGTCTTAACTTATAATAGGAGTAGTGGATTAAAATAGACTAAAATTAGTGCCTCCTAGAATTGCTACTATAGGTCTTTAAACGCTACTAACTTATAAGGCTCTAGCTTAAACCTTACTAGTGATTTTCCTTAAAGGCAATTAGTTAGTGGGATAACTATTTTACTATAGCTTTTAATAAAGTATTTATAAAACCTAGTAAACCTAAGGAAAGACTAGATGTTAAACACGTAGTTAGGTACTAGCTAGGTTGTAATTACTTTAACTTTACTAGGTTTTATAGAGATTCCTTTCTCTAATATTACATAGCCTAGAAATTTAACCTCTTTGTAAGAGAATTTACACTTATCTAGATTAACGAAAAGATTAGCGTTTTAAAGCCTCTTAAGCACCTGTTTTACATAGCCCTTATGCGCTAAGACATTACTGCTATATATTAGGATGTCATTAAGGTAAATAATGTAAATAATATTAATAAGGCCCTCTAAAGCGCTATTAATATATTCCTGAAAAGTTATAGGCGTATTAATAAGCCTAAATAGCATTATAAAATACTTAAAGTGACTATATTTACACTAAAACGCTATTTTCCACTTATCTCCCTTACAAATATATAGCTAATAGTACGCATTTTTAAGGTCTAATTTTGTAAAAATCTTAGCTCCCTTTAATTAGTCTAAGATCTTAGGGATTAGTAGTAATAGGGCCTTATCCTTAATAGTAATCTTATTAAGGCCCCTATAATCTATATAAAGGCGTAATTTCCCTCCTTCTTTAGTATAAATAAAATTAAGGCTTTTACTAGGCTAATAGATCTCTAAATCTAACCCCTCTCCTACGCACTTACTAGGTACTTATGGAGAACCTGCAGTTCTTTCTTAGCTAGGTTATATATAGGTCCCTAGGGAGGTATTTTCCCTTCTTCTAATTTAATAGCGTAAGTCTAACTACCTAGCCTAGGGAGAGTGCTTATCTCTAGATTTAAGAATATATCCTTAAACTCCTAGTAAACCTCTAGAAGTTTTACTTAATTAAAAACATTAGCTAGGTCTATTAGTATAAAGTAACTACTTACCTCCTCCTTATTTACTACATTATCTAGGTTATCCCTTTTATTAGCTACCTTAGCTACCTTATTATCTTTCCTATTAGATACCCTATACTTAATAGAGGCTACGCGCTTAACTAGCTTAATTAACTATAGGGAAGTATTACTATAACCGCTAAGTATTTTACTATATACTATTTATTCTATAACCTTACTGCTAATAAGATACGCTCCTTTATTATTAGGTGTCTCTAGAGTCTGTCTATTTATAATATTATTACAGGTTTATACTATCTTACCTAGTTAATACCTAAGACTAGCTTCTTACTACTATTAGTAATATAGTAGCGAATTTAGTATATCTTTACGTGTCCTATACTATCCTTTACTATTACTACCTATTATAAAATTCCTTAATATAGTATAATATTACTAAATACACTTTTAAGTGTATTATTGCTTAGTTATATATTAGCCTAGTTAAGCTTTATTAGTATATTTAGATAAATTAAAGAATATGTAGCGCTAGGGTTAAATAAGGTTAGTATTACTATCTAGTGGTAATCTTACTATAACTTAGCTTTTATATATATTTATAAATCTAATTATCTATCCTTATAAAGCTATATTATATTAAAAGCGTCTCCCTAGGGTTATATAGATCTAATTAAGGCCTTATTTAGGTTTATATAACCCTTACTTAGTTACCACTATCTTAATACGTGGTAGTAGTATAGCCGCTTTTCCTATAAATACTATAATCTAGCTTAAGGCACTTAGGTATAATATGCCCTAGCTTCTTACACTTAAAATAGGTAATAGATAAGTTCCCTATACCTATATAGTGCCCTTCCTATAATTTACCTTTTAGAGAAGTTAAATAATTTCTCTTCTTCTAGTAGTTACTCCCTTAGTTACCCTTATAGTTAGTTCTCTTTTTCTCTTTATTACTACCTTTACCTTTTTCCTTAGCCTATAAGATAGTTTTAGCTTACTAAGTACTCCTAGCTAAATACCTACTTCTTTATTATACTATTTAAGGACTATATAAACTAAGTAATTTATAAAGGTTTAGGTATAGGCTTAGGTAGTTCTGCTTCTACCTTACCCTAGGTCTTTATAAATAACTAAAATATTTAGTCTTTGCCTTACTGTTAGAACAAATATCATATCAATTCCTTCGCAGCCGCGGATGTGGCCAGCGGCAGGTTAGCTCGCGCGTGTGCGCGCGACCCCCTATCCGGCCACGTGGTAGGGCAGGGCCTATGGCCACGTGACCCACACGCGGCAGCCCTTTTATCCTTACAAGAGTGCCCCTCTTTTAACCTCTCTTTTCCCTCTTTCTTTAATAGCTTAGAATAGATAATTAATAACAATACTATTCTTAGAGCTTACACATTACGACCTTGCGTAACTAACACTAATCAGTGGTTACACGGGTAACCACTCTCACACGCACGCGAATATCGCAGATTAGCAAGGATATATAGAAGAGACTTTCTAGGAAGCAGTGTAATTAGGCCCCTTTTATTCTTTAGCAAGAGCAGCCTAATTATTACAAGATCTTATAATTATGCTAAGGAAGAAGTCTATCTTAGTCCTTTTATTCTTTAGTAAGAGCAGCTAATAATAGACGGAAGCCTAAACCTCAAAGAAGAGTTTAACTCTAGCAGCTATCTATCCTATTGTTCTTCTTCTTAGTGCGTTCTATTACGCACAAAGCCGACCGCCTAGCCTCGCAATCCTTTAATCCCTAATCCATTAGCTAGATTAATCCGTTAGATCAGTCAAAAATTAACTATTAGGGCCGCTGCTAACGATGCCGCCCGATCTAACGACCTGACCACTAGGTTGGTTATTAAATTAACTATCAGAGCCGCTGCCGATAATGCTGCCTAATCCAATAACCTGACCACTAGGTCAATTATCAAATCAACTATCAGAGCCGCTGCTGAAGATGCTGCCTAACCTAATTAACCGACTAATAAGCTCTGTTCCTTTTACTAGGCATTTACAGAGATCTTTTTTTCTGATCCCCTCGCCCGATTAATCCGTACGATTAGATCGATTGATTCAAGTCACCTGACCGGTCCGATATCCTCAAAATCATCAGACTGATCAAATCAATTGATTCCAACCGATCGGACCATCAGATCAATTGATTCGAGCTATCTAACCTATCTGTTGTTATCAATTCATCAGTTTCGTCAGGCTAGTCAGACCAATTGATTACAACCGCCACAAGCGACCTCTTGACTAATTGATCAGGACCTTCAAATCAGTCCTTTTAACCGATTTAATCAATTAGTTAGACCTATTGCTATTATTCCTTTTATCCCTGTTTTTCCCCTTCTTGTGGAATTGATATTATATAATAAAAGAGAGAATTCCTAGTGTTAGAACAAATATCATATCAATTCCTTCGCAGCCACGGATGTGGCCGGCGGCAGGTTGGCTCGCGCGTGTGCGCGCGACCCCCTATCCGGCCACGTGGTAGGGCAGGGCCTATGGCCACGTGACCCACACGCGGCAGCCCTTTTATCCTCACGAGAGTGCCCCCTTTTGACCTCTCTTTTCCTCTTTCTTCGATAGCTTAGAATAGATAATTAACAACGATACTATTCTCAGAGCTCACACATTACGACCCTGCGTAACTAACACTTACTTAAGGTTTAGTAATATTCTTATTACTTCTAAGTAATAACTATCTTTATCTATTTCTTTTATTTTTAACTATTAAATAAACTCTATTTAAGTGTAGCTTTTATAGTCTATATAACTATTTATAGTAGTAAAATATATTTACTATTACTTTACCTTATTTACTAAGTAACTACTAGTATATATAACTATAGTTATATTATTTATAAATATATTTTAATCTATTATAAAGACTATATTTAAATCTACTAGGAATATTTATAGGTTTTTATAAGTATTCCCTTATATATAAGAGCCTTTAGCTATATCTTTACTTATATAAGGCTATAGTTAAGTATAGCTTCTTTATTCTTAAATATTACTTTTAATTCTTAGGAATTTATAAGGGTAGTTAAATAAGAAAACTCTTACTTTATACCTAGGTTTTAATCTATAAGTATATCTTTATATAGTGTGTTTACTCTAGGATTATTAGTAGCTATAGATTAGGTATTTATTCTTCTTAGTGCTAATATTCTTAACTTACTAATAGTCTATTACCCTAATAAGATAAGAGAGATTAACTTATTAAGGCTTATAGGCTAGTTATATAAATAAAGTAAAGGTATAATTAAGGTATTACTACTATTAAGCTAAAAGGTAAGGGTATATGCTTAAAGGTTTTAATCTCTAGCCTCTTATATTCCATATATGTAGCCCTCGCTAAATACCCCTCTAGTGTGCATGTAACTAGCTTGCGGCTAGGTTAGTGCAACCCGCCACTAGACCCTATTTGTCAAGGCTTATGGGCCGGTCGCATAAACAGAGTGAAGGTATGATTAAGGTGTTGCTACTATCAAGCTGAAAGGTAGGGGTGTGTGCTTAAAGGTTTTAATCTCTAGCCTCCCACATTCCATGTGTGTGGCCCTTGCTAAATACTCCCTCCAGTGTGCACGTGACTAGCTCGCGGCTAGGTCAGTGCGACCTGCCACTAGACCCTATTGTATATAATGCTATTGCCTCTATTACCTCTATTGCCTCCACGACCCTAATATAGTTCCCCCTCTTTATACGATCGTCCTTGATTGTAATAAGCTACTCTGTCGCAGCGTCCTTACTATGCGAACTTCCTTATATAAGTTTATTATAACTCTTCGCGGCTTAACGCGCTATAAGGGAAACTATAATAATAATATTAATATAGGTTATAGGTTCTTCTTTACACTGCTTATTAGTTCTAGGTAATAATTTAATTGCAGCTAGGGTGTGGCCTTGTAACTGCTCTTGTCCTTGTTATTACTAATTCTATAGAAGTGGACACCCTATGTCGAATTTTGTGATTAGGCTAAAGGATAGGGTATTAGACACTATTTGTCTAAATGGGTTTATTTGTGAATCCTAACGAGGTGGTGGCGAATTCGCTGTGTGCACGCAGCTAGCCTGTATTCTTAATAGTAGCAGCTATAACGCTGAATTTTCTGATTCGCGGATCACTTGTGTGGCGCGCGTAGATTACTCGAGGGGTCTGTGGTTAATATAAGAGAGGCCAAATTCCCCCTTTGCCTCACTTCCTTTCCTCCTTATCCCTCTTAATATATTATGAGTTACCCCTACTAGCCTAATAGTAGCGTTTTCGCTGCTATTACTTAGTAGTTGCTAACCTTCTTAGGGTCCTTGTATCCCTGCGCCTTATTATAACATCTTCCGCGCCTTATCTTCCTTATCTCTAACTTTATTAGTCTTAATGTTATTAGTTTCCCTTGCTTTGTTTCTTCTCACTCACCCGTTACTAACTTATTGCTAGCACGCGATATCTGCTACTTGTGCTATAACTCTAGCTGTGTCTACTCCTATCCTAGAGAAATCTCCTTATAAGAGGGCGTCTTAGGCCTCTAAGACTTCTAGGTACATTCGTTACTCACTTATGGTGTGTCTGCTGCTAACTTATAATTAGTAGCATTAAAATTCCGTATCTCCGCTACGGCTAGTGGGCTGCTATTTAGTAGATAGCTCCTAAGGACAATAATAGCAAGCCCTAATATATTGTTAACAGGAAGCCTGTCCCTAACAAATGTTATTATTCTCCTAGTATGACTAAGCTACTTGCTTACTGCTTCCTATTACTAATTTAACTAGGGAATTCCTTAAAATACGCTTATTGCGCGAAAAATAATAAGTCTTGTGTTAGAGTACATTCCTCTCCTTACAGACACTACTTACAGACAACTAACACACTGCTAGTATCCTGCCTAAATTACGAAGCTTTATTAAAAGCTTTTAAGATTATAAAGGTTATCCCTAAGGGCAGTCCTTACTATATTTATCCAGTAAGGGCTTCCTTATTCTTAGTAACTTAGCTATAGCTAACTTATTGCTAGGCTCTTGTAAAAGCTAAGCGCAAATTACATAATGCTCTGTTAGCTATAAAAACGCTGATAAACGCGGTCGCGTCCGCCGCGCTTAATTGACCGCTAAGGCCGCCTATGAGGCGGACGCTGACAAGCGTGCTATTATGTTGTAGCTCTTTAATGCTGCTAACCTTAAGGTCCAGATTAATATCGCGAACAGCTTGCGCTTTATTACCTAGCATGCTCCTATAGTATTATCTTTAGAGTCCTAAGCGTAGCTTCTAATCCACTAACTAGCTACTAGTTTACTAAGTCTGTCTCTAACGTTCCTGCTTACGTTAGCCCCTCTAAGCTCCCTAAAGAGCTCTATGCCTTTATCTATAAAGATAAAGAGAAGTCTTCTAATAAGGACGCTCCTATGGCTGCGGCAATTAAGAATATAAATAAAAATACGGCTGCTAATGTGACTATAGAGTAATAGATACTAGGTAGCTGCGGGGTAGAGTGCTAAAAATACAACTTATTATCAAATTTTATCGCGTGCTAAATTACTAAAGTAATTATCTCTCTATAACCTAGCTACTTAATTACCGCTTATAGTTATTAATAATATCCTTTGTAACAAAATCTCTTTTCAGCACCTAGGAATTCTCTAAGCTATTATAGCCTTTCCATTTTACTAGGTATTTTCGCTATTAGCTATTGTATTAATGCGAAATAATTCTCTTAACTTTAAACTCCTGTTTGTTATCTTTAACGTTATCTTGCAACAAGGACGCATCTACGAAGTCAGTTAGGTCCCTTTTAAAAGGTTTTAGGCTTATAATATTAAACACATTATGTAGTCATATACCAGCCAGTAGTTGTAATTAATAGGCCAAGCCGTGGTTACTAACTACCTTTTTAATCTTATAAGGTCCTAAGTACTTCACAGTGAGCTTCCTGCTTAGGCGTCTTAGGTTAATATTTTTGTTAATAGTAGCACATAGTCTCTAACCTTAAACTCTATTAGCATCCTCTTTTAATTATAGTATTTCTTCTACTATACTTAAGTATTACTTAGTAGCTGCTTAATCTCTAAGTGCTTCTATCTTAGTTCTAAGACTCTGTTCTCCACCTAGTCATTTACTAACGGGGCTATTAGGACCGCTTAGTGTAGTCCTCTCAGGTTATACTTACATAGCGCCTCTGCTAGTATTAGGCCGTAACTGCTGTGCTTACTTGTATTATAGGCAAACTATACTATTAGCAAATGTTTAACCCAATTATCCTGTTTAGCGCACGTATAGGCTCTTAAATAATGCTCTAAAACCTAGTTTAGTTACTTTATCTAGCCATTTATTTAGGGGTAGAACGCAGTACTTAATCGCCACTTTGTTGCAATTAGGTAGCAGAACGTTCTCTAAAATCCACTTATAAACGTTAAACCTCGGTCTATTATAATGCCTTCTAGAGCGCTGTAGTCTTTGAAAACGTTTTCTAAGAAGACCGTAGCTAACCCATCGCTAGTTAGATATGTGGATACTGGTATATAAATACTGTACTTTAAAAACCTATCTATAATAACTAATATCGTATTATATACTTAGTTTTTCTAATCTTTTACTAGCAGTAGCCCTGTAATAAAGTCTATTAATAGCTCTTAAAAGGGACAATTAGGTACTAGCAGCACAGCTAACTTGCCGTAAGGCTTGTGTAACCTTAGCTTTAAAACTTAACAGCTAACGCAGGTCTATATATATGACTTAACGTCTTTCTTTATTAAAGGCTAGTAATATTAGTTCGCGATCTAGTGGAGTGTTTTACTAACCCCTAATAACCTACTACAGGATCGTTATAGGTTAGTAGCAAGACTTCTTTTTATATCCCCTATGGCATATAAACTCTATTATTATATATTAACAGTCTAGAGGGCACCACAGACCATATCTGTGACTCACTAGCTAATAGCTTAGAGGGCCTAATCGTCTATAGTCCTAATGACGCGCCGGAGTCGCTACTCATTAGCAACGACTTCTACTGCGTAACAAAGGCGTCCCCTTGCTACGCTTTAGACAGTAAGACTAGGATTAGGGTTCTAACTCTGTGTTCTTATCCTAGGCAGTTAAGTTTAACTTAGCAGAGGTTCTCCTAACCACTAAGATTCTCGCCATAACACTCCTATAAGCTCGCAGCTCTCTAGCAGCGCTATGCGTAACTCTTTTAACTAGGCTAGTAATATTAGCAGTACTATTACCGCGTCTATATAACTAGATAGCGGCGAGGTGCGGGACCCTATGTCTAATAATGTTAGCAGTACTATTATGGCTAGCGATGTTAGCAGTACTATTACTAAGTCCTTGCAGCTCTTTACCTGCTTAAATATTAATAGGGGCGATTTCCTATAACTAGTGATATTAGCAGTACTATCACTAGGTCCTCGCTCCCTATTACCAATAGGCGGCAATCTTAGACGCGGGGTATTAGCAGTACTACCACCGCTCTCCCGCTGCTTATTAATTGCAAACCTAACACGCCGCGGTTTTACTAGACCTATAATATTAGCAGTATTATTATAGCGTCCCTGCAGCTTAATGGCTACAAACTTAGCAAGGAAGGTTAGCAACTAAGAGGTTAATACCTTAGCTTTCCTTTCCTTACTAATATAATCCAATCTCCTTAACAGAGCATTAGCAAGATTCAGCTTACCTACCCTATGTTTAATAATGAAATTAAACGGGCATAGCTTATCTAACGCAGTGACCTAGCGACTTATTAGCTTTAGCTTTATTACAAGGTACTTATGGTTTAAGTGATCCGTTATTACTTTAACTAGGTGCGCTAAGTAAGCGAGGTAATGCCTCTATGTTCAAAAAGCCTCCTAGATCACTAGCAATTTTGCGTTAGGCGTTGTATAGCGTAGCTTAGTATTATTTAACTTCCTTAATATAAACACTATAGGGTGCTAGTGACCTAGCACTAACTACGCAAGGATAGCCCTAATCGTGTGCCTAGAGGCGTTAGTCTTAACTTGTAATAGGAGCAGCGGATTAAAATGGACTAAAATCGGTGCCTCCTAGAATTGCTGCTGTAAGTCTCTAAATGCTGCTAACTCATAAGGCTTTAGCTTAAACCTCGCCAGTTATTTTCCTTAAAGGCAATTAGTTAGTAGAATAACTATTTTACTATAGCTTTTAATAAAGCATCTATAAAACCTAGTAAACTTAAGGAAAGACTAGATATTAAACACGTAGTTAAGTACTGGCTAGGTCATAATCGCTTTAACTCTACTAGGTTCTATAGAGATTCCCTTCTCTAATATCACGTAGCCTAGAAATTCGACCTCTTTGTAGGAGAATTTGCACTTATCTAGATTAACAAAAAGATTAGCACTTTAAAGCCTCTTAAGCACCTATTTTACATAGCCCTTATGCGCCAAGACATCGCTGCTATATATCAGGATGTTATTAAGGTAGACAATACAGATAACATTAACAAGGCCCTCTAATGCGCTGTTAATATATTCCTGAAAAGTTATAGGCGTATTAACGAGCCTGAATGGCATCATAAGATACTTAAAGTGACTATATCTACACTAAAACGCTGTTTTCCACTTATCTCCCTTGCGGATACGTAGCCAATAGTACGCATCTTTAAGGTCCAATTTCGTGAAAATCTTAGCTCCCTTCAATCAGTCTAAGATCTCAGGGATTAGTAGCAACGGGGCCTTATCCTTAATAGTGATCTTATTAAGGCCCCTATAATCCACATAGAGGCGTAATTTCCTCCCTTCTTTAGCATAAATAAAATCAGGGCTCCTGCTAGGCTAACGGATCTCCGAATCCAACCCCTCTCCTGCGCACTTGCTAGGTACTCGCGGAGAACCTGCAGTTCTTTCTTAGCTAGGTTGTATATAAGTCCTTAGGGAGGTGTTTTCCTTCTTCTAATTTAATAGCGTGAGTCTGACTACTTAGCCTAGGGAGGGTGCTTGCCTCTAGATTTAAGAATATATTCTTAAACTCTTAGTAAACCTCTGGAAGTTTTACTTAATTAAAAACGTTAGTTAAGTCTATTAGTGTGAAGTAGCTACTTGCCTGCTCCTTGTTCGCTACGTTGTCTAGGTTATCCCTTCTATTAGCTACCTTAGCTACCTTATTATCTTTCCTATTAGGTGCCTTATACTTAACAAAGGCCATACGCTTAACTAGCTTAATTAACCACAGGGGAAGCATTACTATAACCGCTAAGTATTTTACTATGTGCTATCTATTCCGCAACCCCACTGCTAATAAGATACACTCCTTTATTATTAGGTATCTCCAGAGTCTGTCCGTCTATAATATTATTACAGGTTTATACTGTCTTGCCTAGTTAATACCTAAGATAAGCTTCTTGCCACTATTAGTAATATAGCAGCAAATTTAGCATATCTTCGCGTGTCCTATGCTATCCTTTACTATCACCACCTATTGTAAAATTCCTTAATATAGCATGATATTACTAGATGTACTTTTAAGCGTATTATTGCTTAGTTACACGTTAGCCTAGTTAAGCTTCATTAGCATATTCAGATAGATTAAAGAATATATAGCGCTAGGGTTAAATAGGGTTAGTATTGCTATCTAGCGGTGATCTTACTATAACTTAGCTTTTATACGTATTTATGGATCTAATTATCTGTCCTTATAAAGCTATGTTATATTAAGAGCGTCTCCCTAGGGTTATATAAATCTAATTAGGGCCTTATTTAGGTTTGTGTAACCCCTCGCTTAGTTACCGCTGTCTTAATGCGTAGCAGTGGTGTAGCTGCTCTTACTACAAATGCTGCAATCTGGCTTAGGGCACTTAGGTGTAATATGCCCTAGCTTCTTACACTTAAAATAGGTAATAGATAAGTTCCCTATACTTATACAGCGCCCTTCCTATAATTTGCCTTTTAGAGAAGTTAAATAATTTCTTTTCTTCTAGTAGTTACTCCCTTAGTTACCCTTACGGTTAGTCCCCTTTTCCTCTCTTATTACTACCTCTGCCTTTTTCCTTAGCCTATAAGGTAGTTCTAGCTTACTAAGTACTCCTAGCTAAATACCTACTTCTTTATTATACTATTTAAGGACTATATAAACTAAGTAATTTGTAGAGGTTTAGGTATAGGCTTAGGTAGTTCCGCTTCTGCCTTACCCTAGGTCTTTATAAATAACTAAAACGTTTAGTCTTTGCCTTACTTAAGGTTTAGTAGTATCCCTATTACTTCTAAGTAGTAACTATCTTTATCTATTCCTCCTGTTTTTAATTACTAAATAAACTCTATCTAAGTGTAGCTTTTATAGTCTATATAACTATTTATAGTAGTAAAATACATTTACTATTACTTTACCTTATCCGCTAAGTAGCTGCTAGTATACATAACTATAGTTACATTATTTGTAAATGTGTTTTAATCTATTATAAAGACTACATTTAAATCTACTAGGAATATCTGCAGGTTTTTATAAGTATCCCCTTATATATAAGAGCCTTTAGCTATATCTTTACTAAGCTATATTTATATATTCCTAGCGTAGTTAGTGCTAGCTAGGGTATAGGGGTTTAAGGGGTAGGGGTAGAGCCTAAGTTAGTATTATCTAATTAAGAAGGGGTATTTACTTCCTATAAATTTTTCTATAGTTACTCTAGTCTACGCTTTTTCTAAGTAATTTGCAGCTGCGTCTTTACTTATATAAGGCTATAGTTAAGTATAGCTTCTTTATCCTTAAATATTACTTCTAATTCTTAGGAATTTATAGGGGTAGTTAAATAGGAAGACTCCTGCTCTATACCTAGGTTTTAATCCATAGGTGCGTCTTCATATAGCGTGTTTGCTCTAGGATTATTAGTAGCTATAGATCAGGTATTTATTCTTCTTAGTGCTAACATTCTTAACCTACTAACAGTCTATTGCCCTAATAGGATAAGAGAGATTAACTTATTAAGGCTTATAGGCTAGTTATATAAACAAAGTGAAGGTATAATTAAGGTATTGCTACTATTAAGCTAAAAGGTAGGGGTGTGTGCTTAAAGGTTTTAATCTCTAGCCTCCCACATTCCATGTGTGCAGCCCTCGCTAAATACCCCCTCTAGTGTGCACGTGACTAGCTCGCGGCTAGGTCAGTGCGACCCGCCACTAGACCCTATTGTACATGATGCCATTGCCTCCATTGCCTCCATTGCCTCCACGACCCTGACACTATTGTACATGATGCCATTGCCTCCATTGCCTCCATTGCCTCCATTGCCTCCACAACCCTGACAGGACTATAAGGATAGAAAACTAATATAGGTATAGTATAGTTATTATTATTAGAATCTCCTTCTATAAGATATTTGCTAATAGTATAGGCTAGAGGTATAGAGGGGATAATAGGAGGGAGATAGGAATAAGATATTTTAAGGAAAGGATAAATAAGCATAGAAAGATATAAGCTTAGAGTTATAAATAAAAATATATAAGGGGATTATAAGGTTTAAGGGATAATAGTAGTATATAGGAAGGAGGGGTTATAAGAGGGGTAAGAAAGTAGGATATTTATATAGGAAGCGTAACTATATTAGAGGGGTTATAGATAAGTAAGGGAGGGGTTAAGGTTACTATAATAATAAAGGAGAGGCTAGGAATATATATTATATACTTAGCCTAATAATAAAAAGCAAACGTAATAGGTAAAGATAGTCTTTATAACTTAGTAAGGAGGGGTATGTGTTATACACTACCTAATAATAATAACAAATAATAAAGACACTAACTATAGAAAGGGCATGATAGGATAGGGAACAAATAGTTAAGGTTAGTAAATATAGATATAGGGTTTATTTCTACTATATAGGTTTATAATAGGTATGTAGGGATATATATAAGGGCTTAGGCTTTGCCTAAGCATTAGTTATAGTATATATAATAAGAGGGCTAATAGCAGATAACACGGAGATAAGTAAGGGCCTAAGCTAAGACAGTAAGAGTAGGGATTAAGGCTAAATATAGGATAGTAAGGGATAAAGATAAGGCTAAATATAAGATAGCAGGGAATAGAGATAAGATAGTAAGGGGATTAGAAGAGATAGAGATAAGATAATAAGGGGATAGGAAGAGGATAGATAGGATAGCTTAGGATAGTTAAGGAGTATAAGGGGCATAGGAAGGGATAGGTTTCCTACCTTCCTTTCTTCCCTCCTTAAGTTTCTTAATATCATATCAACGCCTAACAGCAGTTGCCTTAGGGCTAGTCCATAACAGCTATAGATAGCATAGCCTAGTATGTAAAAGTCAGCGATTAGGGACTGTAAAATAGAAGAATAATAGGTAACTACTTACTGTCTTATATATATCCCCTTATTTATTATATTAGATGTAACGCTTAGATTGTTTTCCTTAATCCTAGTGGTAATAAAAGCTTAAGGGAAACTACATATAATTATAGGTAAAATAATCTTAATTAGCAGGTGTTTTATAAATTTAGCGTAACCTGTCTGAAAATAGTGTATATATAAGTATAGGTAAAAGCAAATTACCTCTATTTAGATAGGAAAAAGGTTATAAACTTATAGTAAAGTAATAGTGTATTTAAAGTTAAATTAGAGATAAGGAATTAGACTAGTAATATAAAAGAGAAAAGCTTATAATAAGATAGTAAAGCGTAGGCAAATTTGTATATAAGCGCTGCCTATTACTAGGGAATGGATTATTATTCTTTATTATAATGCTTATATCTAGTAATGTAGTTATAAGCACCTAGCAAACAGCTGCGCATTAGCTAGTAATACCTAAGCTATTTAAGAGCCTAGCTAGAAAGGGGGCAATTATAAGGCCTGCCTATAACACATAGGCGCACCCCGTGAGCACACTATGCCATAGGGCTAGGTCCACGTGACACTAGCGAGTCACTAGCTATAAAGTAGTGACTCGCACCTATAACACACTTAGACCTAGCAAGCTTTAGTCAATATACCAAGTGCCCCCATACGTTCTTGCCTAGCTATCCCCTATCCTTACATTGTGCTTTAATTTTTAAGCTATTACGGTGATTCACTCTCCCCCTCGCACGTATAAGAAGAAGCAATTCCCCGCGGAATTCTGCCCTCTTTTCTTCCCTCGTCATAAAGTAAAGGTATAATTAAGGTGTTACTACTATTAAGCTAAAAGGTAAGGGTATATGCTTAAAGGTTTTAATCTCTAGCCTCCTATATTTTATATATATAGCCCTTACTAAATACCCCTTCTAGTGTACATGTAACTAGCTTGCGGCTAGGTCAGTGTAACCCGCCACCAAGCCCTATTGTACATAATGCCATCGCCTCCGTTGCCTCTATTGCCTCCACGACCCTGACAATCATGCCTGTTCTAACACTTATCCCACATATTATATTAGATATTACTATTGTTAAATTCGTTCGATTTATTAATTCTGTAAGCTTTAATACAGCTATAAGATCTTTAAATTATTAAAATTATGAAATGTAACGGATTTAGCAAGGCCTCGGACCCCGGGTTACAAGGGCCCCATATGTGGCTTGGTCACAATACATCCCCCCACCGCCTTGACGAGACCAGCTCCAATTACCCCTACAGGACTGTATGAAACACTATCCGGATATGTCTGCCGGTCTGCATGATAGTATTGTAGGGGTCAAGCTGCCAAAACAGCGAGGGTGTTGTACAGGGGGCAAGGCCGGCTGTCGCGACTCCAGGGTGACATCTGATGTGGGCATCGATTTGGAGCAAGATCCCGGAATTCAGGCAAAGTTTAGTGCCCGGGGCGAGCGCGCACACACACGCACGTTTTCAATCGGCCCATCTATCCATGCACACTTGCCATGCACACTTGCGGCACCAGGCAGAGTTGCTATTCGGGACAAGTCAGCTATGTCCCGCAAAACTGGTGCATCGCACGGTTTTGTACGGAGTAGACCAAGAAAAACCCAGGGACATGCGTCATTTTCTTCCAGAGGAGCAACGCATCAAATCGACAATTCCCTACTAGATCTAGTAGCTATTAGTCAGGCGCTTCAAGTATCAGTGCCAACGGGAACATGACAAGGTATGTGTGCGTGCGGTGGTGATTGACAATGCTTGATGCAGATTGCAGGAAGCGGGCATGGTTAACAAGAATTCACGGTCGAGGCTCGGCACGATACATGTACATGCTGCCCCAGGTTCTACCGACCCCCGGTGCAGATGCGGGTGCGGGTGCAACATGAACGGGCTCGTGTATTGTGGGTTTTGGGAAACACCCCGCGGTCGATTTTTCGGTGCTCGAGGAATGGAAATGCCTCGTGTTGTTCAACGCAGACGGTGGTATTGTAGTAGTTCGTAATTCGTATGCTGCAGCCTGGTCAGGTTAGACAGGGCACCGGGTTATTCGATTGAGTTGAAAGACAAACAGGCTGGGAATAGCCGGGATACATGACGCCAAACTGAACGTCATGGGCCACTAGAGAAAAAGGTCAACGGAAACCTCCGGCATATCACTGGGCATCGGTGGACATTCGCAAAGTACCCAGAAAGTCCAGAAAGTCCAGAAAGTCTAGGAAATGCGCGGGCGAGTGTGGGCGAGTGTGGGCGAGTGTGGGCGTCTACTCTAGACCAGTCATGGGAATCCTACCCAGCCATGAGTTGCATTTACCTGAAACGGGGTTCGGGGAGAAGCGGCTTGACGAGTTGTCCCTTGGGGATCCAAGTCGTGCTGTGCTAGTCAGAAATCCTGGTTGGATAATGAAAGGGGTTTTGAAGGATCAATTCTATGGAGTTGTCAAAAGCATTATTATTGGCGCACTATAGACCAGGCTGTTAGGGCGGGCTGGCCTGCCTGGCCGCCTGGTTGATCCAGTCAAAACGGCTGGCTGGGCTGGCAGGTGCGGGGAGCCACACTTGCCCAGTCTGCAGGTTGCATAGGCTTATCGTTACTTGCGCTCCTCGGGAAGTGAGGAAGAGAGGAATAGAAAGAAAGACAGACAGACAGACAGTGTGCGCGCGCCTGTGCTCGTAAAAGGGAGAGAGACATGGCCGTGAATAGTTGGGTATATGCCCACAGCCCACCAGGTCTGTTTTATAGATGACGGCAGGTTAATTCTGCCCGCGCTGTCCGGTAATAATACTAGAAGAAAAACAGGGGGCGACGGAGCGAGGGGGATTAGAACGGGGATGCCGACGGGGATAGGGTATTTGTCCACTTCTTAATGCCTTGGGAAGGCAATCTATACTTCAAAAACGCGGTTGGTCTCGTCGGGTGAGCAAGTGACTTACTTGACTGACGACGGCTGGCGCTGACTTTGACGGGCCGACGACCTCGACCAAATACTCTCCGTCAGTTAACCTCACAGCTGGCAGAAAGTCTGGCCGACAGCTGCTGGGCTGGGCTGGGCTGGACTGGACTGGATTAGACTTGGTGCATCTCATCTGGCTCTTATTCCCATCTTCTTCACCTCCCCGTTCCCTCCTTCTCCTGGTCCTTAATTCCCTTTATTCCCCTCCCAATCCCAAGCGCGGAGCTCCGGATTCCAGGAGACTGAGCTAAGATCAAAGCCTGCACTGCAGTCCGGTGCATTGGCCGCCGCCGGCCGCATTCCGGCCTGTTGGATCGCAACCACTCTCAAGCTACCCTCCAGACCAGACCAGACCAGACCAGACCTACTTACTTTACTTGCTGGTCCATTCAGCACCCCGTCGTCATCCTCTCTGGCTTCGGTCGATTGGCTGTCAGCAGATGGACTTGTCGCTTCTGCACCTCGCCCAACACCGGCCCGGTGCGAGGGACGCTGCCTCGCCCTCATCAATGCCAGTTAAACCCGATCTCGACTCATCCTCCAGCATTGCCTCGACGAGTTCCATTGGCGGTCCAACACACTCCTATTCTCGACATCCTGCTCTTCCAAGAGACGACGGTGCAAACCTCGCTTATCGGAAATTGAATGGCGAGAGGTCCCCTTCCAACGGCGATGAACCACTGAGAAAGAAGCAGAAGCGCAACAAACCGACCTTGTCGTGCCATGAATGTGTGGAAAGAAAGACAAAGGTATGCATGTTTCTTATTGTGAGAATAAATGCCATATTTTCTCTTCGTGCTGTCCCTTCTTCTTCTTCGGGTTTCTTCGTGTTAGAAGACAGACCCTTGTGTGTTGTGTTTGGCACGGTACATATCAAATGCCCTTTCTTCATGAAATTCTTGGTCTCTCATGCATTGCATTGCAGTGGTCATTGGGGATTTCCTGCACTTGCAGTGCTTGTACTGTTGCACGACATCTCGCTGTTACCCTTCATCCCGGCCGGTCACATGTGCCACCTCAGAAGGTCCCAACCAGTTGTTGTTTTCAGCAAATATCCAATTCAAGCAGCGAGTCAAGTCTTTTAAGTTGGGCCCGGGGATTTTTGTCACTCATGGTGTCACAATACGCGCTTATATCTGAGTCAAAGACGAAGAACGGATTCAACAATTAACACAAAAGTGTCTAGTGCGACAGAGGTCGGCCTCACTGTCTTGCTTGTGAGTTCACCTGATAAAAAATTACATAATAACGGGCCTCGATCGCCCTGCTAACGAGGTCGGAAAGGCATCAAACGGCAGACAGAATGTCGTTATGCGCATGTAGCCAATCTACTAGAGTAAGTGACGCATCGGAATAGGAGCTCCTGACGATACTGACACAACATGTCAAAGGGAAACATCCAGGTCTGCTGCAAATGGACGTCGAATGACCCGGCCGCCTAAGAAGAAGGCCCCGGGGATGGTTCCATGTCCATCCCCAATATCGCAGACAGGGGTGCCATCAATGACCAAGACGCTTCATCTCGTGGTGCAGCGGCCTTGTCCATTGGGCTGCTGTCGCATGTGCCGTATTCAGTAACCAAAGCCAGCAACGTTTTTGGTATTGGGTCAGAGCATCCGTTTGCAAACTACTGGACTTGCGAGGGTGGCTTGGGCGAAGTCATTTCGGTCCTGCCAGAGAAAATCCAAGCTGACATACTGGTTGCCCGATATTTCGAATGCGTTGATCCCATCTATCCCATGATCCACCGCCAAACCTTCTATGCCGACTATGAACACTTTTGGCGGGTCGGGGCCGAAGAGAAGAATAAGATGGAAGCTTCCTTTATTGCTTTGATGTTTGTCATTTTGGCCCTCGGCACACAATTCGTCACGACTACAACCGCAGACGAGCGAAAGGAGACTGCCGAGTTTTACGCATCCGCATCCAACCAGGCGCTCCGCGTGTCGTCGTATCTGAGTACCGCATCGTTGAGATCGATACAGGCAATGGTGTTGATGACGTACTTTCTGATCAACGACAACCATGCGTCAGATGGATGGGCATTTGCTGGCATTTTGATCCGACAAGCGTATGCCATGGGCCTGCACCGTGACCCCAACATCGGTAAGTTGACGCACAGCATATCCTGCCTCTATCGAGGCAAAGGTCTGAGGGTTCGATAGTGTGACACAAGCTAATTCGTCCTTTGGTTTTTTTTTTTTGGTTGGTTCAAATTACAGTCACGCCCAATGCCAACCCGTTTGAGAAACAGCAGAGACGAAAAGTTTGGCAAGCTGTCTTGTTGCAAGACACATTCTTGACGGTTCTCTTGTCCTTGCCACCTTCGGCTACACACACGGACGTTTCCGTAGACGACTTGTTGGATGACAGCGCTTCCATCGCCAGTAGTGACCCTACCGACACGGCGTACATCCGGGGCTCTTGGATGTTGGCTAACTTGGTGCAAGAAACCATCTGCTCACCCCGGTCACTGGATGTGTCGATCTGCACAACAGTGCGGCACAAGTCAAAATTAGTGGCCGACTTTCGAGCTGTTTACCGCTCATTCCCCGACGTATTTCGGTCTTGGGACGCGGACAGTCTGACAGCGGTGGCAAGCACCAACAAGCGCATCGTGAGGCAGACATTGTTCCTGACGAGCAACTACTTCCACAACCTCATGTTAGTTCACGCTTCAGAGAGCCCCGAAGTACCGGTCAATGTCCGAGGGACACTGGAAGCGGCTCACGATTCAATCAGTGCATTCTTTCTCATGTTTACTCTGTTGGAATCCGAGGCCAGAGTCTGGTGGGTATTCAATCATCGTGCCTTTTGGAAGCGCTGTGCATAGCCAATGTGCTTCGCGAAACAGCCAAAGATGCAGCCGGAAAAGATATGCTAGTGAGAGATCCTTTGTTTGTAAGAGCTAGGGTGATATCAGTAAGTCCGTTTCACAACTCTGGCAACCTCCGAATCAGAAGGCAAAGCTCGAATCGGTTCGCATGGACTCTTGCTAACGCGGTCGCACACAGCTCGGATGATTCAAATCATGGAGCTCATTGGCTCCGACAATGATGTGGCGCGTACACGAGTACACATTTTGAGCGAATTTTTGGATTGAACATGGTTGGCAACGCGTTTTCGGCTGGCTCTTGAGAGCTTCGGAAAGGCGACCCAGGTGTTTGGGGCCGGAATTCAGACGGCCGGCCTCGTCAATCGGCCGGCCGCCGTTGGGCCGTTGTACATATGGAGGGAGAACAGATTCAGCCTTGTTGGTGGTGGGTGGACGACCCCGTTGGACACGTAATAACTACGCATTCAAGACAGACTTGCACGTAACGTACGCAATTGGACAGGCAGGCAGCCTTTTCGCTCTTCCCAGCCAACTTTCGCGTCCTCCTTTGGCGCACGAGTATATTTGTTGTTGTCGTGGCTATTCATTCGGATGCAGATGGACTCAGTCTCCTCCGCCGTACGAGAGTGAGGATGATTGCTTGTTTCACGGGCGGTTGGCGAGAGGGTAAGATTGAGGAATACCTGTGTTCTGCTATTTCCTCATTCATCATGATGCCATGTTGATTTGCTTCTTGTTCTACCTCTTACTTGTTTATGAACAGTGAACAGGGTTGGTTGGCTGGTTCTAGGAGTAAGCGCAACGGAGTCAGTATCACTGGCGTCGGGCGCGCCACCAATCGCATCGGGCTATACTTACTCTACTTGTTCTTCACTGCGAACACAGCTCATTACGGCCAGCTGGATCGCGGACTGTCTCAGAAACTGCATGCTTGTTTGTCGCACGCAACGGATATGGACTAAGAATCTTCACTTGGACAACTGATGACCTGACTTATTACAGTCACGGGTCAATCAAAATCCCCTCCCAAATCTTGGCCAAATATGAAGTCCTCGAAATTCTTCCCAATCGTCCTCACGCCTTCTTCCAAACTCCACCCTTTTGCTCCACACACTCTCCTGTACATGGTTTCCAGTGCAGCTTCCATATCCTCCCCAGCCACATGAAGATCGCTCTCTACGAGAAGTTTATCCCCAGGCACTGCCTTGACAGCCTCGTCAAACTTTGCGCAGGTTGCTTCTGTGCCCAGGTTGACGGCTGCTGAGAAGGAAAAGTATATCTTGGAGGGAATGTTGGGACGAAGCCATTGTTTGAGGCCTTCCACCGGGCCGCTGTACGAATGGAGGCATATCCGTGGCGGGTATGGTTTCCCGCCATCGCCGCCATCGCCGCCATCACCGCCATCACCGCCATCATGGGCGGAGTCCTCATTATCCGAGTCGTCGTCTTCCGCCCCCGGCGCAATGTTTCGCCTCTCTCTTCTCGATAGGACGTGCTTCTCACGGCCTTTCCAACAGCTGGATACTGTGTCGTACAAGACGCCGTGAGCTTGTACACCGTGGACACTGACTGGCCTGCCTACTTCTCCCGCGAGACGGAGCTGAGCGCGTAGCATTGTCTGCTGGTGCTGCATTTGTACCTTGTACGGGCTCAGTCGACGGCGCTCCCGGCCCCCGGTGTCGGACCATTACCGTCTCCGGATGCGGCGAGTGATTGGTCCCAGCTTTCGGGCAGTCGAAATGCTTTGTCGAGTCCTATCTCGCCAACAAGTGCAACGGGATACGATTCTAGCTTGGCCCGTGTAGAACTGACGAATGAAGATACAGGAGTCGGCGTGGGCAAAGAGGCTATGAAGCCGTCTTCTTGCGGCGCAGGGGCCAATACGGACTGATAGTGTGCTCTTTTGGCAGATAGCAGAGCGGCCTCGTCTGCACCATTTTCTCGTGGCGGCGCATTGTACGTCGGGACAGACGCGGCGTCATCATACATTTGATGAGAGAACCATGGATGCCACCCGAAAGAAGGTACGACTTGGCACTTTCTCTGCACGACTAGTGGTACATTGGCCGCATCTTGACTGGATGCATCGTCGCCAGGTCCATGACCGTTCTGATGGAGTCTCTCCCGCGACGACCCCGCAACGAGGCACAGTCTTTCACGCCGTGCAGTGACGCCACCTCGGCTACCAGATGCTGGTCTTGGGAGCGAGTTGCCATGATGGCAAGTGCGGAAGTGCGCATTGTGTCGAGGCTGGTGATGGAGTCCATGGTATCAGTTGGATGACAATGAGCATCGTAAACAGGGAGGTGCCATGGAAATGGTTCGTTGCCCGCGGCGGCGGCGAGATCCCGGCTGCCATGTTGGGAACAACGGTCTTGGTCGTTTTGATGCTGCTGGCACATGGTTGTGTTAACAAAATCTGCAATTTACATTCACATACACATGCATACATGTGGCCAAGGGGCGTTGGAAGATTGGGGTTTCAAAGAATAGTCCAACCCATTTGAGATTCAAGTGGAGCGCAAGCAAGGGCAACGCGTGGGTTGTCGTCGGCCCGTCTTGCCGTAGAGCAGAACTAGTCCAATGTTCAGATGGGGGATGGTGGGATGGTGGGATGGTGTATGCAAGTGACATCAAGTGACATCAAGTGACATCAAGTGACATCATGTGACATCATGTGATTGTTCCGGGTGCATGGAATTCACAAGATGGAAGCGATGGCTTAATCCACCTTGTTGTCAGTGTCAGGCCAGTGTTCCATTGCATCGTCTCTTTTCTTTCTTTGGGTTTCTTAGGGTTTCCTAGGGCCAAGCTGTCGAAGGGGCAATCGACTATGTATGTTTGTATGTAGTCCAGTCAGCCAGCATGTGATTGAGCACCACCCCCTCCTCTCTTGTCAAGTCGATCGATCCCGCGTCTTTCACTAAGCAGCCCGCCCATCCATCCTTCCCTTCCTGCTTGCTTTGCATGCTTTGCAACACGTCCATCACGAGCTTGCGAACAGTCTGGTTGGTTCATCTCGACCCATACGCGTGCATCCCTCCCTCCTGTCGTTGTCGTCGTCGTCGTCGTCGTCGTCGTCGTCGTCGTCGTCGTCGTTGCCAATCGCCATTTGCATGTATGGCAGCCGCCTCGCCATTGCTCCTTCCGCCCAGAGCAGAGCAGCTCATCTTCCTCCTGGACTTGCCGCGTGTTCTGCCTCCGAGTCACAGAAGACCACAGAATTCCCGTCTACAACACATGGGATACAACAGGGCAGCTCCGGTTTCAAGAAGACTGTGACATGTAAATGCGGTGACTCTGCGAAGACCGCCTTCCTCTCAGCCTCTGTTCTCTGTTCCCTCGTACCCATCCATCATGGCGCTCCTCAACCCTGTCTATGCCTTTGTCGTCCCTTTTCTCTTCATCGTCACAGTTCCTCTGGCCGTGCTCGCCGGCATCACCACGACGCTTGCTTTCGCCCTTCTCATATTTCGAGTCATCATGGTGTATCTGGATGTCGCCCTCTCACTCATACCACAATCCCTCGCCAGCCTCAAGCTCCGCCGGCGCTACATACGTCACCAAGATCAAATGCCCGCCGCATTCACCAATTATTCCACGGGAAGCAGCAATGGCGACAGCTCAACTGCGTCGTCAATCCATCAGCAGTCGCTTTTCCAAAGGCGAAGACGCCGTCGGCCAAGCGGCAGCATCAGTGTCCTGTCTTCGGGTGGCACCACCACGCCGGTCGGTGACTTTGGCCTAGGTCTCATGCCCAGTGTTGGTCCAGAGCGCGATTATGAAGGAATCGGCGGGTGGCGTTGCGGAGATGACGACGAGGTTTGGACCACGATCAACTCTCGAATGGAACTGCCAGATCGAGGATTTGGACGACATCATTACCGATCTCCATCTGGTGGCGGGGCCACGACCCCGGGAGATGGAGGCGTGTTGATGATGAGAACGAGACGAAGGAGCCCTGAATCCAGAGCAGTTGTTTTGACAGCGTCGTCGCCTACTAGCTGTCGGACAAGGACGCCTTCTGCTTCTCGTCTTCAGAGTTTGACTACGATTGGGAACGCAGAAGACAGTTACTTTGCGTTGAATGCCTCGCCAAAAGCATGGAGCAGCAAGAAGCTGCTTACCTGATAAGCGGCGGTGGTCTGCAATGTCCTCAAATGCAGCTAGCTGTGACAAGTCTATGTATGAAGGAGGGGATTGGGTAAAAGAAGGCTGTAGTAAGAAAATCATGATTAAAGATGGTGTATGAAATAAAAGCATCGTCCGCTTGCTCAGCCATCTCAGGAGTGAAGTTGAATAATTAGACTTTTTTTCCCATATCAACGGTTCTCAACAACACATTGGCTTCAGTTATAAGCAAATATGCATGCAGGCACGATGCCAGCTACACCGAGCCGGAGAATCTGGCCAACTTTTTTTTTTTTTTTTTTTTTTTTAAAAAAAAAAGCATAAAAATTACAATCAAACCTCCCAAAATAATACAAATCAACATCAAATGTAAGACCGTTCAGCTCATGTTATGAATAAACACAACAGCAATAGTATCCAATGATTTCGTTACAACATGCCCACTCCCGCTTCCAATGCCAGCATCCAAGTCCCAAGACAAAACAAAAAAAAAAAAAAAGGTCCAAAAACAAGGCAAAAGGGTATATACATACAACAGACCCTTCACAAGGTCTGCCAAAAATAATTGGCATAAAAGTACCTCGAAAACTTCTTATCCATGTTCACAACATGCACATCCCCTTCCTATCATTCCTCACAACCGCCCTCGTCCACTCCCCATCCTTCTCATCCCTCTCGATGTCGATGCCCAGGCTCCGATACACCTTCAGCCGCAGCAAGATCTCGTCGTCCACGACGTCCCTCCTTCGCGCGGCCTCGTCCCCTTGCACCCCTTGCAGATCGAGCTCCTGCAGCCTAGCCGCCAAGTCGGCCGCCTGCTGGGCGAGGCGCTCCGCCTCCATCTCGGCATCGCTCGCTACCTTTGCGGTCCGGAACTTGCGCGTGTCGAGGGTTGCGATCTTCGAGGCGTGGCCCGACGAGGAGTGCGAGGCGGTGAGCTCGGCGTGCTGCGAGGAGAGCGTGTTGAGCTGGCGGGAGAGCTTCTTGAGGCTGCTTTCTACCTCGCGCATGCGGAGGTCGCGCGCTTGCTGGAGCGTGGAGAGCGATTCGCCGATGCGCGAGACGGCGAGCTTGTCGGGCTGGATGTTGAAGTTGTTGATTGTGTGGTGGATGAGCTTTTGTGTGATTCACGTCAGTTTTTTTTTTTTTTTTTTTTTTTATTGGCCTGCCTTCTTCTCTGAATTTTGTTTTGTTTTTGGCTTACCGTCGCGGGATCTTCGGATAGCAACATTTTGATACGGTGGTGTCGCGCAGAATCAACTTGCCGCGTTTTGTTTGTGTGAATATGCAGGCAGACAGGAGAATGATTTTGTTCTTTGTTCCCCGTCCGTCCGTACCTTTGGATCCTGGTCCCACTTCCTCGCGCCGCCACGACGTCGTCAGGCCAACCATCTCATATTTCCCGCCGTTCTAACCCCCACCCGGCATTTTACCGACCCCACCGGCAAAGCTGAGCGTGCAAACGTCATTGCCCGCCTCGGAATCCTTCAATACAAACCGCCAACTTCACAACTCGAGACCACTTCTTCTCACACCCCCTTCGCACCTACACAACCCGATTCGAAACCATTTAGCCGGCTCCTCAACTCCCATAGAATACACGCAAAACACCCTCACTTCCCTCCTCACACCGTTTCCACAAAATGGTCACCCAACTACCCTGTGAGTACCACACCCAGGAACCTCTCAAAAAAACCATGCATGCCACGGCAAACCACTTACAATAACCAGATGCGCTCGACGCAGAATCGTCTGTCTACCCCCTCCCCAACAACCCCACACGATTCCTAACATGGCTTCCAGCCCTCTCAACCCCTCAGAGCTCCAGGTCCTACGCGCCCAATACGAAAAGGAAGGCGACATGGTCGGCGTCCAAACCAAATTCAACTACGCATGGGTAGGTACACGACCACCAGGCCTTTCCCTGAACAAGAAACAACCCACATCTCTCACTCTTCGCAACAAACCACCGGCTGACCTGCGAATCCCTCTCCCCAGGGCCTCGTGAAATCCCATGACCGCAACGATCAACAACTCGCCGTCCGCCTCCTCTCCGACATATTCCGCCTCTCGCCCGAACGACGCCGCGAATGCCTCTACTACCTCGCCCTGGGCAACTACAAGCTCGGCAACTACGGCGAGGCCCGCCGGTATAATGACCTGCTGCTGGACAAGGAACCGGCCAATATGCAGGCCTCTGACTTGCGGCAACTCATCGACAACAGGGTCGCCAGGGAAGGGCTCATGGGTGTGGCCATCCTCAGTGGCGTTAGCATCGCTGCGGGTGTGGTCGGCGCCTTCTTGCTCAAGAGTGCTAGAAAAAGGTAAATGAGCAAGATGGTGGGAGGAATATACATAATCAGGGGAACTGCAAGCGTTTCGGGGCCTATGCGATTTGTGAATAACCATGTTTCCTAATGAGCCGAGGTTGGAAGAAATGGTTTCCGGATTCAGGCCTTGATCTGGGCAAGACGAGCAAACAGAGCTACAACTAGTAAAGCAGAGCGAAATCCCCCACTTGAGAGCTTTTGTACTATCTATCCTGGCAGTCAATACCCATGAAGCATGTGTAGTACATGATTTAGTCGATTAATTCAACGATAATTGCCTCACTTGTCTCTTTAAGCCCACCGAATTCTGCGAACACGGGGTCAAATTGGCGACTAGCGGTTATGTCGCCTCACTGCAAGGTAATGAATATATATATCTGGCCGTGGGCCCGTTACCACCAACCGACTTGACTAGCGTGATGCAAGAAAACCCTTAGAATTGTTCATTTCACACATACAGGCACAAATACGCTTCAGAGTAAAGTACAAATCAAGACAATGAAATCAAGTTAGCTAAGAAATGACAGACGAGCCTAGACAACGATTTTCGTGCGTCAAGACAGCGATAAAATACAACTTGCCCCAGTCACGCGGCTAAAATACGACAAGTTGCTGTACGACCCCTCGTCAGCCAAATCCTTCTTCATCTGTTCCTGTCCAAGCCAAATCCGCAACCAGTGCTCCAAACAGATGTGACAAAGGGTATCCGCGGGGACGGTGAGGACGACAAGACAAAGACACAGGTGTTGCCGACCAATTTTGCTGGGCATATATATAGATTAAAGAAAACCATAAGTGTGCACAACACGTCAGTGCCGAATCAAATTCTCCAAGCACTGATGAAAACAAAAAGAAAACGGCCATCAGCCTCTTATGATGGGAGTCGCCACTGGCCAAGAACGTCCACCACTATTTCTTGGACTTCCGTTTCCCAAAGAACAGACAAGTGTCCCCCGTACTCTCGCCTGGAAGCACAGAAAATGAGAGGCTCCGGGTTAAGCCTTTGCTGAAACCCCATCTCCGATAGAGTAGGTAGAAATCGGTTCCAGATATCAATTTCAAGGCTCGCGGTCGCACAATCAAGCTACTTTTTAGTTTTCTTTCATGATATTGTTGTAGTGTATCATAGTCTGCAGGGTCCCTGTTACTGCCAGACTCACGACTTTCGTAGACAGCGCTCTGTGGAATGTCCGTCTCCGGTAATGACGACTTTTGTTCAGGAGTGATTAAGTGAGAAGTGTGATTAATAACAAGAAGATTGTGACAAGAGAAAGGCCGACAAAGAAACAAGAATCGAAGTATAAGGAAAGGCATCGAGCTGCTGGTATGGTGTGTGGCGTGTCGTGAATACTCAGACATTGATCGTAGATGGGATGGCGGCAAGTCGTGCGTCGCTGGAGACTCGAAAGGGTTATTCTCTGCAAGCTTAACGCAGTGAGAAACCCTTTCGCTTGCCTTCCTTCTCCAATGGCCGTCCGCTTTCGACACGCTGCTTCTTGTCTTCGAGCTCGGCTCGCTGGCGATCGAGTTGCTCCTTCATTTCTCTATGACGAGCGTATAGCTCCTCTTCGGATTGCTTCAGTTTGCTCTCCTTTTCAGCAACCTTCTGTTGGAAGACCATCTTCATCTCGGCCTCCATCTTGGCTAGCTTTTGCTCGTGCAGAGCACGCTCCTCCTCCTGCTTAACAGCAGGGTTGACCTCCTTGAAGACGCTTGGGTCTTGCGATACGCCCATGGCAATGAGCTTATCGGTACGGTAGTTCTCGTACAAGGTGTTGTTGGTGTTCTCCTTGAGCTCTTCCATGTGAGTTCGGATGAGCATCTGGCGAAGCTTGACGAAGTCGCAGTGCTCCTCGTTGTCAACCTCAATGATACCCCAAGGGTACTGACGTCCACGAACAGCCCGGCCGTCGGCTGTCTTGATCTCATTAGTGGCACCAACGACAGCAAAGGGGACTTTGGACATGATCTCATTGTTCTCGGCAATAGTCTCTTCATCATCCAGCTCGTATCTGGGTCCCTCAAAGATCTGGATCCCGTGGTGCTTGATATCGGCCAGAATCTGTCACAACTTGTTAGCTTCTTGCTTTAACGGCCACTGACCCAATTTAGTCTGGTCCAAGCAACTTACGCGAGCTTTGAAGCTGGTAATTTCCTCATCGGTGAGAGTATCGGACTTGGCGATGACAGGAATCAAGTTGACCTTGGTGTGCAGGCGTCGCATGACCTCAATGTCCAGAGGCTTCAAAGAGTGGCCAGTGGGCTGAATGAAGAAGACGCAAGCGTGGATACGGTTGTCAACGATGTTCATGCGATTGACCTTGTTCTCAGCGTCGAGGTATGCATCATAGCGACGCTCTATGTCGTCAACAATGGGACGCCAGGACTCATCGTTGTTGACAAAGTCACCGAATCCAGGGGTATCAACCACGGTCAAGCGGAGACGAACACCAGCTTCCTCGATATCGGCGCTGATGGCCTGAATCTGGACAGTCTTGGGAATGATGTCGTGGCTAGGACCCTTGCGCTCTCTAGGGGGTACAAAGAAGTATTGAAAAGCGTGTTGACCAAAGTAGACTTGCCAAGGCCGGACTCGCCTATAGTCGTATGAATCAGCCAACGTGAACAAGCGAAGACATGGCGCAGCAGACGGATTGCTGTTACTTACCAACAACCATTACATTAAAGTTAAAACCCTTGCGCACACTCTTGCGGTGCCACTGGTTGGGCAAGTTGGCGAAACCGACATAGCCAGTAAGCTTGCGTCGTACAATGTTTCGGGCGTCTTGAATGGACGAAGGAGCTGCCGGAGAGGGAACTACAGGAGCAGAGTCAGAATGATGAACATCTTAAGCAGAGGCCACGGAATCAGGCTTGCCAGCAATGGGTGATGCGGGAGATCCCGTCGGAGAGTCTGAGCCGTCGGACGCTAAAGAAAATTAGTTAGCAAATTATTTACAAATGTTGAAGTGAACCATGGTAGAAAAGCAGGGTGCAGGGTCGAGGAGGATAGCGGACTGGAATCCTTGGCCAAAATAGTAGCATTCCCAGAATCACTGCCGCTACTTTGACTTGCTGCGTTCACTTGAGCTTCTTCGGATTCGTGCTGCGTGACATCCTTTTGAATCAATGGGGCATGAGACTCTTGCGATGAACCACAAGTCGCCGGATTTAACGAAGGAGGTTCCTCCACATCGAGCATGCTGCGAGACTGTCGGGAGGTTGCAGTACTCGTCGCGGGTTTAGGAGCCGTGGCTAAATATGACGCAGCTTTCTCTTGCGGGACCGTAACACCACTTGGGTTTTCGGGCACCGTAGCCGAGTCAGAAGACTGGCCGCTTCGGGTGCGTGGTCTGACTTGTGTTGCCATTTCCAAGTTCGATTTTGACTATGGCAGGCTTCGTCTTTGATGATGAACAAGTAGTGTTGCACACAAAGGATGTCGAGTCCAAAAAAGGGGGCCGCTTATAGTCCCGTGTACAAATCCAAGAAAGTGTAGATGTCGCACAACGTATGTTTCTTTTGGGAGGATTATGATGGAGACTTATAGTTGGGGGCACGATGAATACGTGATAAATGATATTTCCAAAAGGAACGGAGGTTTTTCGATTTGCCTCGAGGGGGTCCGTCCAGTTTCGCAGTCGCATCCCAAGCACATGCATGGGGCCGCCTCACTCGCATGCAGGCACAACTCGCGTAGAAAGAATGCACAAAAGAAGGAGTGCAGCTTACCCATATCGATGTATAAAGAGCGGTCGATCGATTTCTTAAGAATGGACGATAGAGTTTCTATAAATAGGCGAAATGTCAGCTACGTCAGGGAGGAGCTCTGATGGGGTTCGGAGGGAGGAGGGTTTTTATCAACAAACAGGGCCAGGACGGTTCTGATTATTTGAAGTGAAGCAAGGACGAGTTGGTGTTCCTGAAAACCAGGCCAACTCGATGCATGCAGCAGCGATGATACGTTGAGGAAAAGCGCGATGGCCTAGAATATGAAAGGTGAGGCACGATATGGCCTTGCTGGAACTTACCAAGGGAGGAGATAGGGGCGCCCGGAGAGAAGGAGCACGCGTGTCAAAGAAGGGGTGGAAGAAAAAAATTACAAGACGATGCGGCCACGAATTGTCGACGATGAGGCCCAGGTTGGCACACAAGAAGTCGACGATGAGGAAGTAGCAATGATGGGAGAGAAAGACGAACGAGAAGTAAAGTGAGGTTTGAAAAGGGAATTTTGGGGGCTTGCGTTGGCGTGGTGAGCTGTGTGAGTCTGGACACATGGAGCTAGGAGGGAAAAATGCTGTGGTGGCCGCGAGACAAGGAAGGCAGGCACGACTGCCTGCATTGTTACTGCCACCAGACAGACAGTTCTCGTCCCTGAGCCAGTGTGCAGTGGGCACCCACTGTACGTACCCTCTGCCACGCCAATTGACCTCTAAGACGCAGCTATCTGGTTCGCAGAACGAACAACTATAAACGCCCGCTCTGTGGCCACTGAGGCGCGGCATCAAAAGCAAAGGGGTTTGTGCTCGGCTACACCCAATAGGGACTAGCCGCCAACAGGGGCTCAACGGATGCTCTGGAAAGCGTGAATGGTGCACGAGGCCGCTGATTGGATGTAGGCGCCCTTCCAAGACCCTGGTTGATGGAGCTCTCGATGGGTTAATATTCGGAGGAACAGGGGCTGAACGTCGCTGAACGCGCCTGCCTGGCCGCACTGATGAGAGCACAAGCACAAAGGCCAGGAGAAGCAATGATGATGACCCAAGCAAGTTGGGTTGGCCACATGCCTGGTTCCTTCTTGCCCCAGTACACGACAACAGTCTACTAATTCCATACGCCGTCTGTGCCAGCCTCGCGACGATGAAGTCTATCACGTCACGTCGTCACGATCCAAGACTTTGTCGTACACCTTCATCTTTTGGAATGCCCTAGTAGTGGCACTTATCTCATTGTTCGATTGTCATTGTCGATCTGCTTTTTACTTCCGGTTTGTCGCAGGTCTCACTTTCTTGTTGCGGCAGAGGGCAATCTGCCACGATTCCCTCCTCTATCTCTACAATTAATTCAGTATTGTGCTGAGCAATCCGCCCCCTATTCATTGACCAGTCAAAAGGAATATAGACTTGGGCCACACAGCACATGACACAATCTATTTGTCTACGGGAGCACGGACTACTGCTGCGGCCAATTCTTTTTCCGCCCTGTTTGAGTTACGACCCGACAAAAAGGAACTCTGGGGACAAAAATGGGATAAGAACGAGACATTTTCGACCTGTTTGGAACAGGAAATCTCCCGCCCCTTTTTTTCCTTTTGGCTCGCAGTCCTCTAATCGCCTTTGGATACGGACTACCTTCGCATGGGTTTATGCAGTCCCTAATCCTTTTCACAGTCGTAAGGAGCAGCAAGCTGGTCAACTCGAAGGGATAGGAGCCAATCAGAACAAATATATATAAGGGGCACTCCTTAGTGTACAATGTAAATCGCACTATAAGAGAAGTTACTATAAGATCCTTTTACACAAAAAAGCTACCTTGCTAAGCCTGGGTTCCTCTGCTAAATTTAGGTGCCTTGCTTGCATCCGAAAAAGAATGGGTCAAGGGATGCTTGAACCTGGTGGCCCTATAATTTAGTAAATAATGAAATGCTCCAAGCTGACTGGGCCAAGCTCTGCCATCGATCGACCCGCAAAGCAATTCGAGATGGCGCCGCGACCACTTCGCTCTGTCATGCATTCTGTCATGCATTCGTATTGGTCCCGATCAGCTCAATGCAAGCCCTTTAAAGATTGAGATTGTCTCTCCAGAACGTGTGCATGTTGATTCTGGCCTCATCTCATACTGCAGGTTTGTGGACCTAGCCCGTGATACGTAGCTCCATGCTGCATGCATCTCGTGTTCTTCTGTCGAGCTTGTCACTCCGTAACCGTGCGAAGAAGGAGCTGCACATGTCTTTTTCTGGGTGGCTGGTGTCATTGTCGCGTTTGGTGTAACAAATTTGGGGAAGCGACCTTGTACGCCCCCTTTGTTTGTCTGGCAGTCTAGTAGGCAGGCGGGCTGAAGGTTGTTCACATTGTCGTGGAGACTATTGGCGCCACACAAACATCACGGACCAGGGAACCCAATTTGGTGTAGGGTATGCGCCAATGGATGAATCAAAAACTGGCATCGTTGCAGCTTGCTCCATAACATCCGGAGTTGTCTGCAACAAATTTATCATATAAAGGTGTAGCTGTAGCTGTGAGCTTGACTTTGACCAGGAGTATTACTATGCTGCTTCCCTCCTCAGTCCCATGCACCATTTCAAGAGAAACTTTTGGAAAAAACAAGAACCACTATTGTACATGTTGTAACACCTCGCCGTCACACCGACAGCGCTCTGACTCATGACCGAGAACATCGGTCTACAGATTCGCTTGTTGCCCGGCAAAGAATTTCTTGGTTTCCGCACATCTTTCGCTCTTGCAGCCGGGGCATCGCAACCCTAATTGCTTTGAGCAGGCTGAGCCGCTGGCCAAATGGGTCTTGGCAATATCAGCCAGAGCCTCAATGAACACCGGGCTGCCATTCAGACTGTCTGCTCGCTTAATGGTGTCCGTGTGGCCGCTCTCGCCAATGACCTCATGATCCAGCTCGTACAGGGTTTCGATATGGTCAGACGTGAATGCAATGGGGATAAGAACCAGGTCCTTTTGGCCCTTGGCTACATATTGCTCGACTGTAGTGGCGGTCTGGGGCCCAAGCCAGGCGGAGGGACCGACCTGCGACTGCCAGCAGAGACGATAGGGATTGGAAAACTTCAATCGCTGCATGACAGCATAGACAGTTGCAGCAACCTCGGCAGGATATGGATCACCTCTGTTGACGACAGACATAGGCAGGCTGTGGGCAGAGAACAATAAGACCACGTCTCTGCGGCGCTCTTCGGGGTATTCGGCAAGCTTGGCCTCGATGTTCTGCGCAAAAGCCTCAACTAAGCCTGCGTGCGCTGGCCATCTGTCAATGACACTCCAAGAGATGGTTCCAGAACCAGTCTCGTCAACGTTCTTGTTCTCCAGTCTGTGCCTCCACTTCCACAGCTCGTTCAAGCTGCTTCCGTGGTTGAGCACGAGTACTGCGGGTACTGCGTGAAGGCGACGGCACGACCGCCCTTCCTGTTGCCGAAACCATCAGCAAAGAGCTTATGGTACATCTCCTCCGTCAATGGGTCGGCGTATCTGAAAGCCACATAGGGCTTGTGGGGGCAGTCTCGGGCGAAATCTTGTCCAGAATCTTGCACATCTCAGCACACTGGTATTCGGACCATTTTCTGATCGGGGATCCTCCGCCAATGGCAGCATATTGTTTCTGTATCATGGGTGTCCGTCGCTTAGAGAGGAGTGGGCCGATGTATCCTTGAAGTCGACCAAGCGGTATCAAGTCGCCGTCTGACTGTATAATACAAGCGCATTAGACGACGGCACGAACAAGTTCTTGCTAGCTGGGCTGGTGACTTACAAAAAGACGACTCAAAAAGCTGCCGACGTCGTTAGTCGTTGATGGGCCGCCCATGTTGAGAAACACCATGGCGGTTGGGCCTTTGGATCCTGCAGCATCTTGGGTGACAGGCGGGACGGGTGTCGCAAAGTGCCGGTTCTGTTGTGCGAGCTGAGGCAGGACGAGCCGGGAAGTAGAATTCCTCGACACGCCTTGCAAAAGCCGCTGTGCAGAGACTCGAGACGACATTGTGAGCGAGTTCGCTAGTCTCAACGGATCAGCTGCTTGGAGAGGATACAATGTTGGAAAGTTTTGTCGGAACGCCGATCCTCCGAGTATAGAGCACTTGCCGTCTAGATCGGGCAATCATGATGTAAGCGATTCAGCAGCAGCAAAGCTTCAGCCAATGATGTCGTAGATAATTGCTGGTAATAGCCACGTGATGTCGGGACTTCGAGCACACGGCGCCTGTGGACGAACGTTCGAGACCCACCGCTTCATTCACGAAGACAGGCGAGCGATGTCCAATCTGGCTGCTGCGTGAGATGGTAGACCTTTGGTCTTGTTGTTTTTCATCCATGTAGAGACCAGGATAATTGATGAAAAGAACCGGCGAAAATGGCAGAAAACAGTCACGATTGGAAGCGTGAGGATGAGGATGAGGATGAGGATGATCAAGAACTTGATGAGACGGTAAGAACAACAATCACTCGCCTGTGCTACAATGCCTCGGCTGACAAACTGTAGAGCTACAAGGCTCAGAAAGATGCCATCATAATGGCGGTCGATGTTAGCGAGTCAATGTTGAAGCCTCCGCCGCCGTCCAACTCAAGGAAGGCGGATCAAGACAGCCCCTTGAGGCAGCTCTCAAATGCGCCTATCATTTAATGGAGCAGCGCATCATCTCCAACCCCAAGGACATGATGGGCATTCTACTCTTTGGAACAGAAAAGACGAAGTTTCACAATGAAGAAAGTGGCCGTGGCGGACTGGGATATCCAAACTGCTACCTCTTCACGGATCTTGACGTACCGGCCGCCGACGATGTCAGGATGCTGAAGTCTCTTGTCGAGGATGGTGAAGACGATGGCCAAGTTCTGAAGCCATCGAAAGAGCCAGTAATCATGTCCAACGTGCTATTCTGCGCAAACCAACTGTTCACTACCAAGGCTGCCAACTTTGGAAGTCGACGACTCTTCATAATTACTGACAACGACAACCCGCATCCTACAGACAAGGCAGCGGCTTCTGCAGCGGCGGTCCGAGCCAAGGACCTTTACGATCTCGGTATCACAATTGATCTCTTTCCCATAACACACGATGGATCCAAATTTGAACTGTCTAAATTCTACGACGTGAGTTGCCGCAAATCCATACAATGGTCTCATTATTGTGCTTTGAGCTAATCAGACGACTTAGGATATTGTGTATCGAGACCCGATCGCGGAAGTGAACAACACAGCTGTGCCCTTTTCGAAATCAGGCGATGGATTATCGCTTCTCAATTCATTAATCTCAAACATCAACTCTAGGCAAACGCCGAAACGAGCATTGTTCTCCAACCTTCCTTTTGGAATTGCCCCTGGTCTGCACATTTCAGTAAAAGGATACAACATTCTTCACCGGCAAACGCCAGCAAGGACATGCTACATCTGGCTTGACGGCGAGACGCCTCAAATAGCCAGTGGTGAAACGACTAGACTAGCAGAAGACAGCACTAGGACCGTCGAGAAGGGTGAGATAAAGAAGGCCTACAAGTTTGGCGGCGAGTATGTCTACTTCACCCCGAAGAACAAAAGTCCTTGAAGGATTTCGGGTCTCCCATCATTAGGATCATCGGGTTCAAATCTCGCAAGCTTTTGCCTATTTGGGCTAGTGTGAAGAAGTCTACGTTCATCTTCCCGAGCGAAGAAGACTATGTTGGCTCCTCACGTGTCTTCACAGCACTCTGGCAGAAGCTGATCAAAGACGACAAAGTCGGCCTCGCATGGTGTATTGTCCGGAAGAATGCGCAGCCTATGCTGGCAGCTATTATCCCGTCTAGGGAACGTACGGATGAAGATTCTGGGGCACCATATCTTCCTGCCGGACTTTGGTTATACCCTCTGCCCTTTGCAGATGACCTGCGAGACATCAAACCGCCATCGAAAGTGACGCGAAGCACTGATGAGCTTACCACCAAGATGCGAACGGTTATTCAGCAGCTGCAACTACCCAGAGCCATGTACAATCCGATGAAATACCCGAATCCAGCACTGCAGTGGCATTATCGGATTCTCAAGGCTCTCGCGCTCGAAGAAGAAGTGCCAGAGGAGCCCGATGACGCAACCAAGCCCAAGTCCAAAGCGATCAGCAAGCGAGCGGGCGGCTACCTGGAGGACTGGTCGGGCAAGCTGGAGCAAGATGCGGGATCCGCCTCGACAGCAAACGAACTGAAGCGCGAGACGGATCATGATGGTTCCGATCGACCGACGAAGCAAAGACGTGGGGCATCGGAGAAGCCCAACGCGTCGTCCATGTCGATGGCTGAGCTCAAGGAGGCGATAGAAAGCGGCGAAATCATGAAACTGACAGTGGCTCAGCTTCGAGATGTTGCTGGGTCGAAAGGTATCAGCACTGCAGGGAAGAAGGCAGACATTGCCGAGAGGATAGAGACGTGGGTTGAGAATTCATAAGGGTATTTTTCCAGGCGGCAACCACTATGTAGGCTTGGCTTGTGTGTATAGATATAGAGGGTATTTTCCATTCTTCTGGCGGGATTTACTTGAACTGTCTTGAACTGCACGGCAATTGTTGGGCGTCTTACTCGTGTCGAGTGTTGTCAGAGGTGACGAAAATAAATGAATGCAAAGGTGCAGGTGCGGCGCTGGGACCCACAAGCAGCCAACAGCTTAATCAAATCCCGTCCGAATTCACTCAACAACACCACGCGCATTCTTCATCCGCACTTCTTCCCCACACACTGCGCAAGCGTCCGGCCAGCAAGCTCCCCGACAGTGAAACGCCTCTTCATCCTCGCAGTGCGTCAGAAAAGCAGAAGCGCACTTGCAGAGAAGAGCTCGCCCGTCGGCAGAACCACAGTCGTCCCCATCTTCACCAATGGCCGAGTTTCTAGCCCGCTTCAACTTTGGGGCCCGCGATGACTTTGCACCCGACGACGACGGGGCATGCGCGTCCGTGTCGGAACTGGAGCAACGACTCCGAAGTGCCATAGAGGAGAAGACGACCGAAGTTCGAGCAGAGCGAGTCAGTATGGCACTTGAAATCGCAGGAACGGCCGAGTTCAGCATCAGTGCGACGCAACTGCAAGCACAGGACGATGACACAAGTAACGTCGACCCTCGCTTATGGGAACCGAGCCGATGGAGGTCGAAACGGATAAGGCACACCAATTGCAAATGTACACCACTCTCGAGGTGCTGAGGTCTCAACCCAGTTCGAACCCATCAACCCAGCAGGCTGTCGCCGGACTGATCGTTGAAGCGGCGAGCGCAGCCGATTCGAGCTCATGGACACTTCACCAGTCAGAAATGGCGCCGAGCGGGTGGATGTTCACTTTTCTTTGTGCAGGCTCAACTGCGGTTTGGAAGATGCAGAACCAAGGCAAGGTGAAGTCGGTTGTGGGAGACTATAGCAAAAAGGATCCAGATCCAGTTCTATTCAGTCGTCCAGCTTTTGACTGTAAAGGGCGGATTACAATCTCATTCCCCAAGAAAGAGCGCAAGATTATAGTCAGATATGACCACATGCCACTGCACAAAACAGTCGCCGACCACGTGGAGTTTATGAAACCTCCTCCCATGATTGGACCCCAGAAGCCGAGCAAAGCGACTTTGGCTGAGGCCGCTAGAAAGGCACAGAAGGAAGCTGCCAAAGCCAGGAGGATTGCCAATCGACAGGCCAAGAGGAAGGAGACCATGGAGGCTGCCGCTCACGATGGCACCCCGAAACCCAAGAGGAGCAGGAAGAAAAAGACAGAGAGGTCCAGCTTTCGTTGGCAGACCAAGCAAGCAGAGCTCTGGAGGATGCCGATGTCATTCAACTTCAACAAGCAATCACTCATGAAAGTCAGCAGAATGGAGGAGGTACTGCTGAACAGGCGGCGACGTCAGCACCAGCAGCACCAGCAGCAGGAGACCAACCTCGTCCTGCATCGAAAGCATTGGCCATCAATGTGTCACCAGAAGAGGCAGCACGACGAATGGATGTCGCTCAGAAGATGCTGACAGAAGCTGGGATCAATCATGCCTCACTATCCGCGGATCAGCTGGCCATCTTTGCCAACCAGGCGCCGGATCTTCAGAAGGAATCACTGAACATGCTCATCACCTACGGGGCAGAGAGGTTGCAAATCATACATCCGAGCAATAGAGAGAACTCAAACTCCGCGCCACCACCCACCAATACACCTGCTCCGGGCGATAAAGATGGCAACAATGGTCCAGCAACTACGACGAAGCAGTTGGTGCTAGGTGACGCAACGCCTACAGGGAAGGGAAAGACAAGACCTTTGGGGAAGTCGAGGCTGGCCTGCTTCCATTGCAAGAGCTTCAAAGTCAAGGTAAGCCATACATACGTCCGGGATGTTTGCCATGTTCTTGTTGATACTGTTTATGAAGATGCTGAGTATACCGATGTTGACATGCACACAACAGTGTCCGAAAGAGCGACCTGTCTGCACGGAGTGCCAGACCTCGGGTCGTATTTGCCAGTATCCGCCACAAGTACCAAGGAAACGGAAGACCAAATCGGATGCCGTCGTGGCAGAGCATGCCGATGTCGATGCCGATGTCAATGCGGATGCGGATGCGGATGCTGATGACGAAGACGACGACGCTGAAGCAGATCCGGCTGATACAACGGTGGCGGAAATACATGAAGAAAATGCTTCAGAACAGCACGGCGCCACTCAGACACAGCAAGAGCAGGCAAGCACGGATAATCAATACCCAGAAGAACAGTATTCTTCCTATCCTCCGGCTCCCGCAGCCGATACTCCTGCTTCCGCAGCCGATATGATTTCCAATACGTCCAGCGACCCTGTTCATGGCGTGCACGAGCGACCATCACAGTTACCTTATTTCCAGTCGGCGTCAGGCCTGTCTCTTCCCCAGCCTGATCCCTTGGATGAAGTACCGCGATCATTGCTGAACTCTGACCTTGCATTGCCGCAAAGCACAATGTACTACCCCATGTACAATGCTCCGGCTACGGCTACGGCTACGGCTACGGCTACAGGCACAGGCACAGGCACAGGTACAGCGCCAGCAGCTGCTACAGAATCTCAACACGAACGCGAAGAGGTGTCGTTTGAACAGAACACAGTCGTAAACACGATTCACCAGGCGAGACGGGATTCGAATGGTGCCAGGCGCAGCAACGCCGCCGCATCGCCAGCGTGGGGTCAAAACACCAACCTACCAGCTTTGGCAAAGACATCCACGTCGCAAATTTCGCCGCCCATAAGGCACGGACTCCCAAAGACGCAGAGCCCTGATCAAGTTGCGGCGACACTACACAGGTACCAGATGCAGGATGCCCATCTCCTGGCGCATGCGGCGTCGAATGACCAGCGATACACACCCAACTCAAGCGTCAAGATGCACCACCACCCCCGGTCTACCAAACGTCGACCAACAAGTCACCGTTCCAGCCCATGTATAATCCGCGGTCCAAGTCCCAACAAGGCCACCGGGGAGCTGAGTCAGTCCCTCAAAGGGCCAGCAGTGCCTTTCAAGTACCCCCAGACCCCGGCAGCGGCAGCGGCGGCAACCTCAACCACAATACCAGCAACGATAACAATAACAGCTTATCTGGACTGTTATCAACGGGTGGACATGCATCAAATCGACACTCGAGCACCGCGAACTTGCCGAGTGAGCAATCCAACAAGATTGGATACAAACCGTACTCTTACCAAAGGAGCGCAAGCAGTGCTCACTACCCTTCGTATCAGTACGATGGCGAGGGCACAACGGCCATGACCATGACTGGTGCATACCAGTCTCTGACAGCACACAGCAGCTCGTGGAGCGATCATCGTGGACAAATCCCCACGAACACTACCAGATCAGGCTATGAGCAGCAGGCTCACCAAGGCCAGCAGCAGCAGCAAGGCCAGAATTGGCAAGGGCTGGGAAATCCTTCACAGAGCGATCATACTTCGCAGGGGCAGCAGCGTCAGGGGTTTGACTGGGGATGCATGATGGCTGGAACCGAGGTCATTAGCTGTCGCTCAAACTGCAGCCGGCCGTAGCTAGAGGCCTCCACGGAAGGGGGAATCGGGAATCAAGCGACACGTCTATTTTTAAAAACCCCAAGGATACGGCTTTTGTTATCCTGCTTCTCTCTTGTCCTTCTACAAGGGCGATGTTTTCATGGGCGCAAACGTTGGAAGGGGGGAGGAGGCATGTTTTCTCCTGGGCTGGGTCGGGTCAAGGGACTTGCTTGCTTGGCTGCGACGAACATCATGTACGGAGTAAATGTATATCTAGACCACATCATCTACTTAATACCTCGGATTTGCAACCAGATGCCATACACAACATGACAAAACATGCCTGCCCTACGGAGTACATGGCTACATCATCAATCTCCCCGAGACCGGCCGCCCTCCTCGTTATCCTCATCTGCCTCAGCACCCTGGCCAGCTCCCTCCCCGTTTCCTCATCCTTGCCCAACTCATCTACGACAGCCCATATCCTCGCGTCCTCCACCTCGACCGCCTTGCCGAGCAGCACCTTGACCCAGCTTATATTCTCCTTCACAGAACCCCCGCGGTCCCCCTCGCCTGCGTCACAGCCTGGTTGGCGAATCGGAACGCGAGATCCAACTCCCTTGCTTCGGCGCAGGCCATGATCAGAGCCTTGTATACGTGAGCGCTTCGGACCGGGTCATCGTCCTCGGCGACATGGGCCGTGTAGTCTCTGGCCAGCGACCGAGTCGTCTCCACGCTGTTGCTGTTCATCATGAGCGTCTGCATCATGGCCGCGTTGGCCTGCTCGCCACACAGCACTGGCACGTCTTTGTACAGGGCCATGGCGGCTTCCGCACCCTGCTTCTCGGCCAGGGCTTCGACCACCACGCCTACCGCCGCGACCGGGACGTGCTGCTCCGAGGAGGCCAAGTCGCGTAGGCCTTGCTCCGCGTCGGGAATGAGCGTCGGGTGCCGTCGGAGGGCTTCGTGCACGGCGCGCGTGCTCCCGCGGACGATGCGAATCCCATTCCTCTTCATGATGCAGAGCGTGCGAAACGCACCAGCCACGTCGCCGTTGGCAGCGAGCGCTTCCACGACGGCTTCGTAGTGGTACGCCAGGAGTCTTGTTCGCTGGGAAATCTTGTCAAGGGCCTCGGTGGCAAGGGATGCGTCTCCGTGGCGAGCGGCCGTGGCGAGAACGTTTTCCGCAATCCCGTCCGAGGGTTGGAAGAGCGACGTTCTCACGACGCTGTTCCAGGCGAACATGGTTCCCGGGTAGTGGAATGCCTGGCTGGCCACGTCGAGCACGTAGTAGAGGATGCTGGATATGGCCTTGCCCTCGCTCTCCAGGCTCTTGCGGCGGAACAGCAAGAGGAGCATTTCGTCAATGAAGCCCAGTTTCCCAAAGACCATGATGAAGATGTCATACACCCAGATGTCAATGGGAGCTTTCTTGTCCATCATCTCCGTGAGCCGCAGGTACGCTAGCTCGTACTGCTCGTCGCGGAGTAAGCCGAGTAGCACACTCTGCTTTGCTCTCGTGTCAATGGTAAACCAGAACTCCTGCATGGTGTCGAGGATTTCTTGGCGGAGGGCGTAGTCGGGGTGGTTGGCCAGCGCGGCCAGCGCGGACTGACACATGTCCGACGTAGGCTTGATGTTCTGCGACGCCATGTCGTCCAGCAGCTTGCGGATGCCCTTGGCCGATCCTTGCGGGTCGACCATGGCGTCCATCATGCATTCGTAGATGAAGGGGCTTGGGCGTTGGCCTCGCTCCGAGAGCACGTGCCGAACCAGAAGAATTATGCGGCTGTGGCGGTCGATCTCTTGGCCGTGGAAATGCCATCCCCGGGGTTGGCGCATCGTCAGGAGGGCGGACATGATGTCGTCAGGGAGGCTCGACGCAACGTTTCCTCGGTAGGAGGTGTCGGTGCCAGTAGGTGCTCGTCTCGCGGGACACCATTCTTGGGTGTTGTGTTACGCGTGAGACTGCTCCATGTTGATGTTCCCGTCTGCGATGTCTGCGATGTCTGCGATGTCTGCGATGTCTGCGATGTCTGCGATGTCTGCGATGTCTGCGATGTCTGCGATGTCTGCGATGTCTGCGATGTCTGCGATGTCTGCGATGTCTGCGATGTCTGCGATGTCTGCGATGTCTGCGATGTCTGCGATGTCTCCGATGTCTCCGATGAAGAACGAGTCGTAATCAATCGTCTTTCGGGCAAATGAAGGCACGCGGCACTCGATTGTGCCGTACGCTGAGCTACCTGTCTCGCCAAAGGCCTTGGGCTCTCTACACCCTGACGCAGAACCAGCCTGTCCAAACCTGGGCACAAGCAGCGCCAGAGGCCATCGTATGCAATTGGACTGCCTCGCATGCTGGCCCATTACTGCGCTCGTCGCGGATCCGATGAGATTGATCAGAGGTTGAAAAGCACCCTTACCTCCCTCCTCTGCTTCTCTCTCGACGTTGTTGGTTTCAATCTGTTGTCAAGCTCAGCCCCCAGCTCCCAGGTGTTTGTTTCCGACATCCAATAAAGCGGGGCGATGCACTTGGCGGGGCGCGCGCCAACCGCAACCGCAACCGCACCCACACCCGCACCACCAGTGAGTGGCACAACCAACACCTTACCTCGCCTTTGACCTCACCAGACGCAAAACACGTTTGTCGCCGATGTGCAGCCCAGCCGGCCCCCATGGTTCGTCCCCCTCCTCCCGCGCAAAGCCATGTCCACTTCCAAGAATATCTGGGGGACGAGCAACGAAACGCGCAATCAGCTAACCCAACACCAAACAGTTACCCCTCAGCCTTCTTAACGCCGCCCAAGGGCACCCCATGCTCGTGGAGCTCAAGAATGGCGAAACCCTCAACGGCCATCTCATCCAGTGCGATACATGGATGAACCTCACCTTGCGGGAAGTCGTGCAAACCAGTCCAGTACGTTGATTTCTACTCAATACAAGTCCCATACTTCTCCAAGGAATCCCCCAAAAAAAAAAATTACCCTTCCACTTCAACTCCGCCATAGACCACAATCAAAGTTAACATCCTTCAGGGAGGTGACAAGTTCGTCCGATTAAAAGAAGCCTACGTCAAAGGAAACAACGTACGACCCCACCCCCTCTTTACAAAATCACCCAGTGGATAGCCACCTGTTTTCCATATCGACCGTCGTGAACAAAGTAGACAGAAAACTAATACACACCATAGATCAAGTACCTACGCGTCGACAATGACATCATCGACCAAGTCAGCGAATCTCAAAGGGACAACAAAACTTTAGAGGCGGACGAGGCGGCCACGGCCAGTCAAGAGGGGATCACCACGGGCACGGCGCCCGCGGAGGTGGTGATCGAGGAAGAGGAGGACGGGGAGGCGGGAGGGGCGGAGGGGACGAGGGCGCGGCCAATAAGCGAATGGGGCACGTAAATGGCACATGTAAAACGGGCGTGGTTGGTCCTGAATACCCTTGACGGAGGGCGGTCCCCATGTGGAAATTCGAGGCCCGGCTTTATCAAGTTCTTCCTCCCTTGAATGACACGGATCTGGGGGCAAGTGAGGACGACGGCATAGATGATGCGAAAGGGCAGGCCAAAGAACCACGGCGGATGAAACGGCCATACCAAATTGCCAGCTTCTGACGTGCAGAGTAATGGCAAGCACGGGACGTCTACATCGAAAACAGCACCAGGACCAACATGGATGGGTACGGAGGCGGGGCGGTTTGAAGAGTGTACTGTTAGAGTTTGACAGACAAGGAAAGTAAGACGCAAAGGAAGACATGAAACACAGCTGGGCATGAATAGAGAATAAATCTGGCTCGTTTTACATTAAAACTGCGTTACTTGTTCTATTCTAAGGTGTATCTTTTGACTCAGTGTTGGCGTGTTTGTTCAAATACATTCATTCTTCGATTCGATTGCCCTGAAAAACACCACTCACTTTTACAACAGGGACAAGAATATCTCAACTCCAACACGCATTTCTTATGCGTCTGTCAGAATCATGATACAAAAAAAAACTGCAACCGTCCCGCTAGACCTTTTATTTTTATTTTTATTTTTTTCAGAAGTTGGCAACAGCAACAGCAATGGCCTGGTTGTCAGAGTGAGAAATGGATAGGGCAATGTCCTTGACACCAGCTTTGCTGGCGGCCGAGGCAGCCTCTCTGTGGAGCTGTGGTAATGGTTAGTAAGTAATTTCGAGCCAATGTGTTCGTTCAGAAACAGGTGACAGAGCATACCTTGACAGTGGGAGCACCCTTTTCGTTCTTGATAATCTCTATGTCCTTCATGGCAGCACCGGCACCCTTGCTGGCGACGCCCAGAGACTTGAAAACAGCCTCCTTGGCGCTCCAGCGTCCAGCAAAAGAGCTCTGAGGACTGGGGGCGGCCTTGCAGTAGCTGATCTCATCGGCGGTGAAGTTGCGTTCCAGAAAGGTCTCATTGTCGATGTTCACGGCAGTAATGTCCTCGACATCGACACCGACGTTGCTGTTCTTGTTGGTGACCTTGTGGGCGAGCGCCTCCATCACTTTTTGGGTCTCAGCAGCGCGGGCTGAGGTCATGACTTTTTCAGACTGCTTCATAAAGTTCTCAGAGTACTTCAGCTCAGATGACTTCTTGTCCTCCGTCACACGAGCATCAGGGTTGAGCAGGACACTGCTGAGCTGTTCGTCAGTGTATGGCGCCTTGGACTTGGCGACGAACAAGCTGTTGTTGATGAGGCCGTTGTGGAAGTAACGGTAGGCCTTCTTCTGACGGGCCTCAACCTTGGAGCAGTACTCCTTGTAAGCACGCTCATCAAGCGTGGCAAACAGATACTTGGGATGGACACCAAGAACCTGAGCACCCTTTTGACCGAAACCAAACGACGTCACAAGGAAAGCCTTGACGCCATCCGTCTGAATAGTGCGGCTCGGGTAGACAATGAGGTCGAACTGCTCCATGATGGGGTCGACGTTGTCAGCATTGCGGTTGCCAGGAACTAAACCGCTGTCTAGAACCTGGAGACAGCCGTTCATCATCCAGGCACCCGCAGCACCCTTTGGGTGACCGGTGAGGTACTTCTGGAAGATACCCATGACTGCATTACCCTTGCATCGGCCAAGGTGACGCAGTTGCTGGCAAATGACTGAAGACTCGTTCTTATCGTTGGCCTTGGTGGAGGTACCGTGGAAGGAGGTAACGCCAAGGTCGTCAACGGTAAGACCCCAGGTAGCCAAGGCACCACGAAGGGGAGCAATGCTGGTGTCGCTCTTCCAGAAGTTGTTGCCCATGCTTCGAAGAAGCTCCTTTTCCTGTCGACTAGCCTCCTTCTCAATGTGCACAAAGCGCTCTTGAGCGTACAGTTTCTCATCAAAAGACGGGTCTTGGGCCTTCATGGCATCAATCTCATCATGAATAAACTCAATCTCAGACTCATGCCACTGCTTGATCTGCTTCTTGCGACGCTCAATCTGTCGGCGACGGTAGTCGATGTCAAGCAGAGGCGAGGGAATTTGCCAGCGTGCTCCCGGGCCGTGGTGAGAACACCTTGACCAGGAGCAGGCACAGATCGGCCAATCTTGTCTGACGCGGTGGTAGTAAGGGCGAGGACACCATAGATTGGCACGCCCATATCCAAGGCCAGCTGTGCAGTCATGATGACCTGAACACCACAACCCTGAGACTCCACAAATCCGTTTCTGGTGGTGGTGGTGGGACGAGACATCTCCTTGGGAGTTCGGCCATGGCTAAACTCATCCACGGTATTGCTGGTGGCCTTCATGTTGGCAAACTCGTAAGAACCTTCCTCGCTGAAGTCGTCAAAGCCACCGACAAAGCAGACACGAGCCTTGCCCTCCATGATAGTCTCGTAACCAACATCAACAGACTCGACTGCCGTAGCGCAAGCACCGACAGGAGTCTTGATGGGACCCGAAGAAGAGATGAGCAACATGTTGACCCAGGCGGCCATGGTGTTGATGAAAGACTCCTGGAGAATGTCGTTCTGCAAAGGCTTGTCCAAGAAACGATCTCTGTGCATGCCCCGCAAAGCAGCGGAACCACCCACGCCAGAACCAACGCAGTTGCCGACTTCGGAAACGTGGACGTACTTGTAGAACTCATAAGGATCAGTGATACCGGAGGAGAGGAGTGCCTCGACAGTGGAGACGAGGGAGAAGAGCGTGACGCGGTCGACTTGAGAGATAATATCCTCCGGGATACCGTATCGCTTGGCGTCCCAGCCAGTAGGGATCTGACCGGCAACAAGACGGTCGAAACGGAGGGCCTTGGGGATCCAGAGGAAGCGCCCTTCTTCATGCGGACAATATACTCGCCGCTATCAGGAATCTCGAAAATCTCGACCTTGTCGCCGTGCTCACGCTTGAACTCCTCGGCAGTTTCCTTGGAAGCCTCGAAAGGCTCCAAATTCTCTTCGATGACAACCTCGTGCAGCAGCTGCTTTTGGTTGGGGTCGTAGCCGTTGAATAGCTCAGGTTCAATCAGACGAATACCGGAATGCTCCAAGATGAATTTCTCGTACTTCTGCTTGATATCCTTGTCATCAACAGGGTCGCCAGACTTGGCGTCGACCCAGCCAGAGTGAGGCTTGCCCTTGATAGGACCGTTGTGGTTGCGAATAAGACCCATGATCCAAGCCATCTCAACGCAGCCCTCGAGCGAAAATTCACCGTAGGCTTCCATCTCCCATCGGGTACGTGAGTTACCCCAAGGACCAACTTCAGCAAACCCGGTGACGACGACGACCTTTTCCAAATCGACCATGCCCTTGAGCTTGTCATTGAGAGGAGCAACATCTTTCTTCCAGTCAGGAAGGGTAGGGAAGTCAAACTTGATATTGGCGCGGGGAGAAATGGTCTTCTTTTGTAAAGAACCTCAGAGTCGGCACCATTGATAATGGTGTTCTCGATGGCAGTTTCCTTGGTGACAGCTTTTCGGATCTCACTGGTCTCCATGATGTCCTTACGAAGCCTTGTCATGGCTTCGTTGAGGTTGGGGATGAACTGTAGACCGCCGTTGAGATCGGCAAAGACGGGCTCGGACTGACAAAGGTCGACAATAGTAGGAGACATCAGTCCAAGCAAGTTGAAGGCCATTTCCTGCTGCGAGAAGGTACGGACGCCAAATGCCTCGACGCCTTCGGCAACAATGTTGTTGCCAGACATGAGACCTGTTCCTCGAGTCCAGCCAATGACGGCACCGCAAACAGTGAGGTAGTTGGCCCAGCTCTCAGAGTACCAGCGGTTGAAGAGGGTCTCCAGGGCGAGTTTTGACTCGGAGTAGAGACCATCGTTGCCAAAGGTTCCATGATTGGGTGAGAGTGGGAGTACCACCTGGGCGGGGCGAGTCTCAAAGCCGCGCTCAGCCTTCTGCGCCTTGACGCAACCCAAGAGGCGGATGAGGTTGGTGAGCATGATTCTGTGAGCGAGCTCGGAGCGAGAATCAATGTTGTCGATCTGGCGACCATTTTCAGAAATGGCGGCAAAGGGGACGATGTAGTCGAGATCCCACCCAAGACCGTTCTTGGTGTTGTAGATGTACTCAACGAGGGCCTCGACATCCTGCTTGCTTCCCTGGTTGAAGGGAACGACGACAATCTGAGAGCCACGAGATCCATATCGAGTGTACATCGATTGGTAGTACTCAGTGACCTCACGAGAGAATCGGCTAGTGGTTACAACCACCTTGGCACCACCGCTGATGAGACCCTGAAGAACTTCGGCGCCAATGGATCCAGCCCCGGCGCCGGTCATGAGAACATGCTTGCCGTGGTAAGTCACACCAGCCTTGGCGGAATCCTCAAGACAGTTGAGATAGACAGCAGTGAGCTTCTTGCTGTAATCCCAGCCATGCAGGGTCTTGCGCTTCAAATGCAAGAAAGGAATCGTCTCAACCTTACCCTTATTCTGGCTAGTGCCACGGAGACCAGGCTTTTTGCCTTTGCCGCTGTCTTTGGACAGAATTTGGCTCTCGTTCATGGCAAGTGAGCGAAGGACATCACCATAAAGGCTCTTGATCTCCAGCTGAGACGTCTTCGACATCTTGTGTTGTTGCTTGATGAGTTTGTAGATGCGCTGAAGATCGTTCTGAACCTTGGTTCGATTGCCGTACTCGGAGATCTTGCCACCCTCGGCCATTTGCTGGACGTAGTGCTCGAGCTTGCGACAACTGGCACGGGGTACTTCCTCGTAATTGAGATTGCCGCGAGCGTCTACCGTGGTGCGAGGACCAGTAGGAACGGCGACATCCTTGTAATGAGGAGAAACATCCAAGACGTCCTTGCAGTTCTCGATAAGCTGCTGCCCAAGCTCCTTGGCGAGCTTGTATGTCTCTCCACGCTCAGTAGGGCAGTTGTCAATGTGGTACTGCATGAAGTCCAGCAACTTGGGGTTGGAGCGATTCATAATGTGGATGCACTGACTGACAATCTCACGGTCGACAGCCTTGAGACGACCAAAGATGATGTCAAAGTACATGTTGAGAGCATCCTGGCGGGCCCAATTCCACGACGAATCGTAGGTACGAGCCTTGAGAGGGCTGAAAACGGGCTCGATGCCCGCGGCGTAGAAGTCACCGTGCTCGGCAGTCCACAGATCAAGCTGAGCCTGGAGCACCTTCTCGGACTTTTGAGAGTCGATAGCGGCCTTGTCGCCGGATCGAAGATCCATTTTGAGATAGCGAGCAAACAGTTCGAGCTGTTGCTTGATCAGAGCGCGCTGATCTTTGGTCAAGGCGTCGATGGCGGCAGGGTCCATCATCATACCACCACCAGAACCGCCAGCGGGACCGGACGACGAAGCAGTGGTGAGACTAATGCCGGCGTTGGAAGCATACTTTTGAGTAACATCATCAAGAAAGGCCTTGGCGTCGCTCTCTGATCCCAGACGAGCTGGGGGCTCCATGGTGAGGGCCAGCAACAAGGCGCCATCTTGACGACCGGATCCTAAGCCCCATCTTGATTCGAGGTACTTGCGAGCAGCTGTGATGTTGAAGCCACCAGGCATCTTGGATGAGATCAATCTCGCTATCAAAGACTGAGATTGCTTGCCAAGATTGCCGTCAAAAGTGGCCTGCATGGAGACACCAAGCTCATCCAGGGGTGTATCTTCGGGCTTCTCAGGGGTTGAGCCAAATTCCTTTCCGAGGTCGCCCAGAATTTCATTCTGTAGTGTGGATTTGCCTATTCAAAATGACAATTAATCAGTAACTGGATATGAGTAGACGAGAGTGACGACTCAACGTCAGGGGAGGGAGTTGCATGGAAAGAAAGGAAACAACCAAGAAGATTTGAGCAGAAGGAGCTTACCGCCGACGAGATCCTTGATGGCTTTGCTAAGAGGTACCTCAAGAAGGGGCTTCTTGAGCTTTTGGGCAATAAGAGCGCGAACAATATCAACAGCCTGAACGGGCTGATCAGGAACCTGTGCAGCAGGTCCAGAGCTGGGAGGGCGGCAGCAGCGAGAGTAGCAGCCGCAGGAGCAGTAGAAGCGCCTGCGTGTGCATTTGTTGCGCCTGAAGCAACAGCAGCGGGCTCTGGCTCTGGCTCTTCCTCGACAATATCCACATCGTAATAGATCTCCTTTGCGTCCTTGTTGTAGCAGAGAATTTGTCGCTGGACGGACTTGGCGGCATCGTAAGCTTCGTACTTGGAGGCCAAGGTTCTCTTGGCCATGACACCTAGAGTGTCGGCTGGACCGACTTCAACAATACGCTCTGCCGTTCTCTCAGCGAGGAATACATCTTGTGTTTCAATCCATCTCACGGGTGAGGCGAATTGGTATGCCAAAAGCTCAACGAGAAGTGTGTGAGCAAGTTCTTGCTCGACTTCGGGACGCATCGTGACGGTATTCGTGATTGTATGCCTCTTCTTCGGTAGATTCTTGTTTGTGTCTGTGTACAAATTTGGGAAACTTCTGGGGTGTCTGAAGAGAGCTGGTCTCTAACGACTGATGTCTATTCGAATCCAAATTCGACAAGTATTTCGTTTTGGATAGCTGAACCGGGCCTTTGATGCAAATCTGGCTGCCGTGTTCTCGCGATGGAGAGCTTGTTTGGCGAAAGCTCCTGGGAGAAGATGGGAAAAAGGTCGTACAAGGGGAAGAAAAAGAGTTTATGCAATCAAAATGATAAGTGTATGTAGGATCGGCGTGGCCAAAGTCTCCCTACCTAGCGAGGATACTCAGCAGGTTTAATCAGAGAGGCAGCTTGGGAGGAAAGGGCCAGGCGGAGATGAGGGCTGAAATTGTGAGGTCGAAGGAGGTGATGAGAATGTGGAACGGCCGTGGTTGATGGAACCGGTGGGACACACGTAAGAAAGGTTAAACCTGGAGTTTCAGAGGAACCAGGAGTCCTCCCCAGCAACAGCGATCAATGCCAAAAGGTTTATGGGTTCCACCAGACGCCGGTTCCCGGTACGTACCGATCCAAGGCCAATTGCAGACAAGGGCCTGGAGCTGCGATTAGAGATTGAGCAGGCCTGGAGCCAGCTTTCTGATTGTTGAACCAAGCGACCCCACCAAAAAGTTGGTAGCTGAAGAAAAATTGGGGACCAGACTTGGCGTGTCTCACGCTTTCTCAACCACATTTCCACGCTAAGCCCTCTGCGGTAAAGTGTTGGTGCAATCTGTCCCATGCTACTTGGCTCGTTGGCTCACTGGTCTGGTAGCTCTGCCCCATCCCGGGCATGGCGAGCGACGCGAGGCATGATGGCTTGCTTTATTATCTGTCTCGATGGCTGCTGCATCCTCGCCTCACCACCAGACCACGAGAAAAATTTCCCGGCGAGAGACTTGGTAGAGACAATTCGTTCAATCCAGTAGCAGATCTCGCCACTGTTGCTATTGCTACTTGCCGAATTACTGTTCACGCTCCAATGTAAGCAGATGCTATGCAATGTCCTCGTACACAGTCAACAACGGGAACAGATATGTACGTCATTGTGTTGATCCCCTCGAGCACAGCAACGTGGGTGACGAGGCCATCATTGCCAACAACTGTCATCATCGCGTCGTCGGCCAGTAAACTTGACTTTATTGGCGTAGATAGGCGCATTGTGGTCGATTGGCACGATTTCCATTCCCTTCCTCCCACAGGTTGTGACGCGCTATCGTCGGCAACGTCGGCCTGCCTTGCCTAAACAGCCTGCTGGGTACGGGTTTCTTGACGCAGCTGGCTTTTGGAATGGACCCTGGACCGGCCTCTGCATGTACGTATGTAACCATTGCTAGTACGGAGTACGGACTAGCGGGTGATTACATGTAGTACTCTACCAATTTCGCTGGGGCAAGGGCGTGTGCCACACTCATGTGGAAGCCTGATACTTCCGGCCGGCCATCCACATCGCAATTTTCCTTAGTCAAACATCGTTACGACGCGTTTCAGCCACTAGAGCACCTTTGGGACAGTTACGTGGAGTCAGAGTTTACACCAAGGCATCTACGTAGGCATGGGTAACCAAGGGTACCTACCATTTTAAGAAGATAAAAAAAGGATATCGGTCGGTTCGATAGCTTTGAGGAGTCAAAATAGCAGACACGCGAGTGCATATGGAGTACGTGCCATGTATCTACTCTGCACATTATGTACGTACGTACCTACTATCGTTAACCGAAATGTATTCGTCCATGCGGTTGATGCGAACTCACAAAATGGGACAAAGTTACGCCAAGCTAGTTAGTATTCCTGCATCATCACGATCTCACAGTTCCAATTACTTCTCGATCTGATGCATATATCGCGCCACCTTTCTATCTCGTAGATAAGATTAAGCAGGCTTCTCCCAAACTGAGGGCAAGCCCCAGGAGCTCCGCCGGGAGTCTATCTATTGGTCAAATCCTGGAAGCATGGCTCTCTCAACATTCATTAATGTCGATTCATCAACCCGGCCTTCTATGTACTAGTCGCATCTGGCATCAGACAGGATTAACGCGCCAAAAGGATCCCAGGTACCGGTACATCTTGCTGGGGCACTTATTAGGTGGTGTCAGGCGGGTGTCAGGCTGTGAGCTGGCGTCCAACTGGCGGCGCGGCTATCCCCAACAGAACTAGGAAAATTTGGCGAGCAACGAGCCACGCAACACGCCGCGATGCCCCACTTTGCAGATTACAATAAACGGGACAGAATTTTGAGAATGCGACTGACACTTTTCGAAAGGACCCCCTGCCTTGTCGTGCCAAGTGCTGCCTTTTATTATGTAGTTGGGGATTGGAGTTCATGATCCGATGTAGGTACTCCGTTGTGTGCAGAAAAAACACACGAGTTGGACACTGTCTGGTGCCAGCGCCTCAACACAACGCATCCTCTTTACACGCAGTAACAACTGGTGTTGTCGGGATGGTCTGATTCAATATGAATGTCAATTCCTAATTACTTCGCGGTGGGCGTGTTACGTCTAGACAATCGATACTGAGCACTACATACCCACTGGAGCCCACTCCATCTGTCACTTGTCTGGGCTGCTACCGCCAACCACTTGACCTGTGGCCCCCGAAACTTGTTCCCCAGCCGGCCGCTCACCTCACTTATACGTTGGGAGCGCACCTCCTGCAACGGCCTTCCAGACTGCCACCATCATCCTCAACTCCCCACCTCCCTCTCGTCCTCGTCTCCTCCTCTAATCTACAACTCACCTTTGTAACACTTCCTTGCCATCCCCTTCCTCCTTCCAAGCTTCATGTTCTTGAGCCCATCCTAGGTGTTTGCTGGCATTTCGTGATTGCTGCACGCCTGCTCAAAGCTTCTCCTGTTCACTCCCAACTGTGCAAACTGTCTCAAAATCTTGGTCGCCATCCCCGGCCGAGCTTGTCGAGCATTGCGCATTCGCTTCAACAATTTGTCTCGTCTTCTGTATCTCTTTCTTGATCAGCGACGAATGAAGGAGACTGCTCGTCATTGACGGTGTTAATTGATAGGTACGTTTTATGCAGTGTTGAAAAGGCATCCCAAAAGAAGTGTGGTGCTTTGCGAATTTGCTGGTACGCGACGCATCGAGTGGGAAGAGCACAAAAAAACCGATCAAGCCGATCGTTTCGCTAACCGATGCCCATACTTGCAGACCTGTTTGATACCCTCTTTTATCCTTATATCCGCCCCTCGAAAGAAACGAAATAATCCATCATGTACGGCACTGGAACTGGCGCTCATACGGGTATTTCTACTCCCAGGTCAAGCGCCTCTCTCCGGCCGTTGACCCTCACCCACGGCACACTCGAAACTTCATTCCTCGTCCCTACTAGCCTGCATTTCCACGCCTCTCAGATCAAAGAACGTTTTGTCGCCAGCTTGCCAGCCGCCACAGATGAGCTTGCTCAAGATGACGAGCCTTCATCTGTTGCTGAGCTGGTAGCTCGCTACTTGGGTTTTGTTGCCCAGGAGGTTGAAGACGGCGAGGATGATGCCTCTGGTTCATATGAGGAAGTTCTCAAGCTTGTACTTAATGAATTCGAGCGAGCTTTTCTGCGTGGCAACGAAGTTCACGCCATCGCCGCCGCTCTCCCAGGCATTGAGTTCAAGAAATTGGAGGTGATTCGTTGCTACTACATGGCTCGCGCTGCTTCCAACAGAACAATCAAACCACACGAATCTGCGCTGTTGCGAGCCGCTGCTGAAGAATCCGCCAATGTTTATACCATCTTCGGCGGCCAGGGCAACATCGAAGAGTATTTTGATGAGCTGCGACAAGTCTTCCAGACATACTCGAGCTTTGTTGGTGAGCTGATTACCTCTTCAGCAGAGCTGCTCCAAACTTTGTCCACAACTTCTAGCGCGGAGAAGATGTTTCCCAAGGGATTAGATGTCATGAACTGGTTGCAGGATCCTGAGTCCACTCCTGACATCGACTATCTCATCTCTGCACCCGTCAGTTTTCCTTTGATTGGCCTCGTGCAGATGGCCCATTATGAGGTCACTTGCAAGGTCTTGGGAATCCATCCTGGCATGCTCCGGGAGCGTATCAGCGGTACGACTGGTCACTCTCAGGGTATTGTCATGGCTGCGGCTACTGCAGCTGCTGATTCATGGGAGTCATGGCGCCAAATTGCTCGCTCCACGTTGTCCATCCTCTTCTGGGTTGGTACCAGGAGTCAGCAGGCCTTCCCAACGACTTCCATGACACCTACCATGCTCCGCGAGTCCATGGAGCACGGCGAAGGAAACCCAACTCCAATGCTGAGCATTCGTGATCTCTCGCAACAGGAGGTTCAGAAACATATCGATGCCACGAATCAGTACCTCCCCCAATAGACATATCAGCATCTCGCTCATTAACAGCCCCCGCAATTTGGTCGTCACCGGCCCCCTACATCTCTGTACGGCCTCAACTCCCAGTTGCGCAAGGTCAAGGCACCCACTGGCTTGGACCAGACCCGAATTCCTCATACTCAGCGCAAGGTTCGCTTTGCCAATCGATTCCTGCCCATCACGGCCCCTTTCCACAGCAAGTACCTTGCCGAGGCCACCGAGATGATTGATGGGGACCTGAAAGACATGTCCATCGATGCCGGGGCCCTCGCAATCCCCGTGTTCGACACCAACACTGGCAAGGATCTGCGTACCGAGGTCAAGGGCAACATCGTGCCTGCTCTTGTTCGTCTAATTACGCGTGACCCAGTCAACTGGGAAAAGGCCACCGTTTTCCCCGATGCAACTCATATCTTGGACTTTGGCCCCGGAGGCGTTTCTGGTCTTGGTGTTTTGACCAGTCGGAACAAGGAGGGTACTGGTGTCCGTGTCATCTTGGCTGGTACTGTTAATGGCACCATGAACGAAGTTGGCTACAAGCCTGAGCTCTTTGATAGAGACGAAGACAACGCCCTTCAATATGCCAATGACTGGGTCAAGGAGTTCGGCCCCCGCCTCGTCAAGACTTCAAGCGGTCGTAAGTATCTCGATACCAAAATGAGCCGTCTTTTGGGCTTGCCACCTGTGGTGGTGGCTGGTATGACCCCTTGTACCGTTCCGTGGGACTTTGTTGCCGCTACCATGAACGCAGGCTACCACATTGAGCTTGCTGGTGGTGGTTACTTCAATGGTGGCTTGATGACGGATGCCCTTCTCAAGATTGAGAAGGCTATCCCCGCTGGACGTGGTATCTCTGTCAATCTGATCTACGTTAACCCTCGCGCCATGGCGTGGCAGATCCCTCTTCTCGGCAAATTACGCGCCGAAGGTGTGCCCATTGAAGGTCTCACAATTGGTGCTGGTGTTCCTTCTATTGAGGTGGCCCAAGAGTATATCGAGACCCTTGGCCTTAAGCACATCAGTTTCAAGCCTGGTTCAGTTGAAGCTATCCAAGCTGTAGTCAACATTGCCAAGGCCAACCCCAACTTCCCCGTTCTTTTGCAATGGACTGGTGGTCGTGGTGGCGGCCACCATTCGTTCGAGGATTTCCATCAACCCATCCTGCAAATGTATGGTCGCATTCGTCGCCAGGAGAACATCATCCTGGTTGCTGGTAGTGGCTTTGGCGGTGCTGAGGATACATACCCTTATATCACCGGTCAATGGTCCAAGAAGTACGGATACCCCCTATGCCCTTTGATGGCTGCTTGTTCGGTAGTCGCATGATGGTTGCCAAAGAAGCCCACACCAGCAAAGACGCCAAACAGGCAATCATTGACGCCCCTGGTCTCGACGACAGCGATTGGGAAAAGACCTACAACGGCCCAGCTGGTGGTGTCATTACTGTTCGTTCCGAAATGGGTGAGCCCATTCACAAGCTTGCCACCCGAGGTGTTCGTTTCTGGGCGGAGATGGACCAGAAGATTTTCAGCCTCCCCAAAGAGAAGCGTGTCGCTGAACTGAAGAAGAACCGCGAATACATTATCAAACGCCTCAACGATGACTTTCAGAAGGTTTGGTTCGGCTGCAACAAGGACGGTAAGGCTGTCGATCTTGAGGACATGACCTACGCCGAGGTTGTCCGCCGCCTCGTCGAGCTCCTCTACGTCAAGCACCAAGAGCGCTGGATTGATCCAACTTACATCACGCTGACTGGCGACTTCATCCACCGTGTGGAGGAGCGGTTCACCAGCACCTCTGGCAGGCCCTCCCTGCTCCAGAACTACTCTGATCTGAAGGAGCCCTTTGCTGCTGTTGAAAGAATTCTTTCACAGTACCCCGAGGCCGAAACCCAGATCATCAACGCTCAGGATGTCCAGCATTTCTTGCTCCTCTGCAGGCGTCCCACCCAGAAGCCTGTCACTTTCATCCCCTCACTCGACGACAACTTCGAGTTCTTCTTCAAGAAGGACTCGCTTTGGCAGTCTGAAGATTTAGACGCTGTCATTGGCCAGGACGTCGGTCGAACCTGCGTCCTTCAGGGTCCCGCCGCCGTCAAGTTCTCCACTGTTGTCGACGAGCCCATCAAGGACATCTTGGATGGCATTCACGAGTCCCACATCAAGTTCCTCACTCGTGATATGTATGATAACGACGAGAGTTCTATCCCCATTGTGGAGTACTTTGGCGGCAAGTTGGTCGAATCTGAGATTCCCTTGGACATTGAAGGTCTTACTGTCTCTTATGATACCCACAAGAACACTTATCGCCTCGCCTCGGCCTCGGCCTCGGCCGCGGGCTCTGCCTTGCCTTCTGTCGAGTCTTGGCTGGCACTCCTCGCTGGCCCCAACCGAAGCTGGCGCCACGCTCTGCTCATGTCCGATGTCGTCGTGCAGGGTCAAAAGTTCCAGACCAACCCCATGAAGCGCATCTTTGCTCCCGCTCGAGGCTTGTTTGTGGAGATTCAGTACCCTAACGACCCAACCAAGACCTCCATTGTCGTCAAGGAGCAACCCCGACACAATCACTACGTTGATGTCATTGAAGTCAGGCTTGTTGGAAAGAATGAGATACTCGTCAACATGGTCAAGGATACCACTGCTCTTGGCAAGCCAGTCGCCCTCCCCTCAAATTCACCTACCACCCCGAGGCTGGTTACGCTCCTATTCGCGAAGTCATGGAAGATCGTAATGACCGCATTAAAGAGTTCTACTGGAAGGCATGGTTTGGTGACGAGACTCTGGATTTGGATGCTCTCATCACCAGCACTTTCGACGGTGGCCGCACAACCATTACCAGTGAAGCCATCAATGACTTTGTTCACGCTGTCGGCAATACTGGAGAAGCCTTCGTCGATCAACCTGGAAAGGTTGTCAACGCTCCCATGGATTTCGCCATTGTCGTTGGTTGGAAGGCCATCACCAAGCCCATCTTCCCTCGCACTATTGATGGTGATCTGCTCAAGCTGGTTCACTTGTCCAATCAATTCCGCATGATCCCAGGTGCCGAACCCCTCAAGAAGGGCGACGAGGTCTACACCACTGCTCAGGTCAATGCTGTCATCAACCAAGAGGCCGGCAAAATGGTTGAGGTCTGTGGCACCATTTCGCGTGAAGGCAAGCCTGTCATGGAGGTGACCTCACAGTTCCTGTACCGTGGCAAATACTCCGACTATGAGAACACCTTCCAGCGCAAGGTCGAAACCCCAGTGCAGGTTCATCTTGCCACCACCAAGGATGTGGCCGTCTTGCGCTCCAAGCAATGGTTCGCCATTGACGAGGTACCCAGCGAAATTAATCTCCTCGGCCAGACTCTGACTTTCAAACTCCAGTCACTCGTCCGCTACAGGAACAAGAACGTCTTCAGCAGCGTCGAAACACGCGGACCAGTGCTTCTGGAGCTGCCCACCAAGGAGGTCATTCAGGTTGCCAGTGTTGACTACGAGGCTGGAGAGTCGCACGGCAATCCTGTCATTGACTACCTGGAGCGAAACGGTTCTGCGTTGGATCAGGCTATTATCTTTGAGAATGCCATTCCTCTGAGCGGAAAGAAGCCCCTGCAGCTTCGTGCTCCTGCTTCCAACGAGACCTACGCGCGTGTCTCTGGTGACTACAATCCTATCCACGTGTCTCGTATCTTCTCCACCTACGCCAATCTCCCTGGTACCATCACCCACGGCATGTACTCTAGTGCTGCCGTCCGAAGCCTGGTTGAAACGTGGGCCGCCGAAAATGATATTGGTCGTGTTCGCAGCTTCCAGGCTACTTTTGTTGGCATGGTCCTGCCTAATGACGACATTCAGGTAAAGCTGCAGCACGTTGGGATGGTTGCTGGTCGCAAGATCATCAAGGTCGAGGTCAGCAACACTGAGACGGAGGAGAAAGTTCTGCTCGGTGAAGCCGAAGTCGAACAGCCCGTGACGGCGTACGTTTTCACTGGTCAGGGTTCACAAGAGCAGGGCATGGGTATGGAGCTGTACGCCAGCAGTCCCGTAGCGAAGGAGGTCTGGGATCGTGCTGATAAATATCTTCTCGACAACTACGGTTTCTCCATCACCGAAATTGTCAAGAACAATCCCAAGGAGCTCACCATTCACTTTGGTGGCCCTCGAGGCAAAGCCATTCGCCATAACTACATGGCTATGACCTTCGAAACAGTTGCCGCAGACGGATCCATCAAGTCTGAGCGTATCTTCAAGGAGATCAACGAAAGCACCACGTCCTACACCTATCGTTCACCCACGGGTCTCCTTTCTGCCACCCAATTCACACAGCCTGCTCTGACGCTGATGGAGAAGGCCAGTTTCGAGGACATGAAGTCCAAGGGCTTGGTCCCTCGCGACAGCACATTTGCGGGTCACTCCTGGGTGAGTACTCGGCGCTTGCTGCCTTGGCCGATGTCATGCCCATCGAGTCCCTGGTATCCGTCGTCTTCTACCGTGGTTTGACCATGCAAGTTGCCGTCGAGCGTGACGCTGCTGGTCGATCCAACTACTCCATGTGCGCCGTCAACCCCAGCCGAATTTCCAAGACATTCAACGAGGAGGCTCTGCAGTTTGTTGTGAACAGCATTTCTGAAGAGACTGGCTGGTTGCTGGAGATTGTCAACTACAACATTGCCAACATGCAGTACGTGTGCGCTGGTGACCTGCGTGCGTTGGACACCTTGGCTGGCGTAACCAATTTTGTCAAGAAGCAACATATCGATATTGAGGAGATGCGAAGCAACATCGAGGAGGCCAAGGAGGAGTTGCGAAAAATCATCCGCGGCTGCGCTGATACTACTTTGAAGAAGCCGTTGCCGCTGGAGCTGGAGCGTGGCTTTGCCACAATTCCGCTCCGCGGCATTGATGTGCCTTTCCACTCCACATTTCTGCGATCTGGTGTCAAGCCCTTCCGATCATTCCTGCTCAAGAAGATCAATAAGACGACGATTGATCCTTCCAAGCTGGTTGGAAAGTACATTCCCAACGTCACAGCCAGGCCTTTTGAGCTGACCAAGGAGTACTTTGAGGATGTCTACAGACTGACAAACTCCCCAAGATTGGAGCAGTCTTGGCCAACTGGGACAAGTACACTCAAGAGGATTATGGCAAAGCCGTCAGCGACAGCTCATCAAGCGTGGGCTATGACGGACCGGGAGCTGCTGCTTGAAAGGAGCAATAGCAACGCAAATGAAGAAACAAGAAAAGCAAAATTGCCCTTGTAGAAAGAAAAACGCAAGACACACACATTTTACGGAAACGAAAGCAACAAACATACATTATTACTATAGAGTTTTAGGAGCCTTGCGTGACATGATTCTCGCGTCTTAATTTTGACGACGACTGACAGGGATGGCATCGGTTGTCAATGAAGAAGTCGAGATGAAAATTGTTGAACGAAAGTCATAGTCATTCATGGGTTGTTTTGCAAATAGCTTTCATGTATTTTCCGTACCCGCTACAGGCGAACAAGATTCTCCGAATTATTTAATAGACATGCTTATGCATTATGGTAAAACTTTGCTGTGCTTGGTCGCTGGTCGTGTATGCACGGGAATTGTCGGCGGTATCTGAATCATCAATCATGCATGATACACGTTCTTCACCCAAATCCACCACCCACCCCATCGTCGTCAGCTCCAAACCATCAAGTCAACCTCCAACCTCCAACCTCCAACCTCCAAGTCCAGGGGAATCTGCATCCCCTCGTCCCCAAGCGACAAGTCGTCGGGTTCTCCAACCCGCTTATCTAAATGCGCATTACCGCGTTAGTCCAAATCCGGATCAACGGTCCACCCACCCAATTCTAACGGCAACGACCAAATTCGGCAGCCGCCGACCACCGAACCGGCCGACGCCTCGTTTAACCCCCAAAAAGTGGGGACCTGCGTGTTCACCGTTTCAAAACACAAGAACAAGACAAATACCAACATGCACGTCCGTTTTCTCCCTTTCCTTGCCTTGTCTTCCACCCCCGAATTTGTATCAGTACTACCTACGCCGGCGTGGGAGCAAAGAGCGGCGATCTGAATCTGACACAGCTCCCGTGACGTGCGTGGGTGAGGGATCTGCTATCAGGCCATGTGGTTGGGGCGAGAGAGCACCAAAGATAGAAAAGCAAAACCCTTCTTTGTTCGTTGTCTCGAAGCCCGGACTTTGTTTCACTTTTCTCCTTGCTTGGGGGAGGGGAGAGGGCGTGAAATCAATAGCAACTAGCAACAATGGTTCTTACGAGAGTCGCGGCGGGGAACAGAAAAAGTTCCAGGTCCTTCTGGGGACATTTATCCACAGCAAGTCGCGTGCTGAGTTGGAGTATTTGCACAATGCGGCCGTGGCGGTGGATCGGCAGGGCAGGATTGCTGCTGTGGTGAAGGACCGGGGAGCGTGGGAGTTGCGAGGGACGAGGTGCTGGGGCAGATGGGCTGGATGGCGGATGAGGTTGATGTTGTGCAGTGCGGGGAGGGGCAGTTTTTCTTTCCTGGATTTATAGGTATGTTATGTTGCTACGTTGTTGCGTTGTGTTGGGGGAATGGAAGAACTTGTTGACGTCTGAATGCTGACTCGACGTGCTGCAGATACACATGTTCACGCCTCGCAGTACCCCAACGTGGGAATATTTGGTAAATCTACCCTTTTGGACTGGCTGGACAAGTATACGTTCCCCTTGAGTCCAGCCTCTCGGATCTCGCCAAGGCGACAAAGGTCTACACGGCGTGCGTTCGGAGAACTCTCGCCCATGGCACAACCACCGCAACGTACTTCGCCACCGTTGATGTGCCTGCCACAAATCTCCTCGCTGATCTGTGCCTCTCCATCGGACAGCGCGCTTTTGTTGGAAGAGTCTGCATGGACAGGAAGGGACTCTGTCCTGACTATTATCGAGATGAGTCGCCCGAGGACTCTCTGCGCGCTACCAGGGAAACGATTGCACACATTGACGAAATCGACCCGGGCTATCGACTTGTTTCGCCCATTCTCACGCCAAGATTTGCACCAGCTTGCTCAAAGGGCGTCATGGACGGGCTGATGAAGCTCCAGAGAGAAAAGAATCTCCCTGTGCAGACGCATATTTCGGAGAACAAGAGCGAAGTGGAACTGGTAAAGACCATTTATCCAGAGCCTGGCTCCTACGCTGCCGTTTACGATGACCACGGATTGCTTACCCCCAAGACCGTACTCGCACATGCTGTGCATCTGACTGAGGAAGAGGGAAGTTTAGTCTCACAACGAGAGTCAAAATCTCTCACTGCCCATGCAGTAATTCCTCTTTGACCAGCGGCGAGGCCCGCGTTCGGTGGATGTGGGACAAGGGCATCGACGTTGGGTTGGGGACAGATATGAGTGGCGGTTACTCTCCGTCCATTCTCGAAGCCGCTCGACAGGCTACGCTGATGAGTCGCCATCTCGCCATGCAAATCGATGACGAAGAGTGTCGCGAAAAGTGCAAATTGACTGTGGAAGAGTCACTATATCTAGCCACCAGGGGTGGTGCCGTCTGCTTGGGTCTTGGCGACGAGGTTGGCGGGTTTGAAGTTGGCAAGCAGCTAGACGCACAGCTGATCGGGCTGGGTCAAGTTGGAGAAGATGGGTTGAGGGCAGGAGAGAACAGCAATGGCTGGGTAGATGCGGGCAATGTCGATGTTTTCGGGTGGGAGACGTGGGAGGAGAAGATTGCAAAGTGGTTGTACAATGGTGACGACCGCAATACCAAAAAGGTTTGGGTCAAGGGGCGATTGGTGCACTCTAGACCATGAGTGCGATGACATACGACGAGATGAGCTGGTAGATGACTATGCTCATGAAGACGACGGATATGTACCTGCCTGTCTGATCAGCAAGGCGGTCGAAAAAGTAGAGGAGAGGTCGAGAGATCGTCAGTCATGAATGCCCAGCTTTGCGAGGTTTTCCAGTCCCAGTGTTTTCTTCCTAACCTAGAGGAAAGTAGCACCACTCGAAGCGGCAATTCGTGACGTGAGAAACAAAACAATAGCGAAAGAGTCTATGCTAAGCCGTTGATTCCCTCCATCACGGCGACTGGAATGTAAGGGGGAAATCTACCAAGGAGCAGGGTCTTTGAAGAACCAGCCAGAACTGTGGTAAACTGTAGCGCCAAGCCCAAGCCGTGCTCCCATCGCTCCTTCCCTGCTTTTCCGAACACCGCAGATGAGCCACCTCGGATCATATCTTCTTCACGGCACGCAAGAGGCAAGGTGGCTAATTTCATCGAGTTCAATTCATTTTCCTAGGGTTTTCTGGTCTGTTCTTTGAGAACAGCTACTTAATTTGGCGCGACACTACACAAAGACTCTACTCTCGAGTGCTTCCTTTTTGTTTTCATCTTTGTTCTCTTCCTTTCATTCCAATTTTCCACCTTCAGTGCCTGTGTGCATTTCATCTCAATTTCTTTGTCCCCGAATCATCATTCCTGAGTCCTCCTAACATAAAAAGAAAGCAGCGCGCCCAAAATTTCCACAATTTACCTCGCCTGACTGACAACACTTCCGAGAGCCACCGAACATGTTGAATGTTGATGACAATTCTGCAAGTCTTACAGGTTAAAGTTCAAGCCAAGCAAGGGTCCCATTCATTGTCATTTTCCATGAGCATGAAAGATTCATCCAAATCGCCATCATCGGCGAGAGCCGCATCGTTCGCTTCATCGCCCTGGCCCTGGCCCTGGCCCTGGCCCTGATCCTGGCCCTGGCCCTCAGACTGAGGCTGTTCTGGGCCCGGTTGAGCAAGACCAGAGGCAGGAGGAATGACAGCTTCAACCGGGGAGGCCGAGCTGGCAACCTCTATAACATCTTCAATTTTCTCAGCCTGATCGGCTTCAGCACATTGACGGGCCGCGCGCTCATTGAGCTCTCGTTTCTGTAAAGCACGCTTCTTGTTGCGCTCGCTGCGCTTCTTTGTATCCCTCTGGTTCTTCTCTTTTTGCGCTGCTCGTAGAACTCGTCGCGACTTTCGATGATTTTGCCATGGAGGCGCCGCTTGACATGCGGGTCGATGCTGTGGAAGGCCTCAGGGCGACCACCCATAGCACTGAGCTGAGCCTCGAGCCAGGCAATGTGTAGAGCGTTCTCGACGAGCCTTTTGTTGGCATTGTCCAGGTTCTCATTTTTGAGCCTGCGGCTTCTCTTGGCAGCCTCGTTGTTCCGCTCACGGTCGACCTTCTGGGATTCTGCGGCTATTTCATTGTTGATCTTCTCGGCTGCCAGCCGTTCTGCCTCGGAAGCATCATCTTCCAACTTGATATAGTCTGGGAAGACCTGCTTGGGATGCATCTCTTCAATTGTGTTCTCAGGAAGAGCGGGAGGGTTCGCCAAAAGGGCTTCTAGTGCTCCGAGTACGCGTGCCTCAACCTGCCGAACATCTGTTGGGGTCGGACTTTCGAACTCAATCTTCAGGTCCTTGAAAGAGTACCCGTGAAAAACGCGACCTCTGGGTGTAGTAATTGGAAAAGCAGAGTCGGGGACTGGAAAGAGGTTGTTGGTCTGAGAGTATACCTGCTGCTGAGAGAAACCAGACATGGGCTGAATCACATTTGAGAAGGCAAGACCGTTCGAGATGGTATGGTTCTGAGTCGAGTTATACATGCCCTGAAAATCAATACCCAGACCAGCAGTAGTCTGTGGCGCGGGAAGACCTCCAGAGATGGACTGGTGATGGATCATATGAGGCTGAACAGTCTGGGCATGAAGGAGACTTCCAGAAGTGGACTGGCCGTTGCCCGGGAGGCCCATGCCGCCATTGTTGTTGGGTTGGTTTGGAAGACGCACAGAACGGCCGCGAAGATTTCGAACAATCTGATTCTGGCTGCCTTCTGGCGAGTTATCATTGTCATTACCAGACATTGTCAAGACTTGAATGCTGACAGTAAGTTGACTGAAGGTTTTTGAGCAAGAGCAACAAAAAGCAACAAAAAGCGAAGATGGCGTTTGTTTAAAGGCTTGAAGGATCAACAAGTGTTTCTTGAGTGTCGAAAAGACAAGACGGTATCTCCAAGCTGCTTCATGGTTGTCAGCGTTTGTTCTCTTTATACTCCCCGGTGCAAGGTGCTCAGCTCTTGGTGCCACTAAACTCTCAACAAACGACCAGGTTTGTGATGATCAACGAGATTTCGAAAATGATCACCTGCAACGGAGATACAGAAAGTTTGCTTCGCACAAGAAATAATAGCGGGAACCAACATGCAACGAAACGGATCTCTTCCTCGCCGTTGAGGTGCTCTTCCCCGGACAAGCGTGGTTGCTCTAACCGAGACGAGCTCCAACCAAACACAGGAACAAAACAAGAGAGATTCATACCTTTGAGGATCCTTCAGAGAAAGATGAATAGATGTAGGACTTGCCAACTCTGTGACAACTCCAAAGCGACGCGTTATGTGTTTGTGCTCTGTTCAAAAAGACATGATTCATCGAGCGGTACTGAAAACAAGGGGGTGTCTTGTGACCTTTGTTGAAGGTAGACGTTGGGAAAGCTTGGGAAAACCGTCTGGTCTGATGGGGAGAGGCTATGAATGTGAGCGGCTCTCAGAAGGCGTGTGGTTTGCAAGTGGTTGGGCCAATATCCCACACGCCGCCTGCTGCCACACTCCCTCCCCCTTTTCTCCTGCGCTTGATCAAGTTCAGATCAGGCTCGCATCGTACCTTGCGTGACAACTAAGGAGGCTGATGATCAACAATATATCAACGTGATTTGCATGGCTGATCTGGACACAAGACCTACTGGGCTGTGTAGCTTTTTCAAAAGACCAGACGGTGGGGACCATGGCCACGCGGACACTATTACGGCCTTGAAACTGGGCAGATCATCCATACCCCTCTCGATGGTGGCTTGAGCGTTTGTCAGTCTTCTCTGGGGGATGGTATGTTTGCTATGAGAGCTGTGATTCTAGTGCTTGGTTGCATTCGGGCTGTTTTGATGTCAGGATCTGGCTCCAAGTGCCGACGGATACCCTCAGCATCCCCCTCAGCAAGCCCAGCTGCCAGAACAGAGACTGCCGTCACGAGCATCTCTTGTCAATGTTTCGAGTATACACAGAAACATTACTATGATAGTTGAAACTCGCATGCTGAATGTTTCCCCTTCAATCATTCAATGGCCAAATCGGCCTTCTGGTCTCCTCATCAGCCATCTTAACCTCATTCCTTTCCAGAATAGCCCTTCAAGGCTTTTCCGACCTGCCGACGTCACGAAAATTAAGAAATACCAACTCCACTACTACTCGCCCAAGGATACCACCCGTGCGATTCGACGAAAGTCGTTGAAATTCTTACCACGACGCTTCCTCGAGTCTCGACGCTCCAGAGTCCATGCAACCAACAACCCTTGCCCACGATCCACAATCCAGATCCCCACGAGTCGAATGGAATATTGAAAACACGAGAAAATACACTAATATAGGCGAGATACAAAAGAGATTACTACGAGAAGTGGCTTCTAGCAAACTGGAGCGCTGCTATCCAAGGAGCTACCAAGGACCACTGGCACGACTTGCTTGACGAGTCAACCGTGGCAAGTCAAGGCAGAGTCCATCTAGTGAGTTTGAACAATGGAAATCACTCTTAACAAATTAGGATCCTAGTACGAGTAATTACAGATGAAAAGATTGATCTGCTGCACGCCCAACAGCTTTTGCGAGAACTTTTTGCTTGGATGCGCACAGCATTTCGCAGGGCCTCCATCCGAGTCCCAATAGGTGCCTTCCTGGCAGAGCCGGCACTTGTGAAATAACTCGTCCCTCTTTGCCGATTTCATATGGGCCAATGAATGCCCTGCAGGATGCCCGCCTCCAGCGGCCATTGATAGATGGATGGAAACGAGATTCAAAGGGCTTCCTGGTGGTCTTCGTAGCGGAGGCAAGTTCATCCAGAGCGCACTCGACAGCCTTTTTGGAATGACAGTTTGATCATGTTGATCACGGGATCGAGGAGGCCAAAAGCGTGGCTTCTTGACCAACGAGAGACGTCCCCTATCAACGAGGCCAATGATGAGTGTTCAGCCCAACAACTTGCCTTTTATCCGTCTTCAAAGTGAGATAGGCTGATACCATGGCAGCTTGGAAACAGGTTCACCATGGATATGACAAAACTTTAGCGACGCCGTTGCGCAGGCGCCGCCGCTCTTTATGTAAACCAGCATGATATGGAGTCTTGACAGGAGAATAGTCTGCAGCCAGACGCTCTCGTGTGGCCTTGGCATCTGAGAAGCCGTTCCTTCAGTTAGAAGAGGGACAAGGCTGCTGGAAATCAGCTATGTCGTCTCCAAGAAAGAGACGCTTGTTGACCAAGTGAGTGTGCTTTTTCTTGAGCTTCACTTACCCCTTCGATTTAGCCGACGCATCTTGCTCACACGTCCAAAAGAATGTCAGAGAATTAATTGCAAAAATCGGCCGAGCAATGAAATTGATACATGTATCGCTAGATGGAACAAAAAAATACAACCAAGTCCATGACTTCCCTCAAACACATCTACACGTCATAAAACAACCCTTTCTCGTCGCTGCCAACCCTTTTTCTATTTGCATGAATCAAAACGCACAAAATCGCACAACCGAGATATACATGCGCTCGAATCGCTTTACAACAGATGGAACTCAAGAACATGGAAAGTACAAGAACATTTATCGCAGTGTCATAGTGCTAGGCCTGTGCCATCGCCGGTCCACCGGTATAGGCCGAGTAGCTCTCGTCGTCGCTGAAGCTGCTCGGCTAGGTCTTCGGGAACGCGTCCTCGCACGAGCGCCAAGGCACCACGCATGACTTTACTAAACTTGCGCTGTTTCAAAATCAGCATTCTGTTCTTTCATGTTCGCCCCTTCCGGTGAGAAGGGGTGTGTGTGTGAGCTGCTTGCGTAGGAGAACAATATACCTGGTATTCTGTGCTGAGCATCACGACACATGCATCGTGTGCTCGCACTATTGTCTCACAGGCTCGGACCACATTTGATGACGCTTCTGCCTGCAGTTTGTCCGCGATGAGAAGAAGAAGAAAGGACCCTTGGAGGAGATAGACACCAAAGAAGTACGGCATCAGTTCAAGACCAGGGTCATACTCAAGGATCTGTCCAATGGCCTCCGCTGCAGCTACGGCGTGACCCGATGCGGCGACAAAGTCAGAAGACGATATCCACATGTCTTCGTCGTCGAGAAGACTGATTGGATCCCATTTTCCTTCCAGAAGAATGTGAAGGACGTGCATGACGTGCGTGCCGTATGCTAAGACGGTTCGGGTCTGTATCTCAGTCTCGGTGATGCGGCTCGATGCCGTGTGCACAGAGTGAGCAGAGGGACTGCCACTTGACTCGATACCTCTTTGGGTCACTATGTGACCTTCCAATCCACCAGACTCGTCGTTGAGGACGTCATTGTTCTGCAGGGTGGTTCGTGACTCAAATTGTTTGAGAGACTCTTCGTAGGCTTCGAGATGACCTCTGATTTCTGAAACTTGCTTGGTCCACTCTTGAGAGGCCCGAAATGTAGAGCCAAATCTCGGGTGATTCCTTGCGTGATGAAGATCAACGATTTCTCCGAGGATCGTCATCAGAGGTAGGAAATAGCCAAAGATGCTGTATCCTCGGAATTCAAATTGCGGCCCTCGTAGCGAATCCTTGTCACGGCCGTCGGAGTCGGATGGATGGGGTTGGAAATCGCCATTCTGCCATGCTGCGTCGTCGAGTGGTTGTCGGAGACCCTCGCACTCTACGTCAAGCAGAAATAAAGGCCGGTTGTAACAAAGGGCCAAGTGTCGATCAACAATGTATACGAGCCACCAGATTCGTCTTCTCTCCTCCCTCTCTTCTTCCGTGACAAATCCAGGCGTGTTTCTCACCCAGTCGTGCTCGTCTAAACCATCCTCGTCCATGTCGTTCTGGTCAAAGCCTGGCCGAAGGCTACTTGGGGCAACTCACGACCCAACTTGAGCTCTCGGGCGAGCGACCAGGCTACGTTCCACCACCGTAAGCTGGATCCCTTGTATTCACTGGCCGAAACGACTGTTGCTAGGTGAATATACGTAACAATGTCGTCAAGTTGGCCGGGCGCTTCGAAGGCCCTGGTTTCTCCACTTAGAGCAGCGTCGATGCTGCTCAACGAACCAGGCAAAGCTGCCCCTAGAGCGGCAAAAGTAGATCCTCCTGGGGTTTGAGCCTCGGAGCTAGAGGAGGGCTGAATGGGTGAGCTGTGAACCAGAGGTTTCAGCAGAGAAATCGTCAACTCGAGCAACTTTTGACAAATCTTGCCGCGAGCCGAGGGAACACTGGTAAGAAGAGGGGCCTCGCATGTCTGGGCGGCTACCCAGAGCATGCTGGCCAATAGAGCAGGTTGGCATTTCCTAGGCTTTGTTGGGTGGCAAATTGCCCCTTTTCGAAACACAGATCCTAGGATATAGGGCGACATGGGATGCTGGGTAGCAGACGATGAAGCAAAGTAGAAATCAATTAAATCGCATCCGATTTTGATGGGGATTATGTTGGACAGATGAGGCAGAAGAGGTTGGAGAACTGGATATCGTAGGCCATTTAGCCCAAAGTCAGTGGCTTGCATTGGTGTTTGAAATTGGCCTGGTGGTGAGGATAATGGCATAGGCCCCCATGCAGGGGATGTCGCTGTGGCCAACTGATACCCGCCTAGAGGGCTGTTGCTCATTCTAAAACCAGTCGTGCTGTTGAAATCAGTCGGACTGTGCCCCATGATACCGAACGACATGTCTTGGTAATGGTGCATGTTGTTCTGATGTGTGTGGGCATAACCTTGGCTGTCACCCATCATATCATCACTGGCCAAGCTTTGTCTGTCGTAGCTCGTTGACATATTTCCATACCCGGCCATATTCATCGCTCGACCATCATTCATGCCCTCTGACGTGACTTGAATGGGATGCTGCATATGGGAATGATCCGAGAGCTCGCCATATTGTCCTGGGGTTGAAGCCGGCTGCTGTCCAGGATGAAAGTCAGGGTCTATGGCGGCATTGTCACCGAGTCTCTTATCATGAACAGTTCTCATGCCGGTACTGGACATGGAGTCGCTTCTGGTACTGTCCATAAAATTATCCATCCTCTCGTCGGTTGCGGGTGAGTTGCTGGATTCTCTTCCGTCGGAAATTTCGCCCGATGGATTTGAAATCACCGCTGCGGCTTGAGCAGCAGCTCGCTCAGCCAGCTCCTTTCTCGACGCCTTGCCACGCTTTTTCTTCTCTCGCATGTATTCACAACTTAAGCCGAATTCTAACAAGAGTCAGCAACATTTCTAGGTGCAAAGGGGTCAAGTTCATCGAAAACACAGCAGACAGGAAAAACCCAGAGATACTGAAAACTTACCAACACAATGCGCACATGGAAGTTTTCCATCACACTTCGTTCGCAGCTGGTTACACTGGTCACACGCTCGGCTGATCCTTCTTCGAACAGGTCCTGATGTTCCCGATGCTTTCCTCAAGGATCCTGACTGATGTGTTCGCTGTCTCGGATGGCTCGTACGCTCCAAAGAGCCAACTATTCGGGCATGGGAATTGCCAATATGGTGGTGCTGTTGCTGTTGCTGTTGTTGAACATGGTGGTGCAGGCCATAGTGCGAATCGTGGTTCAATGACTGGAAGAGGTTGTTGTGTGAATGATGCTGTCCATGATGAGGCTGGGAGAGCGAACTATGGAGAGCTGAAGAAGAAGTGTTGTTGTTATAGGGCGAGTACCGCTGCAATGGGTTAGACAACATGTCTGGTCCTTCTTTTGTTGTTGCAATTCCCGATGCTCTTGATTTTTGAGCATATAATCAATCTATTGATAGATTCTCCAGATCCTTCCGGTGTCGTTGCTTGGCAGGGAAATGCTGGAAGGTATTGTGGCTGTTGCTGCCGAGCGGGTCGAACAATACCGAGGCAAGTGATTCTCCACTTGCTTTGGGGATTTCCGTCACTCATGGGCTGACCAAATACCCAGTGACGCTCTGAATGAGCAAGTTGGATGCCCAAGTTGGATATTTCTGGTTCTGTCTTCGATATTTCTGGACCTGAGATGGATGAAAGTGTGAGACGTGAGTATTGAAAGTCGTGAAAGCAGAATCGTCCAACGTCACGTCACGGAGGTGGCGGTAACAGTAGTGATATGCCTTGGAAAGCAAGAAAATTGCACCCTTGCCCGAGTCAACAAGACGTGGCGTCAAGGACAGGTCGGCAGGGTTCCGGGTGAGTTGCTCCGAAGCAGAAGAATGGAATGATGGAGTACTGCGCAAAAGAAGAGAATAATGGCACTTCGTTCAAGAGGAATTATTTCTGCTCGTCAGCCCGACGCCTGTTTTGAGGTACAAAAAGTCCCGAACGAGGGAGCCTTGAGAGTCTAAGAGTAAAAGTAGCGGACTGGGGGGCACTTATGTCAAATGCATATCATTACGACTATGTACGTCTGATGCCCCGTATTCCGTACAAACAACCCTAGAAGATGGATATATGTATGCATGCTGGGCTGGGCTGGCAATCTGTCGACTGACTTGTGCACCTCGTTCACAAGTAAAGGGACGGATCAGGCGTCATTGACCAGACCCTGGGGCGAGAGTGTCCGCAACGGTCCCTGTCAGTGGTGCGGTTGAAGCCTTCAACGCTTAATGCCCCTTGTCAATCTCCCAGGTATGCATGGAGTACATACCTCGGGTACGTTCTGGGTACGACGCCCCAGTCAACAGCTGGTTAAGGACCAGGTGGATGGAAGGCAACTGGAGCTTCGATGGACCCACGCATCCGATGCCCGTCCTAGCCTGAACCGCCGTGTTGCTGATAGTAGATGACAGTGGTTGTTTGATGGTTCATGCTGTTTTGTGTCCGTGTCCGTTCCCCGTCTCCATGACTCATGGCGCATGACAGCGTCAGGGCAAGTGGACAATTACGACGCGGGCCAAGGGTCTCCGACCTGTATGTACTCGTTCCACGCGGCCTCTCCCTCTCTTAGATGCAGATATATTCCATCCCCCTACGCATACATCGGCGGAGCACTAGAGTTTATCTCTTGCGCGCGTTCATGCATGACTTGTGCCGATCTCTAGATGATATAGTGTAATGCTCCAACGGAGAACGATGACACATGACGGCTGGCAAGACGTTGACCTGTGTCGGCGTTATACCGGCGTCCTGCTTGCTTTGGGCCACGCCCCGGACCCCGGATGCATATCCAGCAGATGGCATGCGACGACGCCCCCACCCTTGAAATCCTGCCGATGGGGGCGTCCCACTCGCGGTTCGGTATTGGGTGTATTAGGTTGAATCTCTACCGACCAGTGACCCACCGTTGCGCACTCCACAGATGGACATGGAAGGAAGCCACAGTTAGGTCCTCGGTTTCACAATTGTGCATGAGATGGCCTGCCCCTGGGTCAAAATTGGGCACGCGCTGCAACTCTCTTGAATTGAGGCATGAGCATGGCTGGCAGTGGAGGGAGGAAGACGAGTCAACACCGAGACAAGCCACTTTCTCGTCATTGTGGCAGCATCTGCTTCGATGATGGCTCGTCGTTTGCCCGTTTCCTGATTTTAAACACTTGTTGCTTCCCCAAATCTTGGTCATTTTCATGACTTTGAATAGGTGGATATCGAGCCCCACTGCTAACTTGAGATGAACGACGTGGTTTGAAATGATTGCGAAATGAGCTTTCTTTGTGCGACTCGAATGATCCTGGAGCATAACCGTCAGTCCTGCCAAAGTGCCGGGGGGATTATGCGGCAGCTGGATCTTGTGGCTCTCGTTCGAAAAGAGGGTACACAGAGAGAGGAGACAGCGATTCAGAGACGCTGACCAATTGGGCCAATTCTCGTGGTTCCCGGCGCGGTGTGCCCCGACGGATCCCTGACAGATACTTGGGACCTTGGGTATTAGAGAGGGTGGGTACCTGGGTTCGTAGTTGAGAAGTGCAGTTGGTGCTCCCGTCAACCACCATTTGTCAGAAGAGATGAGGAAAATGGACAGAAGCGAGTCAAACAGGTAATCAACGGTCGGCAGATCAACCCCGGTCCCGGAATGACTCGAGAAACGATTCAAAGAACGTTTGCCCGACAGAGTGGCATCTCGAGGAAAGACAGTTGAGTGCTGCGTCATGCAACGCGGTGAGAGACGAAGACCAGACGACTCGATGCGCGGGAGGGAGCCCTAGCAATAGCGGCCAGCGTTATATCAGCCACCACGTTTTGAGGAGAGGTGGAGGAAAGAACCGCTGGGCTTGATCGATGGCAAATGATGGGTCCGTTGATGCGCGTACACATGTATTGCAGCGGGCTTGGTCTCCAGAACAGGATCCTTCGACCGAGCCGGCAACGACGTTGGTCTTGAGGTTGAAGAACAGACAGAGATTGTTAAAGAGGACGCAGGCGTCTGGCAAGGCGTCTGGCAGGGCAGGCACGGCAGGCAGGCAGGGCAGGCACGGCAGGCACAGAGACCAGTCAGGGATTTGGCAGGCACGGCACGGTCCCTCTTCCCCACTCAGACGCCAGATTGCTCTGGTGCACTCCGTCGTCACAAGTCGTCAGCAACGTGCCTGCTTCGTTCGTTCGGTGTGGTCCAGCAAAATCGACAACTACGGACGAGTTTGGGCCACTTCCGGCTTTGGCATCTGGACTCCTCTAGGCTTTCTCTCTCATCTCTCTGCCGTTTCGCGTGTCTCCTCCAACCGCAATGCTGCTCAGCCACTTCAACCTCCCAGACCTGACCAAGCAGGACGAGACAAGACATCACCTGAGCCTCGACAGTTTTGGTTCAGAGTCCGCCGCGTCTGATCTCTTTAGTTGGTCGCAATGCTGTTTGGAGTACGCATTGTACTTGCGGACTATGGCGGGTGCCTGACGCTGTGACTCGGGGCGTGTGATGGCGTCGAAGCTCTTATCGAAGCTCAAAAGATCTTCTGCGACCTGAAACTGCTCAAGTCGACAGATGGCGAACAAAACGATGAGAGAAGCGAAGCCACCACACGCGACGATGAGTGGCTCGCTCCCCACTTGCCGCTACGAGCGGATACCAACAAGACACCAATATGGCATCTGGACCCATTGTCTGGTCTGAAGTTTGTTTCACTCCATATCCCTAAATAAGCACGGCACTTGGCAGCCGAGCCGAAGTGGTCTCAAAGATGACACTGAGCATGTTCTCCATAGCGCTGGGACTTGCTTGCCTGGGCTTGGTCTGCTGGCCCGGCCGTTTGTCGAGCTTCTCAGTCCCCCAGACGCTGGCCTGTCTGTTGCCCTGCTGCCTCTTGCATCACCACCCACCGCCGGCACTATCGACCCTCGGTGACAGTTGGTTGCGACGCTGGCCGGCAAGCCTAACACCTCCCGCAGGATATTTCATGATCAACGTCCGCCGTAATCCTTAGCTATGAACGACCTTTTGGACGGGCACGTTGCAGCTTATTCCACACATGAGGCTTCTACTCGGCCAGATCTGTGATGCCACTCTATCACACAACCACGTGGTTCATCACACCCAGCACGGCCTCTCGTCCCTTCGCCTTCGGTCCGCAGATCCTGGGTCGTCCTTTTCGTCGTCCGCATAATTATCCCTTTGGCAGTCGTATGTAAGGCCTCAGAGATGTCGCGGGCAAGGATCTCAGCCAATTAGGCTGGCTATGTGCTGCTGTAGGTACCTCTATATATACGAAGAGCCTACTGTTATCAAAGTCACTAAAGATCTACAGTATACATAATAGCACCTTGCTAAGCCCGGTTTTTCTGCTAGATCTAGATGGCTTGCTTGCTTGTTGTACACCTAAAATACTGGGCCCAGTACATCTCTGAGGCCTTATACCAAAGGGATGGGATGTTTCTTTCGTGGCCATTGTACGAAATAGCTCCCTCATTGCCCTGCTCACCACGGTGGAGGACGCATGCCCATTGCCCATGCCCATGCTCATGCTCATGCTCACACCCCAAGGGGTGGCCTCAGCTTTCGACACACTACAGGTATTACATGTAGAAGAAGACAGCGGCAGACGAAACGCACATCCTAGCTTGTAACTACGTACGGCTCACGGGGACACACAGTAAATAAGTTCGTCTCGTATCCAGGGCGGAGCCTCTGAATCCTAGTTGGGTAGGCGGTGAAAAATCGCGTGGGTGCGAAAGACCACAGTGTATGAGTGCGAATTCACACTTTATATAGTCAGTCAGTCAGTCAGTCAGTCAGTCAAGCAAGTCAAGGAGCTATAGGGGCCATAGGTAGTATATGCCCTATAATATAGTGGCATAATCGAGCATATTCTCACTGTGAACCCTATATAATTCATACAGTACGTAGGTATTTGCTAACCACTCCGTATATGCTAACCATACATACAGTATGCTATTCTGCTAGTCAAAAGGCTCCACCGTAGATACGAGACAACTTTGGCTCACGGCTCCATCTCTTTGAGTGCGCGAAGACCTCGGTGGAGGAAGGATTGGACCAGGATCCTGACTGATTGCACTACAGTGTGTTCCGTATGAGATGGGTGATTGAACGATGGACCACGTGGTGGAACCGTCCTTGGGGAGCAAGCCCTGTTGCTGTTGCTGTCATAGCCCAGGATACAAACTAGTACCCATGTGGCAATCCTCGAATGACTTTCCTGTGCTCCAATCTAGAACGGTAGACGGATGGATCCCTGCTATCTATCATCATGGACGGAGCTAGACAAAGCATCACACAACACGCCGTGTTCATACGGATCTGGAGTTCACTCCTACCAATAGAGCTGGGCCAGTGTTAGTGGCTCGATCTGATAATATCTGGCCATGTACATTCATGTTTAGACAGCGCAACCCAAACATTCTCCCCGCCTTCACGCAGGGAGGGGGTTCGTCAGGTCAAGTTGGCAGAACCACGGATCTCGGCATTTGGTAGTGGAGTAAGCGTCAGAATCCTTCGAGACTGGCGCTCGTGTTTCAGGGCAATCAATCTTTCTTCCCTCCCAGCTCGAGCTCTGCCCGCCGAGTCCCGGGCATGTTAGTAGTAGCGACGGTTGCGACATTTTAAGACGCGTGCTAATGATGCACCGGGCACATGCTATCACAAATGATTTGCTGAAGGGCATGGATTCATGCGCTACAATACATGATAATCTCGGAGAACAACACACGCGGCCGCCTTATTCGGTAGATGGGTCAGGCCCCCAATCAATGCCTGCTCCTTTTGGCGGTTGGCGCGTCGGGGTCGTCTCATCTCATGCCCACCGCGGAGTTGAATGAACTTGTCATGAAGTAGAAATTACGGATTAGAGGGCAACTGGCTGATGTGATGTTATGCCGCAGTAGTAGCTAGCTGGATGTCTCGGATGAATTCACTGATGGCGTCAACGATAAACTCGTCGAGTGAGAATTGTGAGCAAGAGGGAAAAGACGTCACGTCACGGTGACGCAGACTTTTTTTTTTTTTGAAAGCGGTGAATATTCCCCCCTTACCCCCTACCCCCTTCCTACAGATACAGACAACGTTCCCGCCGTCGTCTTCTCGGATGAACTGGGTAGCTTTTGATTAGGACTGCCCGCGCAGCTTCGCTGCCACAGGTCTTACTGACAGGGACCCTCAGATATAGAGCGTGCTACGGACCATATTGGTGACCATGAAGAAAGCCACACGAAAAAAAGAAATAAATACAATATTAACACGGAGTACTAGAAGGATTATTGAAAAGGAGTGTTTGTTGTACCAAATGCAAGGCAGACCATGCAATGCAGACTTGTTCCAGCAGTAATGTCACCATAGCGTGGATGTCACCATAGTGTGGGGTAGCAAGCGATGGGACATACGAATACGACGTCAAAATGTCACTTCAACATGGCCATGCCAATGCCGTCCAAGCCATTTCACATGCCCCATCAAGTCGAAGTCGAGCAAATGCTGCCCTTGTTGCAATCCACCCCCGATACCTATGTATGTATATGTAGCCCTGTTTCCAGGAATAGGGTCGTCAAAAATAGACGGTCCATGGTCTCTCGAGCTTGCATGGGTGTGTGTATGTGTGTGTGTGTGTGTGTGTGTGTGTCCATAGCCGGGGGTATCAACGAGACCCTGTCTGCGACTTGAAGCCTTCCGGGCCCAGTGCCACCGGCTGGTAATGACATGTCGTACTCATCGGCTCTGATCAATGCAATAGAACATTCATTCCATCATTTCTCTGTCGTAATCTAGGTTCTTGTTCCGAGTTCCACGTCATTGTCAACATCTCTAATCCGTCAAGTCATTTTCCAGCCTCAGTGCCGGTACTGTTCTATGAACGCCTTTTGCTTTGGGATAGAAGCAAGCTTTCGTCGAAAGATGCATAATTTTCATCGTTGCCTCATCATCTGAGAAATCCCGTCTCTTTGTTGAACACCGTCTCATGATCGAACCTGTGTGAAGTGGGGAAAAAAACGGAGGAGGCAGCATTTAGAAGCTAGTTCAAGTTGCTCCCCGGGACCAGCTCGCTGGGCAATCAAGCTTGACCTGAACTGAGCAAGCTTTCACACAAATAACTTTCCATATAAAAATATGCGATCAACAGAAAGAGGAAGTGCCCTCCTCCTGGAACGCATGGCATGTTGCAGTCGGATAATAATGAAAAAGGCAATGGAGGCATGTCCGGGTCGGGGGAAGTGGCCGTAGCCTAGTGAGCAACCTTCAAGTGGCCAGGACCTGCAGTCGACGCCCACCACTGTAGTGCATGTCTCAGATGGTGAGGACTTTTACCCATCTTCAATCTAGACCAGGCAGCCAGCCACCTCCGCAGAGCGACGCGGTATCAAGGCCCTCAAACTCCAATAGTGTTTGATCATCCTGACTTGCTCCGGAGGATCGAGGGAAGCTGTTGCTTCGGTTTTGGCTAAAGAGAAACACTCCTGGAGGTGGACCACTAGCACTATCCCCCATTCCCCATCCCTCGAAATTCTGTTGCCAACTTGCTCCGTCATCCAGCATCCAATCCCGTCCATTGGGCGTGCCATGACCTGCGACCTTGACGGGCATTCGTCGAGGGACAATCTGGCGACCCAGCTGTGGAATTGAGGAACGCTGGTCCAGGGGGAAGAATGGCGAGTCATACCCTGATGCCGCCGCACTGACTGGGTTGTTGGTCCACACTTCTCCCATAAGATTGGCATCGAAATCGATTGGCATATGCAGACGCATGGATTGCTCCCGATGAAGAGACGACCGATGGCTCACCTCTTCCACCATCTGTGAAGATTGCACCAACAAGGTCATTCGATCGTCCAGCGGCCCAGGACCGACGGCTTGGTTTAATTTGACTTGTGATAAGAGTCCCGTTGGGCTACTATGATCTCCCGGGGACAAGGAGCTATCATCCGAAATGACTCTCGATGAAGCGTGGCTTGAGACTGGGGAGGGGACATCCGATGTGCTGTAGTATCCGTACTTTTTATCGGCCCTTCCGAGCACACTGGCGGCATCTTCGGGGATATCGCATCCCCATTTTCTGGCCAGGACGCTCAGAATGCTTAGCGTACGTCGGGCGCAGAGCCAATCGTCGGCTATCTCCTCCAGATGCTTGACTCCATGAATAATGTCTCGTCTGGCGCTTTTTCGGGCACGTTGAGCAAGTGGATGGTACATGCGCTGTGGACCATGTACACCGCAATATTGCAGATCTGTCGCAGACCATACAGCTTCTTGTACAGCCTCATCAATTTCGATATCGCGCCTGCATTGGCTGTGCATATTCTTCGCGGGGAAACGTGAGCAGGTAGTGGCGACGCAGCCGGGGTGTATTTGAGAAATGGTCGGAAGAGATGAATGTATTGCAAGTGGAAGAACATGCTAGGGCAAAACCTGTCAGCAAAACCTGTACTCGAAAGTCGAGAAGCCCCGGGAAAGACTATCGACTATTCATCGTCGCAAACGGGCAAAGCGTAGGGATGAACCAATCACTGCTTACTGCATGAGGATGACATTTGGCAGCTGGCCCTCCATGGGCTCAAAATGTTTCGGTAGCGCTTTACGCCACTGCTCCAGACGCTGATGAATCTCACTCAACTTCTTCAGTTCTGTGGACTTGGCCCGAGACCGACCAATGTGGTTAGGATGGTAAAGAAGACCATGAGGTCACTGCTAATCTCGCAGAGACTGACCAGCTGTAGCGCAGCAGAACGAGTCCGCGAAGGCTGCTCAAACGAGTCATCAGAGCCCTTGTCGGTCAATGGTGACCACATGGCTGCATCCTCCTCTGGGTGAACGTCAAACCTTGATGTGCTGCAAGAGGCCTTTGGCAGCTGGGGTAGTCTTCCCAGATAATTCGACCAGCACTTGTCGAACACAAAACATCCCCAGTACGTGATCTTCCTGGCATCGATCTCCTCCTCAGACATGCGTTCTCTGTCCGTGCCAGTCACCTCGAGGTTTAGGCCAATATCCTGAGCCATGCGGAAGCTCATACCACTGTATACCCAGCCCTTGGCCTCACGGCTGCAGCCAGCCTCTCGAACGGACATCAGCGCCAGCGCTTGGACTGTTACGAGACGGGGCTTTGCAAATTCGTCATTGTCCAAGATGAGCCGCTTTGCCTCTGCAAAGAAATGGTCACCTTTCGTTCGAGCATCTCCAGGTGTCCCGAATGCGCCGGCATTATCGGTAAAATGGCAACCGAGGGCCAGCATTGCGTTGACTAATAATGGCGAGCAATACGTTGTTGAGTTTCGGGAAGTTACGCGGGCTCGGCCTTGCAGGAAGTCTCGAAGAAATAGCTTTTGGAGAAGGCAGTGAAGTAAGTAAAGTGGTAGTTGAAATACAGGTTGATCAAGTGCGTGATGAGTCCCGAGTCATCCGTAATCTGCGTCCAGGAAGAGACGGGATCATCATTGATGACTCGTTGGTCGGACTGAGGATGAAAATCGACTACATCGTTTTGGGATTCTCCTAGGTAGATGAGATGCGATGTACCGCCAATGAACCGCACGGAGCCGTTCTCGAATCGAAGTTCGCCCATCTTACGGGCGAGTTCATTTTCGCCTTTGACGGCCATGAAGTCGACGTAGTCCTCCTCCTTCCTCTCCTCGGGTGTTGCCGCCTCATCGTCCGAGTCTTGATTGACTATTGCCTGTGCCACGGAATCCAAGCTATCACATGAGCGAATTCGGTTGACTATGGAGGAAACATCATCCTCCGAGGCGTTGAGAATGGCTTCGACGAGAACCTGCAGAGTAGTGTTTCGAGCCTTCAAACTGTCTGCCTTTTCGCGGTAGACGCCTTTCCGGCGATGATCCGAATTAGGGTCATAGATGCATTCTGTGCCGTACACGCTGGCGCAAGCAGCGCAGCTGGGCAGAGCTCCGTCGCACTTGGACTTGCGTCTACGGCAAGCAACGCATGCTGTGCTGATGCAACGACGTTTTCGACTTGCCGACTCGGCTCGTCGGCGCGTTTTCGACTTGGCAGCGACGACAAAAGCTGTGTTGGTGTTGGCACTCATGCTCAACACATCCGTCACTGCATAATAATAGCCCGATGCGTTTGCGTTCCCGCGGGGGAGATGTTTCTGCCCCGGTTTTGCATGCGTCTTGCTCCTGTTGCCAACCATGTTGAGGAGATGCGGCCAGTTTATGTAGGTGGTCCGTCGTGGTTCTGAATGTTGTGGCCAGTCAGCGGCAGCCCGATAAGAGCAACCCCGACTGATGTTGTATGTAAGGGGTAGGTTAGTACGGAGTAGGTAGCTACTAGCGAGTCCTTGTACCTCGGAAGATAAAGGTGGGGCAGGTCCCTGGCAATTGGTAAAAACTGGCTGGGGAAAGTGCGTACGTCCGTACATGTAATTGTAATTGGGGCCCTCCTGTTGGGCCCTCCTTCCTGCCTGGGCCAGCAGCAATTGATGAGTGATAAGCAAGCAGTCTGAGAAAGGGAACTCTACACCTCATTTTTCAATTCTCGCATGTATCGTTCCGAACGAGCCTTCTCCCTTGGCTGGGCACGACAAAGACGTAGCTGAGAAATTTGGCTGCTTAGATAGAGGCAGTAAGTGGTTTTCTATGAGTTGTCAGGGAGTCGAGATAAGAGAAGCAATGACAAGTGCAAAGCCGAGAGATAAGCTTCATGATGGCCGCACCGCGCAAGGGGTTGATGCAGATTGCAAAATGGGAATTTGGCAGATCAAAGATGAACAAAGTAGACAGCCAAGACAAAGAAGACCACGGACTACACATCAAGGGAAGTTGCAGGAGGCTTTTATGAAATTTGCGAGTCCCCAGTTGAACGTTCCGGCCAGGTAAGTACCCGATACGAAGAATGACGACTCTCCCTCCCTTGTTGGGGTGCAAGTCCAAAGTTCCAGGCACATGAAGCGACCAAGCCGGTACCGCTGTAGCCCTCTTCCTGCAGTGGGCAACCTTGGCCGACTTGGCCGACGGCACTTGCACTTGAGGGGCAGGCGCGACGCCAAAGGCCATTGGTGGAGACCAAAAAGCAATCAATGACTTGCCTTGAACACTGACACGAGAACGAGATGGCTCGCAGGTAGGGACGATCCGAAGCCAAGACGAGTTGTTCGCAATAGAATGAGGAGCCTGGTGCAACTCCGTATCCACCATTCGAGTTCGCACTATATGTATGACGCTAATAAGTAGCTAGTACTCTTCGATCTTGGGGTCATCGGAGTGCTACTCCATGTGATCTGGCTGAAGCATATGAACCTCGTCGACAGTACGCTGGCCCGTTTGTGCTCACCACGAGCCCATGTTGACTTGATTTCGTTGGGGAAAAAGTGGTCTACATCACTAAACACGCAGCACTCTTGGCGGATCTTTCCATTGATCACCAAAGGTAAAGAACATGTCCCACACTTCTCGAGTTCCAGATCCTCGACGGCGGCCGCGACCTGGCGTCACGTGGACAAAATTCAATTGACGATGATGTTGTACGACTAGTCTCCTGTGTCATACGAGATCTGTTTCGGTTCAGCGAGATGTTCCCCGGCACGTGTTCGTCCGGACACGCATTTCCTCTTGATTGTCGATCAGGTACCGGGTTGGACAAGCCTCCCCAAGGTTGTCGAGGCTCTCCAAGGGGAAGGAGGATCAGCTCGGGACTCTTCGTTGAACTATTATCATTGAACCAACCGACGTTCATTGAATGGCATCTGCCGGTCTTCTGAGCAATACCAAAATGGTTCTGTAAGTGATGTCGAAAACCCCCATATGCTATTTTGCGCGTAGCACAAGTATGCGGGTTTACTAATGAGTAGTAGTATTACCAGACGTGTGTACCGTCTCCGTCCTAAAGCGCATGCACACTCTTTTACACTGTGACACGCCCCCTCTCGTAAGGTTGGAAGGTTGGTACTACCTGCAAGGCTTAATTTCCTTGATCATCCTGGCAGTTTCTCAATCAGTCTTATAAAAGACCAACATTAGCTGACTAGACAAGGTGGACAGCGACCAAGGTCTTGTGTCTTGCGTCCTATTAGGTAGAAGCCCGTCGCCAAGAAGATCTTCTGCTTTTCACGGAGTATGAAGTCTTATCATGTCGGTTAATGATCCGTTGGTATCCCGGAGGCTCACTAGCCTTTCTTCCACGTAATCAGAGGCCGGCTCCGAGGGGTATGCGATCCATCCATGGAATGTAATGTCGGGAGAGGAGCACCGTGCGAGAATCCAACTTTGCGCGGCCGCCTCGGACGGGTGTAATCCATAATTCGACGGGAAGCGAACCGTGACACACCGGTGCCGGCTGTTACTTGCGTCGCTGACAAACTGCCGTACCTGCTGATGCATGACCAGCAGCATTCTTCAACCCCGTGGCAATCGCAAGGATGACGATGGAACGATAATGCAGTGGGTGTATGAGGTGCAGCATAGCGCCTGGGACCGTATTCGGCCAATCCTATCCGCTCTGTGGCCCCGAATCCAACTTCTCCTGCCGCTTTAGCCCAGATCGTAGTTTTGAGATAGTCTGCCGTCGATCGGGCCCGAGTTTTTGACACGGCCAAATAGGCCGGCCGATCGCGCTGCGAAACGACCCACACTCCGGTTATACGGCAATGGAACCAACATCTGACGCAGCCATCTTAGTTCCTGGTTCTGTGCTGTATGTAGAAGCTCATCGATCGCCATTTGATCAATCGGCCAAAACAAGAGAATCTCCGGCTCTGGCTCTGTCTTGATACATTCAATTCAAATCGTGACAAGAAAACTAGGACATAAGACTGGGGCGAATCATCGGCGAACAGCAAGCACAACATGGGTTTTTCTCACGCCCGGCCTGTTAGGTCAAAGGCGTGATTTTGATACAACTTCTTAATGACATAGTATACAATTGAGACTAACCAGTCAGTACATCCCGACCGTTCGTCTAGTCCTCTCCTTCTGAAACATTCCGAATGCGGTGAACAAGCGTACAATTGAGGGGACAGAAAACCACCAACCACCATACCTCTGCACATGCCATGAAATCACGGCGATGGATTGCACACCTTAGTGCGCAACTACGCCATATGCCAGCTGTCCATCATGGATCCCCTTCCCTCAGTCCCAGCCTGCCTTCCTTTTCGCCACCACCCCACACGAGCAGAATTAGCATGAGATTTTCACAACGTCCTCACACCCCGTCGTCCGGTTATACATTTTTGACGTGGCCTCTCTCGAAGAGACCTCCTCTCTAACCACGCTCCAAGTACCAATTGTGGGTCAATTGGTTCGTCAGATAGCCAAACGGCGTGGGAACCTCGGCCATGCCCTTTCGTGCCACGGGATGACGCAGGTAAACGGCAGCGCAAATGTTAGGGTTGACCTCGAGGTAGCGAGGGATGAAGGCGAATGCAGACATGAATGGTCGAGGTCGCCAGGGTGTCGCATAGGGCTTTGTGTCATCGATGGGGTTCTCCTCGTCGTATCGTAGCAGTCTGGCGAGCTTGCGCATTTCGTCTCGAGAAAGCTGTGATTCGCCCATGATGCGAACGGCCTTTTCCTTTGTTCTTCCGAGAGGCCCTCGAGGCCTTTGTCAATTTGGCGCTGGCGGTTATGTTCTGGTTGTTGACCCTCGGGTGTGACCGCTTCGTCACTGGGAGAAGGCGAAGACGTGGTGTCGGCTGGGGCTGGGGCTGGGGCTAAGTCGGTGGCGGTTGACGAGACGGGCTGGATGGTGAGCTTCTCAAAGCTCTCGCGCATGAGTTCATGGCTCTTCATCTGGAGCTGCAGCTCCTCCATGAGCTCTTGAACATCGAGAGCGCTATCTTCAGGGTGGGACAGGAAACGTTTGGCGTCGGCGCGGAACAGGCGCAACTGCTTCTTTTCTTTGGCGGAGAGATCGTTGGGGTTGTTCTTGAGGATCTTCTTGACGTCTTTGAGAAGGAATTTCAGGGCGCGGTTGTTGAGTTGCCAGGATTCCTCTCCCGACAGCGCCTCAAGTCCTGGCCCGGTGCTCTCCTCTTCAGCACTTTCTGATCGCTGCTTTTCTGTAGTCTCTTCAGCTGCCTCCCCTTCTGTCGCGGCAGCTTCTGCTGATGTGCTTTCCACGGATGAGTTGGCCGCGGCTTTGCTGATTGCTGTCTTGTAAAACGCTTCTGACTTCTTCTTGCGCGCCTCCAAGTTGTCGATTAGACGCTTGTTCCCTTCTGGCGCCTTTTGCTGTCCTGTGCCGTACATGACCTTGTCGACGTCTACCTGAAACATGTCGCCGGGGTTCAGCTGGTAGGATGGATGGACCATCTATTGAAGATTGCCATCAGTAAGCTTGTTCGTCTACTTCCGGTCCTCGTTATATAACGATGATTCATTGTCCTGAGACAACTGTAGAATAACTCACCTTCTTTCCGTTGACCTTGACCGCTCCGTGAATGACAAACTGTCGTGCTTGGCGCACACTACTAGCGAACAAAGCACGAAAAACGGCCGTGTCAATCTCCGCTCCAAAGGAGCAAATGTCATCTGCATATAGGGTGTCATATTTGCAAATTGGTCGGACAAGAGCTTGTTGACATCGCCAAAGGGCGGTGGTCTGCGTCTTGATCGCTCTTGTGTGCTTGGCTGGGGAACTTTGGAGTACGCTTCTGCGGTCAGATTTGACGTGGCCAGGCCGGAACCTCGACCGGCGGCTTGTTCGGAACCATCGTGCGCAGCGAGATATTCGGGCGGCATATCAACGGCGGATAGGAGTCGGCGGGAGAACAGGCGCACCCATTTCTTCTCGGGGATGTGCTCGCCATGGTACGATCTCGTTTTCGACTTGGCAGCCCATTTCTGCTGAAAGAATGTCGGAGTGCCTCGGATCTGCGGCTCCCGTCCGGCATTGCGGTACAGGTTATACAGGTTGTATTTGTTCCATGACTGGCGCAATTTCTTTGCAAACAAGAAAAGAAAAAAAGAGTGTTAGATCAGCAAACTCAAACTCTGTTGGGAAAGGAGGTCGAGCCGTGACGGTGCTTGGTGCACTATTATCACGGCATCGGGCGAGGACGGAAAAAGGGCTTACCGGCCGATTGAGACTGTAAAATCTGTGAGGCTTACGCATCTTGGTCGAAGCTGCCTCTGTTGCTGGTAGCGGCCTGACAAGATTGACGTCGTCGTGTAAGCTCCGGGAGCATAGAGCGAGAATTCGAATTGGCCGGCGATCGGATTTTCCCGCCCGAGCCAGCCCAACAAGCCAGGAAAAGCATTTATTGATTGGATGTGTAGTCTGTGTCAGCAGCTGTGGGCACTTGGCGGTCCTGGAAAAGCGGATCCCACTAAACGCGGTTCCCAACTCGGGACGCGTTCAACGTACAACGGTGGAAGGGTTCAACGACCCAGATTGTAACACACAAAATCATAATACAACACTTGGCCACTCGTTGACATTTGCATCGGAATGTCGACCTAGACTTCATATACTCCCACGACTGCCATCTGTCTATCTAATCTGGTAAACTGAACGGCACCCAACCATGCTGGCTGCATCATCACCCGTCACCTTTCCACAAAGCTCGCCCACCACAGCTCCCAAGCGCGCGACACCACATGATGTTGAACCGGCGAAACCGAGGCCGAAACAAAAAGTTGCCGGGCCCTTCATAGTCGAAGATGATGAATCAGACGACGATTTTCAAATCCAGAATGTCAGTCACATTTCGAAGAAGCGCATGCTTCAACATCCTTCCAAGACTAGTGATGACGCTCCTCCAGTCGTGGGTGAAGAGACTGGCACAGGAAACGATGAGGCCGGGCCTCGGGCAATCCAGGCAGAGAGTATCTGGTCATTTTCTGGGCTGGACAACTCCCGTAGCTGGTCGACTGGAGGATCCTTGTTTTCCGGGTCAATTCTCGAGAGCACTGCTCCTCCAAGCTATACGGCCAAAACTTGCTGTGGCAAGTCAGCAGCCATTAAACAACGAAAAGCATCGGCTGTCGTTTCTTACGAATCAATCGTGGCAGCTCGATCGCGAACAAAAGAGGGAAGGGCCAAGCGAAGTTACTACGGCATCGACATACACGAATTGATCGATAGTGCGGCCAAGGACATCGCCAACAAGCCGCGCGCAGTCCCGAGCGAACCCGACTGCCCCATAGTGTCGATTGAGGCTCCTGCAGAAGGCATTAAGCCCAAGAAGTCTCTTCTCTGGACTGAAAAGTACCGTGCTAGGAAATTCGTGGACTTGTGCGGCGATGACAGCACCAACCGACACGTGCTGCGCTGGCTTAAGCGATGGGACCCTGTCGTGTTTCCCGGCCTAGTCAAGGCAAAGGCCTTTACCGCGCGAAGGTCGGGCGGCTTGAAACAACAAGGGGAAGAAGAGAAGCCGCACCGGAAAATATTGATGCTCACTGGTCCTCCGGGCTTGGGAAAGACGACACTAGCTCATGTATGTGCGAAGCAGGCAGGATACGACGTTCTCGAAGTGAATGCCAGTGATGACCGAAGTCGCGATGTGGTCAGGAATAGAATACGCACGAGTCTGGGAACAGAAAGCGTAAAGAATGTTGTCAATAACAGGAATAGCGATGGGTCTCACAGAATGGCCAAGCCTGTATGTGTTGTCGTCGATGAGGTTGACGGCGCAGTGTCTGGGTCGGGGGCATCGGGAGAAGGTGGCTTCATCAAAGCCTTGATTGACCTGGTTCTCACAGACCAGAAGAACGCTGCCGAGCCGTCGGGCTCTACGTATGGAGGGAACCGAAAGAAGAAAAAGGGCGATGACTTTCGGTTGCTGCGGCCACTGATCCTGATCTGCAATGATGTCTACCACCCTTCACTGCGACCTCTTCGACAGTCAAATCTAGCGGAGATCATCCATGTTGGCAGACCTTCTCTTGATACGGTCGTTGGCAGAGTCAAGACGGTATTCGAAAAGGAAGGTATTCCATGCGACAAGGATGCGGCGAGGAAGCTTTGCGAAGCGGCATGGGGTATGTCGAGCGGCATCGACGCGAAACACGGCGCAGAGAGCACAGTCGAAGGTGATTTGCGCGGCGTCATGGTCGTAGGCGAATGGGTTGCCGGACGCTTTCGATCCTCTCCTGGAGGTGTCAACCAGCGACTATCTCGTCAATGGATCGAGAGCAATATCCTTCGCGACCTCTCTAGCGGTGCCGCCGGAGCGAGGGGTCTTGGACGAGGCAACGTCCGAGACATCATTCAACGACTGTTCC